>OY744523.1:55474448-55621948 GCA_963556195.1 Sepiola atlantica | reverse complement strand
ATATTATAAATATATATTAATATATATTATAAATATATATATATATATATTATAAATATATATATATATATATTATAAATATATATATTAATATATATTATAAATATATATATATATATTAATATATATTATAAATATATATATATATTATAAATATATATATATATATATTATAAATATATATATTAATATATATTATAAATATATATATATATATATTATAAATATATATATATATATATATTATAAATATATATATTAATATATATTATAAATATATATTATAAATATATATTATAAATATATATTATAAATATATATATTAATATATATTATAAATATATATATATATTATAAATATATATATATATTATAAATATATATATATATATATATTATATATATTTATAATAAAAGTCTGGAAGCCGGTATTCACTCTAGTTTTCTAAGAAGAGGCTTTATCTTTTAGACACATTATTGTATAGTGCCGTTCGAGCCACAATTAGCACAACCATATGGGAAGCCCCTTTTATTACTAGGACATTCATCATATGAATGATCTTCTGCAGCACATGCAATTCAGAGGTGCAATTCCTTGCACCGCGATAGTCTCTCTCTGTAACTAGCAAATTTTTGGCATAGTTTACCCTCGTGTCCGCCTGAAGAACAAAACTTACAAGTTGACGTCTATAGTGGGGTGCGACCCCTTGAGGAAAAATTCTCCAAAGCTCTTTTTGGTTAGTAAGAGCCTTGAACAAATCGATCAGATCGAAACCTGGCAGAAGGGGCAGAACACTCCTCGAATCTCACTAGATCCTTGATTAAATTCTTAGATAAGGAAACAATGTCATCAATTCCGGGATAACTGTTGCCAGTCCTGCTCATTAACTCCTTTTTTAAGGAAACTGGTAGCCGGCCAAACACAAAATGGCTTATTAATAAATAACCCGGTGTGCCCGGTTCCAAAAAGTCCCACTGGTAGCTATGTTTCAGCTCCAGCAAAGCACACTTGATTTGGTTGAGATAAACTTTAACCTGAGAAAACTGGCTATCCAACTTTGGTCTAACTGCCAACAACTGCTGAAACATCTGATCCAAAATATTTGGTATATCCAAATATTCTCCCTCCAACAGCTGCAAAGCCACGGGAAAATTAGCTTCTGTGGTGGAAAGGTGCTTCATCAAATGAAGAGCTTGACTCTTTAACAAGCGAAACTTTGTCAACTTAGAGCGAAAGCCCTCCGCACAATTTTAGAAGCCAGCCAAGAAATTTTTGAAGGCGAATCTATCATCAGATGGTTCTCCATCAAAGGTAGGAGCCTTCATCTTAGTTCTAAATTCTGGGGCAATTTCACCCCCCAAACTCTCTTCTCGCCTATCCGTTTGACTCCACTCAAACTTCTCCCTCAACTCGTTTAATTTCTGGAAAGTGTTCTTCCAACGAGTCATCATTAGTTCTAAGCTCCACACTCGGAGGACTGTCCAAGCATACAGCTGTCACTTCATCCTCCAACTCGCCAAGGCGTTCCAGCCATCCCATTATCATTTTCCGGTGTTCCTGAAAAACTGCCATTGGCAAGGTAGCTTCACTATGTAAGCCATATAATTCTGTACTAATCTTATTTCGTAGCACAGCCTGCTGCTGAGGGAAGCTGTCTAACTCTGATAAAGACATCTTTAGGTCCCAAGAAAATTCTTTTTATTTTAAATAAAATAACTCCAGAAATTCTGGCTAAGCCAAACGAACCCAACACTGTTAGTGTCGTCGCAAAATGATAGAACTTTAAAACGGCTAGGGCTCGAATTCCCACAGCAGACACGAAAACTGAACCGTTGCAAACGCCAACAAAGCAACAAACAGGACGAAAAATAAATAAATAAATAACGCTAGTGCGCGCTTACCTGCTTTTCAAAGTTGCGACGTTGCTTCTTTAGCGTCGCGGCTCGTTGTGCTTGGTAACATTTATATATTAGTATGAAAACGAGACCCTTTCATAGGCCCAAGGGAACAAGTAAAGTGTTCTCTTAAAATAAGTAAGGTTGGAGAAATACCTCTCGGTGGGAGAACAAAAACATAAAAAACACCGTCTTACCTGGACAGAATGCCCAGCCAAACGTACACAACTTAAAAAGAATAAAATAAATCTCGGCCGAGATTCACTTGTAGGTAATCAGAGAAATTAGTATCTTAGGCTCACCCAAAATTAATTTCAACGTTAGTCACGTTAAAACAAATTGGTAACTTATTAGGTAAGCCTGGGAAAAGCAGGGAAGAGATAGGGGGATGCACTCAAAATCGTAGCTTGTCCACTTGTATGGTAAATATTTATTTGCACAATTAAATATCATACAAAATGCGACACAAGGCCAGAGAAAGGGGAAGGGGGAAGCGATCGGTCCGATTCTAACTTTTTAACCTAGCTAGTTCCATGCAGGACTATCATTCACCAAAATACCACATTTATACTGTACATCCATCTCCAATCACCAAAATAGATCACTCCATGAATAACCTACTTAAAACCCATATTTATAAATATGCAACGGGGGGGGGGGGATGATAAAACACTATGTACATAAAATGAGAATATATACAATGGGAACAAAATTTAGTAAAATCCCCCCCCGTTACTAAACTGTGGCAGATGGGCAGATGGGCAGATTTGCCAGTCGAAACGAGAAACTCGGAAAAAGGTTTGATGCAGGCCCCAACGCTTTATTAACAACACCTCTTTCGAAAATTCCGAAGGGTGACCTGCATCCTGACAAATCTAGTGCTCTGTCACCTAGGTGGGGACGGGCTGAAAAAAAAGGGCCATAATGAAATCATTCACACCCTAGCAAAGTTATTAAACTCATAATAACTAAAAAAAACTGTCCTAGTCTTAACTTAAAAAGTCAATGTTCGGTTTTGCAACCCAAAATCCTCTACCTAAGGTACGTCTAAATACCATTCTATTCTAGCACCAGTCACTCTACACAGTCGTGCACCACGCACCCACCTTTCACCAAAATCTGCCGAAGAGAGTCTCACTCTCTCGGCCCTAATGCGGGCTTTCAGGTAATATTTGAAAATTGCAATAAGGTCGAGAGGAGCGTAGGTCTCAGCTCCGTAGACTGTCTGCATTCGAGTCTTCCATATCGTATCTCTCATGACTGTTAGTAAACTTAAATCGTTTTATCCTATCATTTGTCGGAGCCCAGTTGCTACATACATTGATAGGTTCCAGGTTAAAAGAAGATACGTCAAGAATGCGAACCATGAATCCAGAAACAAGCCTAATCAGCGGTACGACTATACGGCAAGT
The DNA here is from genome assembly GCA_963556195.1 of Sepiola atlantica. Taxonomy (NCBI): domain Eukaryota; kingdom Metazoa; phylum Mollusca; class Cephalopoda; order Sepiida; family Sepiolidae; genus Sepiola; species Sepiola atlantica. The sequence goes on along the minus strand of OY744523.1, from coordinate 55,618,640 downwards.
AACGAAGGCGTGAACCAAGGTCTCGTCCTCGTCACCGCACCTCAGACAAGTCGGCGAATTTGCCAAGCGAGCTGAATGAAGCCTCTTCCGGACCCAGAGGGCATTTCTTATCATCAGCCAGATCAACGATGCCTCGTCATTATCAAAGCACCTTAACCCAAGCGCCCAAGGCCAGATTGAGCGTAGCTCCCCCCTCGACAAACCAAGCCCCTCAATCCTAACATCTTGAAAGGTTCCCCTCACCATGACCCGATATATTGCCTTCCGGGACATCAGCAGGGTGTCAGAGAGGCTTTCTTTCACCCTTGAGAAAAACTTTAAAGCGTGTCTACATTCGCGAAAAAATGAACACTCACCTCGGGACAACCTGTGTGCCTCCCCCTCGTTCAAGTGTACACTTTTAAAAGCAGGGAATGCTTTCTTGGTGTCTTCCATCCAGAAGACACCACTTCCGTCAGTTTGTGACGTCATTCGATCTAGGTAGAATAGTCTCAAGGTGTGCTGACGGATTTCTATACATGGCATACCTAGACCGCCTTCAGACGGATGGAGATAACAAATCTCGCGACGAACTATAGGGGCCGTACCAAGCCATAAGAACTTGAAAAGAGCCCGCTGAATTTCCAGCAGCGTATCCGACGGGCGTGGGAGCACTGAAAGACGATAAAGAATGATCGGATAAATGTGAGAAGCACACACCTCCGCTCTCCCCTTTACTGAAAGATTTCTACGGGTCCACAGACTAGCTGCGCCCCGAATCACTTTCAATACATCCGCCAATTTTTCTCCAGCTGAAGATCAGGACCGAACCAGACGCCGAGTAGCTTGCAAGGTCCGTCTGTCCAACTGAAGGGCCCCTGCAAGGGAACACCCTTCCAGGCGCCGATGCACAAGCCAATAGACTTGTCGCAGTTAATTTTGGCCCCTGTTATCGTTTCATACAGTCTGATTTCTCTGTCGACGACGTTTATCTCGGCACTGCTCGTTACAAGCACATTCAAATCGTCGGCAAAGGCGGAGTACTTCAATCTGGTACAACCACCAGGCAAAGTAATCCCATTAAGGGCCGGAGTCACCCTTAGCCTGTGAATGAAGGGCTCCAACACAAGCACATAGAGCATCGGTGATAGTGGACATCCCTGACGAAGAGATCTGGATAAACTGAAGGGCCCAGACCTCATACCATTCACCTATACCAGTACCACGGGGTTCGCATACAAGAGGCGAATCCAGGAGCGAAATTGCGAGCCAAAACCGGCCGCAGACAAAACAGCCTCCAAGTAACGATGGTCAACTGTATCGAATGCTTTGGACTGATCTAAATTGATCAGTGCGGCTTCAGTGTCGACTTTATCTAAGATCAAACGTATCGAGTGCAAATTATCTTGAATCGTCCTGCCCTTTACAGCACAAGTCTGTTCCGGGCTTATAAGACGAGCCAAGACAAGCTGCAGTCGATTGGCTAAGATCTTGGCCAAAATCTGTAACTCTGCATTTAGCATCGTTAAGGGCCGAAAATTATCTAACCCATCTCCACCAGTTTTGCTTTTACGTAACAACTTCACAATACCCATGGTCAAGTGCTTGGGGATAGACCCATTCCTAAACCATGAGTTAAATAAAGCAGTCAGTAAGGGAACAAAAAAGGGCAGCAACCTCAAATACACCTCGTAGGGCAAACCATCGATCCCGGGGGGCTTGTTAAGGCCGACCCGCTTTAAGGCTTCCCGAACTTCATCCTCTGTTATGCAACCTTCGCACCTAGCCGCTTCGGTCGCCTCGAGACGAGACAAGTCGGCTAAATAGGGGTCGAATTGTGCTAATGACAAACCGGGCTCCCTGGTAAAGAGATCCTGGAAATTAGAACGAAACGCCTCCAGAATGCCTTCGTTTGTAGTCACGAGACGCCCATCCGGCAATGAGACACGGGCGATATGTCGATCGGTAGCTTGTCTACGTTCTTCTGCACGCAGTTCAGCGGCCATATTTGATGTTTCCATGGGCAATCTTTTTAACCTAGCCCTAATTACTAATGCTTGGTGTTCTTGAGTAGTCAAGGACGCCAGCTTTGCCTTAATTATGTTAACTTTAACGCTATCACTCACCTCCACCGCCCGATCTAATCTAGATTCTAGTGTCACTTTAACTGCCGTAGTTGTTAGGTTGAGGCGCCTGCTAAAATCGGCAGCAAAGGACCTAATTAAATCCTTAAGACTATTCCACCTCCTATTCCCAATGATAGCCCCCGTCACTTCCAGCTGTAGGGTTAGTTCTAATTGTTCTTGGAAGCCCTTCACCTCGAACAACGAAGTGTTGAGCTTCCAGTAACCCGCTAATTTAGGCTTAGGTCTATCTAAGTTTACTCGAACCCGAATGAGTCTGTGATCCGAGTAAACTATATTATGAAAACTTGGACATTGTAATAATTCTACGTCGACTCTTCTAATTAAAAACCGGTCGAGATAACTCGAGAGCTGTCCCGGACTGGAGCCGCGCCTAGCTGTCCAAGTCCATACTCTATCAAGGGGCTTCTCATTCCGGAATTTATCGATAAGATCGAGCCTATCGAGAAATTCGCTAAATACTCTAGAATCCCCATCATAGTTAGTTCCCCTATCGATGTTACGATCTAAATCAGGGTCCAAGACCGCGTTCCAGTCCCCTGCTAAAATAACCGTCCGAGATGTATTCATGAATTGATCGATCCGTCGCAAAAAGGGAGCAAGCTCACTGCGGCGATTGGGCGCATAAACCCCGATGAGCCTAAATGCCTTATCCTTTATGGTAACATCCAAAACACATATCCTTCCTTCCGGATCCATGAAGCAAGGGTCACACGACGCATCTAATGATTTACTTACCAGCCAGGATACACCTCTTGAGCGAGAATCAAAGTACGCTGAATAAACGTGAAAATGCTTAGCCAACGCACCCAAATGGTCGCCTGAAACCAAGTGGGTTTCCTGAATACAACATACATTCACTCCAAGCTGCTGAAGGTCCAGTGCAATACGAAATTTACGTAAGTGGGCCCTCAGCCCCCGGACATTCAAACTTGCTAGAAATAGAGCCATTGAGAATATCTTAGAGTTGGGTTCCAGAAACGAACATTGACGAAGTCAGGATGCCGACGGCCCCCCCCCCCAAAGAATGCATACCCATTTGTTTATTAATCTCTCCGGTATGGGAGATACCGCCAACATCCAAAGGAAATGTTAGTTTGGCTATACGGTAAAGGGATGGGTGCTATTTAACAGGGACCCTCCCAACACAATCTTTACTTAAGCAATTTGAAAAATCACTTTTCAGTATGGCCATAGGTTCTTCCACATCGAAAGAGTCGTTTGCCTCACCCAGTAACTGCCAAAGTGCCTTAACCTCCGGTTTTTTTCGGATGACTGTGAGCACTCTCACTGCGTTGGGGAAATTTCGAGGGTCTTCAATGGATTTGCCACCTACTTCTTTGAATTCAAATAATTTTTTCATTTCTGGCATTCTGTGATTTTTGGCGGCGCTTTTCTGAATTTCGGTTGCTGTGCATAACTCAGTACCATGTAAAAGCGCCGCCTTTTTACGACTTTTGTCCAGGGATGGACTCCTCGGCCTTTTTTGAGGAGTAGGGGTTGATGGAGGTGGCATATCATCCATCGACGTGTGGGAAGGGGTACAACCACTTTCAGCTGAGGGTGAGGCAGGCGAATAGGGTTTCATAGGGGATGCAGGGGGAGTGTTTCTAGGGGTGGTCTGGGGGGAGACGAACGGGGAAGGTTTGGGAGAAAACTTCGGTTTTTTTCTCAGGGTTAAGCGGGATTAGTTTATAAGCCCTATCTTTTAGGGGACCAGTAACTGGAGGAGGCATTTTATTTGGGGCCGGGCGATTTTTTGCTTGGGAGGGCGAGCTGATGGGGTATTTTTCGTTTCTTTAGGGGGGGGATGGTGACTTGGACCGGGCTTAGGAGCAGGAGTTTTTATGGGACGCTGCCGGTTTAAAGGGGTTTTTCATTGTCTAGCTTTTTCTTTAGTTTCTTTACTTCATTGTATTTGTCTTTGCCTGGATCATTGGCTAGCATGGCTTCTTCTCTCATACTATCCAAGGATTCCCGACCGGGCGTTTTTTCCCCTGTCACCAAGACCCATTCCTTTTCCTCATCTTCGACATCATCCTCTTTTTCGTTGAGTTTGGAAAGGTCGGGTAAAACCGGGTAGTCTTCTGTTGACTTTGGTGGGGGGGGGATTTATCGGCCACCCCAATCTTTGGGTTAGAGGAACCCCTAGATGTTGTCCCACTCTAGTTTTTATAACTACTGGATTTGATGGTTTTCTGAGGGGAGATTCAAAGGTGAGGTGTTCTACCTCTTCGCACGTCCAACAAATCGGCTTCCTTCCTGCCACAATTATTGGAAGCCTGTCTTCACCTATAATAATGAAATGAGGCATGGTGTCAAAACCGGACTTGTTGAGGTAAATTTCAAAATTCCAGACTCCGGCATACTCATCCCAATTGACTGATGTGATTTGTCCGAATTGTAATAAAAAGGCCCCAAGATGCTCCCCATCTACGTGGAATGGCACGTTGAAGATTGTTACGGCAGTTCTACGTTTGCCCATATATTCTGTTCTTAAAATGTATTCGTGGGTAATTATTTCGGTCTGTGATAACTTTAAGCAAGTCTCCTCGTATGGGAATAATGTGTTCCAAGTGTTGTAACCTTTGGTCCGAATGATTCTCTGGGGTTTAAAACCGGCTGTTGCCATAGTTTGCAGATTAAATCTGCTGACGCTCGGATTGTTTTTTTGATTTTTTTGTCAAAGACAAACATAATTACGCTTCTCTTTTTGATTTCTTCTAACTACATCAACTAGAAGGCCCTCTTTAGTTACCAAGTGCGCACACTTTTTGGCATTTTTAATGAATAGATCAATGTCAATAATTATTTTGGGGGGTCTAACCCATTCAGTATTAATTTCTGTTTCCATTTTGTCATTTGGCTTAGAGCTTGTAGCTGCCGCCATGATAAAAACAAAACAGGGGGAAACAATTAAGTGGAGAGAAAAAAAACAACTTAACGTGTAAAAAGTCAATAACAACAACAGGAACAAACAATAATAATTCAACCAGGGTAAAAAAAAAACGCGCAGAGAGAAAAAAAGAAAAACACAGCACAACACCTTCAAAAAAAGGTGATATCGCACAGTACATCCAGAAACAACGGTTGTTGCCGAAATGTGGTCCACTTGTATGGTATTCAGACACGCTCCCAACTGAACCATTAAATACCCAACCTCTCCTCCATCTCTTTGCGAACGTGATTTACGTATGCTAATTAACCCCTCTTCAAAGAAAGATAGGTAATCCTTACACCCCTCAGAATTGAGGTAAGAAATTCTTTCACCATAAACCCATTGCACTGTAAATAATTTAAACTTTAAACTAGCAAATTTAGCAGTAACTTAAAAGATAAAATGATTACAACAATCTATTTGCTTACTTACGAGGTGAGTTCTGTTCGCTATGTAAATGGTTTTTAACATTCACCCGAATATCGGAACACGTACAGTATAGAAAAGTCAAAGATCAGTGACATTGGTAGAGTAGAAAATTCGAAGAATTTACCGCTTCTAATTGAAATACATTTCCTTAGTCTAAAATTCACTTCATCTTCTCAGGCATTAGTATTTCGTAAGTGTACTAAATTTTCTTGCGTTTGGTAACAGTTATTTGCTGTATAATTTTTTTTTCGATTTCTGCTATTAACTATACTGCATGAATGCCTCAAAAGTTCATTTAATTTACATAAGACATGTTTTACGAAAATAAAACAATTTACTTAAATATTTTATAAACTTTTTTATTATTATTTTCCTACAAAAATATAATTTTTGAGACATTCAAAAACATTTAAATTCAAAAACACTAATCATGTAGTTTAGTTAACAGAGCAAGAATCAGGAAAAGAAAAAAAAACATAATATACAAAAAATAACTATTACCAAATGCAAAAGAACTTACTTTTCTACCGACCAGTATAGTTTTAAACATCTTGAAAGTGTTTTGAAGTGTTTTGTTTTTCATTTTAATAGAGAATGATCTTTGGAGCTAAGTCTAGCTATTTTCAAAAGATTCGTTTCTATCCCATTTTAAAAGGTTGAAGCTCAATATTGTTGGTGACTCTACAATAATAGTTGCAATTCTGTGATTCCATCATTTTTTTAATGGTCTTCAAGTTATATCATCTTCTAAAGATAAGGCTGATCTCTGCTCGCCTTTTTGCTGACAATTCTTTTCTTGATGACTGGTGCTGTTCTTCCTGATTTTATTAAAACATTGATTTTAATTATGTCATTATATTTTCTGTAATCAAGCAGTCAATATAAACAAATTCACTCATCATTTTTTAATATCAAAATTATGTCTAATTCATAGTGAATAAAGTGATTTTTGGTGAATTTAATCCTTTTATATGTTTTTTTACTTTTGATTTGATGGAAATAAATCAATAATTTTAAATTGCTTTCCACTAATATGTATAGTTACTAATTACTCGACATAACTAAAAACTTTTACTAAAACTTTTCTTAATGATTAATATTTAGTAGTAATTTTGCTCTTCACGTATCCACCCTCGGTCCTGGACCTCAGTGGCATGCTGAGCAGTCCTGTATTAGGGATGGCTGTGATCCCAATGCATGAATTGAACCTTCAACCTTCAGATGACTGTCACTTAGAATTGAATTTAACTTAATACTGGCGCAGTGGATGTAATACTATGTTAAATTCCGTTTCAAGGGATAGTCATCTGAAGGTTAAAGGTTCAATCTTCGGTGCGGGCGATATGAAATATTGCGAATTACTGAACACTTCTCCCAGTCATGGCTGACGGAACAAGAGCATGCTACTCCCGTGGATTAAATAAAGGGTTCCGTTCGAAATTCTGCCCAGATTCCCGAGTTCGACAGAAATATTACCGAGTTCGAAGAGATACGCCTAAAGTAGTCTGGAGGTTACAGCGGCCGAAACGTTGTGATGATAACACTCAAGATGAGAAATTTAGTCCGAATAACCGAAATTATGCAAATCTCATCTCCAAAATTAAGAAATATAATTTCCGAAAGTGTTTTAAAGTTTTTCATTTCAACAGAGAACAATCTGTGAGGCTAAGTCTAGCTATTCTCAAAAGATTCGTGACTATCCCAACCCAAAAGGTTGAATCTCAAGATTGTTGGTGAGTCTACAATAATAGTTGCAAGTCTGCCATTCTATTCTCTTTTTAATGGTTTTCAGGTTATTTCATCTTTGCTCGCCTTTTTGCTGGCAATTTTTTTCTTGATGACTCTGGTGCCGTTCTTCCTGATTGTATTTAAACACTCATCTGTCTGTTGATTCTGTCATTATCACTACAACGATGGTTGCTCGGGTGTGTTCTGATCTTGACCAGTCTAAGGCTGCTGGTCCTGATTCAATTCCAGTTGTCGTTCTCAAAGTTTGTACTTATGAACTTTCTTTTATCCTTTCGAAGTTGTTCAATCTCTGTTTGTCTCAGTCTTGTTAATGTGAGTTAATTTAATTATTAATACTGTGTGTAAAATGTATTATTGTATCATAGAGAAATAAGCATTTTTTCATCTTCTTTAAAAACACATTGTACATGCAACAAACATAGCAAATTCTGTAAAAATAATCAAAATTGTTTCTCCAAAGATTATTTTGTATTTGATTTATGATTGTAATATGTCATTATATTTTCTATAATCAAGCAGTCAATATAAACAAATTGACTCATAATATATATATATATATATTTACATATTATTTGATTAAAATAAATCAATAAATGTAAATTGTTTTCCACTTATATGTATAGTTACTAATTACTCGATATTACTAAATATTTTTACTAAAACTTTTCTCAATGATTACTATTTAGTGGTAAGTTTGCTCTTCATATATCCGCCCCCAGTCGTGGACCTCAGTCGAATGCGTAGCAGCCCTGTATTATGGATGGCCGTGATTCCAATTCATTTTTCTATTAACTAAAGAGAGATCACTTAAAATTACTAAATAAGAATTACTCTCCTTGCATGTTTCCAGTTTTTGGTTTCATAAAACGGAGGCTTTGCAATGTTAAACAAATGGTAGTTTTATTTAAAACAAACCATAGGTATACAAAAAAATCCGCATTATTGTTACCAACACCCTGTCAATATTATGGGAAGTAAAAACATATACGACCGACAATGATGCATAACAAAATATAGAAGGAGTTAACTATGAATTCCTAATATGCGATGACCTCCATCGCATCCACTTTTATTTAAATAAATGCGAGGTCAGACATTTCATTTTTTTTTAAACAAAAAAAATACGTTTTATTCACTGGTTCACGTGTACGATTCAACTTGCTATAACTAACTTATTTAAGTTTTTTTATTAATACTAAAACATGATGTTAAATAAATGTTATTTGGGGGTAGCCATGAACCCATTGCACTGTAAATAATTTAAACTTTAAACTACACAATTTAACGTAAAAATTTAGAAGTTAATTAACAGATAAAATGATTACAACAATCTATTTGCTTACTTACGAGGTGAGTTCTGTTTTCTATGTAAGTGGGTTTTAACATTCACCCCGACTATCGGAACACGTACAGTATAGGAAAGTAAAAAGATCAGTGACATTGGTAGAGGAGAAAATTAAAAGAATGTACTGCTTCTAATAGAAATACATTTCGGGATTTTTTAATTTACGTCATCTTCTCACGCATTATTATTTCGTAAGTGTATTGTACTAAGTTTTCTTACGTTTGGTCACAGTTTTTTATGTATATTTCGCTTGTTTTCGATTTTTGCTCTGTTAACTATACTGCATGAATGCCTCAAAAGTTTCATTTAATTTTCTGTCTATAAATTGATTTACATCAGACACGTGATTTTACGAAAATAAAACAATTTTCTCAAATATTTAATCAACTTAAAAAAAAATTATTTTCTATAAAAACTATAATTTTGCTGGCATCTTCAAAAACATTATTTAAATTCAAAAGTACTAGTCATGTAATATTCTTAAAAGCAGGAATCAGGAGAAAAACAACCAAATATACAACAAAAAACTATTAACAAACATAAGAAAATCTACTTTTCTACCGTCCTGTATGTTTTAAAACTTTTGAAAGTGTGTATAATGTCGGTTATTCGGACTACATTTTTCGTATTGAGTGTTATAATCACAACGTTTGGGCCGCTGTAACCTCCGGCCTATTTCAGGTGTATCCCTTCGAATATTTTTGTTGAACTCGGGAATCTGGACGTAATTTCGTTCTGATCTGAAAGTTTTTTAAAGTTGTTTTTCTTTTTCATTTTAATAGAGAATGATCTTTGGAGCTAAGTCTGGCTATTTTCAAAAGATTCGTGGCTATCCCATTTCAAAAGGTTGAAGCTCAATATTTTTGGTGACTCTACAATAATAGTTGCAAATCTGTGATTCCATAATTTTTTTTAATGGTCTTCCAGTTATTTGATCTCTCGAAGTTGTTCAATCTCTGTTTGTCTCAGTCTTTTTAATGTGAGTTGATTTAATTATTAATACTATGTATGATATGTATTATCGTATGATAGAGAAATAAGCATTTTTTTAATCTTCTGTAAAAACAAATTGTACAGGTAACAAACAGAAAATTCTGAAAAAATTATCAAATTATTTCTCCAAACATTATTTTGTTCATGAAATATTTAATTTCTGATTGTAATAATGTCATTATATTTTCTGTAATCAAGCAGTCAATATGAAAAAATTCACTCATCATTTTTTAAATATCAAAAATGTGTCTAATTCATGGTGAATGAAAGGATATTTTGTGATTTTAGTTTTTTTTATATCTGTGTTCGTTTTACATTGTATTTGATGGAAATAAATCAATAATTGTAAGCTGCTTCCTAATAATATGTATAGTTACTAATTACTACACATTACTGGTGAATTTTTACTAAAACTTTTCTCGGTGATTAATATTTAGTAGTAATTTTGCTCTTCACATATCCGCCCCCAGTCGTGGCCACCGAGAGTTACTACAGGCCGGTTGGCTAGAAAATGACGTCACTGCATTCCGTGTCAAAACAATGCCGTCGTAATAACAATAAGAAGGCATTTCGACTTCTCCATTCACTAAATAATCCATCAAAATTCAGGAAATCAACCAATTTTAATGGAATTCTCAGTATTTATTGATTAATGATCACGGAATACAATAAATCCATTACTTTATTATGAAGCTTGGTGCAAATGTATTATTTCTTGTAAACAAAAAACACCTTTACTAAAGTTATCCAAAATATCAAAACATGTTGACGATACGATATTGTAAATATTTAAAACAAAGCATTAGAAAATTTTAAAAATTGCATGTAAAAAAAAGAAAAGGAAGGAACACGATTCGATTTATCCTGAAACTGATCTTTATTCCATATAAATTTAAAGAAAATAATAATTCACGATCAAATACTGCAAAAAACTGAATTATGAATTTCGGGAACAAACATTTAAATAAACTATCAAATTAAAAACAAACTATGAATAATGTTAAAAATGTAAACAAACAATAATAAAAACAAACGATAAGTTAGTTTTAAAAATGAGAACAAACGATAAATTAAAAAAATAAAACAAAATAAATTCAAACAAATAATGTAAATACAAACAAAGTTACTAGTGCAGAAATATTTTTTAGTGCAGAATTTTTTTTTTTTAAGTCAAACTTATAGAAAATATTTAGTAGAATGTTTCTAATTTTCTTTTTCTGTTTAGCTTTTTCTTACTGATGTGATCATTTTTCATATCACAAAAATTGTTCAGTATAGAATTGGAGGAACTCCAGATAATCATTCTTTCTATTTTTTCAATATTGTGACCCTCATCACAAGAGTCAACATGAAAAAGAAGATTAGCATCTGCCAAAACATTCAATGTTATAAACATAGCTAATTTTCTCTGATGGACCGACTTAAGAAAGGAAGAATTTTTAACAAGTTTACATATAACAATATAATTATAAATAACAAAATTCTTTGTTACATCACTGGGATATAACAGAGAACCTCTGTTAATCACTTGAAAATACAGGTTTACCTCTTCTGCATCAGCTTTTCCAGATACTAAAATCTTGCAGCTATTGCATTTCATTTTCTTAAAAACTGCATAACAGCAATAACCTGCTAAATATAATATAACAGGGAGTACTTCTCTGCACTGATTAACATCATCATCTGTTGCATCTATGTTAAATTTATAAACATCTAGCTGTTGCTCCCTTGCCATTTCATCCCAGTTAGCTTCTTGTAAATTCTTCAAATCAATAGTTTGGTTATTAAGTGGCAGGCTAAGTTTTAATACTCACAACATTCTGAGTTTCTTTTCACATTCAAACACTTGACGTATAGAGACATTATATTGATCCCCACTAAGTTGCCGGTACTGGCCAAACCTTGCCTCAAGGTTATCTGTTTGAAACTTGCCAGGTAATATATACGTCATGTTCATTTCTTTTATGCAATACTTAGTCAGTTCAAGAATTGCATATGTGGTATGATATAAAGCAGTGTATGTTTCCTTTGTTAATTTCCCAGTTCTTCCAGGAATACTATTCTAACATTCTAACCAGTCACAGAATACAGAGAGAAATCTATAACTTTCTTCATTTAATTTAAGTGGATTAGCATATTCATTGTTAAGCCGACAACCTTTATTTGGTGTTTTTACATTCATTATTGTCCACCAAATATACAATATCTTTATGTATTCTGCAGTTTCTGCAAAGTTGGCCAAACATTTCTGTTTTCCTAAGGTCAGCAATCCCTGAATAGTGTATTCATTGAAAATTTGCAGAACCAAAGTAACATTTTGCCTTTCAAGATTAGTGGGAGAAATGGCCTTTGAAGTTAATTTGTAACAATATTTCAAAAGTGATTGAGATTCCAGGTCATAAGGTTTGTGTAAGCTAGAAAATGGGGCACTTTGGATGTTATCTAATTCATGATTTCCATTATGACAAAACTTTGGGAACATCATGCATTTATTTGCATCTTTTTGGCCAAGCCAGTTGTTTCTAATGCATTTTAATATATGTACTGAGTCGAATAAGAAGAAAAGAGGTCTAGAGTTTAGCACTGGATGTGGATATACAATTGAAAGCTTTGCTGGGCTACAAAAGAAAGACATAGCTTTTTTATTTATTGCATTATTATCTGTTATAACAGATAATACTCTAAAGCCTATCTCCTCTAAACCAATTATTAAACGTTTGATTATGTCAAATAAGTTCTCAGCTCGAAGACATTTAGTTGGCATAACGTGCACAACATCCTTATATTGTGAGAATACACTGCTAAGCATAAAAGCATATGCACTTGTTGCAGCTTCATTGATGTTGTTGGCTAAGCCAACAACATTACCACCCTTATAATCAAAATAAGGTTTTAGATGAATTTCATTAACAAGTAAAGATACTGTGATGTCTTCCTTCACTAGTAACTTGAACTTACTTTTAATATACATAAGAAAATTGTTATGTTGTTCAACTACAGGATTCATAGAGGTTGATAAGTTTAGTCTTCTGATGGTCGAATAACATGGTAAAATTACATTTTTAGTGTCTCTTAACAGTCTGTATCCTCTAGGGGAGCAGTTATATAACAAGGAAGAAAATATCATCATTTCACTCGAATAATTAAACTTATTCAGTGTCATTATGTTTATCTGTTCGTATATGAATTTGATTGTATGGAAATATTTAAATGATTCATCTTGCACTAAGAACAGAAATGACAAGATTAATTTTAATATAGAAATTACGTTTTGAGGTTTAGTTTGCTGTTCTTCTATATCCATTTTTTCCCATGTTCTCCATCAAAATGTGTAGAGTATTTTCATTAGTTGTATGTTTAGGAATCTTATACTCCCCTATAGTATTCATTTCCACATCACTGCAGAATACATTTACTGCTAAATCAGATGCAATTACCAGGGACAGTGTGATTTTTGGACATGGATATTTGCTAATATGGCATATAATAAGTCTATCTTTTTGCCTAATAATGCTCCAATTTCGATCAAGAAAATTTAATTTTTATTCTATGTCTTCAAGAGTTCTGAAAATTTTCTCTCGTGTATATGCTATATGAGTAGCAATGCTTTCACTTAAAGCACGTTTAAATGCATAATTTTCAAGTCGTACTCTTTTAGAATCTGGTGACTCTCTGAAGCTTGTCGACGATGCAGATAAATATGGGGGGCAGTTAGGCAGAATTCGAGGGATAGCACCATTTCGGAAATATGGTTTCCGAAGTTTAACAGTAATGGTTCTACCTGTTTTGGAGTCAAATGCGGATGTCTCTCTATTTATGTCCTCGGGTCGAAAATGAAGTTCACAAACCTGAAGAAATAATTTAAAATACAAACGATACAATTATTTAAACTTCTAACCCAATCAACCGGAAGTAATTCAGACTTTGAAATTTGTTTAAAAATTATACAAAAAAAGTTCAATGTTAACTGTTTGATAATGGAATCACCAACTCCTATCTTGCTATTAAGAGATAGGTATGTGCAAAATCAAAGGCCGATCCCCAAAATGTAAAAACATTTTGACCCTCCCTTCACTTAAAATATCACCAGCATTCAGGAAATCAACCAATTTTAATGAAATTTTGGCACATGTTCGTCTTTAACCACTGTCCGTTTTTCACAACTTTTTACTGACCATTTTTTCGGTGTACACTTATCTATCAGGCTGCTAGAGAATTCCGGCGTTTTTGGATTTTTTTTTCAAATATTTTACATTTTAGGAGGGGGGGATCAGTTTCCAATGTTAATTCAACGTAGACTGATTCCCCTCTTTTTGACCATCTCAATTTTTAAAAAAATCTTTTTCGGTGTACGATTACCTATCATGTCAATAGAGAATTCCGGGGGTTTTGGAAAGAAATTTTTTTAAATTGTGATTTTAAGACGGGGGATCAGTTTTCAATGTAAATTCAACGTGGACTGATCCCCCTCTTTTTAACCATTTCAAATTTTAAAAATTATTCTTCTGCTTACAATTACCTATCATGTCGCGAGAGAATTCCGGCGTTTTTGGAAAGAAATTTTTAAAAAAATGAGATTTTAAGACGTAAAAAGTTGTGAAAAACGAACTATGGTAAAAGACGAAAAGACTGATCCCCCGTCTTAAAATCTCAATTATAAAAAAAAAGGTTATTTTTACCAAGAAATAGATAATCAGAGATTAAGAATCATAAAGAGTGATCGTCTTTGCAACACAGATCGATTTGAAAGATATAACTTGAAAGTTGGTTCCTTACATTCGCGCGTGATGCTATTCGGGACAAACGATGAAAAAAGCAAGTATTATGTTTATTTGAAATTTGTACTGTTCTTGTGACGTATATCTTACGTTGGATTTGCTAAAAGAAAATTATTGAAGAAAAAGAAGAAAAAAAGAACTTTCTGACAGACGTTTGATAAATAAAAAAAAGGTTATTTTTACCAAGAAAATTATGTTGGAATTAAGCACGGTTTGTCTATTTTATTACTTTTGGTTGTAACTTTGGTGTAAAGAAAAAAAAGAGACTATTTGATTGATTTGTAAGAATACTGACTTTATAGTAAGTTCATGTTTTAAAAGGATTTATTCCTTTTCTTAGATTGTGTCAATTTTTGTTGTATCTAACTTTAATGTTAAGAAATCTTGATGTTGTATTTTTTGATTTTTATTTTTTTTGTACGTTACCTAGGAATAATTTATTTATTCCAGCTTTGGAAAAAAAGCAGTCCAAGCTACTTTTTTTTGTAAATAAAACTTTGTTTTAACTTTTATGAATATCTTGTATTCTTCCATTCCTTCTCTCTTGTTATAATTTTTTTTGTGATAATTGTCCTAGAAAACGTGACCTTTGTTTAGAGCGGTTTTCGTTAACACCCACGAAAAATCCGACATTCTGCTTTTTTGTCCTAGATTCGTCTGGGTGGACGAACTTCAGGCGGTGTGCTGGGATAATGTCTATTTTTTTCCTATTAAAAGCATTCTGCTTTTTATATCTATTTTTCTTCTATTAAAAGCATTCTGCTTTTTTGTTCCATATTCGTTTGGGTGGAAAAACTTCAGGCGATATGCGGGGATAATATCTATTTTTCTCCTATTAAAAGCATTCTGCTTTTTTATCCCATTTTCGTTTGGGTGGACAAACTCCAGGCGATATGCTGGGATAATATCTATTTTTCTTCTATTAAAAGCATTCTACCTCTTGTTCCATATTTCGCGTGGTGGATAAAATACTCGAAAATGTGCTACTAGTTTAGATTTAAGTTAATTTTCTTCTATTGCTGTTTTTTTGGTACCCGAGTCAATAGAGGAACTTACTTCAAGTGATAATCTCCTTTACAATTAAAACATAGTCAAATACAAGATGTTCAGGTTTTAATACTGTTTTAAGCTGACTGCTTTTTTTCTTTTCCTTTTTATGTATTTTATGTGAAAATTGCATGTTTGAAAGTCTGAACGCCATTTTTGTTCGCCACGTGGAGTCATTTTTGTAAATTTCCCGCGTATTCTAAGTCGCCATTTTTGTAAACTGTTGAATGTTAGATATTGAATGATTTTTGTGTAATTATTTTTCCCTTGAAAATGTTGCTTTGACTTACAAGTGGAATTGTTAGACTTACATTTGAACGAATTTGGTTAACTATGGTACAGCCTTTTCCCATTTTTTTGTAGGAATCTTACTTAAATAATTTTACGTTGTCATTTTCCCGCCATTAAGAAGACGTTTGGCGCCTCTTTTAGGTTAGCCCACATCTGATCGCCATATTGTATTTTCGCCATAATGGCGTCTACCCCCACTGTTAATCTCCTTGTAGAAAGGCGAGATAGTGTAAAAATTAAAGTTGATACTATTATTAATGTTCTTGGAGATGGCGAGGGGAAGAACCGGGAATTTGTTTCTTCTCAGAAGGTTAGGGTTAAGGAACTCTTTGCGTCCATTGATTCACTCAATAGCAGATCACAAGTGCCTATATTGTGAGTGAGTCTCGCGAAGAGATGTCTGAGAACTGTCGGAGCGAAACGTTATATCGTATCTATGTGGATCGACGTTTCAGCGAATTGGAGAGCATGTGGAGGGATGAGGGCTCCCCACCCAATAGGGAAGGGGGGAAGTCTAAAGCGTCACTTTGTAGTGTGACACCGAAACTTATCTGTCCTATTTTCGACCCCATGAGTTTGGAACGCGACAAATTAGCGTATCTCAACTTCTCGAGGGAGTTCAAAAATTGCGTGTCAAATATACCCAGTGAGTCCACGAGGTTGATTATTCTGAAAAATCACCTCAGGGGCTATGCCCACCGAATAGTGGGATATCTTTCCATTTCGGATGCCAACTTTGAGGCAGCGATAGAGATCCTAGATAGAGAATTTTTAGATAAAAGGTTTATTGTAAACTCTATTTTTAAAGATCTCCATAGTGCTAAACCTCTTGGGGATTCTGATACTAACTCGGTGAAGAGCTTTCTAACTAAGGTGAAAGCTCAAATATACGAGCTGAAAAACTCCTTTGGTATGGATTTTCTAGAGGAGGAGGCCCCAGGCAATCTGTTGCTAAGTAGCATTATTTTTTAAAAACTTCCTCTTTCTGTGAGACGGGAACTGATTCATACCGTCAATTGTAATTACCCATCTCTGGGAGATATCTTAGATAATTATTCTGAGATGTTGCGCACGTTAGACATCGTCAAACCCAGGATGGTTAAAACTGTAAAGCCCGTCGCCAAACCGCGTTCGTCTGGTTCCTTTAGATTCAGGCCCGCTAGTGCTGTTAAGAAGCCCTCCACTTTGGAGAACTTTTTTGTAAAAACTAAACCCAGTCGACATAAGTGCTTCCTTTGCAGTAGTGACTGCCATATTGCGTACTATTGCAGGAAGTATCCCTCTCTAAGGGATCGGTTACAACGATGCCAATTGGCTAAGTTGTGCACCCGTTGTACTAGCCCGTTCCATAACGCCGAGGTTTGCCCCGGTAAAAGTGGTCGTCTCCGCCCCTGTTGGAAATGTAAGAGTTGCGAACATGCAGTTGCGTTATGCCCTGACTTTGACAAATCTCGGCTGGATACTAACCCCTGTCTTCAGGGGGGAGAAGTGAATCTTCTCCTGCCTATAATTAAAATTGACGTGGTCAATAATGGAGTTGTAAAATCTTTCAATTGTCTGTTGGATTCAGGAAGCCAGCGCTCCTATTTGTCTGATGTAGTTCTGGACCTATTGAATTGCCGTTCTGTGCCTGTAAAGAGAAGGGACTTTTTTATTAAAACTTTTCTCGGGACGGCCAGAAGGAGCCTAAATGAACTCGAGTTGCGGGTCAAAGTGCCGAACTCTGAGTGTGTTATACCCTTTTTGGTGGACGAAGGCTTGGACCTTCAGTTTCACGTCAGGGGTCTACTGCTATTGAAAGTATTATTGCGGGTGGGGGGAAATTGGCTGCCGACTTCTCAAATGTTAAAAATGATTGTATTACTGTACAAGGTTTGGTAGGTGTTGACCTACTGATGTATTTGGGACCCATGAAGTTGTCTCCCTTCATGAATGGGTCTGTTTTTGAGTTTCCTCAAGGAATTGTGCCTTTTGGAGATATGTCCAATTTTGTGAGTCCTGTTATGAAGAAAACGGATACCTCCGTTGTTGGCGCGAATTACAGCCAAGTTGTGTCCGAACACTCACGGTGTCTTATGACACATGTTTATTTTGTGCTTGAGCCGAAGTCTCAATACTTCGACCCTTTCGATAGTTTTATTGATTTTTCTGTGGATAGAGCCGTAGACAAGCTCTTTAGTTTGGAAACGATAGGAGTTGCTGAGAACTCTGTAAGTGATTATGACAAGAATAAAATTGATTCTTTTCGCAATTCGATCTCGTACCGAGACAGTTGCTACTATGTTAGTTTGCCATGGGACGAGGGAAAGTTGCCTTCTGTTCCTTCCAACCATCAAGTGTCGTTGAACGTGCTTGATAAGGTTGTCACTCGTTTGACGAGGCAGGGTCTATATGAGGACTACTGCCAGGTTTTCTTAGAGCAGGAAAGGGAGGACATTATTGAGAGAGTGGAAGTGAATCCAGAGGATTTCACTCATTATACTTGGATTCCTCACCGTCCGGTTATTAAGGCTAATGGTCAGAGTACCACAAAGATAAGGCCGGTGTTCAACTGTTCGTTGCGAACAGGTGGACGTCCCTCTCTAAATGATTGTGTCTATCCGGGAATTAACCTTTTCACGGATATGCTAGAATTATTGTTGAAGTTTCGAATGGATCGTTATGTCCTGTTGGCTGACGTCCGTAAGGCCTTTCTCATGATTCGGTTGGAAACCGAAAGAGATAAGAATCGGTTTTGCTTTTTTGTAAAATTGAATGATAAACCGGTATGTTATCGTTACAAAACATTGATTTTGGGGTTTGTGGCCAGCCCATTTATTCTCAACTTCGTCATTAGATATCATGTTGAAAAATACCCTCATAGTTTATGTAGGGATATGCTTATGGAAAAATTTTATGTGGATAATCTTATAAAAACTCACAATTCACAGAAAACTTTGTTGGACATATACCTGAATGCAAGGAGTATCATGCAGGATGGTAATTTTTCATTAAGGTCCTGTAATTCCAATAGTGATGTTTTGACCACTCGAATGAAAGCTGACAAAAGTTTCGTCACCCATGATTCTCCTCTGGAGAGGGTGTTGGGTTATGAGTATGATCCTGTGCAGGATAATTTGCATGTGGCGGCCGATTCCTTAGATGTGCCGGCTGATACAAAAAGGGGCATCCTATCGCAGAACTCTTCCATATTCGACCCTTTGGGGCTTGTCTTACCTGTAACTAATGATCTTTTGTAATGCTTCACAACAAGCCTTTGGCTTTGCGGCTTACATTTTCTAGTATGGGGCTTCTAAATTAATATTTTCCAAGGCTAAGGTGGCTCCTTTGGCAAAGAGAACTTTGCCGTCACTTGAGTTGTTGTCCGTCTTTTTGGCGATGAAATGTATCCCTAATCTTTTGAAGGTGTTTCAAAAGGATGTGGTCAAGAAAATAGTGGTTGCGGTGGACGCACAGGTCGTGTTGTCCTGGATTCTGTCTGAGACAGTTGTGACAAAGAGTGTATTTGTCCGAAATAGGTTAAAAGATATTCGAGTGGGAGTGGATAAATTGTGTGAACAAGGTTTGGAAGTAATGTTCAAGTATGTGAACACTTTTGACAACCCTGCCGACCTGATCACCAGGGGTATTTCCTTGGAGAAGTTCAGGTCTCTATTGCCCTTTTGGTTATCGGGGCCGCAGTGGCTGGTCGGTGGGAATTTTAACTGGCCAGTGTATGATTTGAACTGTTTGAGTTCTGACAGTCAGAGGTTAGTGCTGACTAATGCCATCTCTGTGTCTCCTGTGATTCAGGAATTGTCACCGGTAATGGATTTTAAGAGATTTTCTTCCTTGGGAAAACTCATGAGAGTTTTGTCCTACGTGTTTAAGTTTGTATGGAAATTGCGGAAATCTATTAAAGAACCAGGCCAAGTGGCCAAAATTTATTTGATTAAGTTGGAGCAGTCCTTACTTCTTTCCAGGGAAAAGTCCTTTTTGTTGAACCCCTCCAACCGTGAGATTCCTCTGTTGGTGGCGAAGTTGGATCTTTACCTGGATGATAAAAGTTTGATAAGGTCTGGGGGAAGGATTGGTAAATCCAGCCTTTACCCTCCGGAAATTTTACATTCGATTTTGTTACCTCGAGGCAGTCATATAACTGATTTGATTATTATGGACTGTCATGTCAAGTGTAAACATTTGGGTATTGCAGCTACCCTCAGCAAACTCCGTTTGTCAGGTTTCTGGATATATAAATCCAGGCAGGCGGTGAAGTCGGTTATCTCTGCCTGTGCTCTGTGTAAAAGATATAATGCTGTATCTTTCAAATAGCCCAAGGTTACCAATTTACCTAAACACAGAGTTGATTTTGTGAAGCCCTTCAACCATACAGGGATAGACTTTACTGGTCACTTGTGGGTTGAGGATGAAAGGGGACCGTAAAAAATGTATATTTTGCTTTTTACATGCTTCAATGTGAGGGCGGTCCATTTGGAGTTAGTGAGTGACATGTCTACTCACTCAGTGATATTATCATTGGTTAGATTTTTTAACATTTATGGGGTGCCTTCCCATATATACTCAGATAATGCTAGATCATTCGTTGCTGGATGCAGTTTGATTAAGCAAGTGCTTGTGTCTGACGAGTTCGAGAAGAAGTTTAGTACCTTTGACATCAAGCACCAGACAATACCTTTATATTCTTCTTGGTTCGGCAGTGTTTGGGAGCGTCTTGTTAAGACGGTAAAGGTTTGTCTTTACAAGTCAGTGAGACGACAGAAGTTGGGTTATTTCGAACTTCTTTCTGTGTTGTCTGATATACAGAATGCTATTAACTCACGTCCGCTAACTTATAGATGTTCTGGAGATGATGGTTTGGATATTATATCTCCAAACGCGTTTATTCGCCCGCATTGTAATAATTCTATTTTTATAAATTCTGAAGAATGTTTTCTTGAGAATTCTCCTCCTTCTAGGAGTGACCTTTTGGAGAAGTTAAAACAGAGGGATCTTCTCTTACAGAGGTTTAAAGTTTTATGGTATGAGGAATACCTGCTCGGCTTGAGAGAGCTGAGTGGCGATCTATATCAGTCTGATTTTAGTGATGTCATCGCTGTAGGCGATGTGGTTCTTGTTAAGAACCCAGCCAAGTCTCGCCCATATTGGTCCTTGGGTAGAGTGATAGGTTTGACTCCAGGTGATGATTCTCATATTAGATCTGCCCTAATTAAGAAGGCAGATGGTTCCTCTCAGGAACATTCTTTGAGACACCTTTTCCGATGGAGTTGTCGGTTACTCATTCACATCAGACCTCGGAGGTTCCCGAAGAGCCTTGTGGTTCCGAAGATCCTGATGTGGTCCAGTCGGATGTTGCTGATGGAGATTATGCCTCGACTTCCAATTCTGAACCTATTCGAGCTCGCAAGAAGGTGAGTGAACGGGATAATGACTACTTGTGGTATTGATGTGTACATGAGACATGTATATAAAATTGTACTTTTTTTTCTTCGTCGGGAGAGTGTGGAAATTTCGATATATTTTCTAAGTAAGTCATCGGTTACTTCCCTTTGTTTGAAGGCTGTCAGTTTTTGCCTACGTGCAGGTTGAAGGTCATATGGATTATTTGCGTGGGAGTTGAGTAGGTTGACGCCATTTTGTGTCACGTGGTTTCTATTTTTAGCAATGATGCATTAGTTCTGTCTGGACTTGATATCGGCGCGAATTTTAATCAGAACAGATTTGGACCCCAGGCAATGAACACCTGTAAAAACTGTTTCTCCGTCCTCATGTGGACGTTAAATTTTGTGAAGAATTATTACTTGAAGAAATTCAAGAGATAGGATATCTCTTGCCAAGAATTGGCTTTTATGTATGAAATATTTTTCCTTCGGAAGTTGTTTCAAGTCAGAGACTTGAAATGAAGAATTATGGAGAATTTGAACGAGATAAGAATAACTCCATGCACGAAATTGCCTATGTTGAAGAGCTTAGCTCCGGTGAACTGAAATACTTTGCTATCGAGAAGATTCTAATCAGAGATTAAGAATCATAAAGAGTGATCGTCTTTGCAACACAGATCGATTTGAAAGATATAACTTGAAAGTTGGTTCCTTACATTCGCGCGTGATGCTATTCGGGACAAACGATGAAAAAAGCAAGTATTATGTTTATTTGAAATTTGTACTGTTCTTGTGACGTATATCTTACGTTGGATTTGCCAAAAGAAAATTATTGAAGAAAAAGAAGAAAAAAAGAACTTTCTGACAGACGTTTGATAAATAAAAAAAAGGTTATTTTTACCAAGAAAATTATGTTGGAATTAAGCACGGTTTGTCTATTTTATTACTTTTGGTTGTAACTTTGGTGTAAAGAAAAAAAAGAGACTATTTGATTGATTTGTAAGAATACTGACTTTATAGTAAGTTCATGTTTTAAAAGGATTTATTCCTTTTCTTAGATTGTGTCAATTTTTGTTGTATCTAACTTTAATGTTAAGAAATCTTGATGTTGTATTTTTTTGATTTTTATTTTTTTTGTACGTTACCTAGGAATAATTTATTTATTCCAGCTTTGGAAAAAAAGCAGTCCAAGCTACTTTTTTTTGTAAATAAAACTTTGTTTTAACTTTTATGAATATCTTGTATCCTTCCATTCCTTCTCTCTTGTTATAATTTTTTTTGTGATAATTGTCCTAGATAACGTGACCTTAGTTTAGAGCGGTTTTCGTTAACACCCACGAAAAATCCGACAATATATATAACAATCTGTATATGTTTAAAATAAAAAATGTTTTTTTAACTAATCATAAAATCATTATAACTCGAAGAATTAACGATATTATCATTGAATAAAGCATTGTTTAATCAATATTTTTTGTGAAAATATTGATTAAATATGCCGTTATTATTTCATTTATTTAATCTACAAAAGTACAGAGAAAAGAAAATATACTACACTTGATAAGACATCGAAAAAAACATGGAAACAATAATTATTGGCTATACACTACTTTTTTATCAAATAATGAATAAGTAATTCAGACTTTTGATTTTTTTATATAATTAAAAAAGAAATTCAAACTTACTACACTATATTTAGTTGGTGTAAACATATCTCGCTTTATTGCGCGTATCCATATTTTCCGTAATTCCTCTTTTGGAAATCCAAACACTGAGACTTTCAATTTATTTTAATAATAGCTCTGGCAATGGGGAACGGCGCATGCAGTGGGCATTTTAATTTTTTGAATTATGAAATTAAATTTAAAAAGGCGCGAAATTAAGTTAACCAAACACGATGACGTCAGAGGGGGGCAGGAAGTTAGTTGCGTGGCCTTGTTAACTCTCGGTGGCCTTGCCCCAGTCGTGGACTTCAATCGCCTGCTCAGCAGCCCTGTATTATGGGTCGCAGTGATTCCAATGCATTTCTGCCACCTTTTTGTTATCCTTTTTTAGTTGAATGAAGCTTGGCTTCCAAGTAACACGTGTTTTTTAAAATTATATTTATTCAACAAAAAAAAGGTAAATTGCTTTCCACTAATATGTATAGTTACTGATTACTCGACATTACTAAATATTTTTACTGAAACTTTTCTCAATGATTACTATTTAGTAGTAATTTTGCTCTTCACATATCAGCCCCCAGTCGTGGACCTCAGTGGCATGCTTAGCAGTCCTGTATTATGGATGGCCGTGATTTCAATGCATGTCATATTTTTATCAACTAAAGGGAGATCACTCTAAATTACTAAATAAGAATTACTCCTGTTTGCATGTTTCCAGTTTTTGGTTTCGTAAAAACGGAGGCTTTGCAATGTTAAACAAACGGTAGTTTTATTTAAAACAATACCATAGGTATACAAAAAAAATCCGCATTATTGTTCCACCCACCCTGTCAATATTATGGGAAGTAAAAAAATTCACGACCGACAATGATGTATAACAAAATAAAGAGGGAATTAACTCTAAATTCCTGATATGCGATGACCTCCATCGCATCCACTTTTATTTAAATAAATGCGAGGTCGGACATTTCATTTTTTTTTTTAAACAAAAACAAACATTTTATTAACCCGTTTGCGTGTACGATTCAGCTTGTTATAACTATCTTATTTAAGTTTTTTTATTAATATTAAAACATGATGTTAAGTAAATAATAAAAGTTATTTGGGGGAGCCATAAACCCATTGCATTGTAAATAATTTAAACTTTAAACTACACAATTTAACGTAAAAATTTAGAAGTTAATTAAAAGATAAAATGATTACCACAATCTATTTGCTTACTTACGAGGTGAGTTCTGTTCGCTATGTAAATGGTTTTTAACATTCACCCGAATATCGGAACACGTACAGTATAGAAAAGTCAAAGATCAGTGACATTGGTAGAGTAGAAAATTCGAAGAATGTACCGCTTCTAATTGAAATACATTTCCTTAGTCTGAAATTCACTTCATCTTCTCAGGCATTAGTATTTCGTAAGTGTACTAAATATTTTTACTGAAACTTTTCTCAATGATTACTATTTAGTAGTAATTTTGCTCTTCACATATTCGCCCTAGTTGTGGACCTCAGTGGCATGCTTAGAAGTTCTGTACTATGGATGGCCGTGATTTCAATGTATTTCATATTTTTTATTAACTAAAGGGAGATCACTCTAAATTACTAAAGAATAACTCCCCTCTGCATGTTTCGGTTTCATAAAAACGGAGGCTTTGCAATGTTAAACAAACTATAGTTTTACTTAACACAATACCTAAGGGATGAAAAAAAAAATCTGCATTATTTTTCCACCCACCCTGTCAATATTATGGGAGGTAAAAACATATACGACCGACAATAATGTATAACAAAATATAGAAGGAGTTAACTCTAAATTCCTAATATCCGATGACCTCCATCGCATCCACTTTTATTTAAATAAATTCGAGTCGGACATTTCCTTTTTTCTTAACCAAAATAAATCCATTTTATTCACCGATTCGCGTGTACGATTCAGCTTGCTATAACTAACATATTTAAGTTTTTTGTTAATACTAAAAAATGATTTAAAGTAAATAACAAACGTTATTTGAGAGTAACCATACACCCATTGCACTGTAAATGATTTAATCTTTAAACTAGACAATTTAACTTAAAGATTTAGAAGTAAATTAAAACATAAAATGATTACAACATACTATTTGCTTACTTACGTGGCGAGTTTTGTTCGCTATGTAAATGGTTTTTAACATTCACCCCGACTATCGGAACACGTACAGTATAGGAAAATCAAAGATCAGTGACATTGGTAGAGGAGAAAATTCGAAGAATGTACCGCTTCAAATAGAAATACATTTCGGGATTTTTTAATTTACTTCATCTTCTCACGCATCATTATTTCGTAAGTGTATTGTACTAAATTTTCTTGCGTTTGGTCACAGTTTTTTCTGTATATTTCGCTTGTTTTCGATTTCTGCTCTGTTAGCTATACTGCATGAATGCCTCAAAAGTTTCATTTAATTTTCTGTCTATAAATTGATTTACATCAGACACGTGATTTTACGAAAATAAAACAATTTTCTCAAATATTTTATCAACTTATCAATATTATTTTTCTATAAAAACTATAATTTTCTGGCATCTTCAAAAACATTATTTAAATTCAAAAGTACTAATCATGTAGTATTGTTAAAAGCAGGAATCAGGAGAAAAGCAACCAACTATACAACAAATAACTATTAACAAACGCAAGAAAATTTACTTTTCTACTGACCTGTATGTTTTAAAATTTTGAAAGTGTGTATAATGTCGGTTATTCGGACTTGAGTGCTATAATCACAACGTTTCGGCCGCTGTAACCTCCGGCCTATTTCAGGTGTATCTCTTCGAACTCAGGAATATTTTTGTTGAACTCGGGAACTCGGACGGAATTTCGAACGGAACCCTTTATTTAATCCACGGGGGTAGCATTCCCTTGTACTGTCAGCCATGACTGAGAGAAGTCTTCAGCAATTCGCAATTCTTCGTATCGCCCGCACCGAGAATTGAACCTTCAGATGACTATCACTGTGAACTGAATTTAACTTCATACTGGCGCAGTTGATATTGTACAATGTATTTTTATTAACTAAAGGGAGATCACTCAAATTACTAAATAAGCATAAATCCCCTTGCATGTTTCCAGTTTTTCGCCCGCACCGAGAATTGAACCTTCATCCTTCAGATGACTATCACTGTGAACTGAATTTAACTGAATACTGGCGCAGTGGATATAGTACTATGTTAAATTCAGTTTCAAGTGATAGTCATCTGAAGGTTAAAGGTTCAATCTTCGGTGCGGGCGATACGAGGAATTTCGAATTACTGAACACTTCTCCCAGTCATGACTGACGGAACAAGAGCATGCTACTCCCGTGGATTAAATAAAGGGTTCCGTTGAAATTCTGTCCAGATTCCCGAGTTCGACAGAAAGATTCCCGAGTTCTAAGAGATACATCTAAAGTAGTCTGGAGATTACAGCGGTCGAAACGTTGTGATGATAACACTCAAGAAGATGCAAATTATCAATCTCCAAAATTAAGAAATATAATTTCCGAAAGTGTTTTAAAGTTTTTCATTTCAACAGAGAACAATCTGTGAGGCTAAGTCTAGCTATTCTCAAAAGATTCGTGACTATCCTAACCGAAAAGATTGAATCTCAAGATTTTTGGTGAATCTACAATAATACTTGCAAGTCTGTCATTCTATTCTCTTTTTAATGGTTTTCAGATTATTTATGATTGTAATATGTCATTATATTTTCTGTAATCAATATAAACAAATTGACTCATCATTTTTTAAATATCAAAAATGTGTCTAATTCATAGTGAATGAAGTGATTTTTAGTGAATTTAGTTCTTTTATATTTTTGTTCTTTTTCAATTTGATTTGATGGAGATAAATCAATAATTTGTGCCAGTTGACACGGTTAAGATTCGGATAAAAATTGTTGTTTGGGATAAATACAATTTAGGCGCGCAGAGTGAATATAATTTTATTGGCGCCTGACAAATTAAAAATAACGCCCACGCAAATTCCGGTGTGGTCTTATATATTAAATCAACTCAAAACGAGCGGACGTAGTTTGGAGCACACCACGTGATATTTCTGTCCAATGGGATTTCTCCAAAGACATATTTTTTCTAAACTTTTCTCTTTAAGCTCGCTGGAGCCTATCCAAACAGTATTTAAGCACACACAAACATCAAACTCTCTCTTTCAACTGACTTTTCATCCGGAGGTTACACGCATCTTACTATCACTCTTCCATTTCACCCTTTCGCGCGCTTCATACAAATTTCACAGGCGAACATTACCTATTGCCTCTTTTAACATTTTATAACATGAGCATTTCAACTAAACAAAAGACATTCTTCGTTTTACTTACCCTGAAACTAAAGAAGGAACTCATGAACTCATTACAAAAAGAAATATATTCTATTTGTCAATGGTTTATTTCAGTAAATAAACTTCCGTTGATTTTGCATGTAAGTCTTGTTATTATTAATTTTATTTGTGGAGGAAGTTATCACCAAAAAAAGGTATGACGACCCCCACAAGTTGGTGACCACGACTTAGAATTGCATGCACAACGGAATCTCCTTATAAGCTACACACGGTTTCCTAACTTACTGGCGATATCATGCGTGCGGTAACACTCAAAGGAAGAAAAAGACGATGCGAATTTCAAGGGATGATACAAGCCGTCAGACGAAGTGTGGATCTCAGTACAATATAGCAACAAATGAGCGAGTTACGCCGGTAGTCGCTATTAAGTCGAAATTAAAAAAATCAACCGACAGTTTAAAGGCTTTAAAATCACTTTCAAACGAAAAACACAAAAATGGAAGCTCCCCGCGTTGAAACACCCCTAGCTACATTAACGCTAAATATTCCAGCTTTTAATCCCACCAATATAAAGACGTGGTTTATCCAGATCCAGGCCCTTTTCGACGCAAAACGGATTACGTCTCAGCGAACCAAGTATTGTTATTTGGTTGAAAAACTCCCGGCAGACGTCGTCGAGGAAGTGACTGATTTATTGGAGAACGTACCAGAAAATAATCCATACGACGAACTTAAGGAGGCTATTTTGAGACGGACTGGCTTATCAAACGAGACAATGTTACGCAATCTCTTCACCCACGTAGAATTGGGAGATCGCACACCGTCGCAACTTTTACGATACATGCGATCATTGCTAGGAGACAACAAAATGTCCGAAAATATAATGAGAAGTTTGTGGCTGGATAAACTCCCAGACGCAACAGTACAAATTCTGTCACCCACAACGAAGAGACAAGCACAGTAAAACTAGCCGACATGGCGGACCGAATTCATGAAAATCTGAGGAGCCGCAAAGTAAACTCAGCACAAGCACAGCCAAAACAGACGAGAGACGACGAAGTGGCCGAACTAAAAACTACGGTCGAAAATCTCACTCGTAAATTGCAGGAATTAATGCAAATAAACCGTCGTTACTCATTTAATAATCGACCGAACTACCGAAAACGAAGTTTTAGCAGAGGTCGAAGCAACACACGAGAACGAAATCTGTTTTTACCACAAAAAATTCGGCACAGAAGCGAGGCGTTGCACTTATCCTTGCACTTTTGAAAACAAGAATCAGGGAAACGATCATTCCAGCCAGTAGAGCCGACAACTGTTGCTGGATTTTCCACTAAAGGTCGTCTATTTTTCATTCGTGACAGTAATCACGGATATAACTTCTTAATAGACACCGGAGCCGAAATAAGCGTGATACCAGCGCTAATTAAACAGAAAGCTACTCCACAGCCTTACCACCTCCAGGCAGCTAATGGCACACAAATACCGACATACGGTGAAAAGTACTTAAGCGTCAATCTCGGCTTGCGTCGCACTTTTTCGTGGATTTTTACCATAGCCAACGTGACGACACCAATATTAGGAGCAGATTTCCTAGCACGATATAATCTATCAGTAGACATGACTAATCGCACACTGACTGATAACCAAACAAAAATCGTAATTAAAGGTATCACCACAAGATATCAGTCTACTGGGATTAGTTCTGCCTTTCCTGAAGAGACGTACATTCGTCGGCTGTTCAAAAATACCCACAACTTACTCAGCCATTCACAGTCGCGGATGATATAAAACATAATGCAAGGCATTATATTAAAACGCGTGGACAACCCGTCTACGCCACCCCCAGACGTTTGAAGCCGGATAAGTACAAGATCGCAAAGGACGAATTCCAACGCATGTTACAACAAGGAATTATTCGACCTTCCAAAAGTGCCTGGTCATCTCCTCTACATATGGTACAGAAATCAGACGCGACAACATGGCGTCCTTGCGGCGATTTCAGGAGATTAAATCCACAAACTGTACCGGATAGATACCCTATCCCACACATTCACGATTTCGCAATCGGACTGCAAAACGCCACGGTATTTTCCAAACTGGATTTAGTGAAAGCATATCACCAAATACCGGTGGCGGAAGAAGATATCCATAAAACAGCACTGACCACGCCATTTGGACTTTACGAATTTGTCAGAATGCCATTCGGACTCAGGAACGCCTGTCAAACCTTCCAAAGGTTGATAGACGAGGTTTTTAGGGACCTTCCATTCGTATTCGCATACGTGGACGATGTCCTAATTTCTAGTAGAAACCTCGACGAACATAAACAACACTTGGAACAAGTTTTCCAAAGACTGTCCCATTACGGTTTAAAAATAAACTTGGACAAATGTATTTTCGGTCAGCAAGAAGTAAATTTCCTCGGACATTCACTTGATAAGGATGGAATATCACCATTACCCGAAAAAGTAAGTGCCATTACGAATTTTCCACAACCTACGTCTGTTAGACAAATTCGTCGCTTCATAGGTGTAATTAATTATTACAGACGATTTTTACCCAACTGTTCCACAATCCTTGCACCGTTAACGTCATTATTAAAGAACAAAACGAAAAACCAACAATTAAAACTGGAAGGATCAGCTTTAAAAGCTTTCCATCAAGCTAAAACTGCCTTAGTCAATTTCACAAAATTGAATAATATTAAGGACAGTGAGGAATCGAAACTTACAATTACAACAGACGCATCAGACATAGCTGTAGGAGCAGTTATACAACAACTGACAGGGAATACAATGACCCCTATTTCGTTTTTTTCAGCCAAACTGAGCAAGACACAGACAAAGTACAGTACCTTTTCAAGGGAACTATTAGCAATTTATTTGGCAATTAAGCATTTTAGACATCTGTTGGAAGGAAGAAACTTTTGTATTTACACTGACCATAAACCGTTAACGTATGCACTGCATACACATGTAGATAAATATGGTCCAAGAGAAATCAGACATCTTGATTATATTGCTCAATATTCTACAGACATCAGATACGTCAAGGGACAAGAAAACATCGTGGCGGACGCATTATCACGAGCTGCAATAACTTCGATAAATTCCAGTTCGCCGAGTATGGAATTAATTGCACAAGAACAAAAAACGGACGAGACACTCACTGACGTACAACAGAAAACGTCTTTGCAACTGAAGGAAATGCCTGTACCTTTTGGTACAACAACATTTTATTGTGATACAGCGAAAAAACAACCACGTCCATACATACCGCCAAGCATCAGACGACATGTTTTTCAACATTTCCACAATTTATCTCATCCAGGCAAACGAGCCACGGTAAGAATAATAGCAGACCGTTTCGTTTGGCCGAAAATGAATACAGATATTCGAAATTGGACCAAGCCGTGAGTGTCCTGTCAAAAGAATAAAATACACAGGCATACAAAGTCACCACTGGGTACTTTCAGTACGCCAGATGCCAGGTTTACCAATATCCATGTTGACTTGGTGGGGCCATTACCCCCTCGAAAGGACACACCCACATTCTCACCATAGTCGACAGGTTCAGCAGATGGCCAACAGCCATACCCGGTAAGGACACATCGGCGGCGACAGTAGCTGTAACAATATTAAAAGACTGGATAGCGATTTTTGGAGTACCGTCAGTACTCACAACGGAGAGAGGCTCGCAATTTCAATCGAAACTCTTCGCAGAGTTCAACCAATTGTTGGGAACATCCCACATAAAGACAACGGCTTATCACCCTTGCTCGAATGGCCTCGTCGAACGCTTCCACAGACAGCTAAAAACTTCTTTGGCTATGAGTCATAACAACGCAGACTGGTCAGATAATTTACCATTAATCCTATTAATGATCCGAAACACGATAAAAGAGGATTTACAAAGCACGCCAGCGGAGGTAGTTTGGGGATCAGCAGTCACACTACCTGGACAATATTTTGATGCATACGCAGACATTTCACCCACAAATACATTTGTGACGGAATTAAAGAACACAATGTCTTCTCTTCATTTACACCCACCAGGAGGGCTGACAAACAAACACATATGCCAAATGACCTTCACACATGCAAATATGTATTTATTAGGAATGATACAGTCAAAAAGCCATTTTGTCCAAATTACACAGGACCATACCAAGTTTTGGACAGAAGTGAAAAATATTTCACTGTCCAAAAGAAAAAACAGGAAAGACAACATCGCGATCGACCGAATTAAACCAGCATACATTGAGGAACACCCTCAGACAATTTCCCCACCAGAACAAATTCCCTTAGAACATGGGAGTCCAGCAGAAAATGACAGGAACATCAAACCTACGACAAAAACAGGTAGAAAAGTCCACTGGCCGAAACATTTCAAGGAATACATTACATATTAAAAAAAAAAAAAAAAAATTTGTTCCCTTTTTTTCAATCTAAGGGGAGTATTGTGCCAGTTGACACGGTTAAGATTCGGATAAAAATTGTTGTTTGGGATAAATACAATTTAGGCGCGCAGAGTGAATATAATTGTATTGGCGCGTGACAAATTAAAAATAACGCCCACGCAAATTCCGGTGTGGCCTTATATATTAAATCAACTCAAAACGAGCGGACGTAGTTGGGAGCACACCACGTGATATTTCTGTCCAATGGGATTTCTCCAAAGACATATCTTTTCTAAACTTTTCTCTTTAAGCTCGCTGGAGCCTATCCAAACAGTATTTAAGCACACGCAAACATCAAACTCTCTCTTTCAACTGACTTTTCATCCGGAGGTTACACGCATCTTACTATCACTCTTCCATTTCACCCTTTCGCGCGCTTCATACAAATTTCACAGGCGAACATTACCTATTGCCTCTTTTAACATTTTATAACATGAGCATTTCAACTAAACAAAAGACATTCTTCGTTTTACTTACCCTGAAACTAAAGAAGGAACTCATGAGCTCATTACAAAAAGAAATATATTCTATTTGTTAATGGTTTATTTCAGTAAATAAACTTCCGTTGAATTTACATGTAAGTCTTCTTATTATTAATTTCATTTGTGGAGGAAGTTATCACCAAAAAAAGGTATGACGACCCCCACAAATTGTAAATTGCTTTCCACTAATATGTATAGTTACTAATTACTCGACATTACTAAATATTTTTACTGAAACTTTTCTCAATGATTACTATTTAGTAGTAATTTTGCTCTACACATATTCGCCCTAGTTGTGGACCTCAGTGGCATGCTAAGCTGTCCTGTATTATAGATGGCCGTGATTTCAATATATTTGATATTTTTTATCAACTAAAGGAAGATCACTCTAAATTACTACATAAGAACTACTCTCCTTACATGTTTCCAGGTTTTGGTTTCGAAAAAACGGAGGCTTTGCAATGTTACACAAACGGTAGTTTTATTTAACACAATACCTAAGGTATACAACAAAAAAATTTGCATTATTTTTCCACCCACCCTGTCAATATTATGGGAGGTAAAAACATATACGACTGACAATAATGTATAACAAAATATAGAAGGAGTTAACTCTAAATTCCTAATATGCGATGACCTCCATCGCATCCACTTTTATTTAAATAAATTCGAGTCGGACATTTCCTTTTTTCTTAACCAAAATAAATCCATTTTATTCACCGATTCGCGTGTACGATTCAGCTTGCTATAACTAACATATTTAAGTTTTTTGTTAATACTAAAAAGTGATTTAAAGTAAATAACAAAGGTAATTGGAGAGTAACCATACACCCATTGCACTGTAAATGATTTAATCTTTAAACTAGACAATTTAACTTAAAGATTTAGAAGTAAATTAAAACACAAAATGATTACAACATACTATTTGCTTACTTACGTGGCGAGTTCTGTTCGCTATGTAAATGGTTTTTAACATTCACCCGAATATCGGAACACGTACAGTATAGAAAAGTCAAAGATCAGTGACATTGGTAGAGTAGAAAATTCGAAGAATGTACCGCTTCTAATTGAAATACATTTCCTTAGTCTAAAATTCACTTCATCTTCTCAGGCATTAGTATTTCGTAAGTGTACTAAATTTTCTTGCGTTTGGTAACAGTTATTTGCTGTACAATTTTTTTCGATTTATGCTGTTAACTATACTGCATGAATGCCTCAAAAGTTCCATTTAATTTACATAAGAAATGTTTTACGAAAATAAAACAACTTACTTAAATATTTTATAAACTTTTCTATAATTATTTTGGGTATTTTTTATAATAGCCCAACAACGAAAACGCTGAAACAACAAATATACAACAAATAAAAGTTACCGTAGCCGATAAAACTGAATTTCCAAGTTTACTGTGACAGTTATTAATGATTATAATCCGTTAAAAGTGCTATTTTCTATAAGTTAATAGGTTTAGCGTAAGTGAAGTGAAAAAAAATAGTAATATCTGTTTCGATAGAAAACACCGAATCCAGAACGAGACTTCCGCCTCGTTCTGGATTCGGTTGGTTTTTTACTGGGACTCATAGTCAAAGCGCAATTTTTGCATTTTTAGCCAAGCAGAAAAACAAAACAAAACTACATTTTAAGCAAACGGAATAAAGTACTTTTCTTTTTATTTACATGTCACTGTGCTTTTATTTACATATTATTTTCATTCGTCACACCGTAATGTTTTTTTTTCCTGTTTCTTTAAAAAATTCCTAACCCTTACCTAAACCCAGCCCTAACCCAGCCAAGCTCAGCCCAGCCCTAACCCTAACCCCCAATGTCGTAACGACATGCGCGCTCATTCGGTGATCAAAATGATCGTTAAAATGTTCGTTTCATAAAATTACATTTCAAAAATGCACCCCCCCCCCCCCAAAAAAAAACCCGCTTTTATTATTAGTCCCGGTAAAAAAATACACACACGTGACACCGATAGCAAAAACTAATGACGCCATTTTGTTTTTTACATAAATGACATTAAAATTTTTCTTTTTTTTTTTCATGTCTAATAAAAACCCATTTACCATACGTAAACATACAAACAAATGGAATAGAAAACTAGGAAAATCTCCGGTCTCTACGTACGTTGAATTTATTTGTTGCATATTCATTTTTTTGACTACGTTCTACAACTTTTTTTCAACCCGACTCGCGAGCTGTAGGGCTATTGTAAAACATTCCCATTATTTTCCTATGAAAATATAATTAACAAAGCAAGAATAAGGAAAAGAAAAAAACAACATAATATACAAAACATAACTATTACTTTTCTACCGACCAGTATAGTTTTAAACATTTGAAAGTGTTTGAAAGTGTTTTCTTTTTCATTTTAATAGAGAATGATCTTTGGAGCTAAGTCTAGCTATTTTCAAAAGATTCGTTTCTATCCCATTTCAAAAGGTTGAAGCTCAATATTTTTGGTGACTCTACAATAATAGTTGCAAATCTGTGATTCCATCATTTTTTTTAATGGTCTTCCAGTTATTTGATCTCTCGAAGTTGTTCAATCTCTGTTTGTCTCAGTCTTATAATGCGAGTTGATTTAATTATTAATACTGTGTATAATATGTATTATTGTATAATAGAGAAATAAGCATTATTTCATCTTCTGTAAAAACAAATTGTACATGTAACAAACAGCAAACTCTGTAAAAGTTATTAAATTTGTTTCTCCAAACATTATTTTGTTCATAAAGTATTTGATTTCTGATTGTAATATGTCACATTTTCTGTAATCAAGCAGTCAATATAAACAAATTGGCTCATCATTTTTTAAATATCAAAAATGTATCTAATTCATGGTGAATAAAGTGATTTTTGTGAATTTAGTTTATTTGTATTTTTGTTCTTTTAAATTGGATTTGATGGAAATAAATCAATAAATGTAAATTGCTTTCCACTAATATGTAAAGTTACTAATTACTCGACATTACTAAATATTTTTACTGAAACTTTTCTCAATGTTTATTATTTAGTAGTAATTTTTCTCTACACATATCCGCCCTAGTTGTGGACCTCAGTGGCATGCTTAGAAGTTCTGTACTATGGATGGCCGTGATTCCAATGCATTTCATAATTTTATTAACTAAAGGGAGATCACTCTAAATTACTAAAGAATAACTCCCCTCTGCATGTTTCGGTTTCATAAAAACGGAGGCTTTGCAATGTTAAACAAATGGTAGTTTTACTTAACACAATACCTAAGGTATGCAAAAATAAATCCGCATTATTTTTCCACCCACCCTGTCAATATTATGGGAGGTAAAAACATATACGACCGACAATAATGTATAACGAAATATAGAAGGAGTTAACTCTAAATTCCCAATATGCGATGACCTCCATCGCATCCACTTTTATTTAAATAAATTCGAGTCGGACATTTCCTTTTTTCTTAACCAAAATAAATCCATTTTATTCACCGATTCGCGTGTACGATTCAGCTTGCTATAACTAACATATTTAAGTTTTTTATTAATACTAAAAAGTGATTTAAAGTAAATAACAAAGGTTATTTGAGAGTAACCATACACCCATTGCACTGTAAATGATTTAATCTTTAAACTAGACAATTTAACTTAAAGATTTAGAAGTAAATTAAAACATAAAATGATTACAACATACTATTTGCTTACTTACGTGGCGAGTTCTGTTCGCTATGTAAATGGTTTTTAACATTCACCCCGACTATCGGAACACGTACAGTATAGGAAAATCAAAGATCAGTGACATTGGGAGAGGAGAAAATTCGAAGAATGTACCGCTTCAAATAGAAATACATTTCGGGATTTTTTAATTTACTTCATCTTCTCACGCATTATTATTTCGTAAGTGTATTGTACTAAGTTTTCTCGCGTTTGGTCACAGTTTTTTCTGTATATTTCGCTTGTTTTCGATTTCTGCTCTGTTAACTATACTGCATGAATGCCTCAAAAGTTTCATTTAATTTTCTGTCTATAAATTGATTTACATCAGACACGTGATTTTGCGAAAATAAAACAATTTTCTAAAATATTTTATCAACTTAAAAAAAATTACTTTTCTATAAAAACTATAATTTTGCTGGCATCTTCAAAAACATTATTTAAATTCAAAAGTACTAATCATGTAGTATTGTTACAAGCAGGGATCAGGAGAAAAACAACTAAATATACAACAAATAACTATTAACAAACGCAAGAAAATTTACTTTTCTACTGACCTGTATGTTTTAAAATTTTGAAAGTGTGTATAATGTCGGTTATTCGGACTTGAGTGCTATAATCACAACGTTTCGGCCGCTGTAACCTCCGGCCTATTTCAGGTGTATCTCTCTGAACTCAGGAATATTTTGTTGAACTCGGGAACTCGGACGGAATTTCGAACGGAACCCTTTATTTAATCCACGGAGGTAGCATTCCCTTGTACTGTCAGCCATGACTGAGAGAAGTCTTCAGCAATTCGCAATTCTTCGTATCGCCCGCACCGAGAATTGAACCTTCAGATGACTATCACTGTGAACTGAATTTAACTTCATACTGGCGCAGTTGATATTGTAGAATGTATTTTTATTAACTAAAGGGAGATCACTCTAAATTACTAAATAAGCATTAATCCATTTGCATGTTTCCAGTTTTTCGCCCGCACCGAGAATTGAACCTTCATCCTTCAGATGACTATCACTGTGAACTGAATTTAACTGAATACTGGCGAGTGGATATAGTACTATGTTAAATTCAGTTTCAAGTGATAGTCATCTGAAGGTTAAAGTTTCAATCTTCGGGGCGGGCGATACGAGGAATTTCGAATTACTGAACACTTCTCCCAGTCATGACTGACGGAACAAGAGCATGCTACTCCCGTGGATTAAATAAAGGGTTCCGTTGAAATTCTGTCCAGATTCCCGAGTTCGACAGAAAGATTCCCGAGTTCTAAGAGATACACCTAAAGTAGTCTGGAGATTACAACGTCGAAACGTTGTGATGATAACACTCAAGATGATGCAAATTATCAATCTCCAAAATTAAGAAATATAATTTCCGAAAGTGTTTTAAAGTTTTTAATTTCAACAGAGAACAATCTGCTCTAGCTATTCTCAAAAGATTCGTGACTATCCCAACCAAAAAGATTGAATCTCAAGATTGTTGGTGAATCTACAATAATACTTGCAAGTCTGTCATTCTATTCTCTTTTTAATGGTTTTCAGATTATTTATGATTGTAATATGTCATTATATTTTCTGTAATCAATATAAACAAATTGACTCATCATTTTTTAAATATCAAGAATGTATCTAATTCATGGTGAATAAAGTGATTTTTAGTGAATTTAGTTCTTTTATATTTTTGGTCTTTTTCAATTTGATTTGATGGAGATAAATCAATAAATGTAAATTGCTTTCCACTAATATGTATAGTTACTAATTACTCGACATTACTAAATATTTTTACTGAAACTTTTCTCAATGATTACTATTTAGTAGTAATTTTGCTCTTCACATATTCGCCCTAGTCGTGGACCTCTATGGCATGCTAAGCTGTCCTGTATTATGTATGGCCATGATTCCAATGTATTTCATATTTTTTATTAACTAAAGGGAGATCACTCTAAATTACTACATAAGAATTACTCCCCTTACATGTTTCCAGGTTTTGGTTTCGTAAAAACGGAGGCTTTGCAATGTTAAACAAACGGTAGTTTTATTTAAAACAATATCTAGGGTATACAAAAAAAAAATTGCATTATTTTTCCCAAAACCCTGTCAATATTATGGGAGGTAAAAACATATACGACCGACAATAATGTATAACAAAATATAGAAGGAGTTAACTCTAAATTCTTAATAAGCGATGACCTCCATTGCATCCACTTTTATTTAAATAAATGCGAGGTCGGACATTTCATTTTTTTTTAAACAAAAAAAAAATACATTTTATTCACTGGTTCACTGTACGATTCAGCTTGCTATAAGTAACATATTTAAGTTTTTTTTATTAATACTAAAACATGATGTTAAGTAAATAATAAAAGTTATTTGGGGGTAGCCATACACACATTGCACTGTAAATAATTCAAACGTTAACTACACAATTTAATGTAAAAATTTAGAAGTTAATTAAAAGATAAAATGATTACAACAATCTATTTGCTAACTTACGAGGTGAGTTCTGTTTGCTATGTAAATAGTTTTTAACATTCACCCGAATATCGGAACACGTACAGTATAGAAAAGTCAAAGATCAGTGACATTGGTAGAGTAGAAAATTCGAAGAATGTACCGCTTCTAATTGAAATACATTTCCTTAGTCTAAAATTCACTTCATCTTCTCAGGCATTAGTATTTCGTAAGTGTACTAAATTTTCTTGCGTTTGGTAACAGTTATTTGCTGTACAATTTTTTCGATTTATGCTTTTAACTATACTGCATGAATGCCTCAAAAGTTCCATTTAATTTACATAAGAAATGTTTTACGAAAATAAAACAACTTACTTAAATATTTTATAAACTTTTCTATAATTATTTTGGGTATTTTTTATAATAGCCCAACAACGAAAACGCTGAAAAAAACAAATATACAACAAATAAAAGTTACCGTAGCCGATAAAACTGAATTTCCAAGTTAACTGTGACAGTTATTAATGATTATAATCCGTTAAAAGTACTATTTTCTATAAGTTAATAGGTTTAGCGTAAGTGAAGTGAAAAAAAAATAGTAATGGCTGTTTCGATAGAAAACACCGAATCCAGAACGAGACTTCCGCCTCGTTCTGGATTCGGTTGGTTTTTTACTGGGACTCATAGTCAAAGCGCAATTTTTGCATTTTTAGCCAAGCAGAAGAACAAAAAAAACTACATTTTAAGAAAACGGAATAAAGTACTTTTCTTTTTATTTACATGTCAGTGTGCTTTTATTTACATATTATTTTCATTCGTCACACCGTAATGTTTTTTTTTCCTGTTTCTTTAAAAAATTCCTAACCCTAACCCTTACCTAAACCCAGCCCTAACCCTAACCTAAACCCAGCCCTAACCCTAACCCCCAATGACGTAACGACATGCGCGCTCATTCGGTGATCAAAATGATCGTTAAAATGTTCGTTTCATAAAATTACATTTCAAAAATGCAATCCCCCCCCCAAAAAAAAAAAACAACAAAAAAAACTCCGCTTTGATTATGAGTCCCGGTAAAAATAAACACACACGTGAAACCGATAGCAAAAACTAATGACGCCATTTTGTTTTTTAAATAAATGACATTAAAATTTGTTTTTTCATGTCTAATAAAAACCCATTTACCATACGTAAACATACAAACAAATGGAATAGAAAACTAGGAAAATCTCCGGTCTCTACGTACGTTGAATTTATTTGTTGCATATTCATTTTTTTGACTACGTTCTACAACTTTTTTTCAACCCGACTCGCGAGCTGTAGGGCTATTGTAAAACATTCCCATTATTTTCCTATGAAAATATAATAAACAGAGCAAGAATCAGGAAAAGAAAAAAACAACATAATATACACAACATAACTATTACTTTTTTACCGACCAGTATAGTTTTAAACATCTGAAAGTGTTTGAAAGTGTTTTCTTTTTCATTTTAATAGAGAATGATCTTTGGAGCTAAGTCTAGCTATTTTCAAAAGATTCGTTTCTATCCCATTTCAAAAGATTGAAGCTCAATATTTTAGGTGACTCTACAATAATAGTTGCAAATCTGTGATTCCATCATTTTTTTTAATGGTCTTCCAGTTATTTGATATCTCGAAGTTGTTCAATCTCTGTTTGTCTCAGTCTTATAATGTGAGTTGATTTAATTATTAATACTGTGTATAATATGTATTATTGTATAATAGAGAAATAAGCATTATTTCATCTTCTGTAAAAACAAATTGTACATGTAACAAACAGCAAATTCTGTAAAAGTTATTAAATTTGTTTCTCCAAACATTATTTTGTTCATAAAGTATTTGATTTCTGATTGTAATATGTCACATTTTCTGTAATTAAGCAGTCAATATAAACAAATTGACTCATCATTTTTTAAATATCAAGAATGTATCTAATTCATGGTGAATAAAGTGATTTTTGTGAATTTAGTTTATTTGTATTTTTGTTCTTGTTAAATTGGATTTGATGGAAATAAATCAATAAATGTAAATTGCTTTCCACTAATATGTATAGTAACTAATTACTCGACATTACTAAATATTTTTACTGAAACTTTTCTCAATGATTACTATTTAGTAGTAATTTGGCTCTTCACATATTCGCCCTAGTCGTGGACCTCAGTGGCATGCTAAGCTGTCCTGTATTATGGATGGCCGTGATTTCAATGTATTTCATATTTTTTATTAACTAAAGGGAGATCACTCTAAATTACTACATAAGAATTACTCCCCTTACATGTTTACAGGTTTTGGTTTCGTAAAAACGGAGGCTTTGCAATGTTAAACAAACGGTAGTTTTATTTAAAACAATATCTAAGGTATACAAAAAAAAAATTGCATTATTTTTCCCAAAACCCTGTCAATATTATGGGAGGTAAAAACATATACGACCGACTATAATGTATAACAAAATATAGAAGGAGTTAACTCTATATTCTTAATAAGCGATGACCTCCATCGCATCCACTTTTATTTAAATAAATGCGAGGTCGGACATTTAATTTTTTTTTTTAAACAAAAAAAAATACATTTTATTCACTGGTTCACGTGTACGATTCAACTTGCTATAACTAACTTATTTAAGTTTTTTTAATTAATACTAAAACATGATGTTAAGTAAATAATAAAAGTTATTTGGGGGTAGCCATACACCCATTGCACTGTAAATAATTCAAACTTTAACTACACAATTTAATGTAAAAATTTAGAAGTTAATTAAAAGATAAAATGATTACAACAATCTATTTGCTTACTTACGAGGTGAGTTCTGTTCGCTATGTAAATAGTTTTAAACATTCACCCGAATATCGGAACACGTACAGTATAGAAAAGTCAAAGATCAGTGACATTGGTAGAGTAGAAAATTCGAAGAATGTACCGCTTCTAATTGAAATACATTTCCTTAGTCTAAAATTCACTTCATCTTCTCAGGCATTAGTATTTCGTAAGTGTACTAAATTTTCTTGCGTTTGGTAACAGTTATTTGCTGTACAATTTTTTCGATTTATGCTTTTAACTATACTGCATGAATGCCTCAAAAGTTCCATTTAATTTACATAAGAAATGTTTTACGAAAATAAAACAACTTACTTAAATATTTTATAAACTTTTCTATAATTATTTTGGGTATTTTTTATAATAGCCCAACAACGAAAACGCTGAAACAACAAATATACAACAAATAAAAGTTACCGTAGCCGATAAAACTGAATTTCCAAGTTAACTGTGACAGTTATTAATGATTATAATCCGTTAAAAGTGCTATTTTCTATAAGTTAATAGGTTTAGCGTAAGTGAAGTGAAAAAAAAAATAGTAATGGCTGTTTCGATAGAAAACACCGAATCCAGAACGAGACTTCCGCCTCGTTCTGGATTCGGTTGGTTTTTTACTGGGACTCATAGTCAAAGCGCAATTTTTGCATTTTTAGCCAAGCAGAAGAACAAAACAAAACTACATTTTAAGCAAACGGAATAAAGTACTTTTCTTTTTATTTACATGTCAGTGTGCTTTTATTTACATATTATTTTCATTCGTCACACCGTAATGTTTTTTTTTCCTGTTTCTTTAAAAAATTCCTAACCCTAACCCTTACCTAAACCCAGCCCTAACCCTAACCTAAACCCAGCCCTAACCCTAACCCCCAATGACGTAACGACATGCGCGCTCATTCGGTGATCAAAATGATCGTTAAAATGTTCGTTTCATAAAATTACATTTCAAAAATGCAATCCCCCCCCCAAAAAAAAAAAACAACAAAAAAAACTCCGCTTTGATTATGAGTCCCGGTAAAAATAAACACACACGTGAAACCGATAGCAAAAACTAATGACGCCATTTTGTTTTTTAAATAAATGACATTAAAATTTGTTTTTTCATGTCTAATAAAAACCCATTTACCATACGTAAACATACAAACAAATGGAATAGAAAACTAGGAAAATCTCCGGTCTCTACGTACGTTGAATTTATTTGTTGCATATTCATTTTTTTGACTACGTTCTACAACTTTTTTTCAACCCGACTCGCGAGCTGAAGGGCTATTGTAAAACACTCCCATTATTTTCCTATTAAAATATAATAAACAGAGCAAGAATCAGGAAAAGAAAAAAACAACATAATATACAAAACATAACTATTACTTTTCTACCAACCAGGATAGTTTTAAACATCTGAAAGTGTTTGAAAGTGTTTTCTTTTTCATTTTAATAGAGAATGATCTTTGGAGCTAAGTCTAGCTATTTTCAAAAGATTCGTTTCTATCCCATTTCAAAAGATTGAAGCTCAATATTTTTGGTGACTCTACAATAATAGTTGCAAATCTGTGATTCCATCATTTTTTTTAATGGTCTTCCAGTTATTTGATATCTCGAAGTTGTTCAATCTCTGTTTGTCTCAGTCTTATAATGTGAGTTGATTTAATTATTAATACTGTGTATAATATGTATTATTGTATAATAGAGAAATAAGCATTATTTCATCTTCTGTAAAAACAAATTGTACATGTAACAAACAGCAAATTCTGTAAAAGTTATTAAATTTGTTTCTCCAAACATTATTTTGTTCATAAAGTATTTGATTTCTGATTGTAATATGTCACATTTTCTGTAATTAAGCAGTCAATATAAACAAATTGACTCATCATTTTTTAAATATCAAGAATGTATCTAATTCATGGTGAATAAAGTGATTTTTGTGAATTTAGTTTATTTGTATTTTTGTTCTTGTTAAATTGGAT
The DNA here is from genome assembly GCA_963556195.1 of Sepiola atlantica. Classification (NCBI taxonomy): domain Eukaryota; kingdom Metazoa; phylum Mollusca; class Cephalopoda; order Sepiida; family Sepiolidae; genus Sepiola; species Sepiola atlantica. The sequence goes on along the minus strand of OY744523.1, from coordinate 55,575,729 downwards.
TTGATGGAAATAAATCAATAAATGTAAATTGCTTTCCACTAATATGTATAGTAACTAATTACTCGACATTACTAAATATTTTTACTGAAACTTTTCTCAATGATTACTATTTAGTAGTAATTTGGCTCTTCACATATTCGCCCTAGTCGTGGACCTCAGTGGCATGCTAAGCTGTCCTGTATTATGGATGGCCGTGATTTCAATGTATTTCATATTTTTTATTAACTAAAGGGAGATCACTCTAAATTACTACATAAGAATTACTCCCCTTACATGTTTACAGGTTTTGGTTTCGTAAAAACGGAGGCTTTGCAATGTTAAACAAACGGTAGTTTTATTTAAAACAATATCTAAGGTATACAAAAAAAATTGCATTATTTTTCCCAAAACCCTGTCAATATTATGGGAGGTAAAAACATATACGACCGACAATAATGTATTACAAAATATAGAAGGAGTTAACTCTAAATTCCTAATAAGCGATGATCTCCATCGCATCCACTTTTATTTAAATAAATGCGAGGTCGGACATTTCATTTTTTTTTTAAACAAAAAAAAATACATTTTATTCACTGGTTCACGTGTACGATTCAACTTGCTATAACTAACTTATTTAAGTTTTTTTTATTAATACTAAAACATGATGTTAAGTAAATAATAAAAGTTATTTGAGGGTAGCCATACACCCATTGCACTGTAAATAATTCAAACTTAAACTACACAATTTAATGTAAAAATTTAGAAGTTAATTAAAAGATAAAATGATTACAACAATCTATTTGCTAACTTACGAGGTGAGTTCTGTTTGCTATGTAAATAGTTTTTAACATTCACCCGAATATCGGAACACGTACAGTATAGAAAAGTCAAAGATCAGTGACATTGGTAGAGTAGAAAATTCGAAGAATGTACCGCTTCTAAGTGAAATACATTTCCTTAGTCTAAAATTCACTTCATCTTCTCAGGCATTAGTATTTCGTAAGTGTACTAAATTTTCTTGCGTTTGGTAACAGTTATTTGCTGTACAATTTTTTTCGATTTATGCTGTTAACTATACTGCATGAATGCCTCAAAAGTTCCATTTAATTTACATAAGAAATGTTTTACGAAAATAAAACAACTTACTTAAATATTTTATAAACTTTTCTATAATTATTTTGGGTATTTTTTATAATAGCCCAACAACGAAAACGCTGAAACAACAAATATACAACAAATAAAAGTTACCGTAGCCGATAAAACTGAATTTCCAAGTTAACTGTGACAGTTATTAATGATTATAATCCGTTAAAAGTGCTATTTTCTATAAGTTAATAGGTTTAGCGTAAGTGAAGTGAAAAAAAAATAGTAATGGCTGTTTCGATAGAAAACACCGAATCCAGAACGAGACTTCCGCCTCGTTCTGGATTCGGTTGGTTTTTTACTGGGACTCATAGTCAAAGCGCAATTTTTGCATTTTTAGCCAAGCAGAAAAACAAAACAAAACTACATTTTAAGCAAACGGAATAAAGTACTTTTCTTTTTATTTACATGTCACTGTGCTTTTATTTACATATTATTTTCATTCGTCACACCGTAATGTTTTTTTTTCCTGTTTCTTTTAAAAATTCCTAACCCTTACCTAAACCCAGCCCTAACCCTAACCTGAACCCAGCCCTAACCCAGCCCAGCCCAGCCCTAACCCTAACCCCCAATGACGTAACGACATGCGCGCTCATTCGGTGATCAAAATGATCGTTAAAATGTTCGTTTCATAAAATTACATTTCAAAAATGCAACCCCCCCCCCCCAAAAAAAAACAACAAAAAAAAACCTGCTTTGATTATGAGTCCCGATAAAAAAAAACACACACGTGACACCGATAGCAAAAACTAATGACGCCATTTTGTTTTTTAAATAAATGACATTAAAATTTTTCTTTTTTTTTTCATGTCTAATAAAAACCCATTTACCATACGTAAACATACAGACAAATGGAATAGAAAACTAGGAAAATCTCCGGTCTCTACGTACGTTGAATTTATTTGTTGCATATTCAATTTTTTGACTACGTTCTACAAGTTGTTTTCAACCCGACTCGCGAGCTGTAGGGCTATTGTAAAACATTCCCATTATTTTCCTATGAAAATATAATTAACAGAGCAAGAATCAGGAAAAGAAAAAAACAACATAATATACAAAACATAACTATTACTTTTCTACCGACCAGTATAGTTTTAAACATCTGAAAGTGTTTGAAAGTGTTTTCTTTTTCATTCTAATAGAGAATGATCTTTGGAGCTAAGTCTAGCTATTTTCAAAAGATTCGTTTCTATCCCATTTCAAAAGGTTGAAGCTCAATATTTTTGGTGACTCTACAATAATAGTTGCAAATCTGTGATTCCATCATTTTTTTTAATGGTCTTCCAGTTATTTGATCTCTCGAAGTTGTTCAATCTCTGTTTGTCTCAGTCTTATAATGTGAGTTGATTTAATTATTAATACTGTGTATAATATGTAGTATTGTATAATAGAGAAATAAGCATTATTTCATCTTCTGTAAAAACAAATTGTACATTTAACAAACAGCAAATTCTGTAAAAGTTATTAAATTTGTTTCTCCAAACATTATTTTGTTCATAAAGTATTTGATTTCTGATTGTAATATGTCACATTTTCTGTAATCAAGCAGTCAATATAAACAAATTGACTCATCATTTTTTAAATATCAAGAATGTATCTAATTCATGGTGAATAAAGTGATTTTTGTGAATTTAGTTTATTTGTATTTTTGTTCTTGTTAAATTGGATTTGATGGAAATAAATCAATAAATGTAAATTGCTTTCCACTAATATGTATAGTAACTAATTACTCGACATTACTAAATATTTTTACTGAAACTTTTCTCAATGATTACTATTTAGTAGTAATTTGGCTCTACACATATTCGCCCTAGTCGTGGACCTCAGTGGCATGCTTAGAAGTTCTGTACTATGGATGGCCGTGATTTCAATGTATTTCATATTTTTTATTAACTAAAGGGAGATCACTCTAAATTACTACATAAGAATTACTCCCCTTACATGTTTCCAGGTTTTGGTTTCGTAAAAACGGAGGCTTTGCAATGTTAAACAAACGGTAGTTTTATTTAAAACAATATCTAAGGTATACAAAAAAAAAATTGCATTATTTTTCCCAAAACCCTGTCAATATTATGGGAGGTAAAAACATATACGACCGACTATAATGTATTACAAAATATAGAAGGAGTTAACTCTAAATTCCTAATAAGCGATGATCTCCATCGCATCCACTTTTATTTAAATAAATGCGAGGTCGGACATTTCATTTTTTTTTAAACAAAAAAAAATACATTTTATTCACTGGTTCACGTGTACGATTCAGCTTGCTATAACTAACATATTTAAGTTTTTTTTATTAATACTAAAACATGATGTTAAGTAAATAATAAAAGTTATTTGAGGGTAGCCATACACCCATTGCACTGTAAATAATTCAAACGTTAACTACACAATTTAATGTAAAAATTTAGAAGTTAATTAAAAGATAAAATGATTACAACAATCTATTTGCTAACTTACGAGGTGAGTTCTGTTTGCTATGTAAATAGTTTTTAACATTCACCCGAATATCGGAACACGTACAGTATAGAAAAGTCAAAGATCAGTGACATTGGTAGAGTAGAAAATTCGAAGAATGTACCGCTTCTAATTGAAATACATTTCCTTAGTCTAAAATTCACTTCATCTTCTCATGCATTAGTATTTCGTAAGTGTACTAAATTTTCTTGCGTTTGGTAACAGTTATTTGCTGTACAATTTTTTCGATTTATGCTTTTAACTATACTGCATGAATGCCTCAAAAGTTCCATTTAATTTACATAAGAAATGTTTTACGAAAATAAAACAACTTACTTAAATATTTTATAAACTTTTCTATAATTATTTTGGGTATTTTTTATAATAGCCCAACAACGAAAACGCTGAAAAAAACAAATATACAACAAATAAAAGTTACCGTAGCCGATAAAACTGAATTTCCAAGTTAACTGTGACAGTTATTAATGATTATAATCCGTTAAAAGTGCTATTTTCTATAAGTCAATAGGTTTAGCGTAAGTGAAGTGAAAAAAAAATAGTAATGGCTGTTTCGATAGAAAACACCGAATCCAGAACGAGACTTCCGCCTCGTTCTGGATTCGGTTGGTTTTTTACTGGGACTCATAGTCAAAGCGCAATTTTTGCATTTTTAGCCAAGCAGAAGAACAAAACAAAACTACATTTTAAGCAAACGGAATAAAGTACTTTTCTTTTTATTTACATGTCAGTGTGCTTTTATTTACATATTATTTTCATTCGTCACACCGTAATGTTTTTTTTCCTGTTTCTTTAAAAAATTCCTAACCCTAACCCTTACCTAAACCCAGCCCTAACCCTAACCTAAACCCAGCCCTAACCCTAACCCCAATGACGTAACGACATGCGCGCTCATTCGGTGATCAAAATGATCGTTAAAATGTTCGTTTCATAAAATTGCATTTCAAAAATGCAATCCCCCCCCCCCCAAAAAAAAACAACAAAAAAAAAAACTCCGCTTTGATTATGAGTCCCGGTAAAAATAAACACACGCGTGAAACCGATAGCAAAAACTAATGACGCCATTTTGTTTTTTAAATAAATGACATTAAAATTTGTTTTTTCATGTCTAATAAAAACCCATTTACCATACGTAAACATACAAACAAATGGAATAGAAAACTAGGAAAATCTCCGGTCTCTACGTACGTTGAATTTATTTGTTGCATATTCATTTTTTTGACTACGTTCTACAACTTTTTTTCAACCCGACTCGCGAGCTGTAGGGCTATTGTAAAACACTCCCATTATTTTCCTATTAAAATATAATAAACAGAGCAAGAATCAGGAAAAGAAAAAAACAACATAATATACACAACATAACTATTACTTTTCTACCGACCAGTATAGTTTTAAACATCTGAAAGTGTTTGAAAGTGTTTTCTTTTTCATTTTAATAGAGAATGATCTTTGGAGCTAAGTCTAGCTATTTTCAAAAGATTCGTTTCTATCCCATTTCAAAAGATTGAAGCTCAATATTTTTGGTGACTCTACAATAATAGTTGCAAATCTGTGATTCCATCATTTTTTTTAATGGTCTTCCAGTTATTTGATATCTCGAAGTTGTTCAATCTCTGTTTGTCTCAGTCTTATAATGTGAGTTGATTTAATTATTAATACTGTGTATAATATGTATTATTGTATAATAGAGAAATAAGCATTATTTCATCTTCTGTAAAAACAAATTGTACATGTAACAAACAGCAAATTCTGTAAAAGTTATTAAATTTGTTTCTCCAAACATTATTTTGTTCATAAAGTATTTGATTTCTGATTGTAATATGTCACATTTTCTGTAATTAAGCAGTCAATATAAACAAATTGACTCATCATTTTTTAAATATCAAGAATGTATCTAATTCATGGTGAATAAAGTGATTTTTGTGAATTTAGTTTATTTGTATTTTTGTTCTTGTTAAATTGGATTTGATGGAAATAAATCAATAAATGTAAATTGCTTTCCACTAATATGTATAGTAACTAATTACTCGACATTACTAAATATTTTTACTGAAACTTTTCTCAATGATTACTATTTAGTAGTAATTTGGCTCTTCACATATTCGCCCTAGTCGTGGACCTCAGTGGCATGCTAAGCTGTCCTGTATTATGGATGGCCGTGATTTCAATGTATTTCATATTTTTTATTAACTAAAGGGAGATCACTCTAAATTACTACATAAGAATTACTCCCCTTACATGTTTACAGGTTTTGGTTTCGTAAAAACGGAGGCTTTGCAATGTTAAACAAACGGTAGTTTTATTTAAAACAATATCTAAGGTATACAAAAAAAATTGCATTATTTTTCCCAAAACCCTGTCAATATTATGGGAGGTAAAAACATATACGACCGACAATAATGTATTACAAAATATAGAAGGAGTTAACTCTAAATTCCTAATAAGCGATGATCTCCATCGCATCCACTTTTATTTAAATAAATGCGAGGTCGGACATTTCATTTTTTTTTTAAACAAAAAAAAATACATTTTATTCACTGGTTCACGTGTACGATTCAACTTGCTATAACTAACTTATTTAAGTTTTTTTTATTAATACTAAAACATGATGTTAAGTAAATAATAAAAGTTATTTGAGGGTAGCCATACACCCATTGCACTGTAAATAATTCAAACTCAAACTACACAATTTAATGTAAAAATTTAGAAGTTAATTAAAAGATAAAATGATTACAACAATCTATTTGCTAACTTACGAGGTGAGTTCTGTTTGCTATGTAAATAGTTTTTAACATTCACCCGAATATCGGAACACGTACAGTATAGAAAAGTCAAAGATCAGTGACATTGGTAGAGTAGAAAATTCGAAGAATGTACCGCTTCTAAGTGAAATACATTTCCTTAGTCTAAAATTCACTTCATCTTCTCAGGCATTAGTATTTCGTAAGTGTACTAAATTTTCTTGCGTTTGGTAACAGTTATTTGCTGTACAATTTTTTTCGATTTATGCTGTTAACTATACTGCATGAATGCCTCAAAAGTTCCATTTAATTTACATAAGAAATGTTTTACGAAAATAAAACAACTTACTTAAATATTTTATAAACTTTTCTATAATTATTTTGGGTATTTTTTATAATAGCCCAACAACGAAAACGCTGAAACAACAAATATACAACAAATAAAAGTTACCGTAGCCGATAAAACTGAATTTCCAAGTTTACTGTGACAGTTATTAATGATTATAATCCGTTAAAAGTGCTATTTTCTATAAGTTAATAGGTTTAGCGTAAGTGAAGTGAAAAAAAAATAGTAATATCTGTTTCGATAGAAAACACCGAATCCAGAACGAGACTTCCGCCTCGTTCTGGATTCGGTTGGTTTTTTACTGGGACTCATAGTCAAAGCGCAATTTTTGCATTTTTAGCCAAGCAGAAAAACAAAACAAAACTACATTTTAAGCAAACGGAATAAAGTACTTTTCTTTTTATTTACATGTCACTGTGCTTTTATTTACATATTATTTTCATTCGTCACACCGTAATGTTTTTTTTTCCTGTTTCTTTTAAAAATTCCTAACCCTTACCTAAACCCAGCCCTAACCCTAACCTGAACCCAGCCCTAACCCAGCCCAGCCCAGCCCTAACCCTAACCCCCAATGACGTAACGACATGCGCGCTCATTCGGTGATCAAAATGATCGTTAAAATGTTCGTTTCATAAAATTACATTTCAAAAATGCAACCCCCCCCCCAAAAAAAAACAACAAAAAAAACGCTGCTTTGATTATGAGTCCCGATAAAAAAAAACACACACGTGACACCGATAGCAAAAACTAATGACGCCATTTTGTTTTTTAAATAAATGACATTAAAATTTTTCTTTTTTTTTTTCATGTCTAATAAAAACCCATTTACTATACGTAAACATACAGACAAATGGAATAGAAAACTAGGAAAATCTCCGGTCTCTACGTACGTTGAATTTATTTGTTGCATATTCAATTTTTTGACTACGTTCTACAAGTTGTTTTCAACCCGACTCGCGAGCTGTAGGGCTATTGTAAAACATTCCCATTATTTTCCTATGAAAATATAATTAACAGAGCAAGAATCAGGAAAAGAAAAAAACAACATAATATACAAAACATAACTATTACTTTTCTACCGACCAGTATAGTTTTAAACATCTGAAAGTGTTTGAAAGTGTTTTCTTTTTCATTCTAATAGAGAATGATCTTTGGAGCTAAGTCTAGCTATTTTCAAAAGATTCGTTTCTATCCCATTTCAAAAGGTTGAAGCTCAATATTTTTGGTGACTCTACAATAATAGTTGCAAATCTGTGATTCCATCATTTTTTTAATGGTCTTCCAGTTATTTGATCTCTCGAAGTTGTTCAATCTCTGTTTGTCTCAGTCTTATAATGTGAGTTGATTTAATTATTAATACTGTGTATAATATGTAGTATTGTATAATAGAGAAATAAGCATTATTTCATCTTCTGTAAAAACAAATTGTACATTTAACAAACAGCAAATTCTGTAAAAGTTATTAAATTTGTTTCTCCAAACATTATTTTGTTCATAAAGTATTTGATTTCTGATTGTAATATGTAACATTTTCTGTAATCAAGCAGTCAATATAAACAAATTGACTCATCATTTTTTAAATATCAAGAATGTATCTAATTCATGGTGAATAAAGTGATTTTTGTGAATTTAGTTTATTTGTATTTTTGTTCTTGTTAAATTGGATTTGATGGAAATAAATCAATAAATGTAAATTGCTTTCCACTAATATGTATAGTAACTAATTACTCGACATTACTAAATATTTTTACTGAAACTTTTCTCAATGATTACTATTTAGTAGTAATTTGGCTCTACACATATTCGCCCTAGTCGTGGACATCAGTGGCATGCTTAGAAGTTCTGTACTATGGATGGCCGTGATTTCAATGTATTTCATATTTTTTATTAACTAAAGGGAGATCACTCTAAATTACTACATAAGAATTACTCCCCTTACATGTTTCCAGGTTTTGGTTTCGTAAAAACGGAGGCTTTGCAATGTTAAACAAACGGTAGTTTTATTTAAAACAATATCTAAGGTATACAAAAAAAAAATTGCATTATTTTTCCCAAAACCCTGTCAATATTATGGGAGGTAAAAACATATACGACCGACTATAATGTATTACAAAATATAGAAGGAGTTAACTCTAAATTCCTAATAAGCGATGATCTCCATCGCATCCACTTTTATTTAAATAAATGCGAGGTCGGACATTTCATTTTTTTTTAAACAAAAAAAAATACATTTTATTCACTGGTTCACGTGTACGATTCAGCTTGCTATAACTAACATATTTAAGTTTTTTTTATTAATACTAAAACATGATGTTAAGTAAATAATAAAAGTTATTTGGGGGTAGCCATACACCCATTGCACTGTAAATAATTCAAACGTTAACTACACAATTTAATGTAAAAATTTAGAAGTTAATTAAAAGATAAAATGATTACAACAATCTATTTGCTAACTTACGAGGTGAGTTCTGTTTGCTATGTAAATAGTTTTTAACATTCACCCGAATATCGGAACACGTACAGTATAGAAAAGTCAAAGATCAGTGACATTGGTAGAGTAGAAAATTCGAAGAATGTACCGCTTCTAATTGAAATACATTTCCTTAGTCTAAAATTCACTTCATCTTCTCAGGCATTAGTATTTCGTAAGTGTACTAAATTTTCTTGCGTTTGGTAACAGTTATTTGCTGTACAATTTTTTCGATTTATGCTTTTAACTATACTGCATGAATGCCTCAAAAGTTCCATTTAATTTACATAAGAAATGTTTTACGAAAATAAAACAACTTACTTAAATATTTTATAAACTTTTCTATAATTATTTTGGGTATTTTTTATAATAGCCCAACAACGAAAACGCTGAGAAAAACAAATATACAACAAATAAAAGTTACCGTAGCCGATAAAACTGAATTTCCAAGTTAACTGTGACAGTTATTAATGATTATAATCCGTTAAAAGTGCTATTTTCTATAAGTCAATAGGTTTAGCGTAAGTGAAGTGAAAAAAAAATAGTAATGGCTGTTTCGATAGAAAACACCGAATCCAGAACGAGACTTCCGCCTCGTTCTGGATTCGGTTGGTTTTTTACTGGGACTCATAGTCAAAGCGCAATTTTTGCATTTTTAGCCAAGCAGAAGAACAAAACAAAACTACATTTTAAGCAAACGGAATAAAGTACTTTTCTTTTTATTTACATGTCAGTGTGCTTTTATTTACATATTATTTTCATTCGTCACACCGTAATGTTTTTTTTTCCTGTTTCTTTAAAAAATTCCTAACCCTAACCCTTACCTAAACCCAGCCCTAACCTAAACCCAGCCCTAACCCTAACCCCAATGACGTAACGACATGCGCGCTCATTCGGTGATCAAAATGATCGTTAAAATGTTCGTTTCATAAAATTACATTTCAAAAATGCAATCCCCCCCCTCCAAAAAAAAACAACAAAAAAAACTCCGCTTTGATTATGAGTCCCGGTAAAAATAAACACACGCGTGAAACCGATAGCAAAAACTAATGACGCCATTTTGTTTTTTAAATAAATGACATTAAAATTTGTTTTTTCATGTCTAATAAAAACCCATTTACCATACGTAAACATACAGACAAATGGAATAGAAAACTAGGAAAATCTCCGGTCTCTACGTACGTTGAATTTATTTGTTGCATATTCAATTTTTTGACTACGTTCTACAACTTTTTTTCAACCCGACTCGCGAGCTGTAGGGCTATTGTAAAACATTCCCATTATTTTCCTATGAAAATATAATTAACAGAGCAAGAATCAGGAAAAGAAAAAAACAACATAATATACAAAACATAACTATTACTTTTCTACCGACCAGTATAGTTTTAAACATCTGAAAGTGTTTGAAAGTGTTTTCTTTTTCATTCTAATAGAGAATGATCTTTGGAGCTAAGTCTAGCTATTTTCAAAAGATTCGTTTCTATCCCATTTCAAAAGGTTGAAGCTCAATATTTTTGGTGACTCTACAATAATAGTTGCAAATCTGTGATTCCATCATTTTTTTTAATGGTCTTCCAGTTATTTGATCTCTCGAAGTTGTTCAATCTCTGTTTGTCTCAGTCTTATAATGTGAGTTGATTTAATTATTAATACTGTGTATAATATGTAGTATTGTATAATAGAGAAATAAGCATTATTTCATCTTCTGTAAAAACAAATTGTACATGTAACAAACAGCAAATTCTGTAAAAGTTATTAAATTTGTTTCTCCAAACATTATTTTGTTCATAAAGTATTTGATTTCTGATTGTAATATGTCACATTTTCTGTAATCAAGCAGTCAATATAAACAAATTGACTCATCATTTTTTAAATATCAAGAATGTATCTAATTCATGGTGAATAAAGTGATTTTTGTGAATTTAGTTTATTTGTATTTTTGTTCTTGTTAAATTGGATTTGATGGAAATAAATCAATAAATGTAAATTGCTTTCCACTAATATGTATAGTAACTAATTACTCGACATTACTAAATATTTTTACTGAAACTTTTCTCAATGATTACTATTTAGTAGTAATTTGGCTCTACACATATTCGCCCTAGTCGTGGACCTCAGTGGCATGCTTAGAAGTTCTGTACTATGGATGGCCGTGATTTCAATGTATTTCATATTTTTTATTAACTAAAGGGAGATCACTCTAAATTACTACATAAGAATTACTCCCCTTACATGTTTACAGGTTTTGGTTTCGTAAAAACGGAGGCTTTGCAATGTTAAACAAACGGTAGTTTTATTTAAAACAATATCTAAGGTATACAAAAAAAATTGCATTATTTTTCCCAAAACCCTGTCAATATTATGGGAGGTAAAAACATATACGACCGACAATAATGTATTACAAAATATAGAAGGAGTTAACTCTAAATTCCTAATAAGCGATGATCTCCATCGCATCCACTTTTATTTAAATAAATGCGAGGTCGGACATTTCATTTTTTTTTTAAACAAAAAAAAATACATTTTATTCACTGGTTCACGTGTACGATTCAACTTGCTATAACTAACTTATTTAAGTTTTTTTTATTAATACTAAAACATGATGTTAAGTAAATAATAAAAGTTATTTGAGGGTAGCCATACACCCATTGCACTGTAAATAATTCAAACTTAAACTACACAATTTAATGTAAAAATTTAGAAGTTAATTAAAATATAAAATGATTACAACAATCTATTTGCTAACTTACGAGGTGAGTTCTGTTTGCTATGTAAATAGTTTTTAACATTCACCCGAATATCGGAACACGTACAGTATAAAAAAGTCAAAGATCAGTGACATTGGTAGAGTAGAAAATTCGAAGAATGTACCGCTTCGAAGTGAAATACATTTCCTTAGTCTAAAATTCACTTCATCTTCTCAGGCATTAGTATTTCGTAAGTGTACTAAATTTTCTTGCGTTTGGTAACAGTTATTTGCTGTACAATTTTTTTCGATTTATGCTGTTAAATATACTGCATGAATGCCTCAAAAGTTCCATTTAATTTACATAAGAAATGTTTTACGAAAATAAAACAACTTACTTAAATATTTTATAAACTTTTCTATAATTATTTTGGGTATTTTTTATAATAGCCCAACAACGAAAACGCTGAAACAACAAATATACAACAAATAAAAGTTACCGTAGCCGATAAAACTGAATTTCCAAGTTTACTGTGACAGTTATTAATGATTATAATCCGTTAAAAGTGCTATTTTCTATAAGTTAATAGGTTTAGCGTAAGTGAAGTGAAAAAAAATAGTAATGGCTGTTTCGATAGAAAACACCGAATCCAGAACGAGACTTCCGCCTCGTTCTGGATTCGGTTGGTTTTTTACTGGGACTCATAGTCAAAGCGCAATTTTTGCATTTTTAGCCAAGCAGAAAAACAAAACAAAACTACATTTTAAGCAAACGGAATAAAGTACTTTTCTTTTTATTTACATGTCACTGTGCTTTTATTTACATATTATTTTCATTCGTCACACCGTAATGTTTTTTTTTCCTGTTTCTTTTAAAAATTCCTAACCCTTACCTAAACCCAGCCCTAACCCTAACCTGAACCCAGCCCTAACCCAGCCCAGCCCAGCCCTAACCCTAACCCCCAATGACGTAACGACATGCGCGCTCATTCGGTGATCAAAATGATCGTTAAAATGTTCGTTTCATAAAATTACATTTCAAAAATGCAACCCCCCACCCCCCAAAAAAAAACAAAAAAAAAAACGCCGCTTTGATTATGAGTCCCGATAAAAAAAACACACACGTGACACCGATAGCAAAAACTAATGACGCCATTTTGTTTTTTAAATAAATGACATTAAAATTTTTCTTTTTTTTTTTCATGTCTAATAAAAACCCATTTACCATACGTAAACATACAGACAAATGGAATAGAAAACTAGGAAAATCTCCGGTCTCTACGTACGTTGAATTTATTTGTTGCATATTCAATTTTTTGACTACGTTCTACAACTTTTTTTCAACCCGACTCGCGAGCTGTAGGGCTATTGTAAAACATTCCCATTATTTTCCTATGAAAATATAATTAACAGAGCAAGAATCAGGAAAAGAAAAAAACAACATAATATACAAAACATAACTATTACTTTTCTACCGACCAGTATAGTTTTAAACATCTGAAAGTGTTTGAAAGTGTTTTCTTTTTCATTCTAATAGAGAATGATCTTTGGAGCTAAGTCTAGCTATTTTCAAAAGATTCGTTTCTATCCCATTTCAAAAGGTTGAAGCTCAATATTTTTGGTGACTCTACAATAATAGTTGCAAATCTGTGATTCCATCATTTTTCTTAATGGTCTTCCAGTTATTTGATCTCTCGAAGTTGTTCAATCTCTGTTTGTCTCAGTCTTATAATGTGAGTTGATTTAATTATTAATACTGTGTATAATATGTAGTATTGTATAATAGAGAAATAAGCATTATTTCATCTTCTGTAAAAACAAATTGTACATTTAACAAACAGCAAATTCTGTAAAAGTTATTAAATTTGTTTCTCCAAACATTATTTTGTTCATAAAGTATTTGATTTCTGATTGTAATATGTCACATTTTCTGTAATCAAGCAGTCAATATAAACAAATTGACTCATCATTTTTTAAATATCAAGAATGTATCTAATTCATGGTGAATAAAGTGATTTTTGTGAATTTAGTTTATTTGTATTTTTGTTCTTGTTAAATTGGATTTGATGGAAATAAATCAATAAATGTAAATTGCTTTCCACTAATATGTATAGTAACTAATTACTCGACATTACTAAATATTTTTACTGAAACTTTTCTCAATGATTACTATTTAGTAGTAATTTGGCTCTACACATATTCGCCCTAGTCGTGGACCTCAGTGGCATGTTTAGAAGTTCTGTACTATGGATGGCCGTGATTTCAATGTATTTCATATTTTTTATTAACTAAAGGGAGATCACTCTAAATTACTACATAAGAATTACTCCCCTTACATGTTTACAGGTTTTGGTTTCGTAAAAACGGAGGCTTTGCAATGTTAAACAAACGGTAGTTTTATTTAAAACAATATCTAAGGTATACAAAAAAAATTGCATTATTTTTCCCAAAACCCTGTCAATATTATGGGAGGTAAAAACATATACGACCGACAATAATGTATTACAAAATATAGAAGGAGTTAACTCTAAATTCCTAATAAGCGATGATCTCCATCGCATCCACTTTTATTTAAATAAATGCGAGGTCGGACATTTCATTTTTTTTTTAAACAAAAAAAAATACATTTTATTCACTGGTTCACGTGTACGATTCAACTTGCTATAACTAACTTATTTAAGTTTTTTTTATTAATACTAAAACATGATGTTAAGTAAATAATAAAAGTTATTTGAGGGTAGCCATACACCCATTGCACTGTAAATAATTCAAACTTAAACTACACAATTTAATGTAAAAATTTAGAAGTTAATTAAAATATAAAATGATTACAACAATCTATTTGCTAACTTACGAGGTGAGTTCTGTTTGCTATGTAAATAGTTTTTAACATTCACCCGAATATCGGAACACGTACAGTATAGAAAAGTCAAAGATCAGTGACATTGGTAGAGTAGAAAATTCGAAGAATGTACCGCTTCGAAGTGAAATACATTTCCTTAGTCTAAAATTCACTTCATCTTCTCAGGCATTAGTATTTCGTAAGTGTACTAAATTTTCTTGCGTTTGGTAACAGTTATTTGCTGTACAATTTTTTTCGATTTATGCTGTTAAATATACTGCATGAATGCCTCAAAAGTTCCATTTAATTTACATAAGAAATGTTTTACGAAAATAAAACAACTTACTTAAATATTTTATAAACTTTTCTATAATTATTTTGGGTATTTTTTATAATAGCCCAACAACGAAAACGCTGAAACAACAAATATACAACAACTAAAAGTTACCGTAGCCGATAAAACTGAATTTCCAAGTTTACTGTGACAGTTATTAATGATTATAATCCGTTAAAAGTGCTATTTTCTATAAGTTAATAGGTTTAGCGTAAGTGAAGTGAAAAAAAATAGTAATGGCTGTTTCGATAGAAAACACCGAATCCAGAACGAGACTTCCGCCTCGTTCTGGATTCGGTTGGTTTTTTACTGGGACTCATAGTCAAAGCGCAATTTTTGCATTTTTAGCCAAGCAGAAGAACAAAACAAAACTACATTTTAAGCAAACGGAATAAAGTACTTTTCTTTTTATTTACATGTCACTGTGCTTTTATTTACATATTATTTTCATTCGTCACACCGTAATGTTTTTTTTTCCTGTTTCTTTAAAAAATTCCTAACTCTAACCCTTACCTAAACCCAGCCCTAACCCTAACCTAAACCCAGCCCTAACCCTAACCCCAATGACGTAACGACATGCGCGCTCATTCGGTGATCAAAATGATCGTTAAAATGTTCGTTTCATAAAATTACATTTCAGAAATGCAGTCTCCCCCCCCCCAAAAAAAACAACCAAAAAAACTCCGCTTTGATTATGAGTCCCGGTAAAAATAAACACACGCGTGAAACCGATAGCAAAAACTAATGACGCCATTTTGTTTTTTAAATAAATGACATTAAAATTTGTTTTTTCATGTCTAATAAAAACCCATTTACCATACGTAAACATACAAACAAATGGAATAGAAAACTAGGAAAATCTCCGGTCTCTACGTACGTTGAATTTATTTGTTGCATATTCATTTTTTTGACTACGTTCTACAACTTTTTTTCAACCCGACTCGCGAGCTGTAGGGCTATTGTAAAACATTCCCATTATTTTCCTATGAAAATATAATAAACAGAGCAAGAATCAGGAAAAGAAAAAAACAACATAATATACACAACATAACTATTACTTTTCTACCGACCAGTATAGTTTTAAACATCTGAAAGTGTTTGAAAGTGTTTTCTTTTTCATTTTAATAGAGAATGATCTTTGGAGCTAAGTCTAGCTATTTTCAAAAGATTCGTTTCTATCCCATTTCAAAAGATTGAAGCTCAATATTTTTGGTGACTCTACAATAATAGTTGCAAATCTGTGATTCCATCATTTTTTTTAATGGTCTTCCAGTTATTTGATATCTCGAAGTTGTTCAATCTCTGTTTGTCTCAGTCTTATAATGTGAGTTGATTTAATTATTAATACTGTGTATAATATGTATTATTGTATAATAGAGAAATAAGCATTATTTCATCTTCTGTAAAAACAAATTGTACATGTAACAAACAGCAAATTCTGTAAAAGTTATTAAATTTGTTTCTCCAAACATTATTTTGTTCATAAAGTATTTGATTTCTGATTGTAATATGTCACATTTTCTGTAATTAAGCAGTCAATATAAACAAATTGACTCATCATTTTTTAAATATCAAGAATGTATCTAATTCATGGTGAATAAAGTGATTTTTGTGAATTTAGTTTATTTGTATTTTTGTTCTTGTTAAATTGGATTTGATGGAAATAAATCAATAAATGTAAATTGCTTTCCACTAATATGTATAGTAACTAATTACTCGACATTACTAAATATTTTTACTGAAACTTTTCTCAATGATTACTATTTAGTAGTAATTTGGCTCTACACATATTCGCCCTAGAAGTGGACCTCAGTGGCATGCTTAGAAGTTCTGTACTATGGATGGCCGTGATTTCAATGTATTTCATATTTTTTATTAACTAAAGGGAGATCACTCTAAATTACTACATAAGAATTACTCCCCTTACATGTTTACAGGTTTTGGTTTCGTAAAAACGGAGGCTTTGCAATGTTAAACAAACGGTAGTTTTATTTAAAACAATATCTAAGGTATACAAAAAAAAATTGCATTATTTTTCCCAAAACCCTGTCAATATTATGGGAGGTAAAAACATATACGACCGACTATAATGTATTACAAAATATAGAAGGAGTTAACTCTAAATTCCTAATAAGCGATGATCTCCATCGCATCCACTTTTATTTAAATAAATGCGAGGTCGGACATTTCATTTTTTTTTAAACAAAAAAAAATACATTTTATTCACTGGTTCACGTGTACGATTCAGCTTGCTATAACTAACATATTTAAGTTTTTTTTATTAATACTAAAACATGATGTTAAGTAAATAATAAAAGTTATTTGGGGGTAGCCATACACCCATTGCACTGTAAATAATTCAAACGTTAACTACACAATTTAATGTAAAAATTTAGAAGTTAATTAAAAGATAAAATGATTACAACAATCTATTTGCTAACTTACGAGGTGAGTTCTGTTTGCTATGTAAATAGTTTTTAACATTCACCCGAATATCGGAACACGTACAGTATAGAAAAGTCAAAGATCAGTGACATTGGTAGAGTAGAAAATTCGAAGAATGTACCGCTTCTAATTGAAATACATTTCCTTAGTCTAAAATTCACTTCATCTTCTCAGGCATTAGTATTTCGTAAGTGTACTAAATTTTCTTGCGTTTGGTAACAGTTATTTGCTGTACAATTTTTTCGATTTATGCTTTTAACTATACTGCATGAATGCCTCAAAAGTTCCATTTAATTTACATAAGAAATGTTTTACGAAAATAAAACAACTTACTTAAATATTTTATAAACTTTTCTATAATTATTTTGGGTATTTTTTATAATAGCCCAACAACGAAAACGCTGAAAAAAACAAATATACAACAAATAAAAGTTACCGTAGCCGATAAAACTGAATTTCCAAGTTAACTGTGACAGTTATTAATGATTATAATCCGTTAAAAGGGCTATTTTCTATAAGTTAATAGGTATAGCGTAAGTGAAGTGAAAAAAAAATAGTAATGGCTGTTTCGATAGAAAACACCGAATCCAGAACGAGACTTCCGCCTCGTTCTGGATTCGGTTGGTTTTTTACTGGGACTCATAGTCAAAGCGCAATTTTTGCATTTTTAGCCAAGCAGAAGAACAAAACAAAACTACATTTTAAGCAAACGGAATAAAGTACTTTTCTTTTTATTTACATGTCAGTGTGCTTTTATTTACATATTATTTTCATTCGTCACACCGTAATGTTTTTTTCTCCTGTTTCTTTAAAAAATTCCTAACTCTAACCCTTACCTAAACCCAGCCCTAACCCTAACCTAAACCCAGCCCTAACCCTAACCCCAATGACGTAACGACATGCGCGCTCATTCGGTGATCAAAATGATCGTTAAAATGTTCGTTTCATAAAATTACATTTCAAAAATGCAGTCTCCCCCCCCCCAAAAAAAAAACAACCAAAAAAACTCCGCTTTGATTATGAGTCCCGGTAAAAATAAACACACGCGTGAAACCGATAGCAAAAACTAATGACGCCATTTTGTTTTTTAAATAAATGACATTAAAATTTGTTTTTTCATGTCTAATAAAAACCCATTTACCATACGTAAACATACAGACAAATGGAATAGAAAACTAGGAAAATCTCCGGTCTCTACGTACGTTGAATTTATTTGTTGCATATTCAATTTTTTGACTACGTTCTACAAGTTGTTTTCAACCCGACTCGCGAGCTGTAGGGCTATTGTAAAACATTCCCATTATTTTCCTATGAAAATATAATTAACAGAGCAAGAATCAGGAAAAGAAAAAAACAACATAATATACAAAACATAACTATTACTTTTCTACCGACCAGTATAGTTTTAAACATCTGAAAGTGTTTGAAAGTGTTTTCTTTTTCATTCTAATAGAGAATGATCTTTGGAGCTAAGTCTAGCTATTTTCAAAAGATTCGTTTCTATCCCATTTCAAAAGGTTGAAGCTCAATATTTTTGGTGACTCTACAATAATAGTTGCAAATCTGTGATTCCATCATTTTTTTTAATGGTCTTCCAGTTATTTGATCTCTCGAAGTTGTTCAATCTCTGTTTGTCTCAGTCTTATAATGTGAGTTGATTTAATTATTAATACTGTGTATAATATGTAGTATTGTATAATAGAGAAATAAGCATTATTTCATCTTCTGTAAAAACAAATTGTACATTTAACAAACAGCAAATTCTGTAAAAGTTATTAAATTTGTTTCTCCAAACATTATTTTGTTCATAAAGTATTTGATTTCTGATTGTAATATGTCACATTTTCTGTAATCAAGCAGTCAATATAAACAAATTGACTCATCATTTTTTAAATATCAAGAATGTATCTAATTCATGGTGAATAAAGTGATTTTTGTGAATTTAGTTTATTTGTATTTTTGTTCTTGTTAAATTGGATTTGATGGAAATAAATCAATAAATGTAAATTGCTTTCCACTAATATGTATAGTAACTAATTACTCGACATTACTAAATATTTTTACTGAAACTTTTCTCAATGATTACTATTTAGTAGTAATTTGGCTCTACACATATTCGCCCTAGTCGTGGACCTCAGTGGCATGCTTAGAAGTTCTGTACTATGGATGGCCGTGATTTCAATGTATTTCATATTTTTTATTAACTAAAGGGAGATCACTCTAAATTACTACATAAGAATTACTCCCCTTACATGTTTACAGGTTTTGGTTTCGTAAAAACGGAGGCTTTGCAATGTTAAACAAACGGTAGTTTTATTTAAAACAATATCTAAGGTATACAAAAAAAAAATTGCATTATTTTTCCCAAAACCCTGTCAATATTATGGGAGGTAAAAACATATACGACCGACTATAATGTATTACAAAATATAGAAGGAGTTAACTCTAAATTCCTAATAAGCGATGATCTCCATCGCATCCACTTTTATTTAAATAAATGCGAGGTCGGACATTTCATTTTTTTTTAAACAAAAAAAAATACATTTTATTCACTGGTTCACGTGTACGATTCAGCTTGCTATAACTAACATATTTAAGTTTTTTTTATTAATACTAAAACATGATGTTAAGTAAATAATAAAAGTTATTTGGGGGTAGCCATACACCCATTGCACTGTAAATAATTCAAACGTTAACTACACAATTTAATGTAAAAATTTAGAAGTTAATTAAAAGATAAAATGATTACAACAATCTATTTGCTAACTTACGAGGTGAGTTCTGTTTGCTATGTAAATAGTTTTTAACATTCACCCGAATATCGGAACACGTACAGTATAGAAAAGTCAAAGATCAGTGACATTGGTAGAGTAGAAAATTCGAAGAATGTACCGCTTCTAATTGAAATACATTTCCTTAGTCTAAAATTCACTTCATCTTCTCAGGCATTAGTATTTCGTAAGTGTACTAAATTTTCTTGCGTTTGGTAACAGTTATTTGCTGTACAATTTTTTCGATTTATGCTTTTAACTATACTGCATGAATGCCTCAAAAGTTCCATTTAATTTACATAAGAAATGTTTTACGAAAATAAAACAACTTACTTAAATATTTTATAAACTTTTCTATAATTATTTTGGGTATTTTTTATAATAGCCCAACAACGAAAACGCTGAAACAACAAATATACAACAAATAAAAGTTACCGTAGCCGATAAAACTGAATTTCCAAGTTTACTGTGACAGTTATTAATGATTATAATCCGTTAAAAGTGCTATTTTCTATAAGTTAATAGGTTTAGCGTAAGTGAAGTGAAAAAAAATAGTAATGGCTGTTTCGATAGAAAACACCGAATCCAGAACGAGACTTCCGCCTCGTTCTGGATTCGGTTGGTTTTTTACTGGGACTCATAGTCAAAGCGCAATTTTTGCATTTTTAGCCAAGCAGAAAAACAAAACAAAACTACATTTTAAGCAAACGGAATAAAGTACTTTTCTTTTTATTTACATGTCACTGTGCTTTTATTTACATATTATTTTCATTCGTCACACCGTAATGTTTTTTTTTCCTGTTTCTTTAAAAAATTCCTAACCCTAACCCTTACCTAAACCCAGCCCTAACCCTAACCTAAACCCAGCCCTAACCCTAACCCCCAATGACGTAACGACATGCGCGCTCATTCGGTGATCAAAATGATCGTTAAAATGTTCGTTTCATAAAATTACATTTCAAAAATGCAACCCCCCCCCCAAAAAAAAACAACAAAAAAAACGCCGCTTTGATTATGAGTCCCGATAAAAAAAAACACACACGTGACACCGATAGCAAAAACTAATGACGCCATTTTGTTTTTTAAATAAATGACATTAAAATTTTTCTTTTTTTTTTCATGTCTAATAAAAACCCATTTACCATACGTAAACATACAGACAAATGGAATAGAAAACTAGGAAAATCTCCGGTCTCTACGTACGTTGAATTTATTTGTTGCATATTCATTTTTTTGACTACGTTCTACAACTTTTTTTCAACCCGACTCGCGAGCTGTAGGGCTATTGTAAAACATTCCCATTATTTTCCTATGAAAATATAATTAACAGAGCAAGAATCAGGAAAAGAAAAAAAAAACATAATATACAAAACATAACTATTACTTTTCTACCGACCAGTATAGTTTTAAACATCTGAAAGTGTTTGAAAGTGTTTTCTTTTTCATTCTAATAGAGAATGATCTTTGGAGCTAAGTCTAGCTATTTTCAAAAGATTCGTTTCTATCCCATTTCAAAAGGTTGAAGCTCAATATTTATGGTGACTCTACAATAATAGTTGCAAATCTGTGATTCCATCATGTTTTTAATGGTCTTCCAGTTATTTGATCTCTCGAAGTTGTTCAATCTCTGTTTGTCTCAGTCTTATAATGTGAGTTGATTTAATTATTAATACTGTGTATAATATGTAGTATTGTATAATAGAGAAATAAGCATTATTTCATCTTCTGTAAAAACAAATTGTACATTTAACAAACAGCAAATTCTGTAAAAGTTATTAAATTTGTTTCCCCAAACATTATTTTGTTCATAAAGTATTTGATTTCTGATTGTAATATGTCACATTTTCTGTAATCAAGCAGTCAATATAAACAAATTGACTCATC
Source organism: Sepiola atlantica (assembly GCA_963556195.1). Taxonomy (NCBI): domain Eukaryota; kingdom Metazoa; phylum Mollusca; class Cephalopoda; order Sepiida; family Sepiolidae; genus Sepiola; species Sepiola atlantica. The sequence continues at coordinate 55,553,613 of OY744523.1, read as the reverse complement.
ATTTTTTAAATATCAAGAATGTATCTAATTCATGGTGAATAAAGTGATTTTTGTGAATTTAGTTTATTTGTATTTTTGTTCTTGTTAAATTGGATTTGATGGAAATAAATCAATAAATGTAAATTGCTTTCCACTAATATGTATAGTTACTAATTACTCGACATTACTAAATATTTTTACTGAAACTTTTCTCAATGATTACTATTTAGTAGTAATTTTTCTCTACACATATCCGCCCTAGTTGTGGACCTCTAGGGCATGCTAAGCTGTCCTGTACTATGGATGGCCGTGATTTCAATGCATTTCATAATTTTATTAACTAAAGGGAGATCACTCTAAATTACTAAAGAATAACTCCCCTCTGCATGTTTCGGTTTCATAAAAACGGAGGCTTTGCAATGTTAAACAAACGGTAGTTTTACTTAACACAATACCTAAGGTATGCAAAAAAAAATCCGCATTATTTTTCCACCCACCCTGTCAATATTATGGGAGGTAAAAACATATACGACCGACAATAATGTATAACAGAATATAGAAGGAGTTAACTCTAAATTCCTAATATGCGATGACCTCCATCGCATCCACTTTTATTTAAATAAATTCGAGTCGGACATTTCCTTTTTTCTTAACCAAAATAAATCCATTTTATTCACCGATTCACGTGTACGATTCAGCTTGCTATAACTAACATATTTAAGTGTTTTGTTAATACTAAAAAGTGATTTAAAGTAAATAACAAACGTTATTTGAGAGTAACCATACACCCATTGCACTGTAAATGATTTAATCTTTAAACTAGACAATTTAACTTAAAGATTTAGAAGTAAATTAAAACATAAAATGATTACAACATACTATTTGCTTACTTACGTGGCGAGTTCTGTTCGCTATGTAAATGGTTTTTAACATTCACCCCGACTATCGGAACACGTACAGTATAGGAAAATCAAAGATCAGTGACAGTGGTAGAGGAGAAAATTCGAAGAATGTACCGCTTCAAATAGAAATACATTTCGGGATTTTTTAATTTACTTCATCTTCTCACGCATCATTATTTCGTAAGTGTATTGTACTAAAGTTTCTTGCGTTTGGTCACATTTCTTTCTGTATATTTCGCTTGTTTTCGATTTCTGCTCTGTTAACTATACTGCATGAATGCCTCAAAAGTTTCATTTAATTTTCTGTTTATAAATTGATTTACATCAGACACCTGATTTTACGAAAATAAAACAATTTTCTAAAATATTTTATCAACTTTAAAAAATATTATTTTTCTATAAAAACTATAATTTTGCTGGCATCTTCAAAAACATTATTTAAATTCAAAAGTACTAATCATGTAGTATTGTTACAAGCAGGAATCAGGAGAAAAACAACCAAATATACAACAAATAACTATTAACAAACGCAAGAAAATTTACTTTTCTACTGACCTGTATGTTTTAAAATTTTGAAAGTGTGTATAATGTCGGTTATTCGGACTTGAGTGCTATAATCACAACGTTTCGGCCGCTGTAACCTCCGGCCTATTTCAGGTGTATCTCTTCGAACTCAGGAATATTTTTGTTGAACTCGGGAACTCGGACAGAATTTCGAACGGAACCCTTTATTTAATCCACGGGGGTAGCATTCCCTTGTACTGTCAGCCATGACTGAGAGAAGTCTTCAGCAATTCGCAATTCTTCGTATCGCCCGCACCGAGAATTGAACCTTCAGATGACTATCACTGTGAACTGAATTTAACTTCATACTGGCGCAGTTGATATTGTACAATGTATTTTTATTAACTAAAGGGAGATCACTCTAAATTAATAAATAAGTATTAATCCCCTTGCATGTTTCCAGTTTTTTCGCCCGTACCGAGAATTGAACCTTCAACCTTCAGATGACTATCACTGTGAACTGCATTTAACTGAATACTGGCGCAGTGGATATAGTACTATGTTAAATTCAGTTTCAAGTGATAGTCATCTGAAGGTTAAGGGTTCAATCTTCGGTGCGGGCGATACGAGGAATTTCGAATTACTGAACACTTCTCCCAGTCATGACTGACGGAACAAGAGCATGCTACTCCCGTGGATTAAATAAAGGGTTCCGTTGAAATTCTGTCAAGATTCCCGAGTTCGACAGAAAGATTCCCGAGTTCTAAGAGATACACCTAAAGTAGTCTGGAGGTTACAGCGGCCGAAACGTTGTGATGATAACACACAAGATGATGCAAATTATCAATCTCCAAAATTAAGAAATATAATTTCCGAAAGTGTTTTAAAGTTTTTAATTTCAACAGAGAACAATCTGTGAGGCTAAGTCTAGCTATTCTCAAAAGATTCGTGACTATCCCAACCGAAAAGATTGAATCTCAAGATTGTTGGTGAATCTACAATAATACTTGCAAGTCTGTCATTCTATTCTCTTTTTAATGGTTTTCAGATTATTTATGATTGTAATATGTCATTATATTTTCTGTAATCAATATAAACAAATTGACTCATCATTTTTTAAATATCAAGAATGTATCTAATTCATGGTGAATAAAGTGATTTTTGTGAATTTAGTTTATTTGTATTTTTGTTCTTGTTAAATTGGATTTGATGGAAATAAATCAATAAATGTAAATTGCTTTCCACTAATATGTATAGTTACTAATTACTCGACATTACTAAATATTTTTACTGAAACTTTTCTCAATGATTACTATTTAGTAGTAATTTTGCTCTTCACATATTCGCCCTAGTCGTGGACCTCTATGGCATGCTAAGCTGTCCTGTATTATGGATGGCCGTGATTTCAATGTATTTCATATTTTTTTATTAACTAAAGGGAGATCACTCTAAATTACTACATAAGAATTACTCCCCTTACATGTTCTAGGTTTTGGTTTCGTAAAAACGAAGGCTTTGCAATGTTAAACAAACGGTAGTTTTATTTAAAACAATATCTAGGGTATACAAAAAAAAAATGCATTATTTTTCCCAACACCCTGTCAATATTATGGGAGGTAAAAACATATACGACCGACAATAATGTATAACAAAATATAGAAGGAGTTAACTCTAAATTCTTAATAAGCGATGACCTCCATTGCATCCACTTTTATTTAAATAAATGCGAGGTCGGACATGTCATTTTTTTTTAAACAAAAAAAAATACATTTTATTAACCGATTCACGTGTACGATTCAGCTTGCTATAACTAACATATTTAAGTTTTTTTTATTAATACTAAAACATGATGTTAAGTAAATAATAAAAGTTATTTGGGGGTAGCCATACACCCATTGCACTGTAAATAATTCAAACGTTAACTACACAATTTAATGTAAAAATTTAGAAGTTAATTAAAAGATAAAATGATTACAACAATCTATTTGCTAACTTACGAGGTGAGTTCTGTTTGCTATGTAAATAGTTTTTAACATTCACCCGAATATCGGAACACGTACAGTATAGAAAAGTCAAAGATCAGTGACATTGGTAGAGTAGAAAATTCGAAGAATGTACCGCTTCTAATTGAAATACATTTCCTTAGTCTAAAATTCACTTCATCTTCTCAGGCATTAGTATTTCGTAAGTGTACTAAATTTTCTTGCGTTTGGTAACAGTTATTTGCTGTACAATTTTTTCGATTTATGCTTTTAACTATACTGCATGAATGCCTCAAAAGTTCCATTTAATTTACATAAGAAATGTTTTACGAAAATAAAACAACTTACTTAAATATTTTATAAACTTTTCTATAATTATTTTGGGTATTTTTTATAATAGCCCAACAACGAAAACGCTGAAAAAAACAAATATACAACAAATAAAAGTTACCGTAGCCGATAAAACTGAATTTCCAAGTTAACTGTGACAGTTATTAATGATTATAATCCGTTAAAAGTGCTATTTTCTATAAGTTAATAGGTTTAGCGTAAGTGAAGTGAAAAAAAAAATAGTAATGGCTGTTTCGATAGAAAACACCGAATCCAGAACGAGACTTCCGCCTCGTTCTGGATTCGGTTGGTTTTTTACTGGGACTCATAGTCAAAGCGCAATTTTTGCATTTTTAGCCAAGCAGAAGAACAAAACAAAACTACATTTTAAGCAAACGGAATAAAGTACTTTTCTTTTTATTTACATGTCAGTGTGCTTTTATTTACATATTATTTTCATTCGTCACACCGTAATGTTTTTTTTTCCTGTTTCTTTAAAAAATGCCTAACCCTAACCCTTACCTAAACCCAGCCCTAACCCTAACCTAAACCCAGCCCTAACCCTAACCCCCAATGACATAACGACATGCGCGCTCATTCGGTGATCAAAATGATCGTTAAAATGTTCGTTTCATAAAATTATATTTCAAAAATGCAATCCCCCCCCCAATAAAAAAACAAAAAAAAAAACTCCGCTTTGATTATGAGTCCCGGTAAAAATAAACACACACGTGAAACCGATAGCAAAAACTAATGACGCCATTTTGTTTTTTAAATAAATGACATTAAAATTTGTTTTTTCATGTCTAATAAAAACCCATTTACCATACGTAAACATACAAACAAATGGAATAGAAAACTAGGAAAATCTCCGGTCTCTACGTACGTTGAATTTATTTGTTGCATATTCATTTTTTTGAAAACGTTCTACAACTTTTTTTCAACCCGACTCGCGAGCTGTAGGGCTATTGTAAAACATTCCCATTATTTTCCTATTAAAATATAATAAACAGAGCAAGAATCAGGAAAAGAAAAAAACAACATAATATACACAACATAACTATTACTTTTCTACCGACCAGTATAGTTTTAAACATCTGAAAGTGTTTGAAAGTGTTTTCTTTTTCATTTTAATAGAGAATGATCTTTGGAGCTAAGTCTAGCTATTTTCAAAAGATTCGTTTCTATCCCATTTCAAAAGGTTGAAGCTCAATATTTTTGGTGACTCTACAATAATAGTTGCAAATCTGTGATTCCATCATTTTTTTTAATGGTCTTCCAGTTATTTGATATCTCGAAGTTGTTCAATCTCTGTTTGTCTCAGTCTTATATTGTGAGTTGATTTAATTATTAATACTGTGTATAATATGTATTATTGTATAATAGAGAAATAAGCATTATTTCATCTTCTGTAAAAACAAATTGTACATGTAACAAACAGCAAATTCTGTAAAAGTTATTAAATTTGTTTCTCCAAACATTATTTTGTTCATAAAGTATTTGATTTCTGATTGTAATATGTCACATTTTCTGTAATCAAGCAGTCAATATAAACAAATTGACTCATCATTTTTTAAATATCAAGAATGTATCTAATTCATGGTTAATAAAGTGATTTTTGTGAATTTAGTTTATTTGTATTTTTGTTCTTGTTAAATTGGATTTGATGGAAATAAATCAATAAATGTAAATTGCTTTCCACTAATATGTATAGTTACTAATTACTCGACATTACTAAATATTTTTACTGAAACTTTTCTCAATGATTACTATTTAGTAGTAATTTTGCTCTACACATATCCGCCCTAGTTGTGGACCTCAGTGGCATGCTTAGAAGTTCTGTACTATGGATGGCCGTGATTCCAATGCATTTCATAATTTTATTAACTAAAGGGAGATCACTCTAAATTACTAAAGAATAACTCCCCTCTGCATGTTTCGGTTTCATAAAAACGGAGGCTTTGCAATGTTAAACAAGCGGTAGTTTTACTTAACACAATACCTAAGGTATGCAAAAAAAAATCCGCATTATTTTTCCACCCACCCTGTCAATATTATGGGAGGTAAAAACATATACGACCGACAATAATGTATAACAAAATATAGAAGGAGTTAACTCTAAATTCCTAATATGCGATGACCTCCATCGCATCCACTTTTATTTAAATAAATTCGAGTCGGACATTTCCTTTTTTCTTAACCAAAATAAATCCATTTTATTCACCGATTCGCGTGTACGATTCAGCTTGCTATAACTAACATATTTAAGTTTTTTGTTAATACTAAAAAGTGATTTAAAGTAAATAACAAAGGTCATTTGAGAGTAACCATACACCCATTGCACTGTAAATGATTTAATCTTTAAACTAGACAATTTAACTTAAAGATTTAGAAGTAAATTAAAACATAAAATGATTACAACATACTATTTGCTTACTTACGTGGCGAGTTCTGTTCGCTATGTAAATGGTTTTTAACATTCACCCCGACTATCGGAACACGTACAGTATAGGAAAATCAAAGATCAGTGACATTGGTAGAGTAGAAAATTCGAAGAATGTACCGCTTCAAATAGAAATACATTTCGGGATTTTTTAATTTACTTCATCTTCTCACGCATCATTATTTCGTAAGTGTATTGTACTAAAGTTTCTTGCGTTTGGTCACAGTTCTTTCTGTATATTTCGCTTGTTTTCGATTTCTGCTCTGTTAACTATACTGCATGAATGCCTCAAAAGTTTCATTTAATTTTCTGTTTATAAATTGATTTACATCAGACACGTGATTTTACGAAAATAAAACAATTTTCTCAAATATTTTATCAACTTTAAAAAATATTATTTTTCTATAAAAACTATAATTTTGCTGGCATCTTCAAAAACATTATTTAAATTCAAAAGTACTAATCATGTAGTATTGTTACAAGCAGGGATCAGGAGAAAAACAACTAAATATACAACAAATAACTATTAACAAACGCAAGAAAATTTACTTTTCTACTGACCTGTATGTTTTAAAATTTTGAAAGTGTGTATAATGTCGGTTATTCGGACTTGAGTGCTATAATCACAACGTTTCGGCCGCTGTAACCTCCGGCCTATTTCAGGTGTATCTCTTCGAACTCAGGAATATTTTGTTGAACTCGGGAACTCGGACGGAATTTCGAACGGAACCCTTTATTTAATCCACGGAGGTAGCATTCCCTTGTACTGTCAGCCATGACTGAGAGAAGTCTTCAGCAATTCGCAATTCTTCGTATCGCCCGCACCGAGAATTGAACCTTCAGATGACTATCACTGTGAACTGAATTTAACTTCATACTGGCGCAGTTGATATTGTAGAATGTATTTTTATTAACTAAAGGGAGATCACTCTAAATTACTAAATAAGCATTAATCCATTTGCATGTTTCCAGTTTTTCGCCCGCACCGAGAATTGAACCTTCATCCTTCAGATGACTATCACTGTGAACTGAATTTAACTGAATACTGGCGAGTGGATATAGTACTATGTTAAATTCAGTTTCAAGTGATAGTCATCTGAAGGTTAAAGTTTCAATCTTCGGGGCGGGCGATACGAGGAATTTCGAATTACTGAACACTTCTCCCAGTCATGACTGACGGAACAAGAGCATGCTACTCCCGTGGATTAAATAAAGGGTTCCGTTGAAATTCTGTCCAGATTCCCGAGTTCGACAGAAAGATTCCCGAGTTCTAAGAGATACACCTAAAGTAGTCTGGAGATTACAACGTCGAAACGTTGTGATGATAACACTCAAGATGATGCAAATTATCAATCTCCAAAATTAAGAAATATAATTTCCGAAAGTGTTTTAAAGTTTTTAATTTCAACAGAGAACAATCTGCTCTAGCTATTCTCAAAAGATTCGTGACTATCCCAACCAAAAAGATTGAATCTCAAGATTGTTGGTGAATCTACAATAATACTTGCAAGTCTGTCATTCTATTCTCTTTTTAATGGTTTTCAGATTATTTATGATTGTAATATGTCATTATATTTTCTGTAATCAATATAAACAAATTGACTCATCATTTTTTAAATATCAAAAATGTATCTAATTTATAGTGAATGAAGTGATTTTTAGTGAATTTAGTTCTTTTATATTTTTGGTCTTTTTCAATTTGATTTGATGGAGATAAATCAATAAATGTAAATTGCTTTCCACTAATATGTATAGTTACTAATTACTCGACATTACTAAATATTTTTACTGAAACTTTTCTCAATGATTACTATTTAGTAGTAATTTGGCTCTTCACATATTCGCCCTAGTCGTGGACCTCAGTGGCATGCTAAGCTGTCCTGTATTATGGATGGCCGTGATTTCAATGTATTTCATATTTTTTATTAACTAAAGGGAGATCACTCTAAATTACTACATAAGAATTACTCCCCTTACATGTTTCCAGGTTTTGGTTTCGTAAAAACGGAGGCTTTGCAATGTTAAACAAACGGTAGTTTTATTTAAAACAATATCTAAGGTATACAAAAAAAATTTGCATTATTTTTCCCAACACCCTGTCAATATTATGGGAGGTAAAAACATATACGACCGACAATAATGTATAACAAAATATAGAAGGAGTTAACTCTATATTCTTAATAAGCGATGACCTCCATCGCATCCACTTTTATTTAAATAAATGCGAGGTCGGACATTTAATTTTTTTTTTTAAACAAAAAAAAATACATTTTATTCACTGGTTCACGTGTACGATTCAACTTGCTATAACTAACTTATTTAAGTTTTTTTAATTAATACTAAAACATGATGTTAAGTAAATAATAAAAGTTATTTGGGGGTAGCCATACACCCATTGCACTGTAAATAATTCAAACTTTAACTACACAATTTAATGTAAAAATTTAGAAGTTAATTAAAAGATAAAATGATTACAACAATCTATTTGCTTACTTACGAGGTGAGTTCTGTTCGCTATGTAAATAGTTTTAAACATTCACCCGAATATCGGAACACGTACAGTATAGAAAAGTCAAAGATCAGTGACATTGGTAGAGTAGAAAATTCGAAGAATGTACCGCTTCAAATTGAAATACATTTCCTTAGTCTAAAATTCACTTCATCTTCTCAGGCATTAGTATTTCGTAAGTGTACTAAATTTTCTTGCGTTTGGTAACAGTTATTTGCTGTACAATTTTTTCGATTTATGCTTTTAACTATACTGCATGAATGCCTCAAAAGTTCCATTTAATTTACATAAGAAATGTTTTACGAAAATAAAACAACTTACTTAAATATTTTATAAACTTTTCTATAATTATTTTCCTATAAAAATATAATTAACAGAGCAAGAATCTAGAAAAAGAAAAATCAACATAATATACAAAACATAACTATTACTTTTCTACCGACCAGTATAGTTTTAAACATTTGAAAGTGTTTGAAAGTGTTTTCTTTTTCATTTTAATAGAGAATGATCTTTGGAGCTAAGTCTAGCTATTTTCAAAAGATTCGTTTCTATCCCATTTCAAAAGGTTGAAGCTCAATATTTTTGGTGACTCTACAATAATAGTTGCAAATCTGTGATTCCATCATTTTTTTTAATGGTCTTCCAGTTATTTGATCTCTCGAAGTTGTTCAATCTCTGTTTGTCTCAGTCTTATAATGCGAGTTGATTTAATTATTAATACTGTGTATAATATGTATTATTGTATAATAGAGAAATAAGCATTATTTCATCTTCTGTAAAAACAAATTGTACATGTAACAAACAGCAAATTCTGTAAAAGTTATTAAATTTGTTTCTCCAAACATTATTTTGTTCATAAAGTATTTGATTTCTGATTGTAATATGTCACATTTTCTGTAATCAAGCAGTCAATATAAACAAATTGACTCATCATTTTTTAAATATCAAGAATGTATCTAATTCATGGTGAATAAAGTGATTTTTGTGAATTTAGTTTATTTGTATTTTTGTTCTTGTTAAATTGGATTTGATGGAAATAAATCAATAAGTGTAAATTGCTTTCCACTAATATGTATAGTTACTAATTACTCGACATTACTAAATATTTTTACTGAAACTTTTCTCAATGATTACTATTTAGTAGTAATTTTGCTCTTCACATATTCGCCCTAGTCGTGGACCTCTATGGCATGCTAAGCTGTCCTGTATTATGTATGGCCATGATTCCAATGTATTTCATATTTTTTATTAACTAAAGGGAGATCACTCTAAATTACTACATAAGACTCCCCTTACATGTTTCTAGGTTTTGGTTTTGTAAAAACGAAGGCTTTGCAATGTTAAACAAACGGTAGTTTTATTTAAAACAATATCTAGGGTATACAAAAAAAAAATTGCATTATTTTTCCCAAAACCCTGTCAATATTATGGGAGGTAAAAACATATACGACCGACAATAATGTATAACAAAATATAGAAGGAGTTAACTTTAAATTCTTAATAAGCGATGACCTCCATTGCATCCACTTTTATTTAAATAAATGCGAGGTCGGACATTTCATTTTTTTTTAAACAAAAAAAAAATACATTTTATTCACTGGTTCACTGTACGATTCAGCTTGCTATAAGTAACATATTTAAGTTTTTTTTATTAATACTAAAACATGATGTTAAGTAAATAATAAAAGTTATTTGGGGGTAGCCATACACCCATTGCACTGTAAATAATTCAAACGTTAACTACACAATTTAATGTAAAAATTTAGAAGTTAATTAAAAGATAAAATGATTACAACAATCTATTTGCTAACTTACGAGGTGAGTTCTGTTTGCTATGTAAATAGTTTTTAACATTCACCCGAATATCGGAACACGTACAGTATAGAAAAGTCAAAGATCAGTGACATTGGTAGAGTAGAAAATTCGAAGAATGTACCGCTTCTAATTGAAATACATTTCCTTAGTCTAAAATTCACTTCATCTTCTCAGGCATTAGTATTTCGTAAGTGTACTAAATTTTCTTGCGTTTGGTAACAGTTATTTGCTGTACAATTTTTTCGATTTATGCTTTTAACTATACTGCATGAATGCCTCAAAAGTTCCATTTAATTTACATAAGAAATGTTTTACGAAAATAAAACAACTTACTTAAATATTTTATAAACTTTTCTATAATTATTTTGGGTATTTTTTATAATAGCCCAACAACGAAAACGCTGAAAAAAACAAATATACAACAAATAAAAGTTACCGTAGCCGATAAAACTGAATTTCCAAGTTAACTGTGACAGTTATTAATGATTATAATCCGTTAAAAGTACTATTTTCTATAAGTTAATAGGTTTAGCGTAAGTGAAGTGAAAAAAAAACAGTAATGGCTGTTTCGATAGAAAACACCGAATCCAGAACGAGACTTCCGCCTCGTTCTGGATTCGGTTGGTTTTTTACTGGGACTCATAGTCAAAGCGCAATTTTTGCATTTTTAGCCAAGCAGAAGAACAAAACAAAACTACATTTTAAGCAAACGGAATAAAGTACTTTTCTTTTTATTTACATGTCAGTGTGCTTTTATTTACATATTATTTTCATTCGTCACACCGTAATGTTTTTTTTTCCTGTTTCTTTAAAAAATTCCTAACCCTAACCCTTACCTAAACCCAGCCCTAACCCTAACCTAAACCCAGCCCTAACCCTAACCCCCAATGACGTAACGACATGCGCGCTCATTCGGTGATCAAAATGATCGTTAAAATGTTCGTTTCATAAAATTACATTTCAAAAATGCAATCCCCCCCCCCCCAAAAAAAAACAACAAAAAAAACTCCGCTTTGATTATGAGTCCCGGTAAAAATAAACACACACGTGAAACCGATAGCAAAAACTAATGACGCCATTTTGTTTTTTAAATAAATGACATTAAAATTTGTTTTTTCATGTCTAATAAAAACCCATTTACCATACGTAAACATACAAACAAATGGAATAGAAAACTAGGAAAATCTCCGGTCTCTACGTACGTTGAATTTATTTGTTGCATATTCATTTTTTTGACTACGTTCTACAACTTTTTTTCAACCCGACTCGCGAGCTGTAGGGCTATTGTAAAACATTCCCATTATTTTCCTATGAAAATATAATAAACAGAGCAAGAATCAGGAAAAGAAAAAAACAACATAATATACACAACATAACTATTACTTTTTTACCGACCAGTATAGTTTTAAACATCTGAAAGTGTTTGAAAGTGTTTTCTTTTTCATTTTAATAGAGAATGATCTTTGGAGCTAAGTCTAGCTATTTTCAAAAGATTCGTTTCTATCCCATTTCAAAAGATTGAAGCTCAATATTTTAGGTGACTCTACAATAATAGTTGCAAATCTGTGATTCCATCATTTTTTTTAATGGTCTTCCAGTTATTTGATATCTCGAAGTTGTTCAATCTCTGTTTGTCTCAGTCTTATAATGTGAGTTGATTTAATTATTAATACTGTGTATAATATGTATTATTGTATAATAGAGAAATAAGCATTATTTCATCTTCTGTAAAAACAAATTGTACATGTAACAAACAGCAAATTCTGTAAAAGTTATTAAATTTGTTTCTCCAAACATTATTTTGTTCATAAAGTATTTGATTTCTGATTGTAATATGTCACATTTTCTGTAATTAAGCAGTCAATATAAACAAATTGACTCATCATTTTTTAAATATCAAGAATGTATCTAATTCATGGTGAATAAAGTGATTTTTGTGAATTTAGTTTATTTGTATTTTTGTTCTTGTTAAATTGGATTTGATGGAAATAAATCAATAAATGTAAATTGCTTTCCACTAATATGTATAGTAACTAATTACTCGACATTACTAAATATTTTTACTGAAACTTTTCTCAATGATTACTATTTAGTAGTAATTTGGCTCTTCACATATTCGCCCTAGTCGTGGACCTCAGTGGCATGCTAAGCTGTCCTGTATTATGGATGGCCGTGATTTCAATGTATTTCATATTTTTTATTAACTAAAGGGAGATCACTCTAAATTACTACATAAGAATTACTCCCCTTACATGTTTACAGGTTTTGGTTTCGTAAAAACGGAGGCTTTGCAATGTTAAACAAACGGTAGTTTTATTTAAAACAATATCTAAGGTATACAAAAAAAAAATTGCATTATTTTTCCCAAAACCCTGTCAATATTATGGGAGGTAAAAACATATACGACCGACTATAATGTATAACAAAATATAGAAGGAGTTAACTCTATATTCTTAATAAGCGATGACCTCCATCGCATCCACTTTTATTTAAATAAATGCGAGGTCGGACATTTCATTTTTTTTTTTAAACAAAAAAAAATACATTTTATTCACTGGTTCACGTGTACGATTCAACTTGCTATAACTAACTTATTTAAGTTTTTTTAATTAATACTAAAACATGATGTTAAGTAAATAATAAAAGTTATTTGGGGGTAGCCATACACCCATTGCACTGTAAATAATTCAAACTTTAACTACACAATTTAATGTAAAAATTTAGAAGTTAATTAAAAGATAAAATGATTACAACAATCTATTTGCTTACTTACGAGGTGAGTTCTGTTCGCTATGTAAATAGTTTTTAACATTCACCCGAATATCGGAACACGTACAGTATAGAAAAGTCAAAGATCAGTGACATTGGTAGAGTAGAAAATTCGAAGAATGTACCGCTTCTAATTGAAATACATTTCCTTAGTCTAAAATTCACTTCATCTTCTCAGGCATTAGTATTTCGTAAGTGTACTAAATTTTCTTGCGTTTGGTAACAGTTATTTGCTGTACAATTTTTTCGATTTATGCTTTTAACTATACTGCATGAATGCCTCAAAAGTTCCATTTAATTTACATAAGAAATGTTTTACGAAAATAAAACAACTTACTTAAATATTTTATAAACTTTTCTATAATTATTTTGGGTATTTTTTATAATAGCCCAACAACGAAAACGCTGAAACAACAAATATACAACAAATAAAAGTTACCGTAGCCGATAAAACTGAATTTCCAAGTTAACTGTGACAGTTATTAATGATTATAATCCGTTAAAAGTGCTATTTTCTATAAGTTAATAGGTTTAGCGTAAGTGAAGTGAAAAAAAAAATAGTAATGGCTGTTTCGATAGAAAACACCGAATCCAGAACGAGACTTCCGCCTCGTTCTGGATTCGGTTGGTTTTTTACTGGGACTCATAGTCAAAGCGCAATTTTTGCATTTTTAGCCAAGCAGAAGAACAAAACAAAACTACATTTTAAGCAAACGGAATAAAGTACTTTTCTTTTTATTTACATGTCAGTGTGCTTTTATTTACATATTATTTTCATTCGTCACACCGTAATGTTTTTTTTTCCTGTTTCTTTAAAAAATTCCTAACCCTAACCCTTACCTAAACCCAGCCCTAACCCTAACCTAAACCCAGCCCTAACCCTAACCCCCAATGACGTAACGACATGCGCGCTCATTCGGTGATCAAAATGATCGTTAAAATGTTCGTTTCATAAAATTACATTTCAAAAATGCAATCCCCCCCCCCCCCCAAAAAAAAACAACAAAAAAAACTCCGCTTTGATTATGAGTCCCGGTAAAAATAAACACACACGTGAAACCGATAGCAAAAACTAATGACGCCATTTTGTTTTTTAAATAAATGACATTAAAATTTGTTTTTTCATGTCTAATAAAAACCCATTTACCATACGTAAACATACAAACAAATGGAATAGAAAACTAGGAAAATCTCCGGTCTCTACGTACGTTGAATTTATTTGTTGCATATTCATTTTTTTGACTACGTTCTACAACTTTTTTTCAACCCGACTCGCGAGCTGAAGGGCTATTGTAAAACACTCCCATTATTTTCCTATTAAAATATAATAAACAGAGCAAGAATCAGGAAAAGAAAAAAACAACATAATATACAAAACATAACTATTACTTTTCTACCAACCAGGATAGTTTTAAACATCTGAAAGTGTTTGAAAGTGTTTTCTTTTTCATTTTAATAGAGAATGATCTTTGGAGCTAAGTCTAGCTATTTTCAAAAGATTCGTTTCTATCCCATTTCAAAAGATTGAAGCTCAATATTTTTGGTGACTCTACAATAATAGTTGCAAATCTGTGATTCCATCATTTTTTTTAATGGTCTTCCAGTTATTTGATATCTCGAAGTTGTTCAATCTCTGTTTGTCTCAGTCTTATAATGTGAGTTGATTTAATTATTAATACTGTGTATAATATGTATTATTGTATAATAGAGAAATAAGCATTATTTCATCTTCTGTAAAAACAAATTGTACATGTAACAAACAGCAAATTCTGTAAAAGTTATTAAATTTGTTTCTCCAAACATTATTTTGTTCATAAAGTATTTGATTTCTGATTGTAATATGTCACATTTTCTGTAATTAAGCAGTCAATATAAACAAATTGACTCATCATTTTTTAAATATCAAGAATGTATCTAATTCATGGTGAATAAAGTGATTTTTGTGAATTTAGTTTATTTGTATTTTTGTTCTTGTTAAATTGGATTTGATGGAAATAAATCAATAAATGTAAATTGCTTTCCACTAATATGTATAGTAACTAATTACTCGACATTACTAAATATTTTTACTGAAACTTTTCTCAATGATTACTATTTAGTAGTAATTTGGCTCTTCACATATTCGCCCTAGTCGTGGACCTCAGTGGCATGCTAAGCTGTCCTGTATTATGGATGGCCGTGATTTCAATGTATTTCATATTTTTTATTAACTAAAGGGAGATCACTCTAAATTACTACATAAGAATTACTCCCCTTACATGTTTCCAGGTTTTGGTTTCGTAAAAACGGAGGCTTTGCAATGTTAAACAAACGGTAGTTTTATTTAAAACAATATCTAAGGTATACAAAAAAAATTGCATTATTTTTCCCAAAACCCTGTCAATATTATGGGAGGTAAAAACATATACGACCGACAATAATGTATTACAAAATATAGAAGGAGTTAACTCTAAATTCCTAATAAGCGATGATCTCCATCGCATCCACTTTTATTTAAATAAATGCGAGGTCGGACATTTCATTTTTTTTTTAAACAAAAAAAAATACATTTTATTCACTGGTTCACGTGTACGATTCAACTTGCTATAACTAACTTATTTAAGTTTTTTTTATTAATACTAAAACATGATGTTAAGTAAATAATAAAAGTTATTTGAGGGTAGCCATACACCCATTGCACTGTAAATAATTCAAACTTAAACTACACAATTTAATGTAAAAATTTAGAAGTTAATTAAAAGATAAAATGATTACAACAATCTATTTGCTAACTTACGAGGTGAGTTCTGTTTGCTATGTAAATAGTTTTTAACATTCACCCGAATATCGGAACACGTACAGTATAGAAAAGTCAAAGATCAGTGACATTGGTAGAGTAGAAAATTCGAAGAATGTACCGCTTCTAAGTGAAATACATTTCCTTAGTCTAAAATTCACTTCATCTTCTCAGGCATTAGTATTTCGTAAGTGTACTAAATTTTCTTGCGTTTGGTAACAGTTATTTGCTGTACAATTTTTTTCGATTTATGCTGTTAACTATACTGCATGATTGCCTCAAAAGTTCCATTTAATTTACATAAGAAATGTTTTACGAAAATAAAACAACTTACTTAAATATTTTATAAACTTTTCTATAATTATTTTGGGTATTTTTTATAATAGCCCAACAACGAAAACGCTGAAACAACAAATATACAACAAATAAAAGTTACCGTAGCCGATAAAACTGAATTTCCAAGTTTACTGTGACAGTTATTAATGATTATAATCCGTTAAAAGTGCTATTTTCTATAAGTTAATAGGTTTAGCGTAAGTGAAGTGAAAAAAAAATAGTAATGGCTGTTTCGATAGAAAACACCGAATCCAGAACGAGACTTCCGCCTCGTTCTGGATTCGGTTGGTTTTTTACTGGGACTCATAGTCAAAGCGCAATTTTTGCATTTTTAGCCAAGCAGAAAAACAAAACAAAACTACATTTTAAGCAAACGGAATAAAGTACTTTTCTTTTTATTTACATGTCACTGTGCTTTTATTTACATATTATTTTCATTCGTCACACCGTAATGTTTTTTTTTCCTGTTTCTTTTAAAAATTCCTAACCCTTACCTAAACCCAGCCCTAACCCTAACCTGAACCCAGCCCTAACCCAGCCCAGCCCAGCCCTAACCCTAACCCCCAATGACGTAACGACATGCGCGCTCATTCGGTGATCAAAATGATCGTTAAAATGTTCGTTTCATAAAATTACATTTCAAAAATGCAACCCCCCCCCCAAAAAAAAAAACAACAAAAAAAACCTGCTTTGATTATGAGTCCCGATAAAAAAAAACACACACGTGACACCGATAGCAAAAACTAATGACGCCATTTTGTTTTTTAAATAAATGACATTAAAATTTTTCTTTTTTTTTTCATGTCTAATAAAAACCCATTTACCATACGTAAACATACAGACAAATGGAATAGAAAACTAGGAAAATCTCCGGTCTCTACGTACGTTGAATTTATTTGTTGCATATTCAATTTTTTGACTACGTTCTACAAGTTGTTTTCAACCCGACTCGCGAGCTGTAGGGCTATTGTAAAACATTCCCATTATTTTCCTATGAAAATATAATTAACAGAGCAAGAATCAGGAAAAGAAAAAAACAACATAATATACAAAACATAACTATTACTTTTCTACCGACCAGTATAGTTTTAAACATCTGAAAGTGTTTGAAAGTGTTTTCTTTTTCATTCTAATAGAGAATGATCTTTGGAGCTAAGTCTAGCTATTTTCAAAAGATTCGTTTCTATCCCATTTCAAAAGGTTGAAGCTCAATATTTTTGGTGACTCTACAATAATAGTTGCAAATCTGTGATTCCATCATTTTTTTTAATGGTCTTCCAGTTATTTGATCTCTCGAAGTTGTTCAATCTCTGATTGTCTCAGTCTTATAATGTGAGTTGATTTAATTATTAATACTGTGTATAATATGTAGTATTGTATAATAGAGAAATAAGCATTATTTCATCTTCTGTAAAAACAAATTGTACATTTAACAAACAGCAAATTCTGTAAAAGTTATTAAATTTGTTTCTCCAAACATTATTTTGTTCATAAAGTATTTGATTTCTGATTGTAATATGTCACATTTTCTGTAATCAAGCAGTCAATATAAACAAATTGACTCATCATTTTTTAAATATCAAGAATGTATCTAATTCATGGTGAATAAAGTGATTTTTGTGAATTTAGTTTATTTGTATTTTTGTTCTTGTTAAATTGGATTTGATGGAAATAAATCAATAAATGTAAATTGCTTTCCACTAATATGTATAGTAACTAATTACTCGACATTACTAAATATTTTTACTGAAACTTTTCTCAATGATTACTATTTAGTAGTAATTTGGCTCTACACATATTCGCCCTAGTCGTGGACCTCAGTGGCATGCTTAGAAGTTCTGTACTATGGATGGCCGTGATTTCAATGTATTTCATATTTTTTATTAACTAAAGGGAGATCACTCTAAATTACTACATAAGAATTACTCCCCTTACATGTTTCCAGGTTTTGGTTTCGTAAAAACGGAGGCTTTGCAATGTTAAACAAACGGTAGTTTTATTTAAAACAATATCTAAGGTATACAAAAAAAAAATTGCATTATTTTTCCCAAAACCCTGTCAATATTATGGGAGGTAAAAACATATACGACCGACTATAATGTATTACAAAATATAGAAGGAGTTAACTCTAAATTCCTAATAAGCGATGATCTCCATCGCATCCACTTTTATTTAAATAAATGCGAGGTCGGACATTTCATTTTTTTTTAAACAAAAAAAAATACATTTTATTCACTGGTTCACGTGTACGATTCCGCTTGCTATAACTAACATATTTAAGTTTTTTTTATTAATACTAAAACATGATGTTAAGTAAATAATAAAAGTTATTTGAGGGTAGCCATACACCCATTGCACTGTAAATAATTCAAACGTTAACTACACAATTTAATGTAAAAATTTAGAAGTTAATTAAAAGATAAAATGATTACAACAATCTATTTGCTAACTTACGAGGTGAGTTCTGTTTGCTATGTAAATAGTTTTTAACATTCACCCGAATATCGGAACACGTACAGTATAGAAAAGTCAAAGATCAGTGACATTGGTAGAGTAGAAAATTCGAAGAATGTACCGCTTCTAATTGAAATACATTTCCTTAGTCTAAAATTCACTTCATCTTCTCATGCATTAGTATTTCGTAAGTGTACTAAATTTTCTTGCGTTTGGTAACAGTTATTTGCTGTACAATTTTTTCGATTTATGCTTTTAACTATACTGCATGAATGCCTCAAAAGTTCCATTTAATTTACATAAGAAATGTTTTACGAAAATAAAACAACTTACTTAAATATTTTATAAACTTTTCTATAATTATTTTGGGTATTTTTTATAATAGCCCAACAACGAAAACGCTGAAAAAAACAAATATACAACAAATAAAAGTTACCGTAGCCGATAAAACTGAATTTCCAAGTTAACTGTGACAGTTATTAATGATTATAATCCGTTAAAAGTGCTATTTTCTATAAGTCAATAGGTTTAGCGTAAGTGAAGTGAAAAAAAAATAGTAATGGCTGTTTCGATAGAAAACACCGAATCCAGAACGAGACTTCCGCCTCGTTCTGGATTCGGTTGGTTTTTTACTGGGACTCATAGTCAAAGCGCAATTTTTGCATTTTTAGCCAAGCAGAAGAACAAAACAAAACTACATTTTAAGCAAACGGAATAAAGTACTTTTCTTTTTATTTACATGTCAGTGTGCTTTTATTTACATATTATTTTCATTCGTCACACCGTAATGTTTTTTTTTCCTGTTTCTTTAAAAAATTCCTAACCCTAACCCTTACCTAAACCCAGCCCTAACCCTAACCTAAACCCAGCCCTAACCCTAACCCCAATGACGTAACGACATGCGCGCTCATTCGGTGATCAAAATGATCGTTAAAATGTTCGTTTCATAAAATTGCATTTCAAAAATGCAATCCCCCCCCCCCAAAAAAAAACAACAAAAAAAACTCCGCTTTGATTATGAGTCCCGGTAAAAATAAACACACGCGTGAAACCGATAGCAAAAACTAATGACGCCATTTTGTTTTTTAAATAAATGACATTAAAATTTGTTTTTTCATGTCTAATAAAAACCCATTTACCATACGTAAACATACAAACAAATGGAATAGAAAACTAGGAAAATCTCCGGTCTCTACGTACGTTGAATTTATTTGTTGCATATTCATTTTTTTGACTACGTTCTACAACTTTTTTTCAACCCGACTCGCGAGCTGTAGGGCTATTGTAAAACACTCCCATTATTTTCCTATTAAAATATAATAAACAGAGCAAGAATCAGGAAAAGAAAAAAACAACATAATATACACAACATAACTATTACTTTTCTACCGACCAGTATAGTTTTAAACATCTGAAAGTGTTTGAAAGTGTTTTCTTTTTCATTTTAATAGAGAATGATCTTTGGAGCTAAGTCTAGCTATTTTCAAAAGATTCGTTTCTATCCCATTTCAAAAGATTGAAGCTCAATATTTTTGGTGACTCTACAATAATAGTTGCAAATCTGTGATTCCATCATTTTTTTTAATGGTCTTCCAGTTATTTGATATCTCGAAGTTGTTCAATCTCTGTTTGTCTCAGTCTTATAATGTGAGTTGATTTAATTATTAATACTGTGTATAATATGTATTATTGTATAATAGAGAAATAAGCATTATTTCATCTTCTGTAAAAACAAATTGTACATGTAACAAACAGCAAATTCTGTAAAAGTTATTAAATTTGTTTCTCCAAACATTATTTTGTTCATAAAGTATTTGATTTCTGATTGTAATATGTCACATTTTCTGTAATTAAGCAGTCAATATAAACAAATTGACTCATCATTTTTTAAATATCAAGAATGTATCTAATTCATGGTGAATAAAGTGATTTTTGTGAATTTAGTTTATTTGTATTTTTGTTCTTGTTAAATTGGATTTGATGGAAATAAATCAATAAATGTAAATTGCTTTCCACTAATATGTATAGTTACTAATTACTCGACATTACTAAATATTTTTACTGAAACTTTTCTCAATGATTACTATTTAGTAGTAATTTGGCTCTTCACATATTCGCCCTAGTCGTGGACCTCAGTGGCATGCTAAGCTGTCCTGTATTATGGATGGCCGTGATTTCAATGTATTTCATATTTTTTATTAACTAAAGGGAGATCACTCTAAATTACTACATAAGAATTACTCCCCTTACATGTTTACAGGTTTTGGTTTCGTAAAAACGGAGGCTTTGCAATGTTAAACAAACGGTAGTTTTATTTAAAACAATATCTAAGGTATACAAAAAAAATTGCATTATTTTTCCCAAAACCCTGTCAATATTATGGGAGGTAAAAACATATACGACCGACAATAATGTATTACAAAATATAGAAGGAGTTAACTCTAAATTCCTAATAAGCGATGATCTCCATCGCATCCACTTTTATTTAAATAAATGCGAGGTCGGACATTTCATTTTTTTTTTTAAACAAAAAAAAATACATTTTATTCACTGGTTCACGTGTACGATTCAACTTGCTATAACTAACTTATTTAAGTTTTTTTTATTAATACTAAAACATGATGTTAAGTAAATAATAAAAGTTATTTGAGGGTAGCCATACACCCATTGCACTGTAAATAATTCAAACTTAAACTACACAATTTAATGTAAAAATTTAGAAGTTAATTAAAAGATAAAATGATTACAACAATCTATTTGCTAACTTACGAGGTGAGTTCTGTTTGCTATGTAAATAGTTTTTAACATTCACCCGAATATCGGAACACGTACAGTATAGAAAAGTCAAAGATCAGTGACATTGGTAGAGTAGAAAATTCGAAGAATGTACCGCTTCTAAGTGAAATACATTTCCTTAGTCTAAAATTCACTTCATCTTCTCAGGCATTAGTATTTCGTAAGTGTACTAAATTTTCTTGCGTTTGGTAACAGTTATTTGCTGTACAATTTTTTTCGATTTATGCTGTTAACTATACTGCATGAATGCCTCAAAAGTTCCATTTAATTTACATAAGAAATGTTTTACGAAAATAAAACAACTTACTTAAATATTTTATAAACTTTTCTATAATTATTTTGGGTATTTTTTATAATAGCCCAACAACGAAAACGCTGAAACAACAAATATACAACAAATAAAAGTTACCGTAGCCGATAAAACTGAATTTCCAAGTTTACTGTGACAGTTATTAATGATTATAATCCGTTAAAAGTGCTATTTTCTATAAGTTAATAGGTTTAGCGTAAGTGAAGTGAAAAAAAAATAGTAATATCTGTTTCGATAGAAAACACCGAATCCAGAACGAGACTTCCGCCTCGTTCTGGATTCGGTTGGTTTTTTACTGGGACTCATAGTCAAAGCGCAATTTTTGCATTTTTAGCCAAGCAGAAAAACAAAACAAAACTACATTTTAAGCAAACGGAATAAAGTACTTTTCTTTTTATTTACATGTCACTGTGCTTTTATTTACATATTATTTTCATTCGTCACACCGTAATGTTTTTTTTTCCTGTTTCTTTTAAAAATTCCTAACCCTTACCTAAACCCAGCCCTAACCCTAACCTGAACCCAGCCCTAACCCAGCCCAGCCCAGCCCTAACCCTAACCCCCAATGACGTAACGACATGCGCGCTCATTCGGTGATCAAAATGATCGTTAAAATGTTCGTTTCATAAAATTACATTTCAAAAATGCAACCCCCCCCCAAAAAAAAAAAACAACAAAAAAAACGCTGCTTTGATTATGAGTCCCGATAAAAAAAAACACACACGTGACACCGATAGCAAAAACTAATGACGCCATTTTGTTTTTTAAATAAATGACATTAAAATTTTTCTTTTTTTTTTTCATGTCTAATAAAAACCCATTTACTATACGTAAACA
The DNA here is from genome assembly GCA_963556195.1 of Sepiola atlantica. NCBI lineage: Eukaryota > Metazoa > Mollusca > Cephalopoda > Sepiida > Sepiolidae > Sepiola > Sepiola atlantica. Next base: position 55,530,871 of record OY744523.1, on the reverse strand, counting down.
TACAGACAAATGGAATAGAAAACTAGGAAAATCTCCGGTCTCTACGTACGTTGAATTTATTTGTTGCATATTCAATTTTTTGACTACGTTCTACAAGTTGTTTTCAACCCGACTCGCGAGCTGTAGGGCTATTGTAAAACATTCCCATTATTTTCCTATGAAAATATAATTAACAGAGCAAGAATCAGGAAAAGAAAAAAACAACATAATATACAAAACATAACTATTACTTTTCTACCGACCAGTATAGTTTTAAACATCTGAAAGTGTTTGAAAGTGTTTTCTTTTTCATTCTAATAGAGAATGATCTTTGGAGCTAAGTCTAGCTATTTTCAAAAGATTCGTTTCTATCCCATTTCAAAAGGTTGAAGCTCAATATTTTTGGTGACTCTACAATAATAGTTGCAAATCTGTGATTCCATCATTTTTTTTAATGGTCTTCCAGTTATTTGATCTCTCGAAGTTGTTCAATCTCTGTTTGTCTCAGTCTTATAATGTGAGTTGATTTAATTATTAATACTGTGTATAATATGTAGTATTGTATAATAGAGAAATAAGCATTATTTCATCTTCTGTAAAAACAAATTGTACATTTAACAAACAGCAAATTCTGTAAAAGTTATTAAATTTGTTTCTCCAAACATTATTTTGTTCATAAAGTATTTGATTTCTGATTGTAATATGTAACATTTTCTGTAATCAAGCAGTCAATATAAACAAATTGACTCATCATTTTTTAAATATCAAGAATGTATCTAATTCATGGTGAATAAAGTGATTTTTGTGAATTTAGTTTATTTGTATTTTTGTTCTTGTTAAATTGGATTTGATGGAAATAAATCAATAAATGTAAATTGCTTTCCACTAATATGTATAGTAACTAATTACTCGACATTACTAAATATTTTTACTGAAACTTTTCTCAATGATTACTATTTAGTAGTAATTTGGCTCTACACATATTCGCCCTAGTCGTGGACATCAGTGGCATGCTTAGAAGTTCTGTACTATGGATGGCCGTGATTTCAATGTATTTCATATTTTTTATTAACTAAAGGGAGATCACTCTAAATTACTACATAAGAATTACTCCCCTTACATGTTTCCAGGTTTTGGTTTCGTAAAAACGGAGGCTTTGCAATGTTAAACAAACGGTAGTTTTATTTAAAACAATATCTAAGGTATACAAAAAAAAAATTGCATTATTTTTCCCAAAACCCTGTCAATATTATGGGAGGTAAAAACATATACGACCGACTATAATGTATTACAAAATATAGAAGGAGTTAACTCTAAATTCCTAATAAGCGATGATCTCCATCGCATCCACTTTTATTTAAATAAATGCGAGGTCGGACATTTCATTTTTTTTTAAACAAAAAAAAATACATTTTATTCACTGGTTCACGTGTACGATTCAGCTTGCTATAACTAACATATTTAAGTTTTTTTTATTAATACTAAAACATGATGTTAAGTAAATAATAAAAGTTATTTGGGGGTAGCCATACACCCATTGCACTGTAAATAATTCAAACGTTAACTACACAATTTAATGTAAAAATTTAGAAGTTAATTAAAAGATAAAATGATTACAACAATCTATTTGCTAACTTACGAGGTGAGTTCTGTTTGCTATGTAAATAGTTTTTAACATTCACCCGAATATCGGAACACGTACAGTATAGAAAAGTCAAAGATCAGTGACATTGGTAGAGTAGAAAATTCGAAGAATGTACCGCTTCTAATTGAAATACATTTCCTTAGTCTAAAATTCACTTCATCTTCTCAGGCATTAGTATTTCGTAAGTGTACTAAATTTTCTTGCGTTTGGTAACAGTTATTTGCTATACAATTTTTTCGATTTATGCTTTTAACTATACTGCATGAATGCCTCAAAAGTTCCATTTAATTTACATAAGAAATGTTTTACGAAAATAAAACAACTTACTTAAATATTTTATAAACTTTTCTATAATTATTTTGGGTATTTTTTATAATAGCCCAACAACGAAAACGCTGAGAAAAACAAATATACAACAAATAAAAGTTACCGTAGCCGATAAAACTGAATTTCCAAGTTAACTGTGACAGTTATTAATGATTATAATCCGTTAAAAGTGCTATTTTCTATAAGTCAATAGGTTTAGCGTAAGTGAAGTGAAAAAAAAATAGTAATGGCTGTTTCGATAGAAAACACCGAATCCAGAACGAGACTTCCGCCTCGTTCTGGATTCGGTTGGTTTTTTACTGGGACTCATAGTCAAAGCGCAATTTTTGCATTTTTAGCCAAGCAGAAGAACAAAACAAAACTACATTTTAAGCAAACGGAATAAAGTACTTTTCTTTTTATTTACATGTCAGTGTGCTTTTATTTACATATTATTTTCATTCGTCACACCGTAATGTTTTTTTTTCCTGTTTCTTTAAAAAATTCCTAACCCTAACCCTTACCTAAACCCAGCCCTAACCTAAACCCAGCCCTAACCCTAACCCCAATGACGTAACGACATGCGCGCTCATTCGGTGATCAAAATGATCGTTAAAATGTTCGTTTCATAAAATTACATTTCAAAAATGCAATCCCCCCCCCCAAAAAAAAAACAACAAAAAAAACTCCGCTTTGATTATGAGTCCCGGTAAAAATAAACACACGCGTGAAACCGATAGCAAAAACTAATGACGCCATTTTGTTTTTTAAATAAATGACATTAAAATTTGTTTTTTCATGTCTAATAAAAACCCATTTACCATACGTAAACATACAGACAAATGGAATAGAAAACTAGGAAAATCTCCGGTCTCTACGTACGTTGAATTTATTTGTTGCATATTCAATTTTTTGACTACGTTCTACAACTTTTTTTCAACCCGACTCGCGAGCTGTAGGGCTATTGTAAAACATTCCCATTATTTTCCTATGAAAATATAATTAACAGAGCAAGAATCAGGAAAAGAAAAAAACAACATAATATACAAAACATAACTATTACTTTTCTACCGACCAGTATAGTTTTAAACATCTGAAAGTGTTTGAAAGTGTTTTCTTTTTCATTCTAATAGAGAATGATCTTTGGAGCTAAGTCTAGCTATTTTCAAAAGATTCGTTTCTATCCCATTTCAAAAGGTTGAAGCTCAATATTTTTGGTGACTCTACAATAATAGTTGCAAATCTGTGATTCCATCATTTTTTTTAATGGTCTTCCAGTTATTTGATCTCTCGAAGTTGTTCAATCTCTGTTTGTCTCAGTCTTATAATGTGAGTTGATTTAATTATTAATACTGTGTATAATATGTAGTATTGTATAATAGAGAAATAAGCATTATTTCATCTTCTGTAAAAACAAATTGTACATGTAACAAACAGCAAATTCTGTAAAAGTTATTAAATTTGTTTCTCCAAACATTATTTTGTTCATAAAGTATTTGATTTCTGATTGTAATATGTCACATTTTCTGTAATCAAGCAGTCAATATAAACAAATTGACTCATCATTTTTTAAATATCAAGAATGTATCTAATTCATGGTGAATAAAGTGATTTTTGTGAATTTAGTTTATTTGTATTTTTGTTCTTGTTAAATTGGATTTGATGGAAATAAATCAATAAATGTAAATTGCTTTCCACTAATATGTATAGTAACTAATTACTCGACATTACTAAATATTTTTACTGAAACTTTTCTAAATGATTACTATTTAGTAGTAATTTGGCTCTACACATATTCGCCCTAGTCGTGGACCTCAGTGGCATGCTTAGAAGTTCTGTACTATGGATGGCCGTGATTTCAATGTATTTCATATTTTTTATTAACTAAAGGGAGATCACTCTAAATTACTACATAAGAATTACTCCCCTTACATGTTTACAGGTTTTGGTTTCGTAAAAACGGAGGCTTTGCAATGTTAAACAAACGGTAGTTTTATTTAAAACAATATCTAAGGTATACAAAAAAAATTGCATTATTTTTCCCAAAACCCTGTCAATATTATGGGAGGTAAAAACATATACGACCGACAATAATGTATTACAAAATATAGAAGGAGTTAACTCTAAATTCCTAATAAGCGATGATCTCCATCGCATCCACTTTTATTTAAATAAATGCGAGGTCGGACATTTCATTTTTTTTTTAAACAAAAAAAAATACATTTTATTCACTGGTTCACGTGTACGATTCAACTTGCTATAACTAACTTATTTAAGTTTTTTTTATTAATACTAAAACATGATGTTAAGTAAATAATAAAAGTTATTTGAGGGTAGCCATACACCCATTGCACTGTAAATAATTCAAACTTAAACTACACAATTTAATGTAAAAATTTAGAAGTTAATTAAAATATAAAATGATTACAACAATCTATTTGCTAACTTACGAGGTGAGTTCTGTTTGCTATGTAAATAGTTTTTAACATTCACCCGAATATCGGAACACGTACAGTATAAAAAAGTCAAAGATCAGTGACATTGGTAGAGTAGAAAATTCGAAGAATGTACCGCTTCGAAGTGAAATACATTTCCTTAGTCTAAAATTCACTTCATCTTCTCAGGCATTAGTATTTCGTAAGTGTACTAAATTTTCTTGCGTTTGGTAACAGTTATTTGCTGTACAATTTTTTTCGATTTATGCTGTTAAATATACTGCATGAATGCCTCAAAAGTTCCATTTAATTTACATAAGAAATGTTTTACGAAAATAAAACAACTTACTTAAATATTTTATAAACTTTTCTATAATTATTTTGGGTATTTTTTATAATAGCCCAACAACGAAAACGCTGAAACAACAAATATACAACAAATAAAAGTTACCGTAGCCGATAAAACTGAATTTCCAAGTTTACTGTGACAGTTATTAATGATTATAATCCGTTAAAAGTGCTATTTTCTATAAGTTAATAGGTTTAGCGTAAGTGAAGTGAAAAAAAATAGTAATGGCTGTTTCGATAGAAAACACCGAATCCAGAACGAGACTTCCGCCTCGTTCTGGATTCGGTTGGTTTTTTACTGGGACTCATAGTCAAAGCGCAATTTTTGCATTTTTAGCCAAGCAGAAAAACAAAACAAAACTACATTTTAAGCAAACGGAATAAAGTACTTTTCTTTTTATTTACATGTCAGTGTGCTTTTATTTACATATTATTTTCATTCGTCACACCGTAATGTTTTTTTTTCCTGTTTCTTTTAAAAATTCTTAACCCTTACCTAAACCCAGCCCTAACCCTAACCTGAACCCAGCCCTAACCCAGCCCAGCCCAGCCCTAACCCTAACCCCCAATGACGTAACGACATGCGCGCTCATTCGGTGATCAAAATGATCGTTAAAATGTTCGTTTCATAAAATTACATTTCAAAAATGCAACCCCCCACCCCCCAAAAAAAAACAAAAAAAAAAACGCCGCTTTGATTATGAGTCCCGATAAAAAAAAACACACACGTGACACCGATAGCAAAAACTAATGACGCCATTTTGTTTTTTAAATAAATGACATTAAAATTTTTCTTTTTTTTTTTCATGTCTAATAAAAACCCATTTACCATACGTAAACATACAGACAAATGGAATAGAAAACTAGGAAAATCTCCGGTCTCTACGTACGTTGAATTTATTTGTTGCATATTCAATTTTTTGACTACGTTCTACAACTTTTTTTCAACCCGACTCGCGAGCTGTAGGGCTATTGTAAAACATTCCCATTATTTTCCTATGAAAATATAATTAACAGAGCAAGAATCAGGAAAAGAAAAAAACAACATAATATACAAAACATAACTATTACTTTTCTACCGACCAGTATAGTTTTAAACATCTGAAAGTGTTTGAAAGTGTTTTCTTTTTCATTCTAATAGAGAATGATCTTTGGAGCTAAGTCTAGCTATTTTCAAAAGATTCGTTTCTATCCCATTTCAAAAGGTTGAAGCTCAATATTTTTGGTGACTCTACAATAATAGTTGCAAATCTGTGATTCCATCATTTTTCTTAATGGTCTTCCAGTTATTTGATCTCTCGAAGTTGTTCAATCTCTGTTTGTCTCAGTCTTATAATGTGAGTTGATTTAATTATTAATACTGTGTATAATATGTAGTATTGTATAATAGAGAAATAAGCATTATTTCATCTTCTGTAAAAACAAATTGTACATTTAACAAACAGCAAATTCTGTAAAAGTTATTAAATTTGTTTCTCCAAACATTATTTTGTTCATAAAGTATTTGATTTCTGATTGTAATATGTCACATTTTCTGTAATCAAGCAGTCAATATAAACAAATTGACTCATCATTTTTTAAATATCAAGAATGTATCTAATTCATGGTGAATAAAGTGATTTTTGTGAATTTAGTTTATTTGTATTTTTGTTCTTGTTAAATTGGATTTGATGGAAATAAATCAATAAATGTAAATTGCTTTCCACTAATATGTATAGTAACTAATTACTCGACATTACTAAATATTTTTACTGAAACTTTTCTCAATGATTACTATTTAGTAGTAATTTGGCTCTACACATATTCGCCCTAGTCGTGGACCTCAGTGGCATGCTTAGAAGTTCTGTACTATGGATGGCCGTGATTTCAATGTATTTCATATTTTTTATTAACTAAAGGGAGATCACTCTAAATTACTACATAAGAATTACTCCCCTTACATGTTTACAGGTTTTGGTTTCGTAAAAACGGAGGCTTTGCAATGTTAAACAAACGGTAGTTTTATTTAAAACAATATCTAAGGTATACAAAAAAAAAATTGCATTATTTTTCCCAAAACCCTGTCAATATTATGGGAGGTAAAAACATATACGACCGACTATAATGTATTACAAAATATAGAAGGAGTTAACTCTAAATTCCTAATAAGCGATGATCTCCATCGCATCCACTTTTATTTAAATAAATGCGAGGTCGGACATTTCATTTTTTTTTAAACAAAAAAAAATACATTTTATTCACTGGTTCACGTGTACGATTCAGCTTGCTATAACTAACATATTTAAGTTTTTTTTATTAATACTAAAACATGATGTTAAGTAAATAATAAAAGTTATTTGGGGGTAGCCATACACCCATTGCACTGTAAATAATTCAAACGTTAACTACACAATTTAATGTAAAAATTTAGAAGTTAATTAAAAGATAAAATGATTACAACAATCTATTTGCTAACTTACGAGGTGAGTTCTGTTTGCTATGTAAATAGTTTTTAACATTCACCCGAATATCGGAACACGTACAGTATAGAAAAGTCAAAGATCAGTGACATTGGTAGAGTAGAAAATTCGAAGAATGTACCGCTTCTAATTGAAATACATTTCCTTAGTCTAAAATTCACTTCATCTTCTCAGGCATTAGTATTTCGTAAGTGTACTAAATTTTCTTGCGTTTGGTAACAGTTATTTGCTGTACAATTTTTTCGATTTATGCTTTTAACTATACTGCATGAATGCCTCAAAAGTTCCATTTAATTTACATAAGAAATGTTTTACGAAAATAAAACAACTTACTTAAATATTTTATAAACTTTTCTATAATTATTTTGGGTATTTTTTATAATAGCCCAACAACGAAAACGCTGAAAAAAACAAATATACAACAAATAAAAGTTACCGTAGCCGATAAAACTGAATTTCCAAGTTAACTGTGACAGTTATTAATGATTATAATCCGTTAAAAGTGCTATTTTCTATAAGTTAATAGGTTTAGCGTAAGTGAAGTGAAAAAAAAATAGTAATGGCTGTTTCGATGGAAAACACCGAATCCAGAACGAGACTTCCGCCTCGTTCTGGATTCGGTTGGTTTTTTACTGGGACTCATAGTCAAAGCGCAATTTTTGCATTTTTAGCCAAGCAGAAGAACAAAACAAAACTACATTTTAAGCAAACGGAATAAAGTACTTTTCTTTTTATTTACATGTCAGTGTGCTTTTATTTACATATTATTTTCATTCGTCACACCGTAATGTTTTTTTTTCCTGTTTCTTTTAAAAAATTCCTAACCCTAACCCTTACCTAAACCCAGCCCTAACCCTAACCTAAACCCAGCCCTAACCCTAACCCCAATGACGTAACGACATGCGCGCTCATTCGGTGATCAAAATGATCGTTAAAATGTTCGTTTCATAAAATTACATTTCAAAAATGCAGTCCCCCCCCCCAAAAAAAAAACAACAAAAAAAACTCCGCTTTGATTATGAGTCCCGGTAAAAATAAACACACGCGTGAAACCGATAGCAAAAACTAATGACGCCATTTTGTTTTTTAAATAAATGACATTAAAATTTGTTTTTTCATGGCTAATAAAAACCCATTTACCATACGTAAACATACAAACAAATGGAATAGAAAACTAGGAAAATCTCCGGTCTCTACGTACGTTGAATTTATTTGTTGCATATTCATTTTTTTGACTACGTTCTACAACTTTTTTTCAACCCGACTCGCGAGCTGTAGGGCTATTGTAAAACACTCCCATTATTTTCCTATGAAAATATAATAAACAGAGCAAGAATCAGGAAAAGAAAAAAACAACATAATATACAAAACATAACTATTACTTTTCTACCAACCAGTATAGTTTTAAACATCTGAAAGTGTTTGAAAGTGTTTTCTTTTTCATTTTAATAGAGAATGATCTTTGGAGCTAAGTCTAGCTATTTTCAAAAGATTCGTTTCTATCCCATTTCAAAAGATTGAAGCTCAATATTTTTGGTGACTCTACAATAATAGTTGCAAATCTGTGATTCCATCATTTTTTTTAATGGTCTTCCAGTTATTTGATATCTCGAAGTTGTTCAATCTCTGTTTGTCTCAGTCTTATAATGTGAGTTGATTTAATTATTAATACTGTGTATAATATGTATTATTGTATAATAGAGAAATAAGCATTATTTCATCTTCTGTAAAAACAAATTGTACATGTAACAAACAGCAAATTCTGTAAAAGTTATTAAATTTGTTTCTCCAAACATTATTTTGTTCATAAAGTATTTGATTTCTGATTGTAATATGTCACATTTTCTGTAATTAAGCAGTCAATATAAACAAATTGACTCATCATTTTTTAAATATCAAGAATGTATCTAATTCATGGTGAATAAAGTGATTTTTGTGAATTTAGTTTATTTGTATTTTTGTTCTTGTTAAATTGGATTTGATGGAAATAAATCAATAAATGTAAATTGCTTTCCACTAATATGTATAGTAACTAATTACTCGACATTACTAAATATTTTTACTGAAACTTTTCTCAATGATTACTATTTAGTAGTAATTTGGCTCTTCACATATTCGCCCTAGTCGTGGACCTCAGTGGCATGCTAAGCTGTCCTGTATTATGGATGGCCGTGATTTCAATGTATTTCATATTTTTTATTAACTAAAGGGAGATCACTCTAAATTACTACATAAGAATTACTCCCCTTACATGTTTACAGGTTTTGGTTTCGTAAAAACGGAGGCTTTGCAATGTTAAACAAACGGTAGTTTTATTTAAAACAATATCTAAGGTATACAAAAAAAAAATTGCATTATTTTTCCCAAAACCCTGTCAATATTATGGGAGGTAAAAACATATACGACCGACTATAATGTATTACAAAATATAGAAGGAGTTAACTCTAAATTCCTAATAAGCGATGATCTCCATCGCATCCACTTTTATTTAAATAAATGCGAGGTCGGACATTTCATTTTTTTTTAAACAAAAAAAAATACATTTTATTCACTGGTTCACGTGTACGATTCAGCTTGCTATAACTAACATATTTAAGTTCTTTTATTAATACTAAAACATGATGTTAAGTAAATAATAAAAGTTATTTGGGGGTAGCCATACACCCATTGCACTGTAAATAATTCAAACTTAAACTACACAATTTAATGTAAAAATTTAGAAGTTAATTAAAATATAAAATGATTACAACAATCTATTTGCTAACTTACGAGGTGAGTTCTGTTTGCTATGTAAATAGTTTTTAACATTCACCCGAATATCGGAACACGTACAGTATAGAAAAGTCAAAGATCAGTGACATTGGTAGAGTAGAAAATTCGAAGAATGTACCGCTTCTAAGTGAAATACATTTCCTTACTCTAAAATTCACTTCATCTTCTCAGGCATTAGTATTTCGTAAGTGTACTAAATTTTCTTGCGTTTGGTAACAGTTATTTGCTGTACAATTTTTTTCGATTTATGCTGTTAACTATACTGCATGATTGCCTCAAAAGTTCCATTTAATTTACATAAGAAATGTTTTACGAAAATAAAACAACTTACTTAAATATTTTATAAACTTTTCTATAATTATTTTGGGTATTTTTTATAATAGCCCAACAACGAAAACGCTGAAACAACAAATATACAACAAATAAAAGTTACCGTAGCCGATAAAACTGAATTTCCAAGTTTACTGTGACAGTTATTAATGATTATAATCCGTTAAAAGTGCTATTTTCTATAAGTTAATAGGTTTAGCGTAAGTGAAGTGAAAAAAAAATAGTAATGGCTGTTTCGATAGAAAACACCGAATCCAGAACGAGACTTCCGCCTCGTTCTGGATTCGGTTGGTTTTTTACTGGGACTCATAGTCAAAGCGCAATTTTTGCATTTTTAGCCAAGCAGAAAAACAAAACAAAACTACATTTTAAGCAAACGGAATAAAGTACTTTTCTTTTTATTTACATGTCACTGTGCTTTTATTTACATATTATTTTCATTCGTCACACCGTAATGTTTTTTTTCCTGTTTCTTTTAAAAATTCCTAACCCTTACCTAAACCCAGCCCTAACCCTAACCTGAACCCAGCCCTAACCCAGCCCAGCCCAGCCCTAACCCTAACCCCCAATGACGTAACGACATGCGCGCTCATTCGGTGATCAAAATGATCGTTAAGATGTTCGTTTCATAAAATTACATTTCAAAAATGCAACCCCCCCCCCAAAAAAAAAAAACAACAAAAAAAAACGCTGCTTTGATTATGAGTCCCGATAAAAAAAAACACACACGTGACACCGATAGCAAAAACTAATGACGCCATTTTGTTTTTTAAATAAATGACATTAAAATTTTTTTTTTTTTATTTTCATGTCTAATAAAAACCCATTTACCATACGTAAACATACAGACAAATGGAATAGAAAACTAGGAAAATCTCCGGTCTCTACGTACGTTGAATTTATTTGTTGCATATTCAATTTTTTGACTACGTTCTACAAGTTGTTTTCAACCCGACTCGCGAGCTGTAGGGCTATTGTAAAACATTCCCATTATTTTCCTATGAAAATATAATTAACAGAGCAAGAATCAGGAAAAGAAAAAAACAACATAATATACAAAACATAACTATTACTTTTCTACCGACCAGTATAGTTTTAAACATCTGAAAGTGTTTGAAAGTGTTTTCTTTTTCATTCTAATAGAGAATGATCTTTGGAGCTAAGTCTAGCTATTTTCAAAAGATTCGTTTCTATCCCATTTCAAAAGGTTGAAGCTCAATATTTTTGGTGACTCTACAATAATAGTTGCAAATCTGTGATTCCATCATTTTTTTAATGGTCTTCCAGTTATTTGATCTCTCGAAGTTGTTCAATCTCTGTTTGTCTCAGTCTTATAATGTGAGTTGATTTAATTATTAATACTGTGTATAATATGTAGTATTGTATAATAGAGAAATAAGCATTATTTCATCTTCTGTAAAAACAAATTGTACATTTAACAAACAGCAAATTCTGTAAAAGTTATTAAATTTGTTTCTCCAAACATTATTTTGTTCATAAAGTATTTGATTTCTGATTGTAATATGTCACATTTTCTGTAATCAAGCAGTCAATATAAACAAATTGACTCACTATTTTTTAAATATCAAGAATGTATCTAATTCATGGTGAATAAAGTGATTTTTGTGAATTTAGTTTATTTGTATTTTTGTTCTTGTTAAATTGGATTTGATGGAAATAAATCAATAAATGTAAATTGCTTTCCACTAATATGTATAGTAACTAATTACTCGACATTACTAAATATTTTTACTGAAACTTTTCTCAATGATTACTATTTAGTAGTAATTTGGCTCTACACATATTCGCCCTAGTCGTGGACATCAGTGGCATGCTTAGAAGTTCTGTACTATGGATGGCCGTGATTTCAATGTATTTCATATTTTTTATTAACTAAAGGGAGATCACTCTAAATTACTACATAAGAATTACTCCCCTTACATGTTTACAGGTTTTGGTTTCGTAAAAACGGAGGCTTTGCAATGTTAAACAAACGGTAGTTTTATTTAAAACAATATCTAAGGTATACAAAAAAAAAATTGCATTATTTTTCCCAAAACCCTGTCAATATTATGGGAGGTAAAAACATATACGACCGACTATAATGTATTACAAAATATAGAAGGAGTTAACTCTAAATTCCTAATAAGCGATGATCTCCATCGCATCCACTTTTATTTAAATAAATGCGAGGTCGGACATTTCATTTTTTTTTAAACAAAAAAAAATACATTTTATTCACTGGTTCACGTGTACGATTCAGCTTGCTATAACTAACATATTTAAGTTCTTTTATTAATACTAAAACATGATGTTAAGTAAATAATAAAAGTTATTTGGGGGTAGCCATACACCCATTGCACTGTAAATAATTCAAACGTTAACTACACAATTTAATGTAAAAATTTAGAAGTTAATTAAAAGATAAAATGATTACAACAATCTATTTGCTAACTTACGAGGTGAGTTCTGTTTGCTATGTAAATAGTTTTTAACATTCACCCGAATATCGGAACACGTACAGTATAGAAAAGTCAAAGATCAGTGACATTGGTAGAGTAGAAAATTCGAAGAATGTACCGCTTCTAAGTGAAATACATTTCCTTAGTCTAAAATTCACTTCATCTTCTCAGGCATTAGTATTTCGTAAGTGTACTAAATTTTCTTGCGTTTGGTAACAGTTATTTGCTGTACAATTTTTTCGATTTATGCTTTTAACTATACTGCATGAATGCCTCAAAAGTTCCATTTAATTTACATAAGAAATGTTTTACGAAAATAAAACAACTTACTTAAATATTTTATAAACTTTTCTATAATTATTTTGGGTATTTTTTATAATAGCCCAACAACGAAAACGCTGAAAAAAACAAATATACAACAAATAAAAGTTACCGTAGCCGATAAAACTGAATTTCCAAGTTAACTGTGACAGTTATTAATGATTATAATCCGTTAAAAGTGCTATTTTCTATAAGTTAATAGGTTTAGCGTAAGTGAAGTGAAAAAAAAAAATAGTAATGGCTGTTTCGATAGAAAACACCGAATCCAGAACGAGACTTCCGCCTCGTTCTGGATTCGGTTTGTTTTTTTACTGGGACTCATAGTCAAAGCGCAATTTTTGCATTTTCAGCCAAGCAGAAGAACAAAACAAAACTACATTTTAAGCAAACGGAATAAAGTACTTTTCTTTTTATTTACATGTCACTGTGCTTTTATTTACATATTATTTTCATTCGTCACACCGTAATGTTTTTTTTTCCTGTTTCCTTAAAAAATTCCTAACCCTAACCCTTACCTAAACCCAGCCCTAACCCTAACCTAAACCCAGCCCTAACCCTAACCCCCAATGACGTAACGACATGCGCGCTCATTCGGTGATCAAAATGATCGTTAAAATGTTCGTTTCATAAAATTACATTTCAAAAATGCAATCCCCCTCCCCAAAAAAAAAACAACAAAAAAAACTCCGCTTTGATTATGAGTCCCGGTAAAAATAAACACACACGTGAAACCGATAGCAAAAACTAATGACGCCATTTTGTTTTTTAAATAAATGACATTAAAATTTGTTTTTTCATGTCTAATAAAAACCCATTTACCATACGTAAACATACAAACAAATGGAATAGAAAACTAGGAAAATCTCCGGTCTCTACGTACGTTGAATTTATTTGTTGCATATTCAATTTTTTGACTACGTTCTACAAGTTGTTTTCAACCCGACTCGCGAGCTGTAGGGCTATTGTAAAACACTCCCATTATTTTCCTATGAAAATATAATAAACAGAGCAAGAATCAGGAAAAGAAAAAAACAACATAATATACACAACATAACTATTACTTTTCTACCGACCAGTATAGTTTTAAACATCTGAAAGTGTTTGAAAGTGTTTTCTTTTTCATTTTAATAGAGAATGATCTTTGGAGCTAAGTCTAGCTATTTTCAAAAGATTCGTTTCTATCCCATTTCAAAAGATTGAAGCTCAATATTTTTGGTGACTCTACAATAATAGTTGCAAATCTGTGATTCCATCATTTTTCTTAATGGTCTTCCAGTTATTTGATATCTCGAAGTTGTTCAATCTCTGTTTGTCTCAGTCTTATAATGTGAGTTGATTTAATTATTAATACTGTGTATAATATGTATTATTGTATAATAGAGAAATAAGCATTATTTCATCTTCTGTAAAAACAAATTGTACATGTAACAAACAGCAAATTCTGTAAAAGTTATTAAATTTGTTTCTCCAAACATTATTTTGTTCATAAAGTATTTGATTTCTGATTGTAATATGTCACATTTTCTGTAATTAAGCAGTCAATATAAACAAATTGACTCATCATTTTTTAAATATCAAGAATGTATCTAATTCATGGTGAATAAAGTGATTTTTGTGAATTTAGTTTATTTGTATTTTTGTTCTTGTTAAATTGGATTTGATGGAAATAAATCAATAAATGTAAATTGCTTTCCACTAATATGTATAGTAACTAATTACTCGACATTACTAAATATTTTTACTGAAACTTTTCTCAATGATTACTATTTAGTAGTAATTTGGCTCTTCACATATTCGCCCTAGTCGTGGACCTCAGTGGCATGCTAAGCTGTCCTGTATTATGGATGGCCGTGATTTCAATGTATTTCATATTTTTTATTAACTAAAGGGAGATCACTCTAAATTACTACATAAGAATTACTCCCCTTACATGTTTCCAGGTTTTGGTTTCGTAAAAACGGAGGCTTTGCAATGTTAAACAAACGGTAGTTTTATTTAAAACAATATCTAAGGTATACAAAAAAAATTGCATTATTTTTCCCAAAACCCTGTCAATATTATGGGAGGTAAAAACATATACGACCGACTATAATGTATTACAAAATATAGAAGGAGTTAACTCTAAATTCTTAATAAGCGATGATCTCCATCGCATCCACTTTTATTTAAATAAATGCGAGGTCGGACATTTCATTTTTTTTTTAAACAAAAAAAAATACATTTTATTCACTGGTTCACGTGTACGATTCAACTTGCTATAACTAACTTATTTAAGTTTTTTTTATTAATACTAAAACATGATGTTAAGTAAATAATAAAAGTTATTTGAGGGTAGCCATACACCCATTGCACTGTAAATAATTCAAACTTAAACTACACAATTTAATGTAAAAATTTAGAAGTTAATTAAAATATAAAATGATTACAACAATCTATTTGCTAACTTACGAGGTGAGTTCTGTTTGCTATGTAAATAGTTTTTAACATTCACCCGAATATCGGAACACGTACAGTATAGAAAAGTCAAAGATCAGTGACATTGGTAGAGTAGAAAATTCGAAGAATGTACCGCTTCTAAGTGAAATACATTTCCTTAGTCTAAAATTCACTTCATCTTCTCAGGCATTAGTATTTCGTAAGTGTACTAAATTTTCTTGCGTTTGGTAACAGTTATTTGCTGTACAATTTTTTTCGATTTATGCTGTTAACTATACTGCATGAATGCCTCAAAAGTTCCATTTAATTTACATAAGAAATGTTTTACGAAAATAAAACAACTTACTTAAATATTTTATAAACTTTTCTATAATTATTTTGGGTATTTTTTATAATAGCCCAACAACGAAAACGCTGAAACAACAAATATACAACAAATAAAAGTTACCGTAGCCGATAAAACTGAATTTCCAAGTTTACTGTGACAGTTATTAATGATTATAATCCGTTAAAAGTGCTATTTTCTATAAGTTAATAGGTTTAGCGTAAGTGAAGTGAAAAAAAAATAGTAATGGCTGTTTCGATAGAAAACACCGAATCCAGAACGAGACTTCCGCCTCGTTCTGGATTCGGTTGGTTTTTTACTGGGACTCATAGTCAAAGCGCAATTTTTGCATTTTTAGCCAAGCAGAAAAACAAAACAAAACTACATTTTAAGCAAACGGAATAAAGTACTTTTCTTTTTATTTACATGTCACTGTGCTTTTATTTACATATTATTTTCATTCGTCACACCGTAATGTTTTTTTTTCCTGTTTCTTTTAAAAATTCCTAACCCTTACCTAAACCCAGCCCTAACCCTAACCTGAACCCAGCCCTAACCCAGCCCAGCCCAGCCCTAACCCTAACCCCCAATGACGTAACGACATGCGCGCTCATTCGGTGATCAAAATGATCGTTAAAATGTTCGTTTCATAAAATTACATTTCAAAAATGCAACCCCCCCCCCCCCAAAAAAAAAACAAAAAAAAACGCCGCTTTGATTATGAGTCCCGATAAAAAAAAACACACACGTGACACCGATAGCAAAAACTAATGACGCCATTTTGTTTTTTAAATAAATGACATTAAAATTTTTCTCTTTTTTTTTCATGTCTAATAAAAACCCATTTACCATACGTAAACATACAGACAAATGGAATAGAAAACTAGGAAAATCTCCGGTCTCTACGTACGTTGAATTTATTTGTTGCATATTCAATTTTTTGACTACGTTCTACAAGTTGTTTTCAACCCGACTCGCGAGCTGTAGGGCTATTGTAAAACATTCCCATTATTTTCCTATGAAAATATAATTAACAGAGCAAGAATCAGGAAAAGAAAAAAACAACATAATATACAAAACATAACTATTACTTTTCTACCGACCAGTATAGTTTTAAACATCTGAAAGTGTTTGAAAGTGTTTTCTTTTTCATTCTAATAGAGAATGATCTTTGGAGCTAAGTCTAGCTATTTTCAAAAGATTCGTTTCTATCCCATTTCAAAAGGTTGAAGCTCAATATTTTTGGTGACTCTACAATAATAGTTGCAAATCTGTGATTCCATCATTTTTTTTAATGGTCTTCCAGTTATTTGATCTCTCGAAGTTGTTCAATCTCTGTTTGTCTCAGTCTTATAATGTGAGTTGATTTAATTATTAATACTGTGTATAATATGTAGTATTGTATAATAGAGAAATAAGCATTATTTCATCTTCTGTAAAAACAAATTGTACATTTAACAAACAGCAAATTCTGTAAAAGTTATTAAATTTGTTTCTCCAAACATTATTTTGTTCATAAAGTATTTGATTTCTGATTGTAATATGTCACATTTTCTGTAATCAAGCAGTCAATATAAACAAATTGACTCATCATTTTTTAAATATCAAGAATGTATCTAATTCATGGTGAATAAAGTGATTTTTGTGAATTTAGTTTATTTGTATTTTTGTTCTTGTTAAATTGGATTTGATGGAAATAAATCAATAAATGTAAATTGCTTTCCACTAATATGTATAGTAACTAATTACTCGACATTACTAAATATTTTTACTGAAACTTTTCTCAATGATTACTATTTAGTAGTAATTTGGCTCTTCACATATTCGCCCTAGTCGTGGACCTCAGTGGCATGCTAAGCTGTCCTGTATTATGGATGGCCGTGATTTCAATGTATTTCATATTTTTTATTAACTAAAGGGAGATCACTCTAAATTACTACATAAGAATTACTCCCCTTACATGTTTACAGGTTTTGGTTTCGTAAAAACGGAGGCTTTGCAATGTTAAACAAACGGTAGTTTTATTTAAAACAATATCTAAGGTATACAAAAAAAAAATTGCATTATTTTTCCCAAAACCCTGTCAATATTATGGGAGGTAAAAACATATACGACCGACTATAATGTATTACAAAATATAGAAGGAGTTAACTCTAAATTCCTAATAAGCGATGATCTCCATCGCATCCACTTTTATTTAAATAAATGCGAGGTCGGACATTTCATTTTTTTTTAAACAAAAAAAAATACATTTTATTCACTGGTTCACGTGTACGATTCAGCTTGCTATAACTAACATATTTAAGTTTTTTTTATTAATACTAAAACATGATGTTAAGTAAATAATAAAAGTTATTTGGGGGTAGCCATACACCCATTGCACTGTAAATAATTCAAACGTTAACTACACAATTTAATGTAAAAATTTAGAAGTTAATTAAAAGATAAAATGATTACAACAATCTATTTGCTAACTTACGAGGTGAGTTCTGTTTGCTATGTAAATAGTTTTTAACATTCACCCGAATATCGGAACACGTACAGTATAGAAAAGTCAAAGATCAGTGACATTGGTAGAGTAGAAAATTCGAAGAATGTACCGCTTCTAATTGAAATACATTTCCTTAGTCTAAAATTCACTTCATCTTCTCAGGCATTAGTATTTCGTAAGTGTACTAAATTTTCTTGCGTTTGGTAACAGTTATTTGCTGTACAATTTTTTCGATTTATGCTTTTAACTATACTGCATGAATGCCTCAAAAGTTCCATTTAATTTACATAAGAAATGTTTTACGAAAATAAAACAACTTACTTAAATATTTTATAAACTTTTCTATAATTATTTTGGGTATTTTTTATAATAGCCCAACAACGAAAACGCTGAAACAACAAATATACAACAAATAAAAGTTACCGTAGCCGATAAAACTGAATTTCCAAGTTTACTGTGACAGTTATTAATGATTATAATCCGTTAAAAGTGCTATTTTCTATAAGTTAATAGGTTTAGCGTAAGTGAAGTGAAAAAAAATAGTAATGGCTGTTTCGATAGAAAACACCGAATCCAGAACGAGACTTCCGCCTCGTTCTGGATTCGGTTGGTTTTTTACTGGGACTCATAGTCAAAGCGCAATTTTTGCATTTTTAGCCAAGCAGAAAAACAAAACAAAACTACATTTTAAGCAAACGGAATAAAGTACTTTTCTTTTTATTTACATGTCACTGTGCTTTTATTTACATATTATTTTCATTCGTCACACCGTAATGTTTTTTTTTCCTGTTTCTTTAAAAAATTCCTAACCCTAACCCTTACCTAAACCCAGCCCTAACCCTAACCTAAACCCAGCCCTAACCCTAACCCCCAATGACGTAACGACATGCGCGCTCATTCGGTGATCAAAATGATCGTTAAAATGTTCGTTTCATAAAATTACATTTCAAAAATGCAACCCCCCCCCCCAAAAAAAAAAACAACAAAAAAAACGCCGCTTTGATTATGAGTCCCGATAAAAAAAAACACACACGTGACACCGATAGCAAAAACTAATGACGCCATTTTGTTTTTTAAATAAATGACATTAAAATTTTTCTTTTTTTTTTTCATGTCTAATAAAAACCCATTTACCATACGTAAACATACAGACAAATGGAATAGAAAACTAGGAAAATCTCCGGTCTCTACGTACGTTGAATTTATTTGTTGCATATTCATTTTTTTGACTACGTTCTACAACTTTTTTTCAACCCGACTCGCGAGCTGTAGGGCTATTGTAAAACATTCCCATTATTTTCCTATGAAAATATAATTAACAGAGCAAGAATCAGGAAAAGAAAAAAACAACATAATATACAAAACATAACTATTACTTTTCTACCGACCAGTATAGTTTTAAACATCTGAAAGTGTTTGAAAGTGTTTTCTTTTTCATTCTAATAGAGAATGATCTTTGGAGCTAAGTCTAGCTATTTTCAAAAGATTCGTTTCTATCCCATTTCAAAAGGTTGAAGCTCAATATTTATGGTGACTCTACAATAATAGTTGCAAATCTGTGATTCCATCATGTTTTTAATGGTCTTCCAGTTATTTGATCTCTCGAAGTTGTTCAATCTCTGTTTGTCTCAGTCTTATAATGTGAGTTGATTTAATTATTAATACTGTGTATAATATGTAGTATTGTATAATAGAGAAATAAGCATTATTTCATCTTCTGTAAAAACAAATTGTACATTTAACAAACAGCAAATTCTGTAAAAGTTATTAAATTTGTTTCCCCAAACATTATTTTGTTCATAAAGTATTTGATTTCTGATTTTAATATGTCACATTTTCTGTAATCAAGCAGTCAATATAAACAAATTGACTCATCATTTTTTAAATATCAAGAATGTATCTAATTCATGGTGAATAAAGTGATTTTTGTGAATTTAGTTTATTTGTATTTTTGTTCTTGTTAAATTGGATTTGATGGAAATAAATCAATAAATGTAAATTGCTTTCCACTAATATGTATAGTTACTAATTACTCGACATTACTAAATATTTTTACTGAAACTTTTCTCAATGATTACTATTTAGTAGTAATTTTTCTCTACACATATCCGCCCTAGTTGTGGACCTCTAGGGCATGCTAAGCTGTCCTGTACTATGGATGGCCGTGATTTCAATGCATTTCATAATTTTATTAACTAAAGGGAGATCACTCTAAATTACTAAAGAATAACTCCCCTCTGCATGTTTCGGTTTCATAAAAACGGAGGCTTTGCAATGTTAAACAAACGGTAGTTTTACTTAACACAATACCTAAGGTATGCAAAAAAAAATCCGCATTATTTTTCCACCCACCCTGTCAATATTATGGGAGGTAAAAACATATACGACCGACAATAATGTATAACAGAATATAGAAGGAGTTAACTCTAAATTCCTAATATGCGATGACCTCCATCGCATCCACTTTTATTTAAATAAATTTGAGTCGGACATTTCCTGTTTTCTTAACCAAAATAAATCCATTTTATTCACCGATTCGCGTGTACGATTCAGCTTGCTATAACTAACATATTTAAGTTTTTTATTAATACTAAAAAGTGATTTAAAGTAAATAACAAAGGTTATTTGAGAGTAACCATACACCCATTGCACTGTAAATGATTTAATCTTTAAACTAGACAATTTAACTTAAAGATTTAGAAGTAAATTAAAACATAAAATGATTACAACATACTATTTGCTTACTTACGTGGCGAGTTCTGTTCGCTATGTAAATGGTTTTTAACATTCACCCCGACTATCGGAACACGTACAGTATAGGAAAATCAAAGATCAGTGACATTGGTAGAGGAGAAAATTCGAAGAATGTACCGCTTCAAATAGAAATACATTTCGGGATTTTTTAATTTACTTCATCTTCTCACGCATCATTATTTCGTAAGTGTATTGTACTAAAGTTTCTTGCGTTTGGTCACAGTTCTTTCTGTATATTTCGCTTGTTTTCGATTTCTGCTCTGTTAACTATACTGCATGAATGCCTCAAAAGTTTCATTTAATTTTCTGTTTATAAATTGATTTACATCAGACACGTGATTTTACGAAAATAAAACAATTTTCTCAAATATTTTATCAACTTTAAAAAATATTATTTTTCTATAAAAACTATAATTTTGCTGGCATCTTCAAAAACATTATTTAAATTCAAAAGTACTAATCATGTAGTATTGTTACAAGCAGGAATCAGGAGAAAAACAACCAAATATACAACAAATAACTATTAACAAACGCAAGAAAATTTACTTTTCTACTGACCTGTATGTTTTAAAATTTTGAAAGTGTGTATAATGTCGGTTATTCGGACTTGAGTGCTATAATCACAACGTTTCGGCCGCTGTAACCTCCGGCCTATTTCAGGTGTATCTCTTCGAACTCAGGAATATTTTTGTTGAACTCGGGAACTCGGACGGAATTTCGAACGGAACCCTTTATTTAATCCACGGGGGTAGCATTCCCTTGTACTGTCAGCCATGACTGAGAGAAGTCTTCAGCAATTCGCAATTCTTCGTATCGCCCGCACCGAGAATTGAACCTTCAGATGACTATCACTTCATACTGGCGCAGTTGATATTGTACAATGTATTTTTATTAACTAAAGGGAGATCACTCTAAATTAATAAATAAGTATTAATCCCCTTGCATGTTTCCAGTTTTTTCGCCCGCACCGAGAATTGAACCTTCAACCTTCAGATGACTATCACTGTGAACTGAATTTAACTGAATACTGGCGCAGTGGATATAGTACTGTTAAATTCAGTTTCAAGTGATAGTCAATCTTCGGTGCGGGCGATACGAGGAATTTCGAATTACTGAACACTTCTCCCAGTCATGACTGACGGAACAAGAGCATGCTACTCCCGTGGATTAAATAAAGGGTTCCGTTGAAATTCTGTCCAGATTCCCGAGTTCGACAGAAAGATTCCCGAGTTCTAAGAGATACACCTAAAGTAGTCTGGAGGTTACAGCGGCCGAAACGTTGTGATGATAACACTCAAGATGATGCAAATTATCAATCTCCAAAATTAAGAAATATAATTTCCGAAAGTGTTTTAAAGTTTTTCATTTCAACAGAGAACAATCTGTGAGGCTAAGTCTAGCTATTCTCAAAAGATTCGTGACTATCCTAACCGAAAAGATTGAATCTCAAGATTGTTGGTGAATCTACAATAATACTTGCAAGTCTGTCATTCTATTCTCTTTTTAATGGTTTTCAGATTATTTATGATTGTAATATGTCATTATATTTTCTGTAATCAATATAAACAAATTGACTCATCATTTTTTAAATATCAAAAATGTGTTTAATTCATAGTGAATGAAGTGATTTTTAGTGAATTTAGTTCTTTTATATTTTTGTTCTTTTACAATTTGATTTGATGGAGATAAATCAATAATTGTAAATTGCTTTCCACTAATATGTATAGTTACTAATAACTCGACATTACTAAATATTTTTACTGAAACTTTTCTCAATGATTACTATTTAGTAGTAATTAAGCTCTTCACATATTCGCCTTAGTCGTGGACCTCTATGGCATGCTAAGCTGTCCTGTATTATGCATGGCCGTGATTTCAATGTATTTCATATTTTTTATTAACTAAAGGGAGATCACTCTAAATTACTACATAAGAATTACTCCCCTTACATGTTTCCAGGTTTTGGTTTCGTAAAAACGGGGGCTTTGCAATGTTAAACAAACGGTAGTTTTATTTAAAACAATATCTAAGGTATACAAAAAAAAATTGCATTATTTTTCCCAACACCCTGTCAATATTATGGGAGGTAAAAACATATACGACCGACAATGATGTATTGCAAAATATAGAAGGAGTTAACTCTAAATTCCTAATAAGCGATGATCTCCATCGCATCCACTTTTATTTAAATAAATGCGAGGTCGGACATTTCATTTTTTTTTTAAACAAAAAAAAATACATTTTATTCACTGGTTCACGTGTACGATTCAACTTGCTATAACTAACTTATTTAAGTTTTTTTTATTAATACTAAAACATGATCTTAAGTAAATAATAAAAGTTATTTGGGGGTAGCCATAAACCCATTGCATTGTAAATAATTCAAACTTTAACTACACAATTTAATGTAAAAATTTAGAAGTTAATTAAAAGATAAAATGATTACAACAATCTATTTGCGTACTTACGAGGTGAGTTCTGTTTGCTATTTAAATAGTTTTTAACATTCACCCGAATATCGGAACACGTACAGTATAGAAAAGTCAAAGATCAGTGACATTGGTAGAGTAGAAAATTCGAAGAATGTACCGCTTCTAATTGAAATACATTTCCTTAGTCTAAAATTCCCTTCATTTCTCAGCCATTAATATTTCGTAAGTGTACTAAATTTTCTTGCGTTTGGTAACAGTTATTTGCTGTACAATTTTTATCGATTTATGCTGTTAACTATACTGCATGAATGCCTCAAAAGTTCCATTTAATTTACATAAGACATGTTTTACGAAAATAAAACAACTTACTTAAATAGTTTATAAACTTTTCTATAATTATTTTCCTATAAAAATATAATTAACAGAGCAAGAATCTGAAAAAGAATATAACAACATAATATACAAAACATAACTATTACTTTTCTACCGACCAGTATAGTTTTAAACATCTGAAAGTGTTTGAAAGTGTTTTCTTTTTCATTTTAATAGAGAATGATCTTTGGAGCTAAGTCTAGCTATTTTCAAAAGATTCGTTTCTATCCCATTTCAAAAGGTTGAAGCTCAATATTTTTGGTGACTCTACAATAATAGTTGCAAATCTGTGATTCCATCATTTTTTTTAATGGTCTTCCAGTTATTTGATCTCTCGAAGTTGTCCAATCTCTGTTTGTCTCAGTCTTATAATGTGAGTTGATTTAATTATTAATACTGTGTATAATATGTATTATTGTATAATAGAGAAATAAGCATTATTTCATCTTCTGTAAAAACAAATTGTACATGTAACAAACAGCAAATTCTGTAAAAGTTATTAAATTTGTTTCTCCAAACATTATTTTGTTCATAAAGTATTTGATTTCTGATTCTAATATGTCAGGTTTTCTGTAATCAAGCAGTCAATATAAACAAATTGACTCATCATTTTTTAAATATCAAGAATGTATCTAATTCATGGTGAATAAAGTGATTTTTGTGAATTAAGTTTATTTGTATTTTTGTTCTTGTTAAATTGGATTTGATGGAAATAAATCAATAAATGTAAATTGCTTTCCACTAATATGTATAGTTACTAATTACTCGACATTACTAAATATTTTTACTGAAACTTTTCTCAATGATTACTATTTAGTAGTAATTTTGCTCTACACATATCCGCCCTAGTTGTGGACCTCAGTGGCATGCTTAGAAGTTCTGTACTATGGATGGCCGTGATTCCAATGCATTTCATAATTTTTTTAACTAAAGGGAGATCACTCTAAATTACTAAAGAATAACTCCCCTCTGCATGTTTCGGTTTCATAAAAACGGAGGCTTTGCAATGTTAAACAAACGGTAGTTTTACTTAACACAATACCTAAGGTATGCAAAAAAAAATTGCATTATTTTTCCACCCACCCTGTCAATATTATGGGAGGTAAAAACATATACGACCGACAATAATGTATAACAAAATATAGAAGGAGTTAACTCTAAATTCCTAATATGCGATGACCTCCATCGCATCCACTTTTATTTAAATAAATTCGAGTCGGACATTTCCTTTTTTCTTAACCAAAATAAATCCATTTTATTCACTGATTCGCGTGTACGATTCAGCTTGCTATAACTAACATATTTAAGTGTTTTGTTAATACTAAAAAGTGATTTAAAGTAAATAACAAAGGTTATTTGAGAGTAACCATACACCCATTGCACTGTAAATGATTTAATCTTTAAACTAGACAATTTAACTTAAAGATTTAGAAGTAAATTAAAACATAAAATGATTACAACATACTATTTGCTTACTTACGTGGCGAGTTCTGTTCGCTATGTAAATGGTTTTTAACATTCACCCCGACTATCGGAACACGTACAGTATAGGAAAATCAAAGATCAGTGACATTGGTAGAGGAGAAAATTCGAAGAATGTACCGCTTCAAATAGAAATACATTTCGGGATTTTTTAATTTACTTCATCTTCTCACGCATCATTATTTCGTAAGTGTATTGTACTAAAGTTTCTTGCGTTTGGTCACAGTTCTTTCTGTATATTTCGCTTGTTTTCGATTTCTGCTCTGTTAACTATACTGCATGAATGCCTCAAAAGTTTCATTTAATTTTCTGTTTATAAATTGATTTACATCAGACACGTGATTTTACGAAAATAAAACAATTTTCTCAAATATTTTATCAACTTTAAAAAATATTATTTTTCTATAAAAACTATAATTTTGCTGGCATCTTCAAAAACATTATTTAAATTCAAAAGTACTAATCATGTAGTATTGTTACAAGCAGGAATCAGGAGAAAAACAACCAAATATACAACAAATAACTATTAACAAACGCAAGAAAATTTACTTTTCTACTGACCTGTATGTTTTAAAATTTTGAAAGTGTGTATAATGTCGGTTATTCGGACTTGAGTGCTATAATCACAACGTTTCGGCCGCTGTAACCTCCGGCCTATTTCAGGTGTATCTCTTCGAACTCAGGAATATTTTTGTTGAACTCGGGAACTCGGACGGAATTTCGAACGGAACCCTTTATTTAATCCACGGGGGTAGCATTCCCTTGTACTGTCAGCCATGACTGAGAGAAGTCTTCAGCAATTCGCAATTCTTCGTATCGCCCGCACCGAGAATTGAACCTTCAGATGACTATCACTTCATACTGGCGCAGTTGATATTGTACAATGTATTTTTATTAACTAAAGGGAGATCACTCTAAATTAATAAATAAGTATTAATCCCCTTGCATGTTTCCAGTTTTTTCGCCCGCACCGAGAATTGAACCTTCAACCTTCAGATGACTATCACTGTGAACTGAATTTAACTGAATACTGGCGCAGTGGATATAGTACTGTTAAATTCAGTTTCAAGTGATAGTCAATCTTCGGTGCGGGCGATACGAGGAATTTCGAATTACTGAACACTTCTCCCAGTCATGACTGACGGAACAAGAGCATGCTACTCCCGTGGATTAAATAAAGGGTTCCGTTGAAATTCTGTCCAGATTCCCGAGTTCGACAGAAAGATTCCCGAGTTCTAAGAGATACACCTAAAGTAGTCTGGAGGTTACAGCGGCCGAAACGTTGTGATGATAACACTCAAGATGATGCAAATTATCAATCTCCAAAATTAAGAAATATAATTTCCGAAAGTGTTTTAAAGTTTTTCATTTCAACAGAGAACAATCTGTGAGGCTAAGTCTAGCTATTCTCAAAAGATTCGTGACTATCCTAACCGAAAAGATTGAATCTCAAGATTGTTGGTGAATCTACAATAATACTTGCAAGTCTGTCATTCTATTCTCTTTTTAATGGTTTTCAGATTATTTATGATTGTAATATGTCATTATATTTTCTGTAATCAATATAAACAAATTGACTCATCATTTTTTAAATATCAAAAATGTGTTTAATTCATAGTGAATGAAGTGATTTTTAGTGAATTTAGTTCTTTTATATTTTTGTTCTTTTACAATTTGATTTGATGGAGATAAATCAATAATTGTAAATTGCTTTCCACTAATATGTATAGTTACTAATAACTCGACATTACTAAATATTTTTACTGAAACTTTTCTCAATGATTACTATTTAGTAGTAATTAAGCTCTTCACATATTCGCCTTAGTCGTGGACCTCTATGGCATGCTAAGCTGTCCTGTATTATGCATGGCCGTGATTTCAATGTATTTCATATTTTTTATTAACTAAAGGGAGATCACTCTAAATTACTACATAAGAATTACTCCCCTTACATGTTTCCAGGTTTTGGTTTCGTAAAAACGGGGGCTTTGCAATGTTAAACAAACGGTAGTTTTATTTAAAACAATATCTAAGGTATACAAAAAAAAATTGCATTATTTTTCCCAACACCCTGTCAATATTATGGGAGGTAAAAACATATACGACCGACAATGATGTATTGCAAAATATAGAAGGAGTTAACTCTAAATTCCTAATAAGCGATGATCTCCATCGCATCCACTTTTATTTAAATAAATGCGAGGTCGGACATTTCATTTTTTTTTTAAACAAAAAAAAATACATTTTATTCACTGGTTCACGTGTACGATTCAACTTGCTATAACTAACTTATTTAAGTTTTTTTTATTAATACTAAAACATGATCTTAAGTAAATAATAAAAGTTATTTGGGGGTAGCCATAAACCCATTGCATTGTAAATAATTCAAACTTTAACTACACAATTTAATGTAAAAATTTAGAAGTTAATTAAAAGATAAAATGATTACAACAATCTATTTGCGTACTTACGAGGTGAGTTCTGTTTGCTATTTAAATAGTTTTTAACATTCACCCGAATATCGGAACACGTACAGTATAGAAAAGTCAAAGATCAGTGACATTGGTAGAGTAGAAAATTCGAAGAATGTACCGCTTCTAATTGAAATACATTTCCTTAGTCTAAAATTCCCTTCATTTCTCAGCCATTAATATTTCGTAAGTGTACTAAATTTTCTTGCGTTTGGTAACAGTTATTTGCTGTACAATTTTTATCGATTTATGCTGTTAACTATACTGCATGAATGCCTCAAAAGTTCCATTTAATTTACATAAGACATGTTTTACGAAAATAAAACAACTTACTTAAATAGTTTATAAACTTTTCTATAATTATTTTCCTATAAAAATATAATTAACAGAGCAAGAATCTGAAAAAGAATATAACAACATAATATACAAAACATAACTATTACTTTTCTACCGACCAGTATAGTTTTAAACATCTGAAAGTGTTTGAAAGTGTTTTCTTTTTCATTTTAATAGAGAATGATCTTTGGAGCTAAGTCTAGCTATTTTCAAAAGATTCGTTTCTATCCCATTTCAAAAGGTTGAAGCTCAATATTTTTGGTGACTCTACAATAATAGTTGCAAATCTGTGATTCCATCATTTTTTTTAATGGTCTTCCAGTTATTTGATCTCTCGAAGTTGTCCAATCTCTGTTTGTCTCAGTCTTATAATGTGAGTTGATTTAATTATTAATACTGTGTATAATATGTATTATTGTATAATAGAGAAATAAGCATTATTTCATCTTCTGTAAAAACAAATTGTACATGTAACAAACAGCAAATTCTGTAAAAGTTATTAAATTTGTTTCTCCAAACATTATTTTGTTCATAAAGTATTTGATTTCTGATTCTAATATGTCAGGTTTTCTGTAATCAAGCAGTCAATATAAACAAATTGACTCATCATTTTTTAAATATCAAGAATGTATCTAATTCATGGTGAATAAAGTGATTTTTGTGAATTAAGTTTATTTGTATTTTTGTTCTTGTTAAATTGGATTTGATGGAAATAAATCAATAAATGTAAATTGCTTTCCACTAATATGTATAGTTACTAATTACTCGACATTACTAAATATTTTTACTGAAACTTTTCTCAATGATTACTATTTAGTAGTAATTTTGCTCTACACATATCCGCCCTAGTTGTGGACCTCAGTGGCATGCTTAGAAGTTCTGTACTATGGATGGCCGTGATTCCAATGCATTTCATAATTTTTTTAACTAAAGGGAGATCACTCTAAATTACTAAAGAATAACTCCCCTCTGCATGTTTCGGTTTCATAAAAACGGAGGCTTTGCAATGTTAAACAAACGGTAGTTTTACTTAACACAATACCTAAGGTATGCAAAAAAAAATTGCATTATTTTTCCACCCACCCTGTCAATATTATGGGAGGTAAAAACATATACGACCGACAATAATGTATAACAAAATATAGAAGGAGTTAACTCTAAATTCCTAATATGCGATGACCTCCATCGCATCCACTTTTATTTAAATAAATTCGAGTCGGACATTTCCTTTTTTCTTAACCAAAATAAATCCATTTTATTCACTGATTCGCGTGTACGATTCAGCTTGCTATAACTAACATATTTAAGTGTTTTGTTAATACTAAAAAGTGATTTAAAGTAAATAACAAAGGTTATTTGAGAGTAACCATACACCCATTGCACTGTAAATGATTTAATCTTTAAACTAGACAATTTAACTTAAAGATTTAGAAGTAAATTAAAACATAAAATGATTACAACATACTATTTGCTTACTTACGTGGCGAGTTCTGTTCGCTATGTAAATGGTTTTTAACATTCACCCCGACTATCGGAACACGTACAGTATAGGAAAATCAAAGATCAGTGACATTGGTAGAGGAGAAAATTCGAAGAATGTACCGCTTCAAATAGAAATACATTTCGGGATTTTTTAATTTACTTCATCTTCTCACGCATCATTATTTCGTAAGTGTATTGTACTAAAGTTTCTTGCGTTTGGTCACAGTTCTTTCTGTATATTTCGCTTGTTTTCGATTTCTGCTCTGTTAACTATACTGCATGAATGCCTCAAAAGTTTCATTTAATTTTCTGTTTATAAATTGATTTACATCAGACACGTGATTTTACGAAAATAAAACAATTTTCTCAAATATTTTATCAACTTTAAAAAATATTATTTTTCTATAAAAACTATAATTTTGCTGGCATCTTCAAAAACATTATTTAAATTCAAAAGTACTAATCATGTAGTATTGTTACAAGCAGGAATCAGGAGAAAAACAACCAAATATACAACAAATAACTATTAACAAACGCAAGAAAATTTACTTTTCTACTGACCTGTATGTTTTAAAATTTTGAAAGTGTGTATAATGTCGGTTATTCGGACTTGAGTGCTATAATCACAACGTTTCGGCCGCTGTAACCTCCGGCCTATTTCAGGTGTATCTCTTCGAACTCAGGAATATTTTTGTTGAACTCGGGAACTCGGACGGAATTTCGAACGGAACCCTTTATTTAATCCACGGGGGTAGCATTCCCTTGTACTGTCAGCCATGACTGAGAGAAGTCTTCAGCAATTCGCAATTCTTCGTATCGCCCGCACCGAGAATTGAACCTTCAGATGACTATCACTGTGAACTGAATTTAACTTCATACTGGCGCAGTTGATATTGTACAATGTATTTTATTAACTAAAGGGGGATCACTCTAAATAATTAAATAAGTATTAATCCCCTTGCATGTTTCCAGTTTTTCGCCCGCACCGAGAATTGAACCTTCAACCTTCAGATGACTATCACTGTGAACTGAATTTAACTGAATACTGGCGCAGTGGATATAGTACTATGTTAAATTCAGTTTCAAGTGATAGTCAATCTTCGGTGCGGGCGATACGAGGAATTTCGAATTATTGAACACTTCTCCCAGTCATGACTGACGGAACAAGAGCATGCTACTCCCGTGGATTAAATAAAGGGTTCCGTTGAAATTCTGTCAAGATTCCCGAGTTCGACAGAAAGATTCCCGAGTTCTAAGAGATACACCTAAAGTAGTCTGTAGGTTACAGCGGCCGAAACGTTGTGATGATAACACACAAGATGTTGCAAATTATCAATCTCCAAAATTAAGAAATATAATTTCCGAAAGTGTTTTAAAGTTTTTCATTTCAACAGAGAACAATCTGTGAGGCTAAGTCTAGCTATTCTCAAAAGATTCGTGACTATCCTAACCGAAAAGATTGAATCTCAAGATTGTTGGTGAATCTACAATAATACTTGCAAGTCTGTCATTCTATTCTCTTTTTAATGGTTTTCAGATTATTTATGATTGTAATATGTCATTATATTTTCTGTAATCAATATAAACAAATTGACTCATCATTTTTTAAATATCAAAAATGTGTCTAATTCATAGTGAATGAAGTGATTTTTAGTGAATTTAGTTCTTTTATATTTTTGTTCTTTTTCAATTTGATTTGATGGAGATAAATCAATAATTGTAAATTGCTTTCCACTAATATGTATAGTTACTAATTACTCGACATTACTAAATATTTTTACTGAAACTTTTCTCAATGATTACTATTTAGTAGTAATTTGGCTCTTCACATATTCGCCCTAGTCGTGGACCTCAGTGGCATGCTAAGCTGTCCTGTATTATGGATGGCCGTGATTTCAATGTATTTCATATTTTTTATTAACTAAAGGGAGATCACTCTAAATTACTACATAAGAATTACTCCCCTTACATGTTTCCAGGTTTTGGTTTCGTAAAAACGGAGGCTTTGCAATGTTAAACAAACGGTAGTTTTATTTAAAACAATATCTAAGGTATACAAAAAAAATTGCATTATTTTTCCCAAAACCCTGTCAATATTATGGGAGGTAAAAACATATACGACCGACAATAATGTATAACAAAATATAGAAGGAGTTAACTCTAAATTCCTAATAAGCGATGATCTCCATCGCATCCACTTTTATTTAAATAAATGCGAGGTCGGACATTTCATTTTTTTTTTAAACAAAAAAAAATACATTTTATTCACTGGTTCACGTGTACGATTCAACTTGCTATAACTAACTTATTTAAGTTTTTTTTATTAATACTAAAACATGATGTTAAGTAAATAATAAAAGTTATTTGAGGGTAGCCATACACCCATTGCACTGTAAATAATTCAAACTTAAACTACACAATTTAATGTAAAAATTTAGAAGTTAATTAAAAGATAAAATGATTACAACAATCTATTTGCTAACTTACGAGGTGAGTTCTGTTTGCTATGTAAATAGTTTTTAACATTTGTGGAAATTTCTAGACGTTTTTCTAAGTAAGTCAACGGTTACTTCCCTTTGTTGAAGGGTAGGGGGGGCCTACGTGCAGGTCGAAGGTCATATGAATATTGCGTAGGTGTTATGCGGTGAAGGCCATGTTGTGTCACGTGATTTCTATTTTTAGCAATGATGCAATTTGTTCGTGTCTGGATATATCGGCGCGAAATTTAATCAGAACAGACTCGCACACCGGAATGACAAGACCTGCGAACTGTTTCTCCGTCCACGTATGGGACGTTAAATTCAAGAACAGAGTGAGTCGTTGAAGAGGACACATGTTAAAACTGTTTCTCCGTCCACGTGGGGACGTTAAATTTGCAAGAATATATATATATATATATACATATATATAATATATATATATATATATATATATATATATACATATATATATAATATATATATATATACATATATATATATAATATATATATATATACATATATATATATATATATATTATATATATATATATATATATATATATATATATATATTATATATATATATATATATTATATATATATATATATATATATTATATATATATATATATTATATATACATATATATATATATATTATATATATATATATATTATATATATATATATAATATATATATATATATATATATAATATATATATACATATATATATATATATATATATATATAAAATATTTTTCAATATTCTTATATTTATTATTTTTATCTACAGACACTAATGTTTCATGCTTTTTTATGCAATCATCAGTGTAAAACATGTTAATTACTGCTGGTCTAAGGATTCGAACCCAGTCACCTTCGAGTCCACAGGCTGCGCCCTTACCTCCAGGCCACCATTAATCAACATGGAAAGAAGGGAATTTAAAGTCTATGAATGTCAATCGGCAGACATGAACAGCCAGCAGTCAGAGAGTGTTCAACTTGCCGGGGTAGGGAACGTTGAGTGAATTTATCAAACAAGCAGTCATACTAAGGCTAGTATGATTGCTTGTTTTATAAATTCACCCAGAGGCCCATCCAAATACTGCACCCTATAGACTGGTATTGTATTGACCTTCAGGGCTTGATTTACGCCGGTCTATGGGTCTGTCCTGTTCAGTTCTAGGAGGTACACCCTCCCAGGCTTCGCCTCCCGGGGAGGAGTAAGTTTATTGCTTACTGCCTGAGGAATGCCGACGGGGCTGGCCAGGCAATTTTTAATGGCCAGAGTGCTCACCTCTCGGGCGCTGGCTTTTCAAACCCCACTTTCCTAACCCGACCGTGGGTCACATCTTACTTGTGGGAGTAAGATAAAAACTGGCCTTGTGCCTAACTCCGGGAGAGGAGTAAATCAATACTAGTGATTTTGATCATGTGATCTACAATCGTGACGTCCTGATAACTTTTTCTTAAATTACATTCAAAGGGAGATCACTCTCAGCGTACAATATTATCGTTTACAGTTTTCTCAGTATTCTTTTCGAAGATTTTTTTTTTAATCCTTAACATATTTTATTACTTTTGGAGCGCAAGTAATTTTGGGTACTCTTATAGCTGACGCACCATGTTTCCGTGACTTCGCGTCATCAACGTTCGGGCAGGTTACGGAAGCGCACGATGAGGCGAAAACTGCCAAACGCTAAATTGAAGACTGGCAGCCGATAAATTACGACGAAGAAAATCAAACTAAAATACATATATACAAATAAAAAACGAACAAACCACAGCTAAACAAATTTTACAAAAATAAGTATTCACATAGGTAGTTTGATGGTTTTCTTTTCGGAAAATATAATGCAATTTTTTTGTTTGATTTTTTTGGGGAAAATAGTAAAAATGTTATTTTCTTTCGGAAATAAAATAATTTATTTTTTGTTTTTTGGGTACTTTGTTACATTAGGACCCGCGCTAACGTTGGCCCTAACCTTTACCCTAACTCTATTGCTAACCCTAACCCCTACTTTGACCTTAACCCCAAGACGGGGTCAAAGTTAACCCGAGTCCTAATGTAACAAATTGGTACGTGCAAAATCACTGGTCGATCCCCAAAATGTAAAAACATTTTGACCCTCCCTTAAAAATTCACCAAAATTCAAGAAATCAACCAATTTTAATGAAATTTTCAGTATTTATTAATATACGATCACGTAATATAATGAAACCATCATTATTTTTATTCTCAGCGAAAATGTATTATTTTTTTAAAACAAAATACATCTTTACTAAAGTTATATTTTTATATATCAATTTTTTTAAATGCATGAATTAAAAAAAATGAAAATAAAGCACTATAGATGTTTAAAATATTTTTTTTTAATTATTTCGTATATATTACGAGAAAGGCCCGTAAATTTCGTGTTAATAAAATCACTATAACTCGAAGAAAAATTAATTTCTTGAATAAATAAAGTATTGTTTAATCAATATCTTCACAAAAAAATAATATAATTCCAAAAAATATTTCATGTGATTTTAATGATAAGAGTTTTTGGGAAAATATAAAATGCGATGTAATTAGCACATGAACGTGTCATCATCAGCGTAAGAAATTTTTTTATAATCTTGAAAATAAACAAAAAATTGACAAATTTGAGAATCAGGATCATAACGAAAAAAAAATTTTAATTGGATAATTTCTACTAACGATTGACTTGGAGATGTATGGTAGCACTGTTCTGTAATAAACAGGCGGTATTATCTCACCCCCCACACCGTCATCAATTTTTTCAGAGATTCAACAATTTTGTTTATTTCACAATTCATCGTCAGTTATTTGGAAAGATAAAACGTAAGTTTGTATTTGCTTTGTCATTTTTGTTTCATTAATAAATATTATTTAAAGAGTTTAAAACAATTATTATAAATAGAATTAAAATATGACATTTTCTTTCAAAATTTAATTCTATTTATTTATTAATAAATAATTTTTCATGTTTTAACTTTTTTTTTTTCAATGAATATTGTCAGTGTAGTCATTGACTTTAATTTACTTTTTCACACTTAAAATAAAAAAATACTCTTTTCGCTTTATTTTAAAAGAATTTATGTAATTTATCGTTACGAAACATGTAAGAAATTCGTATGTCTCATTACAATAAATTAGTTATTTATTCTTTAAGAATTTATGTAATTTAAAATTATATTAATTCTTAAAGTTGATGTGATTGTTCAATATTTTAATCAATCATCATGTAAAAATAATTAATAACATTGACGCAGTTCGTAACGTAAAAATTAAAAACAAAAAACAAAATATTACTGCGGGTTGGGCCTTCCATACTTAGAGATTTTGTAGCCGTATTTTCTGTTTACAACACAGGTTTCGGACATGTTTTAGCTAACTTTCACTTTTTTTTTTGATAATTAAACAATTGTTAGTAAAAATATAAAAAAAAGGTACATTCTTTTGTAATTCACTCTCTTAAGACTTTAATTTAATAATTATCTTTGAAACAGTTACAGAAAACTTATATTTACCTTTCCAGCGAATTTTAAACATGTTTTATTGAACCTGCAGTTTTAACTGATTTTTCGTTTTGGGTATTTTTAAAAATAGCCCTACAAGGAAAACGCTGAAAAAAACAAATATACAACAAATAAAAGTTACCGTAGCATATAAAAGTTGATTTCAAAGTTACCTGTGACATTTATTAATGATTATAATCTGTTAAAAGTGCTGTTTTTTTATAAATCGATATTTTTATCACACGCAGACTGGAAAGTAAAATGGCCGCCGCTTCTTCACATTTTCGTAGCCTCGTGTTTTTTTTTTACTCGGACTCATATTCAAAGCGCAATTTCATTTTTCAGCCAAGCAAAAGAAAAAAACAAAACTACATTTTAAGCAAAAGAAATAAAATCATTTTCTTTTTATGTACACGTCATTGTGCTTTTATTTACATATTATTTTCATTCGTCACACCGTAATGTTTTTTTTTCCTGTTGTTTCTGTAAAAAATTCCATACCGTAACCCTAAACCTAACCCTTAACCTAACCCTAAACCTAAATCTAAACCAAACCCCAATTTTTCATATTTCAGTCAAGCAAAAGAACAAAACAAAAAAACAAAAACGCCGCTTTGATTATGAGTCCCGGTAAAAAAAAACACTACGTGACAACCATACGCGAAGCAAGCAAAGCTGTTGACGCCATCTTCTTTTGTGAACAGAAAATTTTTTTTTCATGTCTAATAAAAAGCCATTTATCCTACGTAAACATACAAATAAATGTAATAGATAACTAAGAAAATCTCCAGTCTCGACGTACGTCGCATTTATTTGTTGCATATTCATTTTTGACCACGTTCTACAACTTTTACTTAACCCGACTCGCGAGTTGTAGGGCTATTGTAAAACATTGCCTTCGTTTTTTTTTATAACATTTTCCATTTTAATTTTTTAAAAAACGTGAACATACATTTGTTTTCGTTTTAAATGTTAACTTAATGCTTTTATCTTTCAAATACAATCAAAAGTTAAACGAAAACTACTTTAAAAAATTAAGAAAAAACACTTTTAAGAACTATAGTCAGTACAAGCGACAGCCATTTTTGCACATACCTAGTAACAAAGCACCGTTTTATGGTTTTCTTTTCTTTCGAAAATATAATAAACAATTTTGGTGCATGTTGACAATTCCTTCGCTATGAAAAATTTAAAAAAAAAGAAACATTTGTATGACGTATGTACTCGTGAGGGAGAGAAAGCTGCTTGTCGAAGTGAGGTCGCAATTGGAAAACGCAATTCCAAATTGATACTTGAGTATGAACGAGAGGTTTTTTTTTTAGGTTTTCCAATTGCGACTTTATCTCGACAAGCACCGAAAGAAAATCTCGCACACCCAAAATTTCATAAATTAATCAAGTCGTTTTATTTTATTAAAATAATCATATCTATGCGATTAATGGTAATTCGTAGAAATTACCATAATGTACGAGGCTTATTTTAAACTCAATTTGTTTAAGTGTTCGCAAAAGTTTGCTTTTTTTTTTTCAAATATCGCAAAAGTTTGCTTTTTTTTTTCGGCAGCACTTTTATCCCCCGCGCAGGCCGCCCAGCCCCCGGCGCCAGCATTTGCCTCACGTGACTCAATCGTAGTCACTTATAAACAGAATATTCTTCGTTATTAACACTTAGCATATCCCCCCCCCCCAATACATTTTTTTGTTTATTAATTATTTACCTTACGAAATGAAATGAAGATTGATGGATTTTTGCCCACCGCCGCCCACCGCTGCCCAGCATTTTGGTTCACGTGACTCAATCGTAGTCACTTATAAACAGAATAGTCTTCGTAAGGTAAATAATTAATAAACAATAAGTTTTATTTCCATTGATATACATATGTCTGCGGCGGTGGGCAAAAATCCATCAATCTTCATTCTATTTCGTAAGGTCCATAATTAATATACAAAAAAAATGTATTGGGGGTGGGATACATGCTAATTGTTAATACGGAAGACTATTCTGTTCATAAGTGACTACGATTGAGTCACGTGAGCCAAAATGCTGGCGCAAAAATCCATCAATCTTCATTCTATTTCGTATGGTAAATAATTAATAAACAAAAAAAAATGTATTGGGGGTGGGATATATGCTAAGTGTTAATAACGAATACTATTCTGTTCATAAGTGACTACGATTGAGTCACGTGAGCCAAAATGCTGGCGCCGGGGGCTAGGCGGCGGTGGGCGGCCTGGGCCGGGAGTAAAAGTGCCACCCTTTTTTTTTTCAAATATCGCAAAAGTTTGAGTTATCTCCCTTTTCCAGTAGCAATCTACAAGTTGGGGCAGAACTATAATTAACGAGGAATGGCAGTTGCCTTGACACCGTTTTTTTTACACCGCTTAATTAAAATGTCAGTATTTTCAGCGTGAATTTTTTTCTAACCATTTGAAAAGAACACACTGGTCGTTGTTGTGGCTTATAAACATTGGGTTAATGGATGTCCTCATCAATGTCGAGCCGAATGGTTGTGAAATGACTTATATGTACGAAAATCCGCAATACATTGTGAGTAAATGTTACAGTCCAGGCGTCAATTTTAAAATGTTTCCCTCGTTACGTTAGGTCAGTCTAAACACGAGGTTAAATAGACATATGTGATACACATATGGAAATAAAGCTTATTTTTTCATATTTAGTATTTATCGTTACAGTCAAATAAACTTTTTTTTTATTCGTACAAAAAAGAATTGGAAAGAAAAGTAAATTAATTTAGGCGATGTATAGTGAAAAGTTAAAAAGAAAACCCCCTATGGCTAGCCCCCATATTGGCTCAATAAAATGTGATAACGCCGGTGGCCGGAAAACTCGTCACAGGAAAATTGGTCACGGAAAATTCGTCACTTTTGGGCAAGTAGGAAAATTCGGCAATTATCGAATAAATATCGATTGAAAATAGATTTTAGAACCGATTTTACAGGAGATATACTTGTAAATACGGGGCTACCCCCCTCCCCAGTGGAGAACATTTTTTTATATTATTTTTTGGTACTTGTGCAGTTTTGTGTGTTAAGAATGGCTTTCTAAATAATCCGGTTCTTAATTACGTTACGAAATTAAAGGTTTGGATCGGGTTATTCTTTACAACGTGAAAGTACAGAATAGTTAACAAAGCCCCCCCCCCCCATTCTCCCCATGTAAAAAATCGTTGTCTGAAAGAAGAATTTCTTTTTTTAAGTATTAAATAAAGTTGTTAGTTAAAACAAGTTTTAGGCAAGATGAAAAAAAAACACTGAATTACAATTTTGCTTTTTTAAATACATGGACATTTTCTAAGAATTTAAAGCCAGTTTAAATGACTTTTTACTCATAGTTTATAAATTCCTTTCAAGTTTTGCACACACACGAAGTAATTGATGTTTTGTTAATTAAAATGGCTGACTTGTTTACGAAGAACTCTAAATGAATTATGATGGATTTCATCTCGTAACTTAATTACGAAACAGGCTTGAAATAATAACATTATTTAGACAACGATTTTTTACATGGGGAGAATGAGGGGGGTGCTTTGTTAACTATTCTGTACTTTCACCTAACAATTTAATAAACAAAAGATATCGTAAAAATGTAATTTAACTTGAAAATCTTATCTAAAAAATAGCCCGGTTCGTAAACTGCACAAGTACCAAAAAAATAATATAAAAAAATGTTCTCCACTGGGGTGTGGGTAGCCTCGTATTTACAAGTATATCTCCTGTAAAAACGGTTCTAAAATCTATTTTCAATCGATATTTATTCGATAATTGCCGAATTTTCCTACTTGGCCAAAAGTGACGAAATTTCCGTGGCCAATTTTCCGTTGACCAATTTTCCGTTGACCAATTTTCCTGTGACGAGTTTTCCTAAATTCGATAACGCCAACGTCGACCATACAAAATAAGGTCCACCCTCCCAGGCTTTGCCTCCCCTCTTTGGGGAGGAGTAAGTTTATTGCTTTCTGCCTGAGGCGCCCCTACCTGGGAATGCCGACGGGGCTGCCCAGGCAATTTTTAATGGCCAGAGTGCTCATTTCTCGGGCGCTGGCTTTTCAAGTCCCACTTTCCCGACTCTATCTTGGGTCACATCTTACCTTGTGGGAGTAAGATAAAACTAGCCTTGTGCCTAACTCCTGGAGAGGAGTAAATAAATACAAAATAAAACTTGAGTTCCCGAAACGAATTTGTTTATTAACTGTTTGGTGCTTCTATTTATTTTAGAAGAGTTCCAATGGTGTAAGGGGCAGTAACTCTCTTTTTTAGTACGCAATGTCTCCGAAAATGGAAAATATCCATTTTTTTAAATGAGAAGTCATGCAAATTCAATTAATAGAACATTTTTCGAAGAAATAACAATTTGAGAAAATCAACGTTTTTGTTGTCACGTGGTGTTTTTTTTTTTTTTAACCGGGACCCATAATCAAAGCGACGTTTTTTTTTTAGTTTTGTTTTTTTGCTTGACTGAAATATGAAAAATAGGGGTTAGGTTTAGATTTAGGGTTACGGTATGGAATTTTTTACAGAAACAGAAAAAAAAACATTACGGT
The DNA here is from genome assembly GCA_963556195.1 of Sepiola atlantica. Classification (NCBI taxonomy): domain Eukaryota; kingdom Metazoa; phylum Mollusca; class Cephalopoda; order Sepiida; family Sepiolidae; genus Sepiola; species Sepiola atlantica. The sequence goes on along the minus strand of OY744523.1, from coordinate 55,490,663 downwards.
GTGATGAATGAAAATAATATGTAAATAAAAGCACAATGACATGTAAATAAAAAGAAAATGATTTTATTTCTTTTGCTTAAAATGTAGTTTTGTTTTGTTCTTTTGCTTGGCTGAAAAATGAAATTGCGCTTTGAATATGAGTCCCAGTAAAAAAACAACCACGATAGAATTAAACGAAAACGAGGTGGTAAGAGTATACGTGAGGCCCCTCCCCCCCCCGAGAAACCACCTGTGCGCATGCGCCAACAAACGGAAGTGAAGACAGGAAGTGCACAATTTAAAATTGATTTAAAATGAAAATATCAAGTTATACGAATTTATTTATTTTTCTTCAGGAATTGAAATTAATGAAAGAATCCAGACTGTGTTTGTGGGTCTACCATGAAATGGATTGGTAGTGCAAAATTTTCTGCGAAAAAAAATAACACGAAGACGTTTTCAACGCTTTAGTAAATAAAATTAACCATTTGTATCCTGTTGAAATTTACGTGTTTGTTTTTATTACGTGTTTGTTTTTTTATTTTACATTTTCATTCAATAGCGTTTACATTTTTGCAAAATTTAGATTATTGATTTCTTGATATTTTTATTTTTTGTATTTGCACCCAATAGCGCTTTCATTTATGCGCTTCCGTTTGTCTTCACTTCCGTTTGTTGGCGCATGCGCACAGGTGGTTTCTCGGGCGGTGTACTCTTACCAAAATAGTACTTTTAACGGATTATAATCATTAATAAATGTAACTTGGAAATTCTGTTTTATCGGCTACGGTAACTTTTATTTGTTGTATATTTGTTTTGTTTTTTGCGTTTGAGTTCTATTGTAAAAGATACCCAATTTTATTTTTAGGGTTAGTCTTTATTAAATAAATAACCCCTCAAATAATAAATTGGCTAAATTGCTACGTATTTTTATTAAGTAAAAAAAAAGGCACTTCTGCATTCTTTATGAAGTCGCAGATTTTCTGTCCTTCTACTGAAAATAAAGGGAAGTAATTCAACCGGAAGTGACTTATTTACAACCTAAAAAAAAAATGCAAGACTGATTTGTTTTTGGGTAACAAGAAACAATTAACAATTTCTTTTTTTTATTATATGAATTAAAAATTTTATAAATAAAAATGTAAAGTTTTGATTGGGGGGGGGGGGAATGAATTTTTTGGTCAACATTGATTTTGCTTTTATTTTTTTTAAATATATTGTAGTTGAAAAGTTTTGTTTGAGATTTTTTTTATCTAAATGAAAAGTTTTCATTGGGGGGGGGACTGTATTTTTTTGTCCTTTTTCTTTTATTGAACAGGATAATATGGGTATTAGTGTTTCGGCATTTCTGTAAGGGACTGTTACTAAGAAGCCAGACTTAGTGGCCGCTTCATAGCCACCAAATACCCACAGTTGTCGTCGGATACGGCCCGTATTGTTCTTTCTTCGTGAAAATAGACTTTCGTCTATCTCCACGAATAAATTACCAATGTCGCGAAGATTCAACTCATTTAACTCCATTTTCTAAAAACTAAATTCTACTTCAACTCCCGGTAAATTCAACTTCCGGTGAATTCTGAATGAATGGTACTTGGAGAAAAAAAAACGGAACTCTTCAATTTCGATTTCTTAATCGGCTGCGGCTTCATAAAGAATGCAGAAGTGCCAAACAAAAAAAATCCCCCTACAAAATCTAAATTGCCTAAATATCTACGTTTTAATTAAATTAATATACCCCCCCCCCAAAAAAAAGAACGAAATTGGCTAAATTTTTACGTGTTTTTATTACCCCCCCCCCACACACAGACAAAAGTCGGTTACATGTCTCGTTTTACGCTAAGTGGCCATCTAACGCAATACGAACCGAATTCTTGTTATTTAAAAAAAGTTTACCCTAAACTAAGTTTTAGTTTGCAAAGTTGGTTTAGTTCGGTTTCTATTGTCTTAACAGCATTGGAATTTGATTCTGCTTTCCCTGGGAAAGTCGGACTTTTCCATTATTTTAGTTTCGAATAACTTCAGGCTGAAAAATAGTAAAATAAAATAAAATGACTTACTGTATAACTAACCCTAAGTCCAGAGGAGCTTGCCACTATGACTTCTGGTTAGTGGTAGGGTAAGCCATTTCGTTTTAATTATTTTTTAAGTAATCAAGCCTCGCCAACAACAGAGGACCCAGCTGCTATTTTGAACAAAATCTTATTTTGAAATAAAATAAAAATTGAAGTTTCTGAATTTTTTAAGTATACAGGTCGGTAGAAAATTTTATTTTCTCTGCTGGTACTATACTGCATGGTACGATAGTAAAGATGTGTCAGCCATTCGTTATTATTAATTAATTGATAAAAAATGGCTGACATGTCATGACTTGTGACACTTAGAAACTAATTTTGAAGCCTTTAGATTGAAACTTGTTGAATAGAGAGTAGTTTCTGGATTGAATTAAAGTTTAAAGGTCAAGTATTCTAGTCCATAAATTAAAGAAGGAACTACCAACTCAGATTCATTGAATTTTTGGTACTTGTAATGAAGAGGTACCCAAATGAGGCAGACATTTTTTCACAGATAGTTTTGTCCTGTTTTTTGTAGCAGTGACAATTTAAAGTTGTCCTTTTAAAATTATGCCATGCAAAATATTTTTGTACATGGAAGAACCATTTTTTTCTGAAAGTTTTTTCAGCATTTTTTGGAGGGGAGGGATACTTGGGTTTTTTTTTAACCGTAACCTAATCTAGTGTTTGTATTCGACAAAAAAAAAGCATATAAAAAATTATATGCTTTTTTTTTTTTTCGAATACAAAAACTAGATTAGGTTAAGGTTAATAAAAAAACCCAACTATCCCTCCTCCCCCAAAAAATGCTGAAAAAACTTCCAAAAAAAATGGCGCTTCTATAGATGAGGGCATACATGGAAAATGCAATCCCAAGTGAAAACTCTTGTTTATACTTACGTATCAGGCAAAAAGAAGTATCCTCACCAAAAATTAGGAAAAATGATCGATTAGAATTTTAATTAAAAGTAAACATAGGTTTCATCTTATTTTGCTGACTGCCATTGATTTATTACTTACATTGATTTATTACTTATTTATGACAGACTGAGTTATCGACACCTGAATTTCGTGTTTTTCACTCAAATCAATGGCGGAACACTAAAAAACGATATAACTGATTTTTATTTTTAATTAAAATTCTACTAGATAATTTTTGCCCGATACATAAGTATATCAAATAGTTTTCCCGTGTATTGATTTGGAACTGCGTTTTCATATGTTCCTCATCTATATAAGCACCAAAAAAAAAAACTACAAGAAATGAGATTGATTTACTAATGATTTGAAGAAAATTATTGAACCCACTTTTAACACAGTAGGGTGAGGGGGTAATCTTAAGCCGGGGGGGGGGGGGAATTAAAAAGCTGTTGCATTTAATGTCGGTACTAATTGACTGTACTCGCTCAGCCATTTCCAGCTTGTTTCATAAATCGCAAACAGAAACGTCGATATGGGTCCTCTCCTCTAAAAGTACCAATTTTTTTATATTTAGATAAATTCTACAGTTTTAATCTTGTAATACTTTGATTTTTGTGAAAAAAAAAATAATTTGCACAGTTTAATGTCAGAAAGGGACAACTTTGAATTGTCATTGTTACAAAAGACAGACAAAACTAGTCGTGAAAAAATGTCTGCCTTATTTGGGTGCCTTTTTATTACAGGAACCGAATTTTTAAACTTCACTGGATTGCTAGTATAATAAATTCAGCAGCAATTTTTTACGGAAAACATAATCATCAACATAATCTCCCTCTAAAGTGATATTAGGTATCCCAAACCGGGCTGATTTCCTGACGAAATATGTTAAAAACAAAGTGAAATTCCTTACATTTCAACTTGTGATATCTTGTGTATTTTGGAGGTTATTTTTATAAAATTTGGATGTAAACAAAATTTAATCTTTTCTCTTTATAAATGTACAATTTTTTCTCCTGTCTCATTAATATTTTTTTCCCAAACCACTTCAAGTTAAGTCACTATTTTCAGTGACAGACGTTTTATTTTTATGTGAAAAAAATGTTTTTCAAATTTGTTGCGCGTGAAATTGTGTGTAACTATGCATATAAAATAGTCCTATCTGAAAGAAAAAAGGGCACTCGTTTATAGGGTTTAAGTTGCATTCCATAAAAAAAATCCAAGTTGAAAACTTTACTGAATAAAATCCGATAGAAATTCAATGTACAAATATTTCGAAATTTACACCATTTTGTAGAGAAATATACCGTCTTTAATAATCTGTTGGTGTCATATTACTACACCCATAACTGTAGACGTGTCAAGTATAAAACTGGAGGTATGGCTTCGCAAATTAAAAATCTTCAATCATCTATGAGCTCCACACATCTAGACTGCTATTGAAAAATCGAAAACATCAACAAAACGACTGCTGCTGATGGATATATCAAAGATCCATTATTTTTTTTTGTAATCTTAAAAATAAAACTTCAACATAACGTGTATCGAACATTTAAAGAGAAAAATATTTTTATACCCCAACTAGTAAATAAATCAATCTATTAACTTTTTTTATTCATGAAGATTATTATTGTATGTTGTTTTGTCTTTCGGTAGTAGTAATTTTGAATTACTCTATCCGAAAAAATATTGTCCCTTTTTGAGCGAAAGTCAACAATTTAGCTAGTGTTGCTAGTGTAGCAATTAATCAATCAGCAGCAGCTAGTTTAAACAGTAAGCTTTGTGAAATTCGTTTACAGAGTTTTGTAAAAAAAAAAGAAAGACAAGAATACTTTGTGCTTAAAAAAGTTAATGATTTGTGGTTCTTTTATAAAAAAAATACTTAAGGAAATACCGGTTGTCAAATATACTCCACTTTCAAACTTTAATTCTAATAATAATAAGTAATAATAATAATTTGACAATTAAACAATAAGATTCTGCGTTTTTATGCGATTACGTGTGAACACCCTAAAAGTCTTGACAGAAAAAAGACAAAAGAATAATTTAGAGGGAGGATCAGTTTCACATATAAATTCAACGCAATTTAAAAAATATTTTTTCAAGCTGAAAACATGATATAAAATAAATAATTACTCTACCAATAATTCTAGGTTCGAGTGACAAGCCCACCTAAGCCACCCCCTAACAAAAACTCCCTTGACTGTGGCCTACGTAATATAGTAAACTAGTTTACTATTACGATGGTCACGCCTTAACCCTAAGCCCGAATGGCAACTTCCATCCAAAACAAAACCCCTTTCTTAACCTTATCACTAACCCTAAGCCTGAGTGGCAAGTCCCCATTCTGCAAAAAGCCCATTAAAACCAGACATAATTGTCTAAAAAAAAAGAAGAAATAAAAAGCAGACCCCATAAAGAATAATGCACAAGATTTATTTCGCATAGAAAAAAAAAATTATTAACTGCCCTAAACGCTAGAATGGTCCGGAAATGGTGAACCATTTCACATTAAATTCATGTGAAACCAATTCCCCCCCCTACTCCAAATTCTAAAATAATAGTTTTTTTTTCTTTCCGTCAAGTAATTGCCCCTAGGCCTACCACTAACCCGAAGCCCGAGTGGCAAGTCACCCTACCTCCTCCCACAAAAACTCTCTTAAAACTACACATAATCATCATAAACAAAAACGCATAGGAATTTTTTTCTTTACAATAAAGATTTGCTTGAAAAAAGAAAGAAAAAACTTTTCTAAAACTTCTAAATTTTACTGAGTCTTTTTTTAGCGAGTTGAAAACTGCATGAATTCACTCAAGTTAAAATATATCTATGACAAAAAATATTGATATTGTAGAGAAAACAAGTATTTTTTCTTAATTCCTCATCAAAAATGAGTAAACTTGCAAAGTTTCATGCTTCTACCTCCAATGAATACTTTTTTACAGCAAGTTCAGCAGCGTATACTTTTTACTCTTTTAAAAAAATTTTTTTTTACCCTTTTTTGCCATATTATCCAATTGTTTACGTCTGTTTTTACAAGATCCAAATATGAGGTTTTTTTGTTGATTTACTATTAAAAGAATAATTTAGCTTGGTCTCTAATGTGCTATGAATCATATTAAGAAGATTCAATGCATTAACTGTTGAACTGAAACTTATATGAACAGTCAAAGTTGCCCTTTCATGTAATCTTTTCACTTGGGGGGAGTAATGGGATTTTGCCCAATGTTTAGGCTGGTTTGATCTGATAATTATTTTTTCCATTAGTCTTAATTTTCATTTAGAATAAGATGACATTACATTTGTAAGGATTTTTTAACTGTTTGAAGCAAGCATTTTCAGTTATACACTGTTAAAATTGGCTTCGCGACCAATAGCACACAAGACGGCAAATTTTCTAGTTTCCGACGAACTTTGAATGGTCATAACTTGGTGGCTAATTGAGCTACCAAGATAAATTTGGTACCATTGTTTATGTTTTGCAAAAATCCATGTATCTACATTAAAAGTTTTTAGATATAATGAAAATAAAATTTTGGTTTGGGATATCTACTGATATACACTGATTTCAATGCCTTTTTTGTAGAACAATTTGTCTTCGGCCTCAAAATACACCTCAGTTTCTGATATCACTTCTTCATTAGAACCAAATCTCTCGTTCCCTCGAGCATTCTTTTGATGTCCGTTAACAACCAATAGTCGCTGTGGGCCAAATCTGGAGAATAAGAGTGGGTATGGAAACCATTCGAAGAATAAGTCACGTAGTTTTGCCATCATTGCGATTGACTTTTGACATGGTGCATTGTCTTGGTGAATGATCACTTTTTTCTTCATTCGTGGCAGTTTTTTGCTGTTTTTTTTTGTGATTTCTTCCTACAATGATGCCAATAATGCTATATAATATCTGCTCGATTCTCAAGGTAATCGATGAGCAAAATACCTTGCAGATCCCAAAATACGGAAACCAAAACCTTGCCTGCTGATGTTTGAATCTTTACATGATTTGGATGGCTTTCACTTGCTACTACACCTGCGTTGTGAATTCTACCCACTTATCCAGCAGCATGAGTGGTAAAAGCTCTGCCCGCATTGTGAATTTAGACTTGCGAAACTGATATTGATGCTGCTAGTCTGGAAGGAACATTTTAATGATGGTTTAGTTAGCATTCGATTTAGTTTGAAGTGAATTATCAGATCCTTAGTAAAAATCCGGGAGCATAATACTGTAAGATTGTGATTGCAGATCAAATTTCCCAAGACGAAAGGGCATAGATCCGAGTGTCCCAAAAACGAAATCCCATGTCTTCAAGACAGAACTCTGTAATAATGCAACACATACCTACGATCTTCACTCACCAACAAATGAAGTTAACAAAACTTCCCTTTGATTAGTTGTGACTGATGAAGAACGCTAAAACAAGAATATAAGTCGGTCATGAGAATGCATACCTCTGCCTGACAACATAAGGATGTATCACAGTCTTATCTGGGCCTTTCTTCTATATATCATATGAAGTATTCCTGAAGTTATGCTATGGAAACGTTGATAACTCAAAAACTATTTATCTGATCAGGCTTAAATTGTTGCATGGTAGTTACTGTTATAGAAGAAAATCATAGCCATACATGAAAGTTGGAAAAATCAGAAGTTAAAATTCTGTCAAAATTTCTACTCTGACCGAACTTGTCACGGTTATATCAGTTGTAGGACTTCATTGGCTACAGTATGGGCCAAGTAGCCTCTACGATGAACAAAACCGAAGTTATCTCCAAAAGTTTGAGTTCCACCTTTTTCTTGTCCTTTGACCTAGATATCCCAAAATTAAATGAGTTTTAAGTTAGACCATGACCAATATTTTGACCAAGTTTGGTGACGATTGGTCAAGCGATGTAGATGCTAGGCTGTACATAACCAAACATAGTGACAACCTCTACCTTCGCAAAGGTAAAAGTGAAGATTTTAAGCTCTACTAAAATCGCTTTCTTCTAGATGACACCATTTCTTTTCGACATGGCGCACAGCACATGAATCCTTTTCCAACGTAAAATATTGCTACCCCAAGCACCACAGTTAATTTCAATTCTTATACTAAGTTCCGCATTATTATAACTAAATCACTTTGACGCACTAGTTCCGATCAGATTACCGAAGTTAGGCGAAATAAAGCCTGGGCATTATTAGATATCGGTAACTATTTGGGAATATAGCATAGTGTGTGTGGGGTAGGTGGGGCTTCTTTGATCCCCACAGATTGCCCGTTATCTTCTTCGTTGACAGAAACAGCTGTTCGTCTCTCTCGTTGATGCATAGTTGATGTTGATCTTTTCTTTATCCTTGTCTTTGTGGCTGTAGTAGTAGAAACGATTAAAAAGAACAACAAATAACCCCATCATTTGCTGAGAATTGATTTACTTTTTACAGTAATTTACATCTAGATGAACTGCATCTTCCCTTTCCAATTTCTGTAAGGTGGTGGAGAATCAAATCGTGTCCAATCCTACTTCTTTCCATGACGTCATATCTTGCCACGTAGTTCTAATTCTGGATTTTTAACTTCTAAATGGAATTTTACACTCTCTATTGAATTTTAACCTTATGTGAAAAATACCGTTTTTGATATTATTTTCCACGCAGTCGCATCTAACTATTGCTACACAGAGTAGCACCAGGTGTTGTAAGAAAACATTCTATCCATGTGTATAAATGGGTACATCCATGCTGGGAAGTCTAACCGGTGAAAGATGAGCATCCTGTAATGGCTGAGAAAGGGACTACTAGGGTGGCTTGGTGTTGACTCTCTCCGAGGTTTTTTTATTTAATATAACATTTTATTATTTATAGAAACAAGAGAGCATATGGTGCTTGACGGCCCTGCTCTTGCTTTTTTTTTCAGTGGATCATGTGTGAAAGCCAACCCACTCTCCTCACCTGGCAAGTGATGACTGTTTAAGTGCACAATGCATGTTACATGACTGATTAAGATGACGGGCCGACAGAATTCGATTTCGGAACAATTCATTTTAAAAATAATGAAGTCAGAATTCTTTTTACCTTAGCAACACCAGTTAATTTTCAATTACTTGCATATTTCATTTTTGGCAATCTCATTTTTAAAAAAAATAGGTGTTGAAGGTAATAAAATGTACAAACATGAATAAGCAGTTTATGCACATTTTTTCCCCCCGTTTTTACTTAAATGTAAAAATAGCTCCATTTTGTTTAAAGGAAAATGGGGGTTACATTTTTTTTTCAAATGACATAACTTATGGCTTTACTTTCTCTTTGAAAAGGGCGTTAGTTTATTGCTAATCGCCTGAGGGGAATGCTGACGGGACTGCTCAGGCATTTTTTGTTAGCCAGAGCGTACTTCTTGTGTTTTAAAAAGCCGGCACACTACGAGAAGTATACTCCTGGAGAGGAGGTAAATAAACTCGACTGAATCAATTTAGCGATAAGTTTAAAATAAAAGGTTATTGTATTCATTTTATTTTTATGAAATAGATATTCCTTATATTTTTATTTTATTTATTTATTTATTTTCAGAAAGTGCCAGATTCATCAAAAATCAACTCCAAATTTCCACGCTGTAATCTTTATGTCTACGGAGAAGGGTAAGTTTTAGTCAACTTTTTATTCAGAAAAAAATCAAACAACATTTCCATGAACAGTTTCTTTCCAAGAATTTCACATCTGTGGAACATATTACCATGGGATTTCTCCCCTGTAAACTACAACATGGTCGTCTTCAAATCCAGTGTCAACAAATACTTTTCATGAATAATCCTCATAAGTAATCAGTTTTTTTTCATTCGATTCATCATTTTCAATCCTCTCATAATATTCTTCATCATTTTCGACTGACAATCTATTCATCTAAATAAAGGTTGCTTCTTTATAACTTATGTCCTGTGATTTATTGCCATTGCAGAGGATCTTATGGGTAATTCCATGGATGATTTAATAATCATCCAGAAAAATATAAAATGTCGCCCGTACCTTTCAGATTTTCTTCATAAGTTCCTCAGTTGTTGGTATCATAAAAACTAGACAATCCTGAAAATTTGAGCTTGTAACTCTAAGCAGTTTCCAAAATATTGCATTTTTAAGATTTCAGGTATGCCGCGAACGTCTGCGAAATCGTGACATTAGAAAATGACATTTTTGTGCATAAAATGTATACTGGAACGTTAAAAATTGGTACAGACAAGGTTTTTTTGTACAAGGAATCCAAAAATAACACTTAAAACCTCTAAATATCAACTGTTTTTTTAGTTATTATACATGTTTGCCTAGATTTGGGTGTGAGACAACCAAACCTCAAAAAAGTATGTGGCACTATCAGAAAATGAACATTTTCTTTTTCTGTGTGTTCTGCACAGTTTGAATTTTCTGTCATCCAAAAATTCATGACCGTTGACCACTGATTTCCCACTTGCATTTTGAAGTATTTGTTAAGCAAATCAATATGATAAAAGAAAGAACCATCTATTTATCTATCCCTGCATTTATTTAACTATCTATATATGAACGTTGAACAACCGTTAGGCTATTAGATCGAGGAACACGAACATCAAATCAACAGGTGTTCATGAATGGAGCTTTGCAAACGCAGCAATTGTTTTATCATAATCTTCATCACAGATTCTGTAAGTTCTTCCAGTGGTTGCAGCATGTGCCTGTATAGCACATATAATGGTTTTTATAGGGACATGACAGCTATCACCACCTTCTGGCCAGTTGAGTTTTTTCCATGGTCCATGAGAGTGCATCATCATCAACCGGTTTATTTGTTGAATCAGGGCACAATTAATTCTCTGATGAGGGTGGGGTCTGATTGTCAAGTCTCGATCTGAATGCATGAATTGAACATCTACATCTTGCTCCTCATCAACTTTCTTCACCAAATTGACCATCCACAACAAATTGTACATGGAAAAGATGTAAGACGATAGTGCAATGTTGCATTTTTGAAGTTATGGATGTCGACAAACGAGTCATCCTCACTGCACAGTTTGTGTCCAATTTGTGATGCTGAAATGATTACTGCTTCTTGTACCGTTTTACCTCTTCTCCATCTCCTTTCTCATCTTGATCATGTCTTCTTTGTCAATGCCAAAGAAGATAATTGATTTCATTCCTTCTTGGCATACTTCCAGCACCGCACGATAGTCCAGAATTTGTTGTTGAGTGGTCGCTGCAGCATGACATTTCACTGCACCACCAATTCCATCACACAGTGATTCCCCTTAACTAGTTGCAAAGGAAACCCACTCTGCCTCTATGGAAAAATCCTGTTTATAGGAAGATAAATTCTTTAAATTTTTGTACAGCCCACCATAACGATTATAAATTGTGACAATAAAGAGGAACACTCACCAGCAGGAAAAACAACGAGGTGCTTCGCATGTCGTGTCTGCAGTGTAAAAAACGGCTGCTTTTCATAAGTGCAAACTTTTATAGTCTGATTTGCATATGTGGAGATCAGCTGATATAAATGGATAGGACAGTAAGGAAGCAGGGAGCTATTTTCATTGTGCAGAGAGAAAGTGGTGGTACTGAAAATCGGTTGGAAGTAGGATTACCGTTAACACTTATTTTTTTATTTTCTCGCACAGTTAGGTAACATAAATGTAATAGATTTTTGATGTTTAAGGGCATCTGCTTCAAGTATTCCACCAGTAGTGTCTAAATCTTGTGAACAGAACTGGTGCCGTCTGTGTTTTCTTCTGAAATGAAACAGAGGGAATTATGTTGGAGGTTTCTATCAGCATCTTTGTAGTAAATAACTAGGGAATGCAATGTACAATACTTTTTTCTGCAGTGGAAACTTCCGCCAAGTCCCCTAGGACCAAAACCTCGTTCACACTGAGAGATTCATCAATTTCACGTATCTTGCTTGGGATTTTGCCAGGTACGTGTGTCGAGTAAGGTTGTTGATGCTATCAATGAGGGGGCCCTTGTAGCCAGTGCAGCATGATCTGTTGTTTGCCACTGACAATAATGGAATTCACAGTCCATATCTAGACGATTAAGCTCATCATTCAAAAACTAAAATTGAGTATTTAGTAAAAAAAAAAAGAGATTAGAAAAAAAATGAGTATTTGGGTTTGAATTTTCAAGACAGTTTTCTTAATTATTTCTTCACCTTTTTGAACTTCACATTAATTTTAAAGTCATCTTATCCATTAATAAACCACAACCAAACCCCGGAAATTGCAGGGCATTATGTTGTTAACTAAATGACATTCCCTTAAAGTAGATTCTTCCATATCTAATATTAGTATTGCACCACCTTAACAATACTAAATACTTAATTTTATTCTTAGGAATCCATTTTTCATTCAACTGGCTAGAAGGTGGTGATAGCTGCTATGCCCCTATAAAAAAACATGTGCTATACCACAACCGTCGTGAACTCAGGCTGGTGCCCTGAGTCGAGTTTTTGTGATGACGTCATTGATAGTGGTTAGTAAAGACCATGGCCTTCATTATGAAGGTCACAGTATAAAAACGATTTTATTGTTTGCTGCTAAAATTACGTTTCTTTTCTGTCATTTTCCAAAGATAAGGATGCCTTCTGCTTGTGTCCTCTATATTGCCAGGGTAATTGTAAAAATGGTCCCAAAGAAAATGTTTTTTTTTTCTTTTCCGAAAGATAAAGAACTATTTCAGACTTGGACACATTTTATTAAGTGAGATATCTTCAGTCCTACAAAATATAGCAAGGTATGTGAAATAATGTATTTAAAACTGAAATATTTAGACTTTTACAACATAAAAAATTTAAAGGGATGTATAGGCATTTTCAGAGTCTAAACCTTTTAGGCAGGGTAGATTAAACAAACACATCTCCAAAACTGGACACCCCCGGTCCCGACACTCACTCAATGGAAAAGAATTATCTTTGAAAACTCATGACTTAAGGACGTTGAGATACTTTGCCTGAATTTTGAATTCTTATGAAATTTAATTTGCACCTTATTTTCTTATTTCATTTCATATTATGCTATTTATATATATACTAGCAGGACCCGTGTCCCGGCGTTGCCCGGGGAAATATAACAGCCTGATTTTAATTTTTAAGTTAAATAAATAGATTCAGAAAATAAATTATTTCACTGGAAGTAATTTAAGTAATTAAAATAGGAGCCTACCCTTGAACATCCTACATAAAACTGCCCATGGCTAAAGCAAGGTGAAGTCCAGTTTAGACCAATCACTGCCAATGATTGTCCTTGGGACTTGTTAATTGTCATGGCAAAACACAAATTAACTGGGAACTGAAGCCTTTTAAATTCTATTGCAGAATCCGACGGAATAATGGGTATTCTGGGAAGGGATGTCAGTTTGCTCCTTGCCACACCAGTTAGTATTACAGCTTTTATCACATAAGGTTTCATGCGTTTAACACACAGTCTCGTTCCATTACATAGCCTTGGAACATCAAGATTCCGGAGTAACATAATTGAGCATCCAGCTTTCAGCTTTAATTTGTGTGTTGGCATACCAAGCAATTCTAATGAATTTAAAAATTCTGTAGGGTATTGTACAGCCTGGTCGTCATCGAGAGAAGAATCCACAGAAGTGAAAGTTTGTTCATCACCTGGAATTTCATCAAGCAGTTGTTGATTGATGACATGTACCATGTCATATTTAGTAGCTAGAATTGCTCTCTCCGTTAGCCATTCAGGATGCACATAGTTTTCGGCTATATTTGGATAAACTTTGCTACTAAGTTCTGTGAGTGATGAAACAATTGAGCCAATACCTGGAGTAATAACAATCGTGCCATTGTTGGTTGTTGCAAGCTTGCCATCACCTATTTTTAGGAGTAGGGAGACAAACTCACCAGCCATTGGGTCACTATTGAGATGTACACACATGTTTGTAAATAACGTTACAGTCTTAATGTACTTCCACAAATATGACAATTTAATGCAAGCATTAAGCTCGTCAGCGGGACTTCCACATGGAACAATAGGAAGCGTTTGTCGGAAGTCACCTGATAATAAAAGTGTTATGCCGCAATGTTTTATCTAGAGCCTCGAACGCTTGTTTATGTGCCATTGTACATTCATCCCATACGATCAAGGAACAATTCTGTAAAACTTTAGCTGGATCTGATCCTCTTTCTATTTGACAAATTGGATCAGCATCTTTTGTTAAGGATAATGGCAACTTTAATGTGGAGTGAGCTTTCCTACCACCAGGAAGAAGAGTGGTTGCAATATGAATGTGCTCATTATTTAGTTGTGCGATACCATCTCGAACAATTGATGCTTGCTCATGAGTGTGATAACTAATTTCACGCGTCCATGCAGTAATGACCGGATGTGTATTAGATCGATTAGGTGAGGTTAGACCCAATTTTGTCAGTGTTTTACCATTCATCCTATAAGTCATAGCTTCTATATGTACTAAAGCCATATTGAAGATGTCGTCCGAAAGTGTTATATCAACTTGAGGCTGTTGATTGCGTTTCCTAAGAAGGAAATCTTCCGTAAAAGCTTCTTTGTGTGCATCCCAAAGTCGATTTGGATGAGACACTGCACATGATCGCAAACAAATGTCTCAAATTGTTTGCAGAATCAGATATAGATGCTTCCTGTAGTGTAGCATCCCAGTGGTTATCATCTTCAAGTAGTCCCGGTGCACTACATGCATCCCTGAATGTAGTCATAACTTGATCATTGATCGTTTTTAGGTCATTAGAGCTCTGTGTACCTCTAACATTGTGTAGAAGCAGTCTCAAACAGAAGCAGTGAAATTGATTTGGATGCACGGTGCATACCCTGCCCAACACTTCTGTTTTATTAACGCACGGATAGCCTGGAACTGGCTTACCCTGTAATCGTTGCTTGAATACCTTAGTTTTTGTGTCCCAGGTATAATAAAGTGGAACTTCTGAGTACAAAAGTGTACATGCCAAAAAATCTGTTTGACACAATTTGAAGAAAGCTGTTAGAGTGGTTGAAGGTGGATTTGCAACTCTATCTGCCGCAGTACTTTCAGTAAAGTATATCCGCTGTCCATTTTCTAGATGAACTGATAGGTAAATAACTGGGGGATGATATACATGTATGTGAACGTTAAGTATTCTCCAAATGGTTTCATTTGTTGATATGTAACGTCCCGTATCGTATCTCTTAACTTCATCATGAGCATTACTTTCAATTGTGAAAATAGCTCGATCACTACCTTTATTTACATATTTACAAATGTATTTTATTGATTTCACGCTGTTGCAATATTCAACATTGATATGTGCATTAAAAATCTTACAAAGCAGTTTATTATGTGGTACAACGCATCGGTTGTCTACAGGAACTGTTATGTTGCCAGGTAGGGTAACTGTCATCTCAAAACCTCCAGCTAAAAGAGGATAGTCGTTGATATTGTGGGTAGCCATTTGTATCCGATTGAGTTTCACTCAAGATGTGTCTGGGATATCTCTTACTGCAGTGTCCATCTTTGAGACAGAGTGAACATCTGTTTATGTTTCCACATGGTCCATGAATCATATGGTGCCTAATGATATCATGTAAAAGCGGATCTGCTACTGGATCCGGAATTTCCACACTGATAACTAAATCTATGTAAGAGGATCTCAATTTTTGTTGCACCTCCATTATGCTCCATCGCCATCTGAAATTGTTGGATATATACATTTTCTCTGTGAAGCATGCTTTGCAATGCAAGAACAATCTCTAATTTAGTGTTTGAGAAAGAGTTATATCTAATCGCCCCATACATTTGCTCGCCAGAAGGTGAATCATAACATAAAACGGGCAGCACTTTTCACGGCCACTATCACCAGGCATTTGGCTCATGTGACTCAATCGCAGTCATTTAAAAAAAGAGAATAGTCTTTATTATTATAAATAATCATATAATAGGCAATTCCCCCCCCCCCTCCCAATACATGTTTTTTTTTTTATTTCGGTTTAGTTTTATTTGTTTTACTTTTTGAAATAGTATAATTAACGTTGATGGATTTTCCGCACATTCCTGAGTCTTCTGTCGATTTAAATATATTGTACAATTCGGTGTTTAATCCCCCCCCCCCTCGAATACAATATTTTTCTTTTCGGTTTATTTATATTTTGTTACTTTTCAAAACAGATCCACCACATCAACCTATAAATCCCGCCACACCCAGCTGGTAGGTATTTGACTCATGTCACTCAATCGCAGTCAATTAAAAAAAATAGCGAATAGTCTTCTTTATTGAAAATAATCATATAATCGTCATTTTATTTCCCCCG
>OY744523.1:55401458-55451458 GCA_963556195.1 Sepiola atlantica | reverse complement strand
ACGCTTCCTATTGTTCCATGTGGAAGTCCCGCTGACGAGCTTAATGCTTGCATTAAATTGTCATATTTGTGGAAGTACATTAAGACTGTAACGTTATTTACAAACATGTGTGTACATCTCAATAGTGACCCAATGGCTGGTGAGTTTGTCTCCCTACTCCTAAAAATAGGTGATGGCAAGCTTGCAACAACCAACAATGGCACGATTGTTATTACTCCAGGTATTGGCTCAATTGTTTCATCACTCACAGAACTTAGTAGCAAAGTTTATCCAAATATAGCCGAAAACTATGTGCATCCTGAATGGCTAACGGAGAGAGCAATTCTAGCTACTAAATATGACATGGTACATGTCATCAATCAACAACTGCTTGATGAAATTCCAGGTGATGAACAAACTTTCACTTCTGTGGATTCTTCTCTCGATGACGACCAGGCTGTACAATACCCTACAGAATTTTTAAATTCATTAGAATTGCTTGGTATGCCAACACACAAATTAAAGCTGAAAGCTGGATGCTCAATTATTTTACTCCGGAATCTTGATGTTCCAAGGCTATGTAATGGAACGAGACTGTGTGTTAAACGCATGAAACCTTATGTGATAGAAGCTGTAATACTAACTGGTGTGGCAAGGAGCAAACTGACATCCCTTCCCAGAATACCCATTATTCCGTCGGATTCTGCAATAGAATTTAAAAGGCTTCAGTTCCCAGTTAATTTGTGTTTTGCCATGACAATTAACAAGTCCCAAGGACAATCATTGGCAGTGATTGGTCTAAACTGGACTTCACCTTGCTTTAGCCATGGGCAGTTTTATGTAGGATGTTCAAGGGTAGGCTCCTATTTTAATTACTTAAATTACTTCCAGTGAAATGATTTATTTTCTGAATCTATTTATTTAACTTTAAAATTAAAATCAGGCTGTTATATTTCCCCGGGCAACGCCGGGACACGGGTCCTGCTAGTATATATATAAATAGCATAATATGAAATGAAATAAGAAAATAAGGTGCAAATTAAATTTCATAAGAATTCAAAATTCAGGCAAAGTATCTCAACGTCCTTAAGTCATGAGTTTTCAAAGATAATTCTTTTCCATTGAGTGAGTGTCGGGACCGGGGGTGTCCAGTTTTGGAGATGTGTTTGTTTAATCTACCCTGCCTAAAAGGTTTAGACTCTGAAAATGCCTATACATCCCTTTAAATTTTTTATGTTGTAAAAGTCTAAATATTTCAGTTTTAAATACATTATTTCACATACCTTGCTGTATTTTGTAGGACTGAAGATATCTCTCTTAATAAAATGTGTCCAAGTCTGAAATAGTTCTTTATCTTTCGGAAAAGAAAAAAAAAACATTTTCTTTGGGACCATTTTTACAATTACCCTGGCAATATAGAGGACACAAGCAGAAGGCATCCTTATCTTTGGAAAATGACAGAAAAGAAACGTAATTTTAGCAGCAAACAATAAAATCGTTTTTATACTGTGACCTTCATAATGAAGGCCATGGTCTTTACTAACCACTATCAATGACGTCATCACAAAAACTCGACTCAGGGCACCAGCCTGAGTTCACGACGGTTGTGGTATAGCACATGTTTTTTTATAGGGGCATAGCAGCTATCACCACCTTCTAGCCAGTTGAATGAAAAATGGATTCCTAAGAATAAAATTAAGTATTTAGTATTGTTAAGGTGGTGCAATACTAATATTAGATATGGAAGAATCAACTTTAAGGGAATGTCACTTAGTCATTTAGTTAACAACATAATGCCCTGCAATTTCCGGGGTTTGGTTGTGGTTTATTAATGGATAAGATGACTTTAAAATTAATGTGAAGTTCAAAAAGGTGAAGAAATAATTAAGAAAACTGTCTTGAAAATTCAAACCCAAATACTCATTAATTTTCTAATCTCTTTTTTTTTTTACTAAATACTCAATTTTAGTTTTTGAATGATGAGCTTAATCGTCTAGATATTGACTGTGAATTCCATTATTGTCAGTGGCAAACAACAGATCATGCTGCACTGGCTACAAGGGCCCCCTCATTGATAGCATCAACAACCTTACTCGACACACGTACCTGGCAAAATCCCAAGCAAGATACGTGAAATTGATGAATCTCTCAGTGTGAACGAGTTTTGGTCCTAGGGGACTTGGCGGAAGTTTCCACTGCAGAAAAAAGTATTGTACATTGCATTCCCTAGTTATTTACTACAAAGATGCTGATAGAAACCTCCAACATTATTCCCTCTGTTTCATTTCAGAAGAAAACACAGACGGCACCAGTTCTGTTCACAAGATTTAGACACTACTGGTGGAATACTTGAAGCAGATGCCCTTAAACATCAAAAATCTATTACATTTATGTTACCTAACTGTGCGAGAAAATAAAAAAATAAGTGTTAACGGTAATCCTACTTCCAACCGATTTTCAGTACCACCACTTTCTCTCTGCACAATGAAAATAGCTCCCTGCTTCCTTACTGTCCTATCCATTTATATCAGCTGATCTCCACATATGCAAATCAGACTATAAAAGTTTGCACTTATGAAAAGCAGCCGTTTTTTACACTGCAGACACGACATGCGAAGCACCTCGTTGTTTTTCCTGCTGGTGAGTGTTCCTATTTATTGTCACAATTTATAATCGTTATGGTGGGCTGTACAAAAATTTAAAGAATTTATCTTCCTATAAACAGGATTTTTCCATAGAGGCAGAGTGGGTTTCCTTTGCAACTAGTTAAGGGGAATCACTGTGTGATGGAATTGGTGGTGCAGTCAAATGTCATGCTGCAGCGACCACTCAACAACCAAATTCTGGACTATCGTGCGGTGCTGGAAGTATGCCAAGAAGGAATGAAATCAATTATCTTCTTAGGCATTGACAAAGAAGACATGATCAAGATGAGAAAGGAGATGGAGAAGAGGTAAAACGGTACAAGAAGCAGTAATCATTTCAGCATCACAAATTGTGCAGTGAGGATGACTCGTTTGTCGACATCCATAACTTCAAAAATGCAACATTGCACTATCGTCTTACATCTTTTCCATGTACAATTTGTTGTGGTGGGTCAATTTGGTGAAGAAAGTTGATGAGGAGCAAGATGTAGATGTTCAATTCATGCATTTAGATCGAGACTTGACAATCAGACCCCACCCTCATCAGAGAATTAATTGTGCCCTGATTCAACAAATAAACCGGTTGATGATGATGCACTCTCATGGACCATGGAAAACACTCAACTGGCCAGAAGGTGGTGATAGCTGTCATGTCCCTATAAAAACCATTATATGTGCTATACAGGCACATGCTGCAACCACTGGAAGAACTTACAGAATCTGTGATGAAGAGTATGATAAAACAATTGTTGCGTTTGCAAAGCTCCATTCATGAACACCTGTTGATTTGATGTTCGTGTTCCTCGATCTAATAGCCTAACGGTTGTTCAACTGTCATATATAAATAGTTAAATAAATGCAGGGATAGATAAATAGATGGTTCTTTCTTTTATCATATTGATTTGCTTAACAAATACTTCAAAATGCAAGTGGGAAATCAGTGGTCAACGGTCATGAATTTTTGGATGACAGAAAATTCAAACTGTGCAGAACACACAGAAAAAGAAAATGTTCATTTTCTGATAGTGCCACATACTTTTTTGAGGTTTGGTAGTCTCACACCCAAATTTAGGCAAACATGTATAATAACTAAAAAAACAGTTGATATTTAGAGGTTTTAAGTGTTATTTTTGGATTCCTTGTACAAAAAAACCTTGTCTGTACCAATTTTTAACGTTCCAGTATACATTTTATGCACAAAAATGTCATTTTCTAATGTCACGATTTCGCAGACGTTCGCGGCATACCTGAAATCTTAAAAATGCAATATTTTGGAAACTGCTTAGAGTTACAAGCTCAAATTTACAGGATTGTCTAGTTTTTATGATACCAACAACTGAGGAACTTATGAAGAAAATCTGAAAGGTACGGGCGACATTTTATATTTTTCTGGATGATTATTAAATCATCCATGGAATTACCCATAAGATCCTCTGCAATGGCAATAAATCACAGGACATAAGTTATAAAGAAGCAACTATTATTTAGATGAATAGATTGTCAGTCGAAAATGATGAAGAATATTATGAGAGGATTGAAAATGATGAATCGAATGAAAAAAAACTGATTACTTATGAGAATTATTCATGAAAAGTATTTGTTGACACTGGATTTGAAGACGACCATGTTGTAGTTTACAGGGGAGAAATCACATGGTAATATGTTCCAACATGTGAAATTCTTGGAAAGAAACTGTTCATGGAAATGTTGTTTGATTTTTTTCTGAATAAAAAGTTGACTAACACTTACCCTTCTCCGTGGACATAAAGATTACAGCGTGGAAATTTGGAGTTGATTTTTGATGAATCTGGCACTTTCTGAAAATAAATAAATAAATAAAATAAAAATATAAGAAATATCTATTTCATAAAAATAAAATGAATACAATAACCTTTTATTTTAAACTTATCGCTAAATTGATTCAGTCGAGTTTATTTACCTCCTCTCCACGAGTGTACTTCTCCTAGTGTGCCGGCTTTTTAAAACACAAGAAGTACGCTCTGGCTTACAAAAAATGCCTGAGCAGTCCCGTCAGCATTCCCCTCCGGTTATTAGCAATAAACTAACGCCCTTTTCAAAGAGAAAGTAAAGCCATAAGTTATGTCATTTGAAAAAAAAATGTAACCCCCATTTTCCTTTAAACAAAATGGAGCTATTTTTACATTTAAGTAAAAACGGGGGGGGGGGGAAATGTGCATAAACTGCTTATTCATGTTTGTACATTTTATTACCTTCAACACCTATTTTTTAAAAAATGAGATTGCCAAAAATGAAACATGCAAGTAATTGAAAATTAACTGGTGTTGCTGAGGTAAAAATAATTCTGACTTCATTATTTTTTAAATGAATTGTTCCGAAATCGAATTCTATCGGCCCGTCATCTTAATCAGTCATGTAACATGCATTGTGCACTTAAACAGTCATCACTTGCCAGGTGAGGAGAGTGGGTTGGCTTTTACACATGATCCACTGAAAAAAAAAAGCAAGAGCAGGGCCGTCAAGCACCATATGCTCTCTTGTTTCTATAAATAATAAAATGTTATATTAAATAAAAAAACCTCAGAGAGAGTCAACACAAAGCCACCCTAGTAGTCCCTTTCTCAGCCATTACAGGATGCTCATCTTTCACCGGTTAGACTTCCCAGCATGGATGTACCCATTTATACACATGGATAGAATGTTTTCTTACAACACCTGGTGCTCCTCTGTGTAGCAATAGTTAGATGCGACTGCGTGGAAAATAATATCAAAAACGGTATTTTTCACATAAGGTTAAAATTCAATAGAGAGTGTAAAATTCCATTTAGAAGTTAAAAATCCAGAATTAGAACTACGTGGCAAGATATGACGTCATGGAAAGAAGTAGGATTGGACACGATTTGATTCTCCACCACCTTACAGAAATTGGAAAGGGAAGATGCAGTTCATCTAGATGTAAATTACTGTAAAAAGTAAATCAATTCTCAGCAAATGATGGGGTTATTTGTTGTTCTTTTTAATCGTTTCTACTACTACAGCCACAAAGACAAGGATAAAGAAAAGATCAACATCAACTGTGCATCAACGAGAGAGACGAACAGCTGTTTCTGTCAACGAAGAAGATAACGGGCAATCTGTGGGGATCAAAGAAGCCCCACCTACCCCACACACACTATGCTATATTCCCAAATAGTTACCGATATCTAATAATGCCCAGGCTTTATTTCGCCTAACTTCGGTAATCTGATCGGAACTAGTGCGTCAAAGTGATTTAGTTATAATAATGCGGAACTTAGTATAAGAATTGAAATTCACTGTGGTGCTTGGGGTAGCAATATTTTACGTCGGAAAAGGATTCATGTGCTGTGCGCCATGTCGAAAAGAAATGGTGTCATCTAGAAGAAAGCGATTTTAGTAGAGCTTAAAATCTTCACTTTTACCTTTGCGAAGGTAGAGGTTGTCACTATGTTTGTTTATGTACAGCCTAGCATCTACATCGCTTGACCAATCGTCACCAAACTTGGTCAAAATATTGGTCATGGTCTAACTTAAAACTCATTTAATTTTGGGATATCTAGGTCAAAGGACAAGAAAAAGGTGGAACTCAAACTTTTGGAGATAACTTCGGTTTTGTTCATCGTAGAGGCTACTTGGCCCATACTGTAGCCAATGAAGTCCTACAACTGATATAACCGTGACAAGTTCGGTCAGAGTAGAAATTTTGACAGAATTTTAACTTCTGATTTTTCCAACTTTCATGTATGGATATGATTTTCTTCTATAACAGTAACTACCATGCAAAAATTTAAGCCTGATCAGATAAATAGTTTTTGAGTTATCAACGTTTCCATAGCATAACTTCAGGAATACTTCATATGATATATAGAAGAAAGGCCCAGATAAGACTGTGATACATCCTTATGTTGTCAGGCAGAGGTATGCATTCTCATGACCGACTTATATTCTTGTTTTACTGTTCTTCATCAATCACAACTAATCAAAGGGAAGTTTTGTTAACTTCATTTGTTGGTGAGTGAAGATCGTAGGTATGTGTTGCATTATTACAGAGTTCTGTCTTGAAGACATGGGATTTCGTTTTTGGGACACTCGGATCTATGCCCTTTCGTCTTGGGAAATTTGATCTGCAATCACAATCTTACAGTATTATGCTCCCGGATTTTTACTAAGGATCTGATAATTCACTTCAAACTAAATCGAATGCTAACTAAACCATCATTAAAATGTTCCTTCCAGACTAGCAGCATCAATATCAGTTTCGCAAGTCTAAATTCACAATTCGGGCAGAGCTTTTACCACTCATGCTGCTGGATAAGTGGGTGGAATTCACAACGCGGGTGTAGTAGCAAGTGAAAGCCATCCAAATCATGTAAAGATTCAAACATCAGCAGGCAAGGTTTTGGTTTCCGTATTTTGGGATCTGCAAGGTATTTTGCTCATCGATTACCTTGAGAATCGAGCAGATATTATATAGCATTATTGGCATCATTGTAGGAAGAAATCACAAAAAAAAAACAGCAAAAAACTGCCACGAATGAAGAAAAAAGTGATCATTCACCAAGACAATGCACCATGTCAAAAGTCAATCGCAATGATGGCAAAACTACGTGACTTATTCTCTGAATGGTTTCCATACCCACTCTTATTCTCCAGATTTGGCCCACAGCGACTATTGGTTGTTAACGGACATCAAAAGAATGCTCGAGGGAACGAGAGATTTGGTTCTAATGAAGAAGTGATATCAGAAACTGAGGTGTATTTTGAGGCCGAAGACAAATTGTTCTACAAAAAAGGCATTGAAATCAGTGTATATCAGTAGATATCCCAAACCAAAATTTTATTTTCATTATATCTAAAAACTTTTAATGTAGATACATGGATTTTTGCAAAACATAAACAATGGTACCAAATTTATCTTGGTAGCTCAATTAGCCACCAAGTTATGACCATTCAAAGTTCGTCGGAAACTAGAAAATTTGCCGTCTTGTGTGCTATTGGTCGCGAAGCCAATTTTAACAGTGTATAATTGAAAATGCTTGCTTCAAACAGTTAAAAAATCCTTACAAATGTAATGTCATCTTATTCTAAATGAAAATTAAGACTAATGGAAAAAATAATTATCAGATCAAACCAGCCTAAACATTGGGCAAAATCCCATTACTCCCCCCAAGTGAAAAGATTACATGAAAGGGCAACTTTGACTGTTCATATAAGTTTCAGTTCAACAGTTAATGCATTGAATCTTCTTAATATGATTCATAGCACATTAGAGACCAAGCTAAATTATTCTTTTAATAGTAAATCAACAAAAAAACCTCATATTTGGATCTTGTAAAAACAGACGGAAACAATTGGATAATATGGCAAAAAAAGGTAAAAAAAAATTTTTTTTAAAGAGTAAAAAGTATACGCTGCTGAACTTGCTGTAAAAAAGTATTCATTGGAGGTAGAAGCATGAAACTTTGCAAGTTTACTCATTTTTGGATGAGGAATTAAGAAAAAATACTTGTTTTCTCTACAATATCAATATTTTTTGTCATAGATATATTTTAACTTGAGTGAATTCATGCAGTTTTCAACTCGCTAAAAAAAGACTCACATGAAAATTTAGAAGTTTTAGAAAAGTATTTTCTTTCTTTTTTCAAGCAAATCTTTATTGTAAAGAAAAAAATTCCTATGCGTTTTTGTTTATGATGATTATGTGTAGTTTTAAGAGAGTTTTTGTGGGAGGAGGTAGGGTGACTTGCCACTCGGGCTTCGGGTTAGTGGTAGGCCTAGGGGCAATTACTTGACGGAAAGAAAAAAAAACTATTATTTTAGAATTTGGAGTAGGGGGGGGGATTGGTTTCACATGAATTTAATGTGAAATGGTTCACCATTTCCGGACCATTCTAGCGTTTAGGGCAGTTAATAATTTTTTTTTTCTATGCGAAATAAATCTTGTGCGTTATTCTTTATGGGGTCTGCTTTTTATTTCTTCTTTTTTTTTAGACAATTATGTCTGGTTTTAATGGGCTTTTTGCAGAATGGGGACTTGCCACTCAGGCTTAGGGTTAGTGATAAGGTTAAGAAAGAGGTTTTGTTTTGGATGGAAGTTGCCATTCGGGCTTAGGGTTAAGGCGTGACCATCGTCATAGTAAACTAGTTTACTATATTACGTAGGCCACAGTCAAGGGAGTTTTTGTTAGGGGGTGGCTTAGGTGGGCTTGTCACTCGAACCTAGAATTATTGGTAGAGTAATTATTTATTTTATATCATGTTTTCAGCTTGAAAAAATATTTTTTAAATTGCGTTGAATTTATATGTGAAACTGATCCTCCCTCTAAATTATTCTTTTGTCTTTTTTCTGTCAAGACTTTTAGGGTGTTCACACGTAATCGCCTAAAAACGTAGAATCTTATTTTTTAATTGTCAAATTATTATTATTACTTATTATTATTAGAATTAAATTTGGAAAGTTGAGTATATTTGACAACCGGTATTTCCTTAAGTATTTTTTTAATAAAAGAACCACAAATCATTAACTTTTTTAAGCACAAAGTATTCTTGTCTTTCTTTTTTTTTTACAAAACTCTGTAAACGAATTTCACAAAGCTTACTGTTTAAACTAGCTGCTGCTGATTGATTAATTGCTACACTAGCAACACTAGCTAAATTGTTGACTTTCGCTCAAAAAGGGACAATATTTTTTCGGATAGAGTAATTCAAAATTACTACTACCGAAAGACAAAACAACATACAATAATAATCTTCATGAATAAAAAAAGTTAATAGATTGATTTATTTACTAGTTGGGGTATAAAAATGTTTTTCTCTTTAAATGTTCGATACACGTTATGTTGAAGTTTTATTTTTAAGATTACAAAAAAAATAATGGATCTTTGATATATCCATCAGCAGCAGTCGTTTTGTTGATGTTTTCAATTTTTCAATAGCAGTCTAGATGTGTGGAGCTCATAGATGATTGAAGATTTTTAATTTGCGAAGCCATACCTCCAGTTTTATACTTGGCACGTCTACAGTTATGGGTGTAGTAACAAAATTTACATTTTAAGACGGGGGATCAGTCTTCTTCGTCTTTTCCCACAGTCCGTTTTTCACAACTTTTTAGGTCTTAAAATCTCAATTTTTTGAAATTTCTTTCCAAAAACCCCGAAATTCTCTCGCGACATGATAGGTAATTGTAAGCAGAAGAAGAATTTTTAAAATTTGAGATGGTCAAAAAGAGGGGGATCAGTCTACGTTGAATTTACATTGAAAACTGATCCCCCGTCTTAAAATCTAAATTTTCTGAAATTTCTTTCCAAAAACTCCGGAATTCTCTACTGACATGATAGGTAATTGTACACCGAAAAAGACTTTTAAAAAAATTGAGATGGTCAAAAAGTGGGGGATCAGTCTACGTTGAATTAACATTGGAAACTGATCCCCGCTCCTAAAATGTAAAATATTTGAAATTTTTTTCCAAAAACCCCGGAATTCTCTAGCAGCCTGATAGATAAGTGTACACCGAAAAAAGAAAAAAAAACTGGTCATTAAAAAGTTGTGAAAAACGGACTGTGAGAAAAGACGAACATGTGCCGATTTTTTTTTACTTAATAAAAATACGTAGCAATTTAGCCAATTTATTATTTGAGGGGTTATTTATTTAATAAAGACTAACCCTAACCGCCCTCCCCAAAAAATAAAATTGGGTATCTTTTACAATAGCACTCAACCGCAAAAAAACAAAACAAATATACAACAAATAAAAGTTACCGTAGCCGATAAAACAGAATTTCCAAGTTACATTTATTAATGATTATAATCCGTTAAAAGTACTATTTTGGTAAGAGTACACCGCCCGAGAAACCACCTGTGCGCATGCGCCAACAAACGGAAGTGAAGACAAACGGAAGCGCATAAATGAAAGCGCTATTGGGTGCAAATACAAAAAATAAAATTAAAATATTAAGAAATCAATAATCTAAATTTTGCAAAAATGTAAACGCTATTGAATGAAAATGTAAAATAAAAAAAACAAACACGTAATAAAAACAAAAACAAACACGTAAATTTCAACAGGATACAAATGGTTAATTTTATTTACTAAAGCGTTGAAAACGTCTTCGTGTTATTTTTTTTCGCAGAAAATTTTGCACTACCAATCCATTTCATGGTAGACCCACAAACACAGTCTGGATTCTTTCATTAATTTCAATTCCTGAAGAAAAATAAATAAATTCGTATAACTTGATATTTTAATTTTAAATCAATTTTAAATTGTGCACTTCCTGTCTTCACTTCCGTTTGTTGGCGCATGCGCACAGGTGGTTTCTCAGGGGGCTCACGTATACTCTTACCACCTCGTTTTCGTTTAATTCTATCGTGGTTGTTTTTTTACTGGGACTCATATTCAAAGCGCAATTTCATTTTTCAGCCAAGCAAAAGAACAAAACAAAACTACATTTTAAGCAAAAGAAATAAAATCATTTTCTTTTTATTTACATGTCATTGTGCTTTTATTTACATATTATTTTCATTCATCACACCGTAATGTTTTTTTTTCTGTTTCTGTAAAAAATTCCATACCGTAACCCTAAATCTAAACCTAACCCCTATTTTTCATATTTCAGTCAAGCAAAAAAACAAAACTAAAAAAAAAACGTCGCTTTGATTATGGGTCCCGGTTTTAAAAAAAAAAACACCACGTGACAACAAAAACGTTGATTTTCTCAAATTGTTATTTCTTCGAAAAATGTTCTATTAATTGAATTTGCATGACTTCTCATTTAAAAAAATGGATATTTTCCATTTTCGGAGACATTGCGTATTAAAAAAGAGAGTTACTGCCCCTTACACCATTGGAACTCTTCTAAAATAAATAGAAGCACCAAACAGTAAATAAACAAATTCGTTTCGGGAACTCAAGTTTTATTTTGTATTTATTTACTCCTCTCCAGGAGTTAGGCACAAGGCTAGTTTTATCTTACTCCCACAAGGTAAGATGTGACCCAAGATAGAGTCGGGAAAGTGGGACTTGAAAAGCCAGCGCCCGAGAAATGAGCACTCTGGCCATTAAAAATTGCCTGGGCAGCCCCGTCGGCATTCCCAGGTAGGGGCGCCTCAGGCAGAAAGCAATAAACTTACTCCTCCCCAAAGGCTGGGAGGGTGGACCTTATTTTGTATGGTCGACGTTGGCGTTATCGAATTTAGGAAAACTCGTCACAGGAAAATTCGGCAACGGAAAATTGGTCACCGGAAATTTCGTCACTTTTTGCCATATAGGAAAATTCGGCAATTATCGAATAAATATCGATAGAAAATAGATTTTAGAACCGTTTTTACAGGAGATATACTTGTAAATACGAGGCTACCCACACCCCAGTGGAGAACATTTTTTTATATTATTTTTTTGGTACTTGTGCAGTTTACGAACCGGGCTATTTTTTAGATAAGATTTTCAAGTTAAATTACATTTTTACGATATCTTTTGTTTATTAAATTGTTAGGTGAAAGTACAGAATAGTTAACAAAGCACCCCCCTCATTCTCCCCATGTAAAAAATCGTTGTCTAAATAATGTTATTATTTCAAGCCTGTTTCGTAATTAAGTTACGAGATGAAATCCATCATAATTCATTTAGAGTTCTTCGTAAACAAGTCAGCCATTTTAATTAACAAAACATCAATTACTTCGTGTGTGTGCAAAACTTGAAAGGAATTTATAAACTATGAGTAAAAAGTCATTTAAACTGGCTTTAAATTCTTAGAAAATGTCCATGTATTTAAAAAAGCAAAATTGTAATTCAGTGTTTTTTTTTCATCTTGCCTAAAACTTGTTTTAACTAACAACTTTATTTAATACTTAAAAAAAGAAATTCTTCTGGCAGACAACGCTTTTTTACATGGGGAGAATGGGGGGGGGGGTGCTTTGTTAACTATTCTGTACTTTCACGTTGTAAAGAATAACCCGATCCAAACCTTTAATTTCGTAACGTAATTAAGAACCGGATTATTTAGAAAGCCATTCTTAACACACAAAACTGCACAAGTACCAAAAAATAATATAAAAAAATGTTCTCCACTGGGGAGGGGGGTAGCCCCGTATTTACAAGTATATCTCCTGTAAAATCGGTTCTAAAATCTATTTTCAATCGATATTTATTCGATAATTGCCGAATTTTCCTACTTGCCCAAAAGTGACGAATTTTCCTACTTGGCCAAAAGTGACGAATTTTCCGTGACCAATTTTCCTGTGACGAGTTTTCCGGCCACCGGCGTTATCACATTTTATTGAGCCAATATGGGGGCTAGCCATAGGGGGTTTTCTTTTTAACTTTTCACTATACATCGCCTAAATTAATTTACTTTTCTTTCCAATTCTTTTTTGTACGAATAAAAAAAAAGTTTATTTGACTGTAACGATAAATACTAAATATGAAAAAATAAGCTTTATTTCCATTGATACACATATGTCTATTTAACCTCGTGTTTAGACTGACCTAACGTAACGAGGGAAACATTTTAAAATTGACGCCTGGACTGTAACATTTACTCACAATGTATTGCGGATTTTCGTACATATAAGTCATTTCACAACCATTCGGCTCGACATTGATGAGGACATCCATTAACCCAATGTTTATAAGCCACAACAACGACCAGTGTGTTCTTTTCAAATGGTTAGAAAAAAAAACACGCTGCAAATACTGACATTTTAATTAAGCGGTGTAAAAAAAACGGTGTCAAGGCAACTGCCATTCCTCGTTAATTATAGTTCTGCCCCAACTTGTAGATTGCTACTGGAAAAGGGAGATAACTCAAACTTTTGCGATATTTGAAAAAAAAAAAAGGGTGGCACTTTTACCCCCGGCCCAGGCCGCCCACCGCCGCCTAGCCCCCGGCGCCAGCATTTTGGCTCACGTGACTCAATCGTAGTCACTTATGAACAGAATAGTATTCGTTATTAACACTTAGCATATATCCCACCCCCAATACATTTTTTTTTGTTTATTAATTATTTACCATACGAAATAGAATGAAGATTGATGGATTTTTGCGCCAGCATTTTGGCTCACGTGACTCAATCGTAGTCACTTATGAACAGAATAGTCTTCCGTATTAACAATTAGCATGTATCCCACCCCCAATACATTTTTTTTGTATATTAATTATGGACCTTACGAAATAGAATGAAGATTGATGGATTTTTGCCCACCGCCGCAGACATATGTATATCAATGGAAATAAAACTTATTGTTTATTAATTATTTACCTTACGAAGACTATTCTGTTTATAAGTGACTACGATTGAGTCACGTGAGCCAAAATGCTGGGCGGCGGTGGGCAAAAATCCATCAATCTTCATTTCATTTCGTAAGGTAAATAATTAATAAACAAAAAAATGTATGGGGGGGGGGATATGCTAAGTGTTAATAACGAAGAATATTCTGTTTATAAGTGACTACGATTGAGTCACGTGAGGCAAATGCTGGCGCCGGGGGCTGGGCGGCGGTGGGCGGCCTGCGCGGGGGATAAAAGTGCTGCCGAAAAAAAAAGCAAACTTTTGCGATATTTGAAAAAAAAAAGCAAACTTTTGCGAACACTTAAACAAATTGAGTTTAAAATAAGCCTCGTACATTATGGTAATTTCTACGAATTACCATTAATCGCATAGATATGATTATTTTAATAAAATAAAACGACTTGATTAATTTATGAAATTTTGGGTGTGCGATATTTTCTTTCGGTGCTTGTCGAGATAAAGTCGCAATTGGAAAACCTAAAAAAAAAAACTCTCGTTCATACTCAAGTACCAAGAAATAATTAGTATACGCAGAAAAATTAGGAAAAATTATCAAGTAGATTTTTAATTAAAAGTAAAAATCAATTTTATCGTATTTTACATTGGGCAGACATCACTTAGGAATAATTAAGTAAAACAGGAGGAGGTAATTCTCCTAACAGGTCTTGCCCGTAGATTCAGAAATACGATAACATTGATTTTTATGTTATTAAAAACTATTCGATAATTGTTCCTAATTGTTTCTGTGTAAACTAAGTATTGCCTGATACGTAAGTATAAACGAGTTTTTATTTGGAATTGCGTTTTCCAATTGCGACCTCACTTCGACAAGCAGCTTTCTCTCCCTCACGAGTACATACGTCATACAAATGTTTCTTTTTTTTATATTTTTCATAGCGAAGGAATTGTCAACAAGCACCAAAATTGTTTATTATATTTTCGAAACAAAAGAAAACCATAAAACGGTGCTTTGTTACTAGGTATGTGCAAAAATGGCTGTCGCTTGTACTGACTATAGTTCTTAAAAGTGTTTTTTCTTAATTTTTTAAAGTAGTTTTCGTTTAACTTTTGATTGTATTTGAAAGATAAAAGCATTAAGTTAACATTTAAAACGAAAACAAATGTATGTTCACGTTTTTTTTAAAATTAAAATGGAAATTGTTATAAAAAAAAAACGAAGGCAATGTTTTACAATAGCCCTACAACTCGCGAGTCGGGTTAAGTAAAAGTTGTAGAACGTTGTCAAAAAAATGAATATGCAACAAATAAATGCGACGTACGTCGAGACTGGAGATTTTCCTAGTTATCTATTACATTTATTTGTATGTTTACGTAGGATAAATGGCTTTTTATTAGACATGAAAAAAAAATTTCTGTTCACAAAAGAAGATGGCGTCAACAGCTTTGCTTGCTTCGCGTATGGTTGTCACGTAGTGTTTTTTTTTTACCGGGACTCATAATCAAAGCGGCGTTTTTGTTTTTTTGTTTTGTTCTTTTGCTTGACTGAAATATGAAAAATTGGGGTTTGGTTTAGATTTAGGTTTAGGGTTAGGTTTAGGGTTAGGTTTAGGGTTACGGTATGGAATTTTTTACAGAAACAACAGGAAAAAAAAAACATTACGGTGTGACGAATGAAAATAATATGTAAATAAAAGCACAATGACGTGTACATAAAAAGAAAATGATTTTATTTCTTTTGCTTAAAATGTAGTTTTGTTTTTTTCTTTTGCTTGGCTGAAAAATGAAATTGCGCTTTGAATATGAGTTTTTTGTTTCTTTTGAACTCAAAATTTTTTACATGGTTGGGGTTGAGTGAAAAATGAGGGGGCTGGAGAGATTGAGGGGTTGGGGAAAATTTTAGGGGCAGGCCGAATTTTTTAGGGGTCAGGCCAAATTTTTTTTTTTTTTGAAGTAAAAATATTTCTCAGGGGAGAGTGAAAAATGAGGCGGATGGAGAGATTTAGGGGTCAGGGAAAATTGTAGGGGTCAGGCCGAACTTTTTAGGAGTCAGGCCAAATTTTTTTGTTTGTTTTTGTTTTGAAGTCAAAATATTTCTCAGGGTTGGAGGAGAGTTAAAAATTAGGGGGCTGGAGAGATTGAGGGGTCGGGGAAAATTTTAGGGGTCAGGCCGAACTTTTTAGGGGTAAGGTTAGTTTTTTAAATTTGTTTTGTTTTGAACTAAAAATATTTCTCAGGGTTGGGGGAGAGTGAAAAATTATTGGGCTGGAGAGATTGAGGGGTTGGGAAAAATTTTAGGGGTCAGGCCGCACTTTTCAGGAGTCAGGCAAAATTTTTTTGTTTTTTTGTTTTGAAGTCAAAATATTTCTCATGGTTGGGGGAGAGTGAAAAATTAGGGGGCTGGAGAGATTGAGGGGTCGGGGAAAATTTTAGGGGTCAAGCCGAACTTTTTAGGGGTCAGGCAAAATTTTTCAGGGGTCAGGCAAAATGTTTTTCTTTTTTTTTGTTGTTTTGAACTCAAAATATTTCTCAGGGTTGGGGGAGAGTTTAAAATTAGTTGGGATGGGGGGCTGGAGAGAATGAGGGGTCAGAGAAATTTTTAGGGGTCAAGCCCAACTTTTTAGGGGTCAGGCCAAATATTTTTCTTTTTTTTTGTTTTGAACTCAAAATATTTCTCAGGGTTGAGGGGAGAGTGAAAGATTAGGGGGCTGGAGAGATTGAGGCGTCGGGGAAAATGTTAGGGGTCAGGCCGAACTTTTAAGGGGTAAGGCCAAATGTTTTGCTGCTTTTTTGTTTTTAACTCAAAATATTTCTCTGGGTTGGGGGAGAGTTAAAAACAAGTTGGAGTGGGAGGCTTGAGAGATTGATAGGTCGGGGAAAATTTTAGGGGTCAGGCCTAAATTTATAGTGGTCAGGCCAAATTTTTTTTTTTCTGAACTCAAAATATTTCTCAGGGTTGGGGGAGAGTTAAAACTTATTTGGGATGGGGGCTTGAGAGATTGAGGGGTCGGGGAAAACTTTAGAGGTCAGGCCAAACTTTATAGGGGTCAAGCCAAATTGTATTGTTATTGTTTTGTTTTGAACACAAAATATTTCTCAGAGTTGGGGTAAAGTAAAACAAAATTGGGTGGTGCGGCTTGAGATATTAAGGGTCGGGGAAAATTGTAAAGGTCCGGCCAAACTTTTTAGGGGTCGGGCAAAATTGTTTTGTTGTTTTGAACTTAAAATATTTTGTAGGTAAGTTTATAGTATGCACACCGGGGCAGCGATAGGTACGAATATAGTATGCGCACTGGGGCGGCGATAGGTATATATATAGTATGTGCACCGGGGGGGGGGCAATAGGTACGTGTATAGTAGTGCATAGAGATGGCGATAGGTACTTTATAGCATGTGCACAGGGATGGCAGTAAGTATGTATATAGAATGCGCACCAGGGCGGTGATAGGTATTTATTTATCATGCGCTTCGGGCCGGCGATCAGTACGTATATAGCACGCACACCAGAGCGGCGATAAGTATGAATTTAGCACGCGCACCGGCGTGGCGATAAGTACATATTTAGCATTCGTATCAGGCCGGCTATATGGACGTATTTAGCATTTGCACCGGGGCGGCGATAGGTACGTATGCAGCATTTGCACTGGGGCAGCGATACGTACGTATGTAGCACTTGCACCGGGGCAGCAATAGGTACTTATTTAGTATGCATACTGGGGCGGCAATAAGTACTCATATAGTATCTGCCCCGGGGCGGCGATAGGTATGTATATTGTATGTGCACCGGAGTGGTGATAGATATGTATATAGTATGAACACCGGGGCGGAGATAAGTACTTATATAGAAAGCGCAAATAGA
Organism: Sepiola atlantica; assembly: GCA_963556195.1. NCBI lineage: Eukaryota > Metazoa > Mollusca > Cephalopoda > Sepiida > Sepiolidae > Sepiola > Sepiola atlantica. Next base: position 55,433,734 of record OY744523.1, on the reverse strand, counting down.
TGTAGTACTTTTTATAGAAATATGTCATACTATTGCCCTAGGCAACGTAGGAGAAATGGTAGGAAAGAAGCATCTTTCACAAAAGGCAAAATTAGAAAGTAGCAAATAAATGGGGCGACCAGGGAAGAGAAAGGTAGAAAGATAAATAGACGGCTATAGAGGAGGGGGAGAAATTGAAGTTTGAATATAAAGATGTTACACACGCGATTTTCTTCAATTATATGTTTTTATGACCTCGAGCAACGCTAGCCTGTTATCTCTTATATAAAGGGCACTTGTCTGTATGTATGTATGTATGAGAGGATTGAAAATGATGAATAATATCATGAGAGGATTGAAAATGATGAAGAATACAATGAGAGGATTGAAAATGATGAAGAATACCATTAGAGGATAGAAATGATGAAGAATACCATGAGAGGATTGAAAATGATGAAGAACATCATGAGAGGATTGAAAATGATGAAGGATATCATGAGAGGATTGAAAATGCTGAAGAATACCATGAGGGGATTGAAAATGATGAAGAACATTATGAGAGGATTGAAAATGATGAAGAATATTATGACATGATTGAAAATGATGAAGAATATCATGAGAGGATTGAAATTAATGAAGAATACCATGAGAGTCTTGAAAATGATGAAAAATACCATGAGGGGATTAGAAATGATGAAGATACCATGAGAAGATTGAAAATGATGAAGAATACCATGAGAGAATTGAAAATGATGAAGAATATAATGAGAGGATTGAAAATAATGAAGAATATCATGAGAGGATTTAAAATGATGAAGAATATCATGAGAGGATTGAAAATGATGAAGAATGTCATGAGAGGATTGAAAATTATGAAGAATACCATGAGAGGATTGAAACTGATGAAGAATATCGTGAGAGGATTGAAAATGATGAAGAATACCATGAGGGGATTGAAACTGATGAAGAATATCATGATGGGATTGAAAATGATGAAGAATATCATGAGGATTTAAAATGATGAAGAACATCATGGGGGATTGAAAATGATGAAGAATATCATGAGGAGATTGAAAATGATGAAGAACATCATGAGAGGATTGAAAATGATGTACATCATGGGGGATTGAAAATGATGAAGAATATCATGAGAGGATTGAAAATGATGAAGAATATCATGAGAGGATTGAAAATGATGAAAAATACCATGAGGGGATTAGAAATGATGAAGATACCATGAGAGAATTGAAAATGATGAAGAATACCATGAGAGAATTGAAAATGATGAAGAATATAATGAGAGGATTGAAAATAATGAAGAATATCATGAGAGGATTTAAAATGATGAAGAATATCATGAGAGGATTGAAAATGATGAAGAATGTCATGAGAGGATTGAAAATTATGAAGAATACCATGAGAGGATTGAAACTGATGAAGAATATCGTGAGAGGATTGAAAATGATGAAGAATACCATTAGGGGATTGAAACTGATGAAGAATATCATGAGGATTTAAAATGATGAAGAACATCATGGGGGATTGAAAATGATGAAGAATATCATGAGGAGATTGAAAATGATGAAGAATATCATGAGAGGATTGAAAATGACCAAGAAAATCATGAGAGGATTAAAAATGATTAAGAATACCATGAGGGGATTGAAAATGATGTAGAATACCATGAGGGGATTGAAAATAATGAAGAACATCATGAGGGGATTTAAAATTATGAAGAACATCATGAGAGGATTGAAAATTATGAAGATCATCATGTGGGGATTGAAAATGATGAAGAATATCCATGATACATGATATATGATACATATCTATGATACATATACATGATACATATCTATGATACATACTACATATCTATGATACATGATACATATCTATGACAAATGATACATAATACATATCCATGATACATATACATGATACATATCCATGATACATATCCATGATACATTATACTTATCCATGATAAATGATAGGTATCCATTATACATGATACATATCCATGATACATTATACATATCCATGATACATATCCATGATACATTATACATGATACATGATACATATCATGATACATATACATGATACATGATAGATATCCAGGATACATATCAATGATACATATTCACGATACATATCCATGATACATGATACATACCTATGATACATGATACATGATACATATCCATAATAAATATCAATGACAAATGATACATATCCATGATACATATCTATGATACATGATACATATCAATGATACATGATACATATACATATCCATGATACATATTCATGATACATGATACATATCTATGATACATAAGACATATCTATTATACAGGATTCATGATACATATGATACATGATACATATACATGATACATATCCATGAAACATATATATATCCATGATACATATACATATCCATAATACATGATACATACCTATGATACATATACAGGATACATATCAAGGATAGATGATACACATCCATGATACATATACATACCCATGATACATGTACATATGCATGATACATATACATGATACATATCTATGATACATAACACATATACATGATACATATCCATGATACAGTATACATGATACATACCTATGATACATGATACATATCAATGATACATATCCATGATACATGATACATATCCATGATACACATCCATGATACATGATACATATCCATGATACATATTCATGATACATGATACATATCCATGATACCTATCCATGATACATGATACATATCCATGATACATTATACATATCCATGATACATATCCATGATACATGATACATATCCATGATACATGTCCATAACACATGATACATATACATATCCATGATACATATACATATACATGATACATACACATGATACATGATACATATACATTATACATATACATAATACATATACATGATACATGATACATATCCATGATACATGATACATATCTATGATACATGATACATATCCATGATACATAATACATGATACATATCCATGATACATAATACATATACATATCCACGATACATGATATATATATATACCTATACATGATACATATCCATGATACATATACGTATACATGATACATACACATGATACATATACATGCTACATATACATGATACACGATATATATACATGATACATATACATGATACATATACATGATACATATCCATTTTTTCAACGTTAATTGTGTGGGAGAAAAGTGCTCAATATCTTAGATTGAGCTACTGTAGTGATAGGTTTGGAAAATATTTTAATGCCATCTTCGTTCCCCTTTGGACTATTTTGCAGATAAAAAGGAGGGATACCTAAGTGATTTCAGTAGTGCTTAGGAGGCCTCCTTGACTTTCAAAGTACTCGGCGTTGTCCAGGAGAAAAGTGCTCAATATCCTAGATAGAGCTACTGTAGTGATAGGTTTGGAAATTATTTTAACGCCATCTCAATATCCTAGCGTGTGCTTCTGCTGTATAGAAACGGGGGGGGGTGCTTCTGCAATATAGCAACTGGGGGGTACTTCTGTGGTATAGCAACCGGAGGGTGGTTCTGCAATATAGAAACTTGAGGTTTCTGCGGTATAGCAACCGGGGGAGGGGGGGAGTTGTGCTTCTGCGGTATAGGAGCCTGGGGCTTCTGCGGTATGGCCCTCAGGGGGTGCGTCTGCGGTATAGGGGTGCCTCTATGGTATTGCACTCGGGGGGTGCTTCTGCAGTATAGGAACCTGAAGCTTCTGCGGTATAGCAACCAAAGGTGGGATGCTTCTGCGGTATAGGACCACAAGGCTTCTGCGGTATAGCAACAGGTGGGGGGTTCTTCTGCGGTATAGGACCACGAGGCTTCTGCAGTATAGCAACCGGGGGGTTCTTCTCTGGTATAGCAACGGGGGGAGGGGTGCTTCTGTTGTATGGCACCTGGGGGGTGTTTTTGCAGTATAGGAACCTGAGGCTTCTGTGGTATGCACCCAGGGGGGTGCTTCTGCGGTATGGAACCCAGGGGGTTTCTTTTGCGGTATGGCAGCCAGGGGGGTGCTTCTGCGGTATAGAATCATGAGGCTTCCGCTGTATAGCAACCAGGGGTTGGGAGCTTCTGCGGTATAGTACCACAAGGCTTCTGCGGTATAGTATCTGCACTGGGCTGGTGATTGGTACGTATTTCGCATTCGCACTGGAGCTGCGATAGGAACATATGTAGCATTGCACCGGGGCAGCAATAGGTACGTATGTAGCATTCACACCGGGGCAGCGATAGGTACGTATATAGCATGCATACCGGGGCAGCAATGGGTATTATATAGTATATGCACCGGGGCGGCAATAGGTACGTATATAGTATGCGCACTGGGGCGACGATAGGTACGTATATAGTCTGCGAACCACGGTGGCGATACATAGGTATATAGTATGAATACCAGAGCGGAGATAAGTACCTATATAGAAAGCGCAGATAGAGGTGGTACTTTTTATATAAATATGTCATACTATTGCCCTGGCCAACGTAGGAGAAATGGTGGGGAAGAAGCAGCCTTCCCAAAAGGCAAAATTAAAAAGAAGCGGTGAAATGGGGCGACCAGGGAAGAGAAAGGTAGAAAGATAAATAGACGGCTATAGAGGAGGGGGGGAATAGAAGTTTGAATATAAAGATGTTACACACGCGATTTCTCCTCAATTATATGTTTTTATTACCCTGAGCAACACCGGGTAGCCCCGCTAGTCTCTTATATAAAGGGCACTTGTCTGTATGTATGTATGTATGTCTGTATATGAAGTTTCTCCTCAAAAACTACGCGACGACATGTCAAAAAGTTTATATCTTCAGCACCGTACAACACCTGGGATCATAATATCTCAAAATTACAACAAAAAAAAAATGTTGCTGGGGGTCAACGGGGCCAGTCTTCGGCAGCAGGTCTGGTTTTTTCAAACTTTTCTAATGTTATTCAGTAGTAATTTGGAAATCAGCCAATGTAATTATGTAATAATAATTTTATTTTCAACCAACTTATTCTTGTGCACGTGACGTCACAGTAATAGGTATATGACGTCATCGTTATAGGTTTTTACATTTTTTTCTCTTCAAAACTTATTTTACTTACAGTGACCCGTTGAGTCATAACCACTCTATATATGTATAAAAAAAGAAAAAAGAAGAATTTAACAAGTACACGTTTACAATGACCCGTTGAGTCATAACCACTCTATATATGTATAAAAAAAAGAAAAAAGAAGAATTTAACAAGTACACGTTTACAATGACCCGTTGAGTCATAACCACTCTATATATGTATAAAAAAAGAAAAAAAGAAGAATTTTACAAGTAAACGTTTACAGTGACCCGTTGAGTCATAACCACTCTATATATGTATAAAAAAAGAAAAAAGAAGAATTTAACAAGTACACGTTTACAGTGACCCGTTGAGTCATAACCACTCTATATATGTATAAAAAAGAAAAAAAGAAGAATTTAACAAGTACACGTTTACAATGACCCGTTGAGTCATAACCACTCTATATATGTATAAAAAAAGAAGAATTTAACAAGTAAACGTTTACAGTGACCCGTTGAGTCATAACCACTCTATATATGTATAGAAAAAAGAAAAAAAGAAGAATTTAACAAGAACATGTTTATAGAGACCCGTTGAGTCATAACCACTCTATATATGTATAAAAAAGAAAAAAAGAAGAATTTAACAAGTACACGTTTACAATGACCCGTTGAGTCATAACCACTCTATATATGTATAAAAAAAGAAATAAAGAAGAATTTAACAAGTAAACGTTTACAGTGACCCGTTGAGTCATAACCACTCTATATATGTATAAAAAAAGAAAAAAAGAATTTAACAAGTACACGTTTACAGTGACCCGTTGGGTCGTAACCATTCTATATATGTATAAAAAAAGAAAAAAAAGAAGAATTTAACAAGTACACGTTTACAGTGACCCGTTGAGTCATAACCACTCTATATATGTATAAAAACAGAAAAAAGAAGAATTTAACAAGTACACGTTTACAGTGACTCGTTGAGTCATAACCACTCTATATATGTATAAAAAAAGAAAAAAAGAAACATTTAACAAGTACACGTTTACAGTGACCCGTTGAGTCATAACCACTCTATATATGTATAAAAAAGAAAAAAGAAGAATTTAACAAGTACACGTTTACAATGACCCGTTGAGTCATAACCACTCTATATATGTATAAAAAAAGAAAAAAAGAAGAATTTAACAAGTAAACGTTTACAGTGACCCGTTGAGTCATAACAACTCTATATATGTATAGAAAAAAGAAAAAAGAGGAATTTAACAAGAACACGTTTACAGTGACCCGTTGAGTCATAACCACTCTATATATGTATAAAAAAAGAAGAATTTAACAAGTAAACGTTTACAGTGACCCGTTGAGTCATAACAACTCTATATATGTATAGAAAAAAGAAAAAAAGAAGAATTTAACAAGAACATGTTTATAGTGACCCGTTGAGTCATAACCACTCTATATATGTATAAAAAAAGAAAAAAGAAGAATTTAACAAGTACACGTTTACAGTGACCCGTTGAGTCATAACCACTCTATATATGTATAAAAACAGAAAAAAGAAGAATTTAACAAGTACACGTTTACAGTTACCCGTTGAGTCATAACCACTCTATATATGTATAAAAAAAGAAAAAAGACGAATTTAACAAGTACACGTTTACAATGATCCGTTGAGTCATAACCACTCTATATATGTATAAAAAAAGAAAAAAAGAAGAATTTAACAAGAAAACGTTTACAGTGACCCGTTGAGTCATAACCACTCTATATATGTATAAAAAAAGAAAAAAGAAGAATTTAACAAGTACACTTTACAGTGACCCGTTGAGTCATAACCACTCTATATATGTATAAAAAAAGAAAAAAGAAGAATTTAACAAGTACACGTTTACAATGACCCGTTGAGTCATAACCACTCTATATATGTATAAAAAAAGAAGAATTTGACAAATAAACGTTTACAGTGACCCGTTGAGTCATAACCACTCTATATATGTATAGAAAAAAGAAAAAAAGAAGAATTTAACAAGAACATGTTTATAGTGACCCGTTGAGTCATAACCACTCTATATATGTATAAAAAAAGAAAAAATAAGAATTTAACAAGTACACGTTTACAATGACCCGTTGAGTCATAACCACTCTATATATGTATAAAAAAAGAAGAATTTAAAAAGTAAACGTTTACAGTGACCTGTTGAGTAATAACCACTCTATATATGTATAAAAAAAGAAAAAAGAAGACTTTAACAAGTACACGTTTACAGTGACCCGTTGAGTCATAACCACTCTATATATGTATAAAAAAGAAGAATTTAACAAGTAAACGTTTACAGTGACCCGTTGAGTCATAACTACTCTATGTATAGAAAAAAGAAAAAAGAGGAATTTAACAAGAACACGTTTACAGTGACCCGTTGAGTCATAACCACTCTATATATGTATAAAAAAAGAAAAAAGAAGAATTTAACAAGTACACGTTTACAGTGACCCGTTGAGTCATAACCACTTCATATATGTATAAAAAAAGAAAAAAGAAGAATTTAACAAGTACACGTTTACAATGACCCGTTGAGTCATAACCACTCTATTATATATGTATAAAAAAAGAAAAAAGAAGAATTTACCAAGTACACGTTTACAGTGACCCGTTGGGTCATAACTACTCTATATATAAAAAAAAGAAGAATTTAACAAGTACACGTTTAAAGTGACCCGTTGGGTCATAACCACTCTATATATGTATAAAAAAAGAAAAAAAAAGAATTTAACAAGTACACGTTTACAGTGACCCGTTGAGTCAGAACCACTCTATATATGTATACAAAAAAAAAGAAGACTTTAACAAGTACACGTTTACAGTGACCCGTTGGGTCATAACAACTCTATATATGTATAAAAAAAGAAAAAAAGAAGAATTTAACAAGTACACGTTTACAGTGACCCGTTGGGTCATAACCATTCTATATATGTATAAAAAAAGAAAAAAAAGAATTTAACAAGTACACGTTTACAGTGACCCGTTGAGTCATAACCACTCTATATATGTATAAAAACAGAAAAAAGAAGAATTTAACAAGTACACGTTTACAGTGACCCGTTGAGTCATAACCACTCTATATATGTATAAAAAAAGAAAAAAAGAAACATTTAACAAGTACACGTTTACAGTGACCCGTTGAGTCATAACCACTATATATGTATAAAAAAAGAAAAAAGAAGAATTTAACAAGTACACGTTTACAATGACCCGTTGAGTCATAACCACTCTATATATGTATAAAAAAAGAAAAAAAGAAGAATTTAACAAGTAAACGTTTACAGTGACCCGTTGAGTCATAACCACTCTATATATGTATAGAAAAAAGAAAAAAAGAAGAATTTAACAAGAACATGTTTATAGTGACCCGTTGAGTCATAACCACTCTATATATGTATAAAAAAAGAAAAAAGAAGAATTTAACAACTACACGTTTACAGTGACCCGTTGAGTCATAACCACTCTATATATGTATAAAAAAAGAAAAAAGAAGAATTTAACAAGTACACGTTTACAATGATCCGTTGAGTCATAACCACTCTATATATGTATAAAAAAAGAAAAAAAGAAGAATTTAACAAGTAAACGTTTACAGTGACCCGTTGAGTCATAACCACTCTATATATGTATAAAAAAAGAAAAAAGAAGAATTCAACAAGTACACGTTTACAATGACCCGTTGAGTCATAACCACTCTATATATGTATAGAAAAAAGAAAAAAGAGGAATTTAACAAGAACACGTTTACAGTGACCCGTTGAGTCAAAACCACTCTATATATGTATGAAAAAAGAAAAAAAGAAGAATTTAACAAGAAAACGTTTACAGTGACCCGTTGAGTCATAACCACTCTATATATGTATAAAAAAAGAAAAAAGAAGAATTTAACAAGTACACTTTACAGTGACCCGTTGAGTCATAACCACTCTATATATGTATAAAAAAAAGAAAAAAGAAGAATTTAACAAGTACACGTTTACAATGACCCGTTGAGTCATAACCACTCTATATATGTATAAAAAAAGAAGAATTTGACAAGTAAACGTTTACAGTGACCCGTTGAGTCATAACCACTCTATATATGTATAGAAAAAAGAAAAAAAGAAGAATTTAACAAGAACATGTTTATAGTGACCCGTTTAGTCATAACCACTCTATATATGTATAAAAAAAGAAAAAAAAAGAATTTAACAAGTACACGTTTACAATGACCCGTTGAGTCATAACCACTCTATATATGTATAAAAAAAGAAGAATTTAAAAAGTAAACGTTTACAGTGACCCGTTGAGTCATAACCACTCTATATATGTATAAAAAAAGAAAAAAGAAGAATTTAACAAGTACACGTTTACAGTGACCCGTTTAGTCATAACCACTCTATATATGTATAAAAAAGAAAAAAGAAGAATTTAACAAGTAAACGTTTACAATGACCCGTTGAGTCATAACCACTCTATATATGTATAAAAAAAGAAAAAAAGAAGAATTTAACAAGTAAACGTTTACAGTGACCCGTTGAGTCATAACTACTCTATATATGTATAGAAAAAAGAAAAAAGAGGAATTTAACAAGAACACGTTTACAGTGACCCGTTGAGTCATAACCACTCTATATATGTATAAAAAAAGAAAAAAGAAGAATTTAACAAGTACACGTTTACAGTGACTCGTTGAGTCATAACCACTTCATATATGTATAAAAAAAGAAAAAAGAAGAATTTAACAAGTACACGTTTACAGTGACCCGTTGAGTCATAACCACTCTATTATATATGTATAAAAAAAGAAAAAAGAAGAATTTACCAAGTACACGTTTACAGTGACCCGTTGGGTCATAACTACTCTATATATAAAAAAAAGAAGAATTTAACAAGTACACGTTTAAAGTGACCCGTTGGGTCATAACCACTCTATATATGTATAAAAAGAGAAAAAAAAAGAATTTAACAAGTACACGTTTACAGTGACCCGTTGAGTCAGAACCACTCTATATATGTATACAAAAAAAAAGAAGACTTTAACAAGTACACGTTTACAGTGACCCGTTGGGTCATAACCACTCTATATATGTATAAAAAAAGAAAAAAAGAATTTAACAAGTACACGTTTACAGTGACCCGTTGGGTCATAACCATTCTATATATGTATAAAAAAAGAAAAAAAAGAAGAATTTAACAAGTACACGTTTACAGTGACCCGTTGAGTCATAACCACTCTATATATGTATAAAAAAAGAAAAAAGAAGAATTTAACAAGTACACGTTTACAATGACCTGTTGAGTCATAACCACTCTATATATGTATAAAAAAAGAAGAATTTGACAAGTAAACGTTTACAGTGACCCGTTGAGTCATAACCACTCTATATATGTATAGAAAAAAGAAAAAAAGAAGAATTTAACAAGAACATGTTTATAGTGACCCGTTGAGTCATAACCACTCTATATATGTCTAAAAAAAGAAAAAATAAGAATTTAACAAGTACACGTTTACAATGACCCGTTGAGTCATAACCACTCTATATATGTATAAAAAAAGAAGAATTTAAAAAGTAAACGTTTACAGTGACCCGTTGAGTCATAACCACTCTATATATGTATAAAAAAAGAAAAAAGAAGAATTTAACAAGTACACGTTTACAGTGACCCGTTTAGTCATAACCACTCTATATATGTATAAAAAAAAAAAAAGAAGAATTTAACAAGTAAACGTTTACAATGACCCGTTGAGTCATAACCACTCTATATATGTATAAAAAAAGAAAAAAAGAAGAATTTAACAAGTAAACGTTTACAGTGACCCGTTGAGTCATAACTACTCTATATATGTATAGAAAAAAGAAAAAAGAGGAATTTAACAAGAACACGTTTACAGTGACCCGTTGAGTCATAACCACTCTATATATGTATAAAAAAAGAAAAAAGAATTTAACAAGTACACGTTTACAGTGACTCGTTGAGTCATAACCACTTCATATATGTATAAAAAAAGAAAAAAGAAGAATTTAACAAGTACACGTTTACAGTGACCCGTTGAGTCATAACCACTCTATTATATATGTATAAAAAAAGAAAAAAGAAGAATTTACCAAGTACACGTTTACAGTGACCCGTTGGGTCATAACTACTCTATATATAAAAAAAAGAAGAATTTAACAAGTACACGTTTAAAGTGACCCGTTGGGTCATAACCACTCTATATATGTATAAAAAGAGAAAAAAAAAGAATTTAACAAGTACACGTTTACAGTGACCCGTTGAGTCAGAACCACTCTATATATGTATACAAAAAAAAAGAAGACTTTAACAAGTACACGTTTACAGTGACCCGTTGGGTCATAACCACTCTATATATGTATAAAAAAAGAAAAAAAGAATTTAACAAGTACACGTTTACAGTGACCCGTTGGGTCATAACCATTCTATATATGTATAAAAAAAGAAAAAAAAGAAGAATTTAACAAGTACACGTTTACAGTGACCCGTTGAGTCATAACCACTCTATATATGTATAAAAAAAGAAAAAAGAAGAATTTAACAAGTACACGTTTACAATGACCCGTTGAGTCATAACCACTCTATATATGTATAAAAAAAGAAGAATTTAACAAGTAAACGTTTACAATGACCCGTTGAGTCAGAACCACTCTATATATATTTCTCAGGGTTGAAGAAGAGTGAAAAATAAGTTGGGATAGGGAGGCTGGGGAGAATAAGAGGCCGGGGAAAAGTTTAGGGGTCAGGCCAAATTTTGTTCTTTTTTTTTGTTTTGAACTGAAAATATTACTCAGGGTTGAGGGAGTGAAAAATTAGGGAGCTGGAGAGATTGAGGGGTCGGGGGAAAATTTAGGGGTCCGGCCTAACTTTTTAGGGGTCAGGCCGAACTTTTTAGGGGTCAGGCCAAATTTTTTTGTTTTTTTTGTATTGAAGTCAAAATATTTCGCAGGGTTGGGGAGAGTTAAAAATTAGTTGGGATGGGGGGGGCTGGAGAGAATGAGGGGTCGGGGTTTATTTTAGGGGTCAGGCCAAACTTTTTAGGGGTCAGGCCAAATTTTTTTGTTTTTGTTTTGAAGTCAAATTATTTCTCAAGGTTGGGAGAGAGTGAAAAATTAGGGGGCTGGAGAGATTGAGGGGTCGGGGAAAATTTTAGGGGTCAAGCTGAACTTTTTAGGGGTCAGGCCAAATTTTTTTGTTTTTTTTTTGTTTTGAAGTCAAAATATTTCTCAGGGTTGGGGTAGAGTTAAAAATCAGTTGGGATTGGGGGGCTGGAGAGAATGAGGGGTCGGTGTAAATTTTACGGGTCAGGCCAAACTTTTTAGGGGTCAGGTCAAATTTTTTTGTTTTTTTTTTGTTTTGAAGTGAAAATATTTCTCAGGGTTGGGGGAGAGTGAAAAATTAGTTGGGATGGGGAGATTGAGGGGTCGGGGTAAATTTTAGGGGTCAGGCCAAACTTTTTAGGGGTCAGGCCAGATTTTTTTCGTTTTTTTGTTGTTTTGAACTCAAAATATTTCTCAGGGTGTGGGGAGAGTTAAAAATTAGGGGGCTGGAGAGATTGAGGGGTCGGGGAAAATTTTAGGGGTCAGGCCGAACTTTTTAGGGGTCAGGCCAAATTTTTTTGTTTTGAAGTCAAAATATTTCTCAGGGTTGAGGGAGAGTTAAACATTAGGGGGCTTGAGAGATTGAGGGGTCGGGGAAAATTTTAGGGGTCAGGCAGAACTTTTTAGGGGTCCGGCCAAATTTTTTTTCTTCTTTTTTTGAACTTAAAATATTTCTCAGGGTTATGGTACACTGAAAAAAAAGTTCGGGGGGGGGGCTTGAGAGATTAGGGGGTCGGGGAAAATTTTAGGGGTCAGGCCAAATTTGTTAGGGTCAGGCCAAATTTTCTTTTTTTTCTTTTTTTGAACTTAAAATATTTCTCAGGGTTGTGGAACAATGAAAAAAAGTTGGGGGGGGGGGCTGGAGAGATTAGGGGGTCGGGGAAAATTTTAGGGGTCAGGCCAAAGTTTTTAGGGGTCCGGCCAAATTTTTTTGTTTTTTTTTGTTTTGAAGTCAAAATATATCTCATGGTTGGGGGAGAGTGAAAAATTAGGGGGCTGGAGAGATTTAGGGGTCGGGGAAAATTGTAGGGGTCAGGACGAACTTTTTAGGGGACAGGCCAAATTTTTTTTTTTTTTTTTTGTTTTGAACTCAAAATATTTCTCAGGGTTAGGGGAGAGTGAACAATTAGGGGGCTGGAGAGATTAAGGGATCGGGGAAAATTTTAGGGATCAGGACGAACTTTTTAGGGGTCAGGCTAAATTTTTTTTTTTTTTTTTTTTGAACTCAAAATATTTCTCAGGGTTGGGGGAGAGTGAACAATTAGGGGGCTGGAGAGATTAAGGGGTCGGGGAAAATTTTAGGGGTCAGGACGAACTTTTTCGGGGTCAGGTCAATTTTTTTTCTTTTTTTTGGTTTTGAACTCAAAATATTTCTCAGGGTTGGGGGAGAGTGAAAAATTAGGGGGCTGGAGAGATGTAGGGGTCGGGGAAAATTTTAAAGGTCAGGACGAACTTTTTAGGGGTGAGGCAAAATTTTTTGTTTTTTTTTGTTTTGAAGTCAAAATATTTCTCATGGTTGGGGGAGAGTGAAAAATTAGGGGGCTGGAGAGCTTTAGGGGTCGGGGAAAATTTTAGGGGTCAGGACGAACTTTTTAGGGTTCCGGCCAAATTATTTTCTTTTTTTTTGGTTTTGAACTCAAAATATTTCTCAGGGTTGGGGGAGAGTGAACAATTAGGGGGATGGAGAGATTGAGGGGTCGGGGAAAATTTTAGGGGTCAGGACGAACTTTTTAGGGGTCAGGCCAAATTTTTTTGTTTTTTTTTGTTTTGAAGTCAAAATATTTCTCATGGTTGGGGGAGAGTGAAAAATTAGAGGGCTGGAGAGATTTAGGGGTCGGGGAAAATTTTAGGGGTCAGGACGAACTTTTTAGGGGTCAGGCCAAATTTTTTTCTTTTTTTTTGGTTTTGAACTAAAAATATTTCTCAGGGTTGGGGGAGAGTTAACAATTAGGGGGATGGAGAGATTGAGGGGTCGGGGAAAATTTTTGGGATCAGGACGAACTTTTTAGGGGTCGGGCCAAATTTGTTTCTTTTTTTTGTTGTTTTGAACTCAAAATATTTCTCATGGTTGGGGGAGAGGTAAAAATGTGTTGGGATAGGGGCCTGGACAGAATGAGGGGTCGGGAAAATTTTAGGGGTCAGGCCGAACTTTTTAGGGGTCAGGCCAAATTTTTGTTGTTTTTTTTTGTTTTGAAGTCAAAATATTTCTCAGGGTTGGGGGAGAGTGAAAAATTAGGGGGCTGGAGAGATTGAGGGGTCAGGGAAAACTTTAGGGATCAGGCCGAACTTGTTAGGGGTCAGGCCAAATTTTTTTGTTGTTTTTTGTTTTGAACTCAAAATATTTCTCAGGGTAGGGGAGGAGATAAAAATTAGGGGTCTGGAGAGATTGAGCGGTCGGGGAAAATTTTAGGGGTCAGGCCGAACTTTTTAGGGGTCAGGCCAAATTTTTTTCTTTTTTTTGTTGTTTTTAACAAAAAATATTTCTCATGGGTGGAGAGAGTTAAAAATTAGTTAGGATGAGGGGCTGGAGAGAATGAGGGGTCGAGGAAAATTTTAAGGGTCAGGCCGAACTTTTAAGGGGTCAGGCCAAATTTTTTTGTTTTTTTTTTGTTTTGAAGTAAAAATACTTCTTAGGGTTGGGAGAGAGTAAAAATTAGTTGGGATGGGGGCTGGAGAGAATGAGGTGTCTGGGAAAATTTTAGGGGTCAGGCCGAACTTTTTAGGGGTCAGGCCAAATTTTTTTTTTTTTTTTTGAAGTCAAAATATTTCTCAGGGGTGGAGGAGAGTGAAAAATTAGGGGGCTGGAGAGATTGAGGGGTCGGGGAAAAGTTTAGGGGTCAGGGCGAATTTTAAGGGGTCAGGCAAAATTTTTTTGTTTTTTTTGTTTTGAAGTCAAAATATTTCTCAGGGTTGGGGGAGAGTATAAAATTAGGGGGCTGGAGAGATTGAGGGGTCGGGGAAAATTTTAGGGATCAGGCCGAACTTTTAAGGGGTCAGCCAAATTTTTTTTTGTTTTTTTTTTGAACTCAAAATATTTCTCAGGTTTAGGGGAGAGTGCAAAATTAGGGGGCTTGATTAGAATGAGGAGTCGGGGAACATTTTAGGGATCAGCCTAAACTTTTTAGGGGTCAGGCCAAATGAATTTGTTTTTTTTTTGTTTTGAACTCAAAATATTTCTCATGGTTGGGGTTGAGTGAAAAATTAGGGGGCTTTAGAGATTGAGGGGTCGGGGAAAATTTTAGGGGTCAGGCCGAACTTTTTAGGGGTTAGGTTAGTTATTTAAATTTTTTTTTGTTTTGAACTCAAAATATTTCTCTAGGTTGGGGGAGAGTAAAATAAAATTGGAGGGTGCGGCTTGAGATATTAGGGGTCGAGGAAAATTGTATGGGTCACGCTAAACTTTTTAGAGGGTCGGGCGAAAGTTTTATTTATTTTTAACTTAAAATATTTGGTAGGAAAATATATAGTATGCACACTGGGGCGGCGATAGATACGAATATAGTATGCGCATGGGGGCGGCAATAGGTATATATATAGTATGTGCACCAGGGTGGCAATAGGTACGTGTATAGTAGTGCATATAGGTGGCGACAGGTACTATATAGCATGTGCACAGGGATGGCAGTAAGTATCTATATAGAATGCACACCTAGGCAATTATCGGTATATAGTTAGCATGCGCTCCGGGGCGGCTATCAGTACGTATATAGCACGCACACCAGGGCGACGATAGGTACGTATTTAGCACGCGTACCAGAGCGGCAATAGGAACATGTTTAGCATTTGCATCATACCGGCGATAGTGACATATTTAGCATTTGCACCGGGGCGGCGATAAGTACGTATGTAGCATTCACAACGGGGTGGAGATAGGTACGTATGCAGCATTCGCACTGGGGCAGCGATAGGTACGTATGTAGCATGTGCACTGGGGAAGCGATAGGTACTTATTTAGTATGCATACCGGGGCGGCAATAGGTACTTATATAGTATCTGCCTGGGGCGGCGATAGGTACGTATATTGTATGTGCACCGGGGTGGCGATAGATATGTATATTGTATGAACACTGGGGCGGAGATAAGTACCTATATAGAAGGCGCAGATAGATGTGGTGCTTTTTATAGAAATATGTCATACTATTGCCCTGGGCAACGTAGGAGATATGGTGGGGAAGAAACAGCTTTCGCAAAAGGCAAAATTAGAAAGTAGCGGTGAAATGGGACGACCAGGGAAGAGAAAGGTAGAAAGATAAAAAGACGGCTATAGAGAAAGGGGTGGAGAAGTAGAAGTTTGTATATAAAGATGATACACACACGATTTTTCTTCAATTATATGTTTTTATGATTCCGAGCAACGCCTGGTAGCCCCGCTAGTCTCCTATATAAAGGCCAGTTGTCTGTATGTCTGTCTGTCTGTTTGTTTGTCTGTTTGTATGTCCAGATACTCCTCCGAGAGTACCCAACAAACAGTCACACGGTTGACATCATTATGACCGGCCAGCCCTGGGACGTATAATATCTCAGAACTAGAAAAAAAATTGCCTCTTCGAGGGTCGACTGAGATTTTTTCTCCAATGGGGGGGTGCCTTTTTCCTCGATTTTCAACGTTGTTTAGTACTAATTTGAGAAAAAAACAATGACATCATGTAGAATTTGAGAAATAATGCACCGTCACGCTTTAAACAGGAAATTACGTCAGAGGAAAATAGTGTAGGAAAGAAAATCCCTCACACTAAAACTCTTCTTTCCCTCTCACTCTCACCCCTTCTACCTTCCCTTCCTCCCCTACGCCCGTTCTGTTGTTATAATACCACCCTCCTAAGGATTACCTCCTCCTTTTTGAGAGTTGTGGAGATAGAGCGGCGGTGTTACTGCTTCAGGTCAAATTAGGGGGGGGGTCGGCATTCGCTGGTGGAGCGCCTCATGCAAAATTGTGAGATGGGGGATTGTCGGCATAATGCAAAGTCACGATTTTAACAGGAAATGACGTCAAAGGGAATCCCTTACGGCACTTTTTTGAACATGAGTCCATAGTGAAGCAAAGGTTGCTTAATTCCTAACGGCACTTTTTTGAACATGAGTCCATAGTGAAGCAAGGGTTGTTTAATCAATAACGGCACTTTTTTTAACACGAGTTTATTGTGAAGCAAGGGTTGCTTAATCCCAACCGCACTTCTTCTGTTGACATGATACCATCCTCCCAGGTATTACCTCCTTCTTTTTGAGAGGTGTGAAGTTAGTGTAGAATCAGTAAAATTAAAGTAATAAATAATTATGCTCCACCATTGTTTTCACTAATATTTGTATACATGTTACATAACGTCTCAATAAGTAAAGTAAGAAGAGAAATTATTATGCTCCGCCATTGTTTTCACTAATTATTGTATACAGATTAAAATACATCTCAATAAATAAAGTAATAGAAATAATTATGCTCCACCACTGTTTTCACTAATATTTGTATACATGTTAAATAACGTCTCAAAAAGTTAAGTAAGAAAAGAGATAATTATGCTCCGCCATTGTTTTCACTAATATTTGTATACATATTAAATAACGTCTCAAGAAGTTAAGTAAGAAGAAAAATAATTATGCTCCGCCATTGTTTTCACTAATATTTGTATACATATTAAATTACGTCTCAAGAAGTTAAGTAAGAAGAAAAATAATTATGCTCCGCCATTGTTTTCACTAATATTGTATACATTTTAAATAACGTCTCAATAAGTAAAGTAAGAAGAGAAATAATTATGCTCCACTACTGTTTTCACTAATATTTTTATACATATAAAAACCTTCTCAATAAGTAAAGTAAGAAGAGAAATTATTATGCTCCTCTATTGTTTTAACTTATATTTGTATACATATTAAATAACGTCTCAATAAGTTAAGTAAGAAGAGAAATAATTATGCACCGCCATTGTTTTCACTAATATTTGTATACATGTAAAATAACATTTTTTTTTTAACTCAAAATATTTCGCAGGGTTGGGAGAGAGTGAAAAATTAGTTGAGGGTAGGGGGCTGGAGACATTGAGGGGTCGAAGAAAATTTTAGGGGTCAATCCGAACTTTTTAGGGGTCAGGCAAAATTTGTTCGTTTTATTTTGTCTGTAACTCAAAATATTTCTCAGGGTTAGGAGCGCCTCAGGCCGAATTTGGGGGAGTGTCGGCATTTGCAGGTGTGAGCACTTCAGGCAGAATTTGGGAAGGAGTGTCGGCATTCGCCAGTATGAGCGACTCAGGCAAAATTTGGGGAGGGGAGCACCTAAGGCGAACTTTGGCGGAGTACGAGTATTAGTCGGTAAGAGAGAGATCTCGACCGTGGGCGCGTATCAGACTGTACTTTAGGGGAGAGGAAGTGAACAAAAGGAAAAGGGATTCAAAAATAAAATGATAATCTGATTTTTGATTCGACAGTGTAACATCGACACCTATCGGATAGGACTAGATAATACATTTTATCTCAAGGCAAAAATGCCGAGAACAGATACTACACTTTGATCTTAGCACAAAAGGCCAACAAAAGCATCTGAAATTAAAGGTATTTACTCCTCCCCAGGAGTTAGGCACAAGGCCAGTTTTATCTTACTCCCACAAGTAAGATGTGACCCAAGATCGGGTCGAGCAAGTGGGGTTAAAAGCCAGCGCTCGAGAGGTGAGCACTCTGGCCATTTAAAAATTGCCTGGGCAGCCCCGTCGGCATTCCTCGGTAGGGGCGCCTCAGACAGTAAGCAATAAACTTACTCCTCCCCAAAGAGGGGAGGCGAAGCCTGGGAGGGTGGACCTCCTAGAACTGCACAGGACAGGCGTGCAGTATCCATCGGAACAGATACTACACTTTGATCTTAGCCAAAAGACATTAAAGGTATTTACTCCTCCCCAGGAGTTAGGCACAAGGCCAGTTTTATCTTACTCCCACAAGTAAGATGTGACCACAGCTTGAGTCGAGAAAGTGGGGTTAAAAGCCAGCGCTCGAGAGGTGAGCACTCTGGCCATTTAAAAATTGCCTGGGCAGCCCCGTCGGCATTCCCCGGTAGGGGCGCCTCAGACAGTAAGCAATAAACTTACTCCTCCCCAAAGAGGGGAGGCGAAGCCTGGGAGGGTGGACCTCCTAGAACTGCACAGGACAGGCGTGCAGTATCCATCGGAACAGATACTACACTTTGATCTTAGCCAAAAGCCAAAAACCAATCTACACCTGAACAGCGGTCTATCCACTAGACACTGTTTAAATTACATTATTAAATTAACAAGTAATAATAACTAGGATTTTCTTTCAACAAACATTGTATACTACTATTTAACAAATTCTTATATAAGTTTGGATTATCAACAATGAATTTTAGACTCCCCTAGGCCGTTTTTCTCTAATTCAACATAGCTTTCATACGCCATTACCGAAAATGACATTAATTCACTTCTTTTGGCTAAGATCAAAGTGTAGTATCTGTTTCGATGGATACTGCACCCCATAGACTGGTATCGTCTTGGCCTTCGGGGCTTCATTCCGTCGGTCTATGGGTTTGTCCTGTGCAGTTCTAGAAGGTCCACACTCCCAGGCTTTGCCTCCCCTCTTTGGGGAGGAGTAAGTTTATTGCTAGAGGCGCCCTATCGGGGAATGCCGAATAACAGCATCTACGTTTCTCTTCGGACGATTTTGCAGATGAAAAGCGGGGGTGGGGGGACGGTTACAGTGATTTCAGTAGTGCTCCAGAAGCCTCCTAGATTTTTTAAATACTCGGCGTTGTCTGGGAGAAAACTGCTCAATGTTCTAGATAGAGCTACTGTAGTGATAAGTTTGTGTAATATTTTAACGCCATTTACGATTCTCTTCGAACTATTGTGCAGAATAAAAAGGAGGGGGGATCGGTAAGACTGATGTCAGTAGAGGCTTCTGCTGTATAGCAACCGGTGGGGGGATTTCTGCGGTATAGGAACCTGAGGCTTCTGCAGTATGGCACCCGGGGAAAAGTGCTCAATATCCTAGATAGAGCTACTGTAGTGATAGGTTTAGAAAATATTTTAACGCCATCTTCGTTCCCCTTTGGACTATTTTGCAGATGAAAAGGAGGGAGGATACCTAAGTGATTTCAGTAGTGCTCAGGAGGCCTATTTGTTTTTCAAAGTACTCGGTGTTGTCCGGGAAAAAAGTGCTCAATGTGCTAGATAGACCTACTGTAGTGATAGGTTTGGATAATATTTTAACAGCATCTACGCTGAAAAAGATGGGGGAATCGATAAAAGTTATTTCAGTAGTGCTCAGGAGGCCTCCTTGATTTTCAAAGTACTCGGGGTTGTCCAAGAGAAAAGTGCTCAATATCCTAGATAGAGCTACTGTAGTACTCGGCGTTGTCCGGGAGAAAATTGCTCAATGTGCTAGATAGAGCTACTGTAGTGATAGGTTTGGTTAATATTTTAACAACATCTACACTGAAAACCTATTTAGCATTCACAGCGCGGCAGCAATAAGTACGTATTTAGCATTCAGCAGTGGTGATAGGAACGTATATAGCATGTGCACATGGGAGGCAATAAATACGTATATAGCATGCGCATCGGAAGTGTAAAAAAAATTGGGGGGGAGGCAAAATATTTTTTATTTCTGTTATCTTTTTCATTGAAAATATTTATATGTATGGGGGAGGATGAAAAAAAAAATTTTCGTGGGGGGGGGGAGGGCTAAAATTTTTTTTTTTTTCTTCTTTTTTAAAATAAAAATATTTCTATGTATGGGGGGAACATAAAATTTTTGGGGGGTAGGGGGGTCAAAAATTTTTCTTTTTTTTTTCCTTTAAATTAAAAATATTTCTAAGTATGTGGGAGGATAGAAAAAAAAATTTTCTTGTGGGAGGCAAAAAAATGTATTTTTTCTGTTTTTAACTAAAAATATTTATATTTATGATAGTGACAATACATGAATGAACACTATTTTGTTTTTCTAACACGACAGGGGCGAATTAATATGAGTTCTTACATATGCGAACTGGGCTGGAGATTGGTACATATATAGTATGTGTACCCTTGCAGAGATAGGTAAGTATGTAGTATGAACACCAGAGCTGCGATAGGTACAAATATACGGGCCAGCGATAGGTTTATATATAGTATGTGCACCGGGGTGGCAATAGGTACGTATATAGTAGTTTATAGGGGTGGCGATAGCTACGTATTTAGCATTCACACCAGGGTTGCGATAGGTACGTATTCAGCAATCGCACCGGGGCGGCGATATGTACATATTTAGTATTCGCACTGGGGCAGTGATAGGTACATCGTGTGTATGCACACCGGGGCGGCAAAATGTATGTATGTACCATTCATCCCTGGGCGGAGATAGGTACTTATTTAGCATTCAGCGGTGGCGATAGGTACGTATATGGCATATGCACATGGGCGGCAATAAGTAGGTGATAGGTATGTATTATGCATGCGCACTGGGGCAGCGATCGGTTCATATATAGCACGTGCACCGGGGAGACAGTAGGTACGTATATAGCACGCGCACCGGGGCGGCGAAAGGTACGTATTTAGCATTCACACCGGGGCGGCGATAGGTATGTATTTAGCATTCGCACCAGGGCGGCGATAGGTATGTATTTAGCATTCACACAGGGGCGGCGATAGGTATGTATTTAGCATTCGCACCGGGGCGGCGATAGGTATGTATTTAGAATTCGCACCGTGGTGGCGATATGTACGTATTTAGCATTCGCACCGTGGTGGCGATATGTACGTATGTAGCTTCCGCACTGGGGCGGCGATAGGTACGTATTTAGCTTCCGCACTGGGGCGGCGATAGGTACGTATTTAGCTTCCGCACCGGGGCGGCGATAGGTACGTATTTAGCTTCCGCACCGGGGCGGTGATAGGTACGTATTTAGAATTCACAGCGGTGCGGCAGTAGGTACGTATTCAGAATTCAGGGGTGGCGATAGCTACGTATATAGCATGTACACATGGGCAGCAATAAGTACGTACATAGCATGCACTCTGCAGCGGCGATTAGTACATATATAGCACGAGCACCAGGGTGACGATAGGTACGTATATAGCATGTGCACCGTAACGGTGCAAGGTACGTATTTAGCATTCGCA
This sequence comes from Sepiola atlantica, assembly GCA_963556195.1. Lineage (NCBI taxonomy): Eukaryota > Metazoa > Mollusca > Cephalopoda > Sepiida > Sepiolidae > Sepiola > Sepiola atlantica. The sequence continues at coordinate 55,411,419 of OY744523.1, read as the reverse complement.
CCAGGGCGGCTATAGATACGTATTTAGCATTCGCACCGGGCCGGCTATAGGTACGTATTTAGCATTCGCACCAAAGCGGCGATAGGTACGTATTTTGCATTCGCACCAATGTTGCAATGTGTACATATTAATTATTCGCACTAGGGCAGCGATAGGTACTTATGTAGCATGCACACTGGGGCGGCGATAGGTACTATTTAGCATTCGCACCGGGGCGGCGATAGGTACTTAAATAGTATCTGCACTGGAGCGGCGATAGGTACGTATATAGTATGCGCACCGGGGTGATGATAGATACGTATATAGTATGAACATCGGGACGGAGATAAGTACCTATATAGAAGGCGCAGATAGGGGTGTTACTTTTTATAGAAATATGTCATACTATTGCCCTGGGCAACGTAGGAGATATGGTGGGGAAGAAACAGCTTTCGCAAAAGGCAAAATTAGAAAGTAGCGGTGAAATGGGGCGACCAGGGAAGAGAAAGGTAGAAAGATAAAGAGACGGCTATAAAGGGGTGGAGAAATAGAAGTTTGTATATAAAGATGTTACACACACGATTTTCCTTCAATTATATGTTTTTATGACCCCGAGCAACGCCGGGTAGCCCCGCTAGTCTTCTTCCTATATAAAGGCCAGTTGTCTGTATGTCTGTTTGTCTGTTTGTCTGTCCAGATACTCCTCCGAGAGTACCCAACAAACAGTCTCACGGTTGACATCATTATCACGGCCAGCCCCGGGACGTGTAATATCTCAGAACCGGAAATAGAAATTGACTCTTTGGGGGTCGACTGAGCACTTTTCTCCAATGGGGGTGTGGTTTTTTCCTCGATTTTAAACGTTGTTTAGTACTAATTTGAGAAAAAACAATGCTATCATGTATAATTTTAGAAATATGCAATGTCACGCTTTTAACAGGAAATTACGTCAGAGGAAAAGAGTGTAGGGAAGAAAATCCCTCACACTAAAAGTCTTCTTTCCCTCTCACTCCCACCCTTTCTACCTTCCCTTCCTCCCCTACGCCCGTTCTGTTGTTATGATACCACCCTCCTAGGCATTACCTCCTCCTTTTTGAGAGTTGTGGAGATAGTGCGGCGGTGTGACTACTTCAGGTCAAATTAGGGGGGGGTCGGCATTCGCCGGTGGAGCGCCTCATGAAAAATTTCGGGGAGGGGGGGGGGCTTTTTCCATCACTTTTCAACGTTGTTTAGTACTAATTTGAGAAAAAAACAATGCTATCATCGTCACGCTTTTAACAGGAAATGACGTCAGAGCAAATCCCTAACGGTACTTTTTTGAACATGAGTTTATAGTGAAGCAAGGGTTGCGTAACTACTACCGGCATTTTTTGAAACATGCGTTTATAGTGACGCAAGTGTTGTTTAATCAATAACAGCACTTTTTTGAACATGAGTTTATAGTGAAGCAAGGGTTGCTTATACTAACCGCATTTCTTCTGTTGACATGATACCATCCTCCCAGGTATTACCTCCTCCTTTTTGAGAGGTGTGAAGTTAGTGTATTATCAGTAAAAAGAAAGTAATAAATAATTATGCACCACCATTGTTTTCACTAATATTTGTATACATATAAAATAACGTCTCAATAAGTAAAGTAAGACGAAAAATAATTATGCTCCGCCGTTGTTTTCACTTGTATTTGTATACATGTTAAATAACGTGTCAATAAGTAAAGTAAGAGGAGAAATAATTATGCTCCGCCATTGTTTTCACTAATATTTGTATACATATTAAATAACGTCTCAATAAGTAAAGAAAGACGAAAAATAATTATGCTCCGCCATTGTTTTCACTAATATTTGTATACATGTTAAATAACGTGTCAATAAGTAAAGTAAGAAGAGAAATAATTATGCTCCGCCATTGTTTTCACTAATATTTGTATACATGTTAAATAACGTCTCAATAAGTAAAGTAAGAAGAGAAATAATTATGCTCCGCCATTGTTTTCACTAATATTTGTATACATATCAAATAACTTCTCTATTAGTAAATTTAAAGGAAGAAATAATTATGCTCCGCCATTGTTTTCACTAATATTTGTATACATATTAAAAAACGTCTCAATAAATAAACTAAGAATAGAAATAATTATGCTCCGCCACTGTTTTCACTAATATTTGTATACATATTAAATAACGTCTCAATCAGTAAAATTAAAGGTATTAATAATTATGCTCCACCATTGTTTTCACTAATATTTGTATACATATTAAATAACGTCTCAATAAGAAGAGAAATAATTATGCTTCGCCATTGTTTTGACTAATATTTGTATACATATTAAAAACATCTCAATAAATAAAGTACGAATAGAAATAGTTATGCTCCGCCACTGTTTTGACTAATATTTATATACATATAAAATAACGTCTCAAGAAGTAAAGTAAAAAGAGGAAATAATTATGCTCTACCATTGTTTTCACTAATATTTGTATACATATATAATAACGTCTCAATAAGTAAAGTAAGAAGAGAAATAATTATGCTCCGCCATTGTTTTCACTAATATTTGTATACATATTAAAAAACATCTCAATAAATAAAGTAAGAATAGAATTAATTATGCTCCGCCACTGTTTTCACTTATATTTGTATACATGTTAAATAACATTTTTTTTTGAACTCAACATATTTCGCAGGGTTGGGAGAGAGTGAAAAATTAGTTGGGAGTAGGTGGCTGGAGACATTGAGGGGTCGGAGAAAATTTTAGGGGTCAATCCGACCTTTTTAGGGGTCAGGCAAAATTTGTTCTTTTTTATTTTGTTTTTAACTAAAAATATTTCTCAGGGTTATGAGAGATTTAGGGGTCAGGCCGAACTTTTTAGGGGTCAGGCCGAACTTTTTAGGGGTCAGGCCAAATATTTTTCGTTTTTTTTGGTTTGAAGTCAAAATATTTCTCAGAGTTGGGGGTGAGTGAAAAATTAAGGGGCTGGAGAGATTGATCGGTCGGGGAAAATTTTAGGGGTCAGGCCGAACTTTTTAGGGGCCAGGCCAAATTTTTTTTTTTTTTTTTTTTTAACTCAAAATATTTCTCAGGGTTGGGGGAGAGTTAAAAATTAGTTGAGATGAGGGGCTGGAGAGAGTTAGGGGTCGGGGAAAATTTTAGGGGTCAGGCCGAACTTTTTAGGGGTCAGGCCAAATATTTTTGTTTTTTTTTGTTATGAAGTCAAAATATTTCTCAGGGTTGAGGGAGAGTGAAAAATTAGGGGGCTACAGAGATTCAGGGGTCGGGGAAAATTTTAGGGGTCAGGCCGAACTTTTTAGGGGTCAGACAAAATTTTTTTGTTTTTTTTTGTTTTTAAGTCAAAATATTTCTCATGGTTCGGGGAGAGTGAAAAATTAGGGGGCTGGAGAGATTGAGGGGTCGGAGAAATTTTAGGGGTCAGGCCGAACTTTTTAGGGGTCAGGCCAAATTTTTTTCTTTTTTGTTGTTGTTTTGAACTCAAAATATTTCTGATGGGTGGGTTCGAGTGAAAAATTAGGGGACTGGAGAGATTGAGGGGTCGGCGAAAATTTTAGGGGTCAGGCTGAACTTTTTAGGGGTCAGGCCAAATTTTTTTTTTTTTTTTTTTTGAACTAAAAATATTCTTCAGGGTTAGGGGAGAGTTAAACATTAGTTGGGATGGGGGCTGGAGAGAATGAGGAGTAGGGGTAAATTTTAGGGGTCAGGCCGAACTTTTTAGGGGTCAGGCAAACATTTTTTTGTTTTTTTTGTTTTTAAGTCAAAATATTTCTCATGGTTCGGGGAGAGTGAAAAATTAGGGGGCTGGAGAGATTGAGGGGTCGGAGAAATTTTAGGGGTCAGGCCGAACTTTTTAGGGGTCAGGCCAAATTTTTTTCTTTTTTGTTGTTGTTTTGAACTCAAAATATTTCTGATGGGTGGGTGTGAGTGAAAAATTAGGTGTCTGGAGAGATTGAGGGGTCGGGGAAAATTTTAGGGGTCAGGCTGAACTTTTTAGGGGTCAGGCCAAATTTTTTTTTTTTTTTTTTGAACTAAAAATATTCTTCAGGGTTAGGGGAGAGTTAAAAATTAGTTGGGATGGGGGCTGGAGAGAATGAGGAGTCGGGGTAAATTTTAGGGATCAGGCCGAACTTTTTAGGGGTCAGGCAAACATTTTTTTGTTTGTTTTGTTTTGAACTCAAAATATTTCTCAGGGTTAGGGGAGAGTGAAAAATTAGGGGGCTGGAGAGATTGAGGGGTCGGGGTACATTTTAGGGGTCAGACCGAACTTTTGTAATAGTCAGGCCGAATTTTTTTTTTTTTTTAACTCAAAATATTTCCTAGGGTTGGTGGAGAGTGTAAAACAAGTTAGGATGTGGGGTGCTGGAGAGATTGAGGGGTTACGTTAAATTTTAGGGATCAGACCGAACTTTTTAGGGGTCAGATTAGTTTTGAAAAAAATTATTGTTTGGAACTCAAAATATTTCTCAGGGTTGTGGGAGAGTAAAACGAAATTGGAAGGTGCGACTTGAGATATTAGGTATCGAGGAAAATTGTACAGGTCGAGCCCAACTTTTTAGGGGGTCGGGCGAAAGTTTTGGGTTTTTTTTAACTTAAAATGTTTCGTAGGGAAATATATAGTATGCACACCGCGGCAGCGATAGATACGAATATAGTATGCGCACCAGGGCGGCGATAGGTATATATATAGTATGTGCACCAGGGTGGGAATAGGTACGTGGATAGTAGTGCATAGATGTGGCGATAGGTACTATATAGCATGTGCACAGGAATGGCAGTAAGTATGTATATAGAATGTGCACCAGGGCAGTTATAGGTATATATTTAGCATGCGCTCCACGGCAGCTATCAGTACGTATATAGCACGCACACCAGGCGACGATAGGCACATATTTAGCACGCGCACCGGAGCGGCAATAGGAACATATTTAGCATTTGCATCAGGCCGGCAATAGTTACGTATTTAGCATTCGCACCGGGGCGGCGATAGGTACGTATTTAGCATGTGCACATGGGCGGCAAAAAGTATGTATATAGCATGTGCACCGGGCCGGTCATAGGTACGTATTTAGCATTCGTACCGGGGCGGCGATAGGTACTTATGTAGTATCTGCACCGGGGCGGCGATAGGTACGTATATAGAATGCGCACCAGGGTGGCGATAGATATATATATAGTATGAAGACAAGGGCGGAGATAAGTACCTATATAGAAGGCGCAGACAGATGGGGTACTTTTTATAGAATTATGTAATACTATTGCCCTGTGCAACGTAGGAGAAATGGTGAGGAAGAATCAGCTTTCGCAAAAGGCAAAATTAGAAAGTAGCGGGGAAATGGGGCGACCAGATAAGATAAAGGTAGAAAGATGAAGAGACGGCTACAGAGGAGGGGGAGAAATAGAAGTTTGAATATAAAGATGTTACACACGCGATTTTTCTTCAATTATGTCTTTATGACCCCGAGCAATGCCGGGTAGCCCCGCTAGTCTCCTATATAAAGGCCAGTTGTCTGTATGTCTGTCTGTCTGTTTGTATGTCCAGATACTCCTCCGAGAGGACCCAACAAACAGTCACACGGTTGACATCATCATGACCGGCCAGACCCGGGACGTGTAATATCTCAGAACCGGAAATAGAAATTGACGCTTTGGGGGTCGACTGAGCACTTTTCTCCAATGGAGGTGTGGTTTTTTCCTCGATTTTCAACGTTGTTTAGTACTAATTTGAGAAAAAACAATGCTATCATGTATAATTTTAGAAATATGCAAACTCACGCTTTTAACAGGAAATGACGTCAGAGGAAAAGAGTGTAGGGAAGAAAATCCCTCACACTAAAAGTCTTCTTTCCCTCTCACTACCACCCTGTCTACCTTCCCTTGCTCCCCTACGCCCGTTCTGTTGTTATGATACCACCCTCCTAGGCATTACCTCCTCCTTTTTGAGAGTTGTGGAGATAGAGCGGCAGTGTGACTGCTTCAGGTCAAATTAGCGGGGACGAACTGTCGGCATTCGCCGGTGGAGCGCCTCATGCCAAATTTGGAGATGGGGGATTGTCGGCATAATGCAAAGTAACGATTTTAACAGGAAATGACGTCAAAGGGAATCCCTAACGGTACTTTTTTGAACATGAGTCCATAGTGAAGCAAGGGTTGCTTAATTCCTAACGGCACTTTTTTGAACATGAGTCCATAGTGAAGCAAGGGTTGGTTAATCAATAACGGCACTTTTTTGAACACGAGTTTATAGTGAAGCAAGGGTTGCTTAATCCTAACCGCATTTCTTCTGTTGACATGATACCATCCTCCCAGGTATAACTTCCTTCTTTTTGAGAGGTGTGAAGTTAGTGTAGTATCAGTAAAATTAAAGTAATAAATAATTATGCTCAACCATTATTTTCACTAATATTTGTATACATATTAAATAACGTCTCAATAAGTAAAGTTAGAAAAGAGATACTTATGCTCCGCCATTGTTTTCACTAATATTTGTATACATATTAAATAACGTCTCAAGAAGTAAAGTATAAAGAGAAATAATTATGCTCTACCATTGTTTTCACTAATATTTGTATACATATTAAATAACATCTGAAGAAGGTAAGAAGAGAAATTATTATGCTCCTCCATTGTTTTCACTAATATTTGTATACATATTAAATAACGTCTCAATAAGTAAAGTAAAAAGAGATATAATTATGCTCAACCATTGTTTTCACAAATATTTGTATACATATCAAATAACGTCTCAATCAGTAAATTTAAAAGAAGGAATAATTATGCTTCGCCATTGTTTTCACTAATATTTGTATACATATTATAAAACGTCTCAATAAATAAAGTAAGAATAGAAATAATTATGCTCCACCACTGTTTTCACTAATATTTGTATACATATTAAATAACGTCTCAATCAGTAAAATTAAAGGAATCAATAATTATATTCCCCCATTGTTTTCACTAATATTTGTATACATATTAAATAACGTCTCAATAAGTAAAGTAAGAAGAGAAATAATTATGCTCCCCCATTGTTTTCACTAATATTTGTATACATATTAAAAAACATCTCAATAAATAAAGTAAGAATAGAAATAATTATGTTCCGCCATTGTTTTCACTAATATTTGTATACATGTTTAATAACGTCTCAATAAGTAAAGTAAGAAAAGAGATAATTATGCTATTCCATTGTTTTCACTAATATTTGTATACATATTAAATAACGTCTCAAGAAGTAAAGTAAGAAGAGAAATTATTATGCTCCGCCATTGTTTTGACTAATATGTGTATACATGTAAAATAACGTCTCAATAAATAAAGTAAGAAGAGAAATAATTATGCTCCGCCATTGTTTTCACTAATATTTGTATACATATTAAAAAACATCTCAATAAATAAAGTAAGAATAGAAATAATTATGCTCTGCCACTGTTTTCACTAATATTTGTATACATGTTAAATAACGTCTCAATAAGTAATTAAGAAAAGAGATAATTATGCTCCGCCATTGTTTTCACTAATATTTGTATACAGATAAAATAACGTCTCAAGAAGTTAAGTAAGAAGAGAAATAATTATGCTCCGCCATTGTTTTCACTAATATTTGTATACATGTTAAATAATGTCTCAATAAGTAAAGTAAAAAGAGAAATAATTATGCTCCACTACTGTTTTCACTAATATTTTTATACATATAAAATAACTTCTCAATAAGTAAAGTAAGAAGAGAAATAATCATGCACCGCCATTGTTTTCATTAATATTTGTATACATGTTAAATAACATTTTTTTTTGAACTCAAAATATTACGCAGGGTTGGGAGAGAGTTAAAAATTTGTTGTGAGTAGGGGGCTGGAGACATTGAGGGGTCGGAGAAAATTTTAGGGGTCAATCCGACCTTTTTAGGGGTCAGGCAAAATTTGTTCTTTTTTATATTGTTTTTAACTCAAAATATTTCTCAGGGTCGGGGGAGAGTTAAAAATTAGTTGGGATGGGGGGCTGGAGTGATTTAGGGGTCAGGCCGAACTTTTAAGGGGTCAGGCCAAATTTTTTTTTTTTTTTTGAAGTCAAAATATTTCTCAGTGTAGGAGGAGAGTGAAAAATTAAGGGGCTGGAGAGATTGAGGGGTCGGGGAAACTTTTAGGGGTCTAGCCGACCTTTTTAGGGGTCAGGCCAATTTTTTTTGTTTTTTTTTGTTTTGAATTCAAAATATTTTCAGGGTTGGGGGAGAGTAAACAATCAGGGGGCTGGAGAGATTGAGGGGTTAGGGAAAATTTTAGGGGTCAGGCCGAACTTTTTAGGGGTCAGGCCAAATTTTTTTTTCCTGTTTTGTTTTGAAGTAAAAAATATTTATCAGGGTTGGGGGAGAGTTAAAAATAAGTTGGGATAAGGGGCTGGAAAGAATAGAGGTCGGGGAAAATGTGAAGGGTCAGGCCAAATTTTGTTGTTTTTTTTTGTATTGAAGTCAAAAAATTTCTCAGGGTTGGGGGAGAGTGAAAAATTAGGGGGCTGTAGAGATTGAGGGGTCGGGGAAAATTTTAGGGGTCAGGGCGCACTTTTTAGGGGTCAGACGCAATTTGTTTCTTTTTTTTGTTGTTTTGAACTCAAAATATTTCTCATCGTTGGGAGAGAGTTAAAAATTAGTTTGGATGGGGGGCTGGAGATTTTAGGGGTAAGGCCGCACTTTTTAGGGGTCAGGCCAAATTTTTTTGTTGTTTTTTGTTTTGAACTCAAAATATTTCTCAGGGTTGGGAGAGTTTAAAATTAGGGGGCTTGATGAGAATGAGGAGTGGGGGGAAATTATATGGATCAGGCCGAACTTTTTAGGGGTCAGGTTATTGTTTTTATTTTTTTTGTGTTTTGAACGCAAAATATTTCTCAGGGTTGGGGGAGAGTGAAAAATTAGGGGGCTGGAGAGATTGAGGGTCGGGGGAAATTTTAGGGGTCAGGCCGAACTTTTAAGGGGTCAGGCCAATTTCATTTGTTTTGTTTGTTTTGAAGTAAAAATATTTCTCATGGTTGGGGGAGAGTGAAAAATAAGGGGGCTGGAGAGATTGAAGGGTTAGGGAAAATTTAAGGGGTCAGGCCGAACTTTTTAGGTGTCAGGAAAAGTTTTTTTTTTCTTTTTTGTTTTGAAGTAAAAAATATTTATTAGGGCTGGGGGAGAGTTAAAAATAAGTTGGGATGGGGGGCTGGAGACAATAAGGGGTCGGGGAAAATTGTAGGGGTCAGGCCAAATTTTTTTGTTTTTTTTTGTTTTGAAGTCAAAATATTTCTCAGGGTTGGAGGAGAGTGAAAAATCAGGGGGTTGGAGAGATTGACGGGTCGGGGAAAATTTTAGGGGTCAGGGCGAACTTTTTAGGGTTCAGACCAAATTTGTTTCTTTTTTTTGTTGTTTTGAACTCAAAATATTTCTCATCGTCGGGGGAGAGTACAAATTGGTTGGGATGGGGGGCTGGAGAGAATGAAGGGTCGGGAAAATTTTAGGGGTCAGGCCGAACTTTTTAGGGGTCAGGCCAATTTTTTTTGTTTTTTTTTGTTTTGAAGTCAAAATATTTCTCAAGGTTTGGGGAGAATGAAAAATTAGGGGGCTGGAGAGATTGAGAGTCGGGGAAAATTTTAAGGGTCAGGCCGAACTTTTTAGGGGTCAGGCCAAATTTTTTTTTTGTGTTTTTTTTTAACTCAAAATATTTCTCAGGGTTGGGGGAGAGTTAAAAATTAGGGGGCTTGATGAGAATGAGGAGTGGGGGGAAATTTTAGGGATCAGGCTTAACTTTTTAGGGGTAAGGTTAGTTTTTAAAATTTTTGTTTGTTTTGAAGTCAAAATATTTCTCAGGGTTGGGGGAGAGTGAAAAATTTGGGGGCTGGAGAGATTGAGAGTCGGGGGAAATTTTAGGGGTCAGGCCGAACTTTTTAGGGGTCAGGCCAATTTCTTTTGTTTTTTTGTTGTTTTGAAGTAAAAATATTTCTATGGGG
>OY744523.1:55368958-55396458 GCA_963556195.1 Sepiola atlantica | reverse complement strand
CAAATCAGACTATAAAAGTTTGCACTTATGAAAAGCAACCGTTTTTTACACTGCAGACACGACATGCGAAGCACCTCGTTGTTTTTCCTGCTGGTGAGTGTTCCTATTTATTGTCACAATTTATAATCGTTATGGTGGGCTGTACAAAAATTTAAAGAATTTATCTTCCTATAAACAGGATTTTTCCATAGAAGCACAGTGGGTTTCCTTTGCAACTAGTTAAGGGAAATCACTGTGTGATGGAATTGGTGGTGCAGTGAAATGTCATGCTGCAGCGACCACTCAACAACCAAATTCTGGACTATCGTGCGGTGCTGGACGTATGCCAAGAAGGAATGAAATCAATTATCTTCTTAGGCATTGACAAAGAAGACATGATCAAGATGAGAAAGGAGATGGAGAAGAGGTAAAACGGTACAAGAAGCAGTAATCATTTCAGCATCACAAATTGGACACAAACTGTGCAGTGAGGATGACTCGTTTGTCGACATCCATAACTTCAAAAATGCAACATTGCACTATCGTCTTACATCTTTTCCATGTACAATTTGTTGTGGTGGGTCAATTTGGTGAAGAAAGTTGATGAGGAGCAAGATGTAGATGTTCAATTCATGCATTCAGATCGAGACTTGACAATCAGACCCCACCCTCATAAGAGAATTAATTGTGCCCTGATTCAACAAATAAACCGGTTGATGATGATGCACTCTCATGGACCATGGAAAACACTCAACTGGCCAGAAGGTGGTGATAGCTGTCATGTCCCTATAAAAACCATTATATGTGCTATACAGGCACATACTGCAACCACTGGAAGAACTTACAGAATCTGTGATGAAGATTATGATAAAACAATTGCTGCGTTTGCAAAGCTCCATTCATGAACACCTGTTGATTTGATGTTCGTGTTCCTCGATCTAATAGCCTAACGGTTGTTCAACTGTCATATATAGATAGTTAAATAAATGCAGGGATAGATAAATAGATGGTTCTTTCTTTTATCATATTGATTTGCTTAACAAATACTTCAAAAGGCAAGTGGGAAATCAGTGGTCAACGGTCATGAATTTTTGGATGACAGAAAATTCAAACTGTGCAGAACACACAGAAAAAGAAAATGTTCATTTTCTGATAGTGCCACATACTTTTTTGAGGTTTGGTAGTCTCACACCCAAATTTAGGCAAACATGTATAATAACTAAAAAAACAGTTGATATTTAGAGGTTTTAAGTGTTATTTTTGGATTCCTTGTACAAAAAAACCTTGTCTGTACCAATTTTTAACGTTCCAGTATACATTTTATGCACAAAAATGTACTTTTCTAATGTCACGATTTCGCAGACGTTCGCGGCATACCTGAAATCTTAAAAATGCAATATTTTGGAAACTGCTTAGAGTTACAAGCTCAAATTTACAGGATTGTCTATTTTTTATGATACCAACAACTGAGGAACTTTTGAAGAAAATCTGAAAGGTCCGGGCGACATTTTATATTTTTCTGGATGATTATTAAATCATCCATGGAATTACCCATAAGATCCTCTGCAATGGCAATACACCACAGGACATAAGTTATAAAGAAGCAACCTTTGTTTAGATGAATAGATTGTCAGTCGAAAATGATGAAGAATATTATGAGAGGATTGAAAATGATGAATCGAATGAAAAAAAACTGATTACTTATGAGGATTATTCATGAAAAGTATTTGTTGACACTGGATTTGAAGACGACCATGTTGTAGTTTACAGGGGAGAAATCCCATGGTAATATGTTCCACAGATGTGAAATTCTTGGAAAGAAACTGTTCATGGAAATGTTGTTTGATTTTTTTCTGAATAAAAAGTTGACTAACACTTACCCTTCTCCGTGGACATAAAGATTACAGCGTGGAAATTTGGAGTTGATTTTTGATGAATCTGGCACTTTCTGAAAATAAATAAATAAATAAAATAAAAATATAAGGAATATCTATTTCATGAAAATAAAATGAATACAATAACCTTTTATTTTAAACTTATCGCTAAATTGATTCAGTCGAGTTTATTTACCTCCTCTCCAGGAGTGTACTTCTAGTGTGCCAGCTTTTTAAAACACAAGAAGTACGCTCTGGCTTACAAAAAATGCCTGAGCAGTCCCGTCAGCATTCCCCTCAGGCGATTAGCAATAAACTAACGCCCTTTTCAAAGAGAAAGTAAAGCCATAAGTTATGTCATTTGAAAAAAAAATGTAACCCCCATTTTCCTTTAAACAAAATGGAGCTATTTTTACATTTAAGTAAAAACGGGGGGAAAAAAATGTGCATAAACTGCTTATTCATTTTTGTACATTTTATTACCTTCAACACCTTTTTTTTTAAAAATGAGATTGCCAAAAATGAAACATGCAAGTAATTGAAAATTAACTGGTGTTGCTAAGGTAAAAAGAATTCTGACTTCATTATTTTTAAAATGAATTGTTCCGAAATCGAATTCTATCGGCCCGTCATCTTAATCAGTCATGTAACATGCATTGTGCACTTAAACAGTCATCACTTGCCAGGTGAGGAGAGTGGGTTGGCTTTTACACATGATCCACTGAAAAAAAAAGCAAGAGCAGGGCCGTCAAGCACCATATGCTCTCTTGTTTCTAAAAATAATAAAATGTTATATTAAATAAAAAAACCTTGGAGAGAGTCAACACCTAGCCACCCTAGTAGCCCCTTTCTCAGCCATTACAGGATGCTCATCTTTCACCGGTTAGACTTCCCAGCATGGATGTACCCATTTATACACATGGATAGAATGTTTGCTTACAACACCTGGTGCTCCTCTGTGTAGCAATAGTTAGATGCGACTGCGTGGAAAATAATATCAAAAACGGTATTTTTCACGTAAGGTTAAAATTCAATAGAGAGTGTAAAATTCCATTTAGAAGTTAAAAATCTAGAATTAGAACTACGTGGCAAGATATGACGTCATGGAAAGAAGTAGGATTGGACACGATTTGATTCTCCACCACCTTACAGAAATTGGAAAGGGAAGATGCAGTTCATCTAGATGTAAATTACTGTAAAAAGTAAATCAATTCTCAGCAAATGATGGGGTTATTTGTTGTTCTTTTTAATCGTTTCTACTACGACAGCCACAAAGACAAGGATAAAGAAAAGATCAACATCAACGAGAGAGACAAACACCTGTTTCTGTCACCGAAGAAGATAACGGGCAATCTGTGGGGATCAAAGAAGCCCCACCTACCCCACACACACTATGCTATATTCCCAAATAGTTACCGATATCTAATAATGCCCAGGCTCAATTTCGCCTAACTTCGGTAATCTGATCGGAACTAGTGCGTCAAAGTGATTTAGTTATAATAATGCGGAACTTAGTATAAGAATTGAAATTCACTGTGGTGCTTGGGGTAGCAATATTTTACGTCGGAAAAGGATTCATGTGCTGTGCGCCATGTCGAAAAGAAATGGTGTCATCTAGAAGAAAGCGATTTTAGTAGAGCTTAAAATCTTCACTTTTACCTTTGCGAAGGTAGAGGTTGTCACTATGTTTGTTTATGTACAGCCTAGCATCTACATCGCTTGACCAATCGTCACCAAACTTGGTCAAAATATTGGTCATGGTCTAACTTAAAACTCATTTAATTTTGGGATATCTAGGTCAAAGGACAAGAAAAAGGTGGAACTCAAACTTTTGGAGATAACTTCGGTTTTGTTCATCGTAGAGGCTACTTGGCCCATACTGTAGCCAATGAAGTCCTACAACTGATATAACCGTGACAAGTTCGGTCAGAGTAGAAATTTTGACAGAATTTTAACTTCTGATTTTTCCAACTTTCATGTATGGATATGATTTTCTTCTATAACAGTAACTACCATGCAAAAATTTAAGCCTGATCAGATAAATAGTTTTTGAGTTATCAACGTTTCCATAGCATAACTTCAGGAATACTTCATATGATATATAGAAGAAAGGCCCAGATAAGACTGTGATACATCCTTATGTTGTCAGGCAGAGGTATGCATTCTCATGACCGACTTATATTCTTGTTTTACTGTTCTTCATCAATCACAACTAATCAAAGGGAAGTTTTGTTAACTTCATTTGTTGGTGAGTGAAGATCGTAGGTATGTGTTGCATTATTACAGAGTTCTGTCTTGAAGACATGGGATTTCGTTTTTGGGACACTCGGATCTATGCCCTTTCGTCTTGGGAAATTTGATCTGCAATCACAATCTTACAGTATTATGCTCCCGGATTTTTACTAAGGATCTGATAATTCACTTCAAACTAAATCGAATGCTAACTAAACCATCATTAAAATGTTCCTTCCAGACTAGCAGCATCAATATCAGTTTCGCAAGTCTAAATTCACAATGCGGGCAGAGCTTTTACCACTCATGCTGCTGGATAAGTGGGTGGAATTCACAACGCGGGTGTAGTAGCAAGTGAAAGCCATCCAAATCATGTAAAGATTCAAACATCAGCAGGCAAGGTTTTGGTTTCCGTATTTTGGGATCTGCAAGGTATTTTGCTCATCGATTACCTTGAGAATCGAGCAGATATTATATAGCATTATTGGCATCATTGTAGGAAGAAATCACAAAAAAAACAGCAAAAAACTGCCACGAATGAAGAAAAAAGTGATCATTCACCAAGACAATGCACCATGTCAAAAGTCAATCGCAATGATGGCAAAACTACGTGACTTATTCTCTGAATGGTTTCCATACCCACTCTTATTCTCCAGATTTGGCCCACAGCGACTATTGGTTGTTAACGGACATCAAAAGAATGCTCGAGGGAACGAGAGATTTGGTTCTAATGAAGAAGTGATATCAGAAACTGAGGTGTATTTTGAGGCCGAAGACAAATTGTTCTACAAAAAAGGCATTGAAATCAGTGTATATCAGTAGATATCCCAAACCAAAATTTTATTTTCATTATATCTAAAAACTTTTAATGTAGATACATGGATTTTTGCAAAACATAAACAATGGTACCAAATTTATCTTGGTAGCTCAATTAGCCACCAAGTTATGACCATTCAAAGTTCGTCGGAAACTAGAAAATTTGCCGTCTTGTGTGCTATTGGTCGCGAAGCCAATTTTAACAGTGTATAACTGAAAATGCTTGCTTCAAACAGTTAAAAAATCCTTACAAATGTAATGTCATCTTATTCTAAATGAAAATTAAGACTAATGGAAAAAATAATTATCAGATCAAACCAGCCTAAACATTGGGCAAAATCCCATTACTCCCCCCAAGTGAAAAGATTACATGAAAGGGCAACTTTGACTGTTCATATAAGTTTCAGTTCAACAGTTAATGCATTGAATCTTCTTAATATGATTCATAGCACATTAGAGACCAAGCTAAATTATTCTTTTAATAGTAAATCAACAAAAAAACCTCATATTTGGATCTTGTAAAAACAGACGGAAACAATTGGATAATATGGCAAAAAAAGGTAAAAAAAATTTTTTTTAAAGAGTAAAAAGTATACGCTGCTGAACTTGCTGTAAAAAAGTATTCATTGGAGGTAGAAGCATGAAACTTTGCAAGTTTACTCATTTTTGGATGAGGAATTAAGAAAAAAATACTTGTTTTCTCTACAATATCAATATTTTTTGTCATAGATATATTTTAACTTGAGTGAATTCATGCAGTTTTCAACTCGCTAAAAAAAGACTCACAGTAAAATTTAGAAGTTTTAGAAAAGTTTTTTCTTTCTTTTTTCAAGCAAATCTTTATTGTAAAGAAAAAAATTCCTATGCGTTTTTGTTTATGATGATTATGTGTAGTTTTAAGAGAGTTTTTGTGGGAGGAGGTAGGGTGACTTGCCACTCGGGCTTCGGGTTAGTGGTAGGCCTAGGGGCAATTACTTGACGGAAAGAAAAAAAAACTATTATTTTAGAATTTGGAGTAGGGGGGGGATTGGTTTAACATGAATTTAATGTGAAATGGTTCACCATTTCCGGACCATTCTAGCGTTTAGGGCAGTTAATAATTTTTTTTTTCTATGCGAAATAAATCTTGTGCGTTATTCTTTATGGGGTCTGCTTTTTATTTCTTCTTTTTTTTTAGACAATTATGTCTGGTTTTAATGGGCTTTTTGCAGAATGGGGACTTGCCACTCAGGCTTAGGGTTAGTGATAAGGTTAAGAAAGGGGTTTTGTTTTGGATGGAAGTTGCCATTCGGGCTTAGGGTTAAGGCGTGACCATTGTAATAGTTAACTAGTTTACTATATTACGTAGGCCACAGTCAAGGGAGTTTTTGTTAGGGGGTGGCTTAGGTGGGCTTGTCACTCGAACCTAGAATTATTGGTAGAGTAATTTATTTTATATCATGTTTTCAGCTTGAAAAAATATTTTTTAAATTGCGTTGAATTTATATGTGAAACTGATCCTCCCTCTAAATTATTCTTTTGTCTTTTTTCTGTCAAGACTTTTAGGGTGGTCACACGTAATCGCCTAAAAACGTAGAATTTTATTTTTTAATTGTCAAATTATTATTATTACTTATTATTATTAGAATTAAATTTGGAAAGTTGAGTATATTTGACAACCGGTATTTCCTTAAGTATTTTTTTTATAAAAGAACCACAAATCATTATCTTTTTTAAGCACAAAGTATTCTTGTCTTTCTTTTTTTTTTACAAAACTCTGTAAACGAATTTCACAAAGCTTACTGTTTAAACTAGCTGCTGCTGATTGATTAATTGCTACACTAGCAACACTAGCTAAATTGTTGACTTTCGCTCAAAAAGGGACAATATTTTTTCGGATAGAGTAATTCAAAATTACTACTACCGAAAGACAAAACAACATACAATTATAATCTTCATGAATAAAAAAAGTTAATAGATTGATTTATTTACTAGTTGGGGTATAAAAATGTTTTTCTCTTTAAATGTTCGATACACGTTATGTTGAAGTTTTATTTTTAAGATTACAAAAAAAATAATGGATCTTTGATATATCCATCAGCAGCAGTCGTTTTGTTGATGTTTTCAATTTTTCAATAGCAGTCTAGATGTGTGGAGCTCATAGATGATTGAAGATTTTTAATTTGCGAAGCCATACCTCCAGTTTTATACTTGGCACGTCTACAGTTATGGGTGTAGTAATATGACACCAACAGATTATTAAAGACGGTATATTTCTCTACAAAATGGTGTAAATTTCGAAATATTTGTACATTGAATTTCTATCGGATTTTATTCACTAAAGTTTTCCACTTGGATTTTTTTTATGAAATGCAACTTAAACCCTATAAACGAGTGCCCTTTTTTCTTTCAGATAGGACTATTTTATATGCATAGTTACACACAATTTCACGCGCAACAAATTTGAAAAACATTTTTTTCACATAAAAATAAAACGTCTGTCACTGAAAATAGTGACTTAACTTGAAGTGGTTTGGGAAAAAAATATTAATGAGACAGGAGAAAAAATTGTACATTTATAAAGAGAAAAGATTAAATTTTGTTTACATCCAAAGTTTATAAAAATAACCTCCAAAATACACAAGATATCACAAGTTGAAATGTAAGGAATTTCACTTTGTTTTTAACATATTTCGTCAGGAAATCAGCCCGGTTTGGGATACCTAATATCACTTTAGAGGGAGATTATGTTGATGATTATGTTTTCCGTAAAAATTTGCTGCTGAATTTATTATAGTAGCAATCCAGTGAAGTTTAAAAATTCGGTTCCTGTAATAAAAAGGCACCCAAATAAGGCAGACATTTTTTCACGACTAGTTTTGTCTGTCTTTTGTAACAATGACAATTCAAAGTTGTCCCTTTCTGACATTAAACTGTGCAAATTATTTTTTTCACAAAAATCAAAGTATTACAAGATTAAAACTGTAGAATTTATCTAAATATAAAAAAATTGGTACTTCTAGAGGAGAGGACTCATATCGACCTAAACGTTTCTGTTTGCGATTTATGAAACAAGCTGGAAATGGCTGAGCGAGTACAGTCAATTAGTACCGACATTAAATGTAACAGCTTTTTAATCCCCCCCCCCCGGCTTAAGATTACCCCCTCACCCTTCTGTGTTAAAAGTGGGTTCAATAATTTTCTTCAAATCATTAGTAAATCAATCTCATTTCTTGTAGTTTTTTTTTTTGGTGCTTATATAGATGAGGAACATATGAAAACGCAGTTCCAAATCAATACACGGGAAAACTATTTGATATACTTATGTATCGGGCAAAAATTATCTAGTAGAATTTTAATTAAAAATAAAAATCAGTTATATCGTTTTTTAGTGTTCCGTCATTGATTTGAGCGAAAAACACGAAATTCAGGTGTCGATAACTCAGTCTGTCATAAATAAGTAATAAATCAATGTAAGTAATAAATCAATGGCAGTCAGCAAAATAAGATGAAACCTATGTTTACTTTTAATTAAAATTCTAATCGATCATTTTTCATAATTTTTGGTGAGGATACTTCTTTTTGCCTGATACGTAAGTATAAACAAGAGTTTTCACTTGGGATTGCATTTTCCATGTATGCCCTCATCTATAGAAGCGCCATTTTTTTTGGAAGTTTTTTCAGCATTTTTGGGGGGAGGAGGGATAGTTGGGTTTTTTTATTAACCTTAACCTAATCTAGTTTTTGTATTCGAAAAAAAAAAAAGCATATAATTTTTTATATGCTTTTTTTTTGTCGAATACAAACACTAGATTAGGTTAAGGTTAAAAAAAAACCCAAGTATCCCTCCCCTCCAAAAAATGCTGAAAAAACTTTCAGAAAAAAATGGTTCTTCTATGTACAAAAATATTTTGCATGGCATAATTTTAAAAGGACAACTTTAAATTGTCACTGCTACAAAAAACAGGACAAAACTATCTGTGAAAAAATGTCTGCCTCATTTGGGTACCTCTTCATTACAAGTACCAAAACTTCAATGAATCTGAGTTGGTAGTTCCTTCTTTAATTTATGGACTAGAATACTTGACCTTTAAACTTTAATTCAATCCAGAAACTACTCTCTATTCAACAAGTTTCAATCTAAAGGCTTCAAAATTAGTTTCTAAGTGTCACAAGTCATGACATGTCAGCCATTTTTTATCAATTAATTAATAATAACGAATGGCTGACACATCTTTACTATCGTACCATGCAGTATAGTACCAGCAGAGAAAATAAAATTTTCTACCGACCTGTATACTTAAAAAATTCAGAAACTTCAATTTTTATTTTATTTCAAAATAAGATTTTGTTCAAAATAGCAGCTGGGTCCTCTGTTGTTGGCGAGGCTTGATTACTTAAAAAATAATTAAAACGAAATGGCTTACCCTACCACTAACCAGAAGTCATAGTGGCAAGCTCCTCTGGACTTAGGGTTAGTTATACAGTAAGTCATTTTATTTTATTTTACTATTTTTTCAGCCTGAAGTTATTCGAAACTAAAATAATGGAAAAGTCCGACTTTCCCAGGGAAAGCAGAATCAAATTCCAATGCTGTTAAGACAATAGAAACCGAACTAAACCGACTTTGCAAACTAAAACTTAGTTTAGGGTAAATTTTTTTTAAATAACAAGAATTCGGTTCGTATTGCGTTAGATGGCCACTTAGCGTAAAACGAGACATGTAACCGACTTTTGTCTGTGTGTGTGTGTGTGGGGGGGGGTAATAAAAACACGTAAAAATTTAGCCAATTTCGTTCTTTTTTTTTGGGGGGGGGGTATATTAATTTAATTAAAACGTAGATATTTAGGCAATTTAGATTTTGTAGGGGGATTTTTTTTTACTTAATAAAAATACGTAGCAATTTAGCCAATTTATTATTTGAGGGGTTATTTATTTAATAAAGACTAACCCTAACCGCCCTCCCCAAAAAATAAAATTGGGTATCTTTTACAATAGCACTCAACCGCAAAAAAACAAAACAAATATACAACAAATAAAAGTTACCGTAGCCGATAAAACAGAATTTCCAAGTTACATTTATTAATGATTATAATCCGTTAAAAGTACTATTTTGGTAAGAGTACACCGCCCGAGAAACCACCTGTGCGCATGCGCCAACAAACGGAAGTGAAGACAAACGGAAGCGCATAAATGAAAGCGCTATTGGGTGCAAATACAAAAAATAAAATTAAAATATTAAGAAATCAATAATCTAAATTTTGCAAAAATGTAAACGCTATTGAATGAAAATGTAAAATAAAAAAAACAAACACGTAATAAAAACAAAAACAAACACGTAAATTTCAACAGGATACAAATGGTTAATTTTATTTACTAAAGCGTTGAAAACGTCTTCGTGTTATTTTTTTTCGCAGAAAATTTTGCACTACCAATCCATTTCATGGTAGACCCACAAACACAGTCTGGATTCTTTCATTAATTTCAATTCCTGAAGAAAAATAAATAAATTCGTATAACTTGATATTTTCATTTTAAATCAATTTTAAATTGTGCACTTCCTGTCTTCACTTCCGTTTGTTGGCGCATGCGCACAGGTGGTTTCTCGGGGGGGGGGGCCTCACGTATACTCTTACCACCTCGTTTTCGTTTAATTCTATCGTGGTTGTTTTTTTTACTGGGACTCATATTCAAAGCGCAATTTCATTTTTCAGCCAAGCAAAAGAACAAAACAAAACTACATTTCAAGCAAAAGAAATAAAATCATTTTCTTTTTATTTACATGTCATTGTGCTTTTATTTACATATTATTTTCATTCATCACACCGTAATGTTTTTTTTTCTGTTTCTGTAAAAAATTCCATACCGTAACCCTAAATCTAAACCTAACCCCTATTTTTCATATTTCAGTCAAGCAAAAAAACAAAACTAAAAAAAAAAACGTCGCTTTGATTATGGGTCCCGGTAAAAAAAAAAAAAAACACCACGTAACAACAAAAACGTTGATTTTCTCAAATTGTTATTTCTTCGAAAAATGTTCTATTAATTGAATTTGCATGACTTCTCATTTAAAAAAATGGATATTTTCCATTTTCGGAGACATTGCGTACTAAAAAAGAGAGTTACTGCCCCTTACACCATTGGAACTCTTCTAAAATAAATAGAAGCACCAAACAGTTAATAAACAAATTCGTTTCGGGAACTCAAGTTTTATTTTGTATTTATTTACTCCTCTCCAGGAGTTAGGCACAAGGCTAGTTTTATCCTACTCCCACAAGGTAAGATGTGACCCAAGATAGAGTCGGGAAAGTGGGACTTGAAAAGCCAGCGCCCGAGAAATGAGCACTCTGGCCATTAAAAATTGCCTGGGCAGCCCCGTCGGCATTCCCAGGTAGGGGCGCCTCAGGCAGAAAGCAATAAACTTACTCCTCCCCAAAGAGGGGAGGCAAAGCCTGGGAGGGTGGACCTTATTTTGTATGGTCGACGTTGGCGTTATCGAATTTAGGAAAACTCGTCACAGGAAAATTCGGCAACGGAAAATTCGGCAACAGAAAATTCGTCACTTTTGGCCAAGTAGGAAAATTCGGCAATTATCGTATAGATATCGATAGAAAATAGATTTTAGAACCGTTTTTACAGGAGATATACTTGTAAATATGAGGCTACCCACACCCCAGTGGAGAACATTTTTTTATATTATTTTTTTGGTAGTTGTGCAGTTTACGAACCGGGCTATTTTTTAGATAAGATTTTCAAGTTAAATTAAATTTTTACGATATATTTTGTTTATTAAATTGTTAGGTGAAAGTACAGAATAGTTAACGAAGCACCCCCCCTCATTCTCCCCATGTAAAAAAATCGTTGTCTAAATAATGTTATTATTTCAAGCCTGTTTCGTAATTAAGTTACGAGATGAAATCCATCATAATTCATTTAGATTTCTTCGTAAACAAGTCAGCCATTTTAATTAACAAAACATCAATTACTTCGTGTGTGTGCAAAACTTGAAAGGAATTTATAAACTATAAGTAAAAAGTCATTTAAACTGGCTTTAAATTCTTAGAAAATTTCCATGTATTTAAAAAAGCAAAATTGTAATTCAGTGTTTTTTTTCATCTTGCCTAAAACTTGTTTTAACTAACAACTTTATTTAATACTTAAAAAAAGAAATTCTTCTTTCAGACAACGATTTTTTTACATGGGGAGAATGGGGGGGGGTGCTTTGTTAACTATTCTGTACTTTCACGTTGTAAAGAATAACCCGATCCAAACCTTTAATTTCGTAACGTAATTAAGAACCGGATTATTTAGAAAGCCATTCTTAACACACAAAACTGCACAAGTACCAAAAAATAATATAAAAAAATGTTCTCCACTGGGGAGGGGGGTAGCCCCGTATTTACAAGTATATCTCCTGTAAAATCGGTTCTAAAATCTATTTTCAATCGATATTTATTCGATAATTGCCGAATTTTCCTACTTGCCCAAAAGTGACGAATTTTCCTACTTGGCCAAAAGTGACGAATTTTCCGTGACCAATTTTCCTGTGACGAGTTTTATTGAGCCAATATGGGGGCTAGCAATAGGGGGTTTTCTTTTTAACTTTTCACTATACACCGCCTAAATGAATTTACGGGTATCTTTCAGAATGATCAGTACGCTGAAAACGCTCAAAAAAACAAATATACAACAAATAAAAGTAACTGTCGTCGATAAAAGTTAATTTAAAACTGACCTGTGATATTTGTTTGTATTTTTAAACCGTTCCAATTGCTATTTAGTAGAAATCAATAGTTTTGTAACACAAACTTGCAAATACAAAATGGCGATTGCTCGTAAGAGAGTGAGTAGAAGACGCCATCTTGTATAGAAAAAAGTACTAGTTGAAAATGAACAAGAATTTTTTTTTTACATCTAATAAAAACCCATTTATAGTACGTAAAAATACAAACAAATATCATAGGTAAGTAGACAAATATCTCTTCTCGACGTAGGTTAAACTCACTTGTTGCATATTTATTTTTATAACCCCGTTCTCGTTAGTTTTTTGGATCCCGTCCGCGACTGTACTGATCATTCTGAAAGATACCCGAATTTACTTTTCTTTCCAATTCTTTTTTGTACGAATAAAAAAAAAGTTTATTTGACTGTAACGATAAATACTAAATATGAAAAAATAAGTTTTATTTCCATTGATACACATATGTCTATTTAACCTCGTGTTTAGACTGATCTAACGTAACGAGGGAAACATTTTAAAATTGACGCCTGGACTGTAACATTTACTCACAATGTATTGCGGATTTTCGTACATATAAGTCATTTCACAACCATTCGGCTCGACATTGATGAGGGCATCCATTAATCCAATGTTTAAAGCCGCAACAACGATCAGTGTGTTCTTTTCAAATGGTTAGAAAAAAACACGCTGCAAATACTGACATTTAAATTAAGCGGTGTAAAAAAAACGGTGTCAAGGCAGATAACTCAAACTTTTGCGATATTTGAAAAAAAAAAAAGGGTGGCACTTTTACCCCCGGCCCAGGCCGCCCACCGCCGCCTAGCCCCCGGCGCCAGCATTTTGGCTCACGTGACTCAATCGTAGTCACTTATGAACAGAATAGTATTCGTTATTAACACTTAGCATATATCCCACCCCCAATACATTTTTTTTGTTTATTAATTATTTACCTTACGAAATAGAATGAAGATTGATGGATTTTTGCCCACCGCCGCCCAGCCCCCGGCGCCAGCATTTTGGCTCACGTAACTCAATCGTAGTCAATTATGAACAGAATAGTCTTCCGTATTAACAATTAGCATGTATCCCACCCCCAATACATTTTTTTGTATATTAATTATGGACCTTACGAAATAGAATGAAGATTGATGGATTTTTGCCCACCGCCGCAGACATATGTATATCAATGGAAATAAAACTTATTGTTTATACGTGACTACGATTGAGTCACGTGAGCCAAAATGCTGGGCGGCGGTGGGCAAAAATCCATCAATCTTCATTTCATTTCGTAAGATAAATAATTAATGAATAAAAAAAATGTATTGGGGGGGGGGGATATATGCTAAGTGTTAATAACGAAGAATATTCTGTTTATAAGTGACTACGATTGAGTCACGTGAGGCAAATGCTGGCGCCGGGGGCTGGGCGGCGGTGGGCGGCCTGGGCGGGGGATAAAAGTGCTGCCGAAAAAAAAAGCAAACTTTTGCGATATTTGAAAAAAAAAAGCAAACTTTTGCGAACACTTAAACAAATAGAGTTTAAAATAAGCCTTGTACATTATGGTAATTTCTACGAATTACCATTAATCGCATAGATATGATTTTTTTCAATTAAAAAAAACGACTTGATTAATTTATGAAATTTTGGGTGTGCGATATTTTCTTTCGGTGCTTGTCGAGATAAAGTCGCAATTGGAAAACCTAAAAAGAAAACTCTCGTTCATACTCAAGTATCAAGAAATAATTAGTATACGCAGAAAAAGTAGGAAAAATTATCAAGTAGATTTTTAATTAAAAGTAAAAATCAATTTTATCGTATTTTACATTGGGCAGACATCATATAGGAATAATTAAGTAAAACAGGAGGAGGTAATTCTCCTAACAGGTCTTGCCCGTAGATTCAGAAATACGATAACATTGATTTTTACGTTATTAAAAACTATTCGATAATTTTTCCTAATTGTTTCTGTGTAAACTAATTATTGCCTGATACGTAAGTATAAACGAGTTTTTATTTGGAATTGCGTTTTCCAATTGCGACCTCACTTCGACAAGCAGCTTTCTCGGGTATATGTTACGACGGTGCCCGGAAAACTCGTCACAGGAACATTCGTAAACGGAAAATTCGTAAACGGAAAATTCGTAAATGGAAAATTCGTAAACGGAAAATTCGTCACTTTTGGCCAAGTAGGAAAATTCGGCAATTATCGAATAAATATCGATTGAAAATAGATTTTAGAACCGTTTTTACAGGAGATATACTTGTAAATACGAGGCTACCCACCTCCCCAGTGGAGAACATTTTTTCATATTATTTTTTTGGTACTTGTGCAGTTTACTAACCGGGCTATTTTTTAGATAAGATTTTCAAGTTAAATTAAATTTTTACGATATATTTTGTTTATTAAATTGTTAGGTAAAAGTACAGAATAGTTAACCCCCCCTTCACTCCATGTTAAGAATGGCTTTCTAAATAATGTTATTTCAACCCAGTTCGTAATTACGTTACGAAATTAAAGGTTTGAATCGGGTTATTTTTTACATAAAATTTTCAAGTTAAATTCAATTTTTACGATATCTTCCGTTTATTAAATCGTTACGTGAAAGTACAGAATAGTTAACAAAGCAACCCCCCCCCCCATTCTCCTCGTGTAAAAAATCGTTGTCTAAATAATGTTATTATTTCAAGCCTGGTTCGTAATTAAGTTACGAGATGAAATCAATCATAATTCATTTAGATTTATTCGTAAACAAGTCAGCCATTTTAATTGACAAAACATCAATTACTTCGTGTGTGTGCAAAACTTGAAAGGAATTTATAAACTATCGAGTAACTGGCTTTAAATTCTTAGAAAATTTCCATGTATTTAAAAAAGCAAAATTGTTTTCTAACTAATTCAGTGTTTTTATTTCATCTTGCCTAAAACTTGTTTTAATTAACAACTTTATTTAATACTTAAAAAAAGAAATTCTTCTTTCAAATAAATCGTTGTATGGTCGGAACAAAAAAATCAGAAAAATACAGCCAATTCATTGTCTGCCATTTTAGTTGTGAAACGATGGATTAACCACTTTTTCTCACAGTGATTTTGAAGTAAAAATTTAATTTAACTTGAAAATCTTATCTAAAAAATAGCCCGGTTCGTAAACTGCACAAGTACCAAAATAATCATATGAAAAAATGTTCTCCACTGGTGAGGTGGGTAGCCTCGTATGTACAAGTATATCTCCTGTAAAAACGGTTCTAAAATCTATTTTCAATCGATATTTATTCGATAATTGCCGAATTTTCCTACTTGGCCAAAAGTGAAGAATTTTCCGTTTACGAATTTTCCGTTTACGAATTTTCCGTTTACGAATTTTCCTGTGACGAGTTTTCCTAAATTCGTTACGACGCTCAGTAGAGGCGCGAACGGGGTCCAAAAAAAGAACGAGAAAGAGTTTAAAAACATAAATTTGCAACAAGTAAAGTTGACTGATGTCTAGAATAGACATTTTTCTACTTACCTATGTAATTTGTTTGTATTTTTACGTAGTGTATAAATGGCTTTTTATTAGATGTTAAAAAAAAATTCTTGTTTTTTAAAACATCTACTTTCTCAAAGAAAAATGGCCGCCAGTCCCTCGATATTATTACGTAAATCGGCCATTTTGATTTCTTCGCTGACCGTGTGTCGAACTTACATTTCTAATAAATAGCACTTAAAACGGGTTTAAAATATGTGGGGGTCGTCATACCTTTTTTTGGTGATAACTTCCTCCACAAATAAAAATAATAATAAGAAGATTTAACATGCAAAATCAACGGAAGTTTATTTACTGAAATAAACTATTAACAAATAGAATATATTTCTTATCGTAATGAGTTCATGAGTCCTTTCTTTAGTTTCAGGGTAAGTAAGAAGAAGAATGTCTTTTCTTTTGTTGAAATGTTCATTTGTTATAAAATGTTAGAAGAGGCAATAGGTAATGTTCGCCTGTGAAATTGTATGAAACGCGCGAGAGGGTGAAATGGGAGAGTGATAGTAAGATGCGTGTAACCTCCGGATGAAAAGTCAGTTGAAAGAGAAAGTTTGATGTTTGTGTGTGCTTAAATACTATTTGGATAGGCTCCAGCGAGCTTAAGGAGAAAAGTTTAGAAAAATATGTCTTTGGAGAAATCTCATTGGACAGAAATATCACGTGGTGTGCTGTCAACTACGTCCGCTCGTTTTGAGTTGATTTAATATATAAAGCCACATCGGAATTTGCGTGGGCGTTATTTTATATTTGTCACGCGCCAATACAATTATTTTCACTCTGCGCGCCTAAATTGTATTTATCCCAAACAACAATTTTTATTCGAATCTTAACGGTGTCAACTGGCACAATACTCCCCCCAGATTGAAAAAAAGGAAAAAAAATTTTTTTTTTAATATGTAATGTATTCCTTGAAATGTTTCGGCCAGTGGACTTTTCTACCTATTTTTATCGTAGGTTTGACGTTCCCGTCACTTTCTGCTGGACTCCCATGTTCCAAGGGAATTTGTTCTGGTGGGGAAATTGTCTGAGGGTGTTCCTCAATGTATGCTGGTTTAATTCGGTCGATCGCGATGTTGTCTTTCCTGTTTTTCCTTTGGACAGTGAAATATTTTTCACTTCTGTCCAAAACTTGGTATGGTCCTGTGTAATTTGGACAAAATGGCTTTTTGACTGTATCGTTCCTAATAAATACATATTTGCATGTGTGAAGGTCATTTGGCATATGTGTTTGTTTGTCAGCCCTCCTGGTGGGTGTAAATTTGAGAGAAGACATTTTGTTCTTTAATTCCGTCACAAATGTATTTGTGGGTGAAATGTCTGCGTATGCATCAAAATATTGTCCAGGTAGTGTGACTGCTGATCCAAAAACTACCTCCGCTGGCGTGCTTTGTAAATCCTCTTTCATCGTGTTTCGGATCATTAATAGGATTAATGGTAAATTATCTGACCAGTCTGCGTTGTTATGACTCGTAGCCAAATAAGTTTTTAGCTGTCTGTGGAAGCGTTCGACGAGGCCATTCGAGCAAGGGTGATAAGCCGTTGTCTTTATGTGGGATGTTCCCAACAATTGGTTGAACTCTGCGAAGAGTTTCGATTGAAATTGCGAGCCTCTGTCCGTTGTGAGTACTGACGGTACTCCAAAAATCGCTATCCAGTCTTTTAATATTGTTACAGCTACTGTCGCCGCCGATGTGTCCTTCACGGGTATGGCTGTTGGCCATCT
This sequence comes from Sepiola atlantica, assembly GCA_963556195.1. Classification (NCBI taxonomy): domain Eukaryota; kingdom Metazoa; phylum Mollusca; class Cephalopoda; order Sepiida; family Sepiolidae; genus Sepiola; species Sepiola atlantica. The sequence continues at coordinate 55,378,592 of OY744523.1, read as the reverse complement.
GCTGAACCTGTCGACTATGGTGAGAATGTGGGTGTGTCCTTTCGATGGGGGGGGGGGGTAATGGTCCCACCAAGTCAACATGGATATTGGTAAACCTGGCATCTGGCGTACTGAAAGTACCCAGTGGTGACTTTGTATGCCTGTGTATTTTATTCTTTTGACAGGATACACACATCTTGGTCCAATTTTGAATATCTGTATTCATTTTCGGCCAAACGAAACGGTCTGCTATTATTCTTACCGTGGCTCGTTTGCCTGGATGAGATAAATTGTGGAAATGTTGAAAAACATGTCGTCTGATGCTTGGCGGTATGTATGGACGTGGTTGTTTTTTCGTTGTATCACAATAAAATGCTGTTGTACTAAAAGGTACAGGCATTTCCTTCAGTTGCAAAGACGTTTTCTGTTGTACATCAGTGAGTGTCTCGTCCGTTTTTTGTTCTTGTGCAATTAATTCCATACTCAGCGAACTGGAATTTATCGAAGTTATTGCAACTCGTGATAATGCGTCCGCCACAATGTTTTCTTGTTCCTTGACGTGTCTGATGTCTGTAGAATATTGAGCAATATAATCAAGATGTCTGATTTCTCTTGGGCCATATCTATCTATGTGTGTATGCAGTGCATACGTTAACGGTTTATGGTCAGTGTAAATACAAAAGTTTCTTCCTTCCAACAGATGTCTAAAATGTTTAATTGCCAAATAAATTGCTAATAGTTCCCTTGAAAAGGTACTGTACTGTGTCTGTGTCTTGCTCAGTTTGGCTGAAAAAAAAACGAAATAGGGGTCATTGTATTCCCTGTCAGTTGGTGTTTAACTGCTCCTACAGCTATGTCTGATGCATCTGTTGTAAGTGTAAGTTTCGATTCCTCACTGTCCTTAATATTATTCAATTTTGTGAAATTGACTAAGGCAATTTTAGCTTGATGGAAAGTTTTTAAAGCTGATCCTTCCAGTTTTAATTGTTGGTTTTTCGTTTTGTTCTTCAATAATGACGTTAACGGTGCAAGGATTGTGGAACAGTTGGGTAAAAATCGTCTGTAATAATTAATTACACCTATGAAGCGACGAATTTGTCTAACAGACGTAGGTTGTGGAAAATTCGTAATGGCACTTACTTTTTCGGGTAATGGTGATATTCCATCCTTATCAATTGAATGTCCGAGGAAATTTACTTCTTGCTGACCGAAAATACATTTGTCCAAGTTTATTTTAAAACCGTAATGGGACAGTCTTTGGAAAACTTGTTCCAAGTGTTGTTTATGTTCGTCGAGGTTTCTACTAGAAATTAGGAGATCGTCCACGTATGCGAATACGAATGGAAGGTCCCTAAAAACCTCGTCTATCAACCTTTGGAAGGTTTGACAGGCGTTCCTAAGTCCGAATGGCATTCTGACAAATTCGTAAAGTCCAAATGGCGTGGTCAGTGCTGTTTTATGGATATCTTCTTCCGCCACCGGTATTTGGTGATATGCTTTCACTAAATCCAGTTTGGAAAATATCGTGGCGTTTTGCAGTCCGATTGCGAAATCGTGAATGTGTGGGATAGGGTATCTATCCGGTACAGTTTGTGCATTTAATCTCCTGAAATCGCCGCAAGGACGCCATGTTGTCGCGTCTGATTTCTGTACCATATGTAGAGGAGATGACCAGGCACTTTTGGAAGGTCGAATAATTCCTTGTTGTAACATGCGTTGGAATTCGTCCTTTGCGATCTTGTACTTATCCGGCTTCAAACGTCTGGGGGTGGCGTAGACGGGTTGTCCACTCGTTTTAATATAATGCCTTGCATTATGTTTTATATCATCCGCGACCGTGAATGGCTGAGTAAGTTGTGGGTATTTTTGAAACAGCCGACGAATGTACGTCTCTTCAGGAAAGGCAGAACTAATCCCAGTAGACTGGTATCTTGTGGTGATACCTTTTATTACGATTTTTGTTTGGTTATCAGTCAGTGTGCGATTAGTCATGTCTACTGATAGATTATATCGTGCTAGGAAATCTGCTCCTAATATTGGTGTCGTCACGTTGGCTATGGTAAATATCCACGAAAATGTGTGACGCAAGCTGAGATTGACGCTTAAGTACTTTTCACCGTATGTCGGTATTTGTGTGCCATTAGCTGCCTGGAGGTGGTAAGCCTGTGGAGTAGCTTTCTGTTTACTTAGCGCTGGTATCACGCTTATTTCGGCTCCGGTATCTATTAAGAAGTTATATCCGTGATTACTGTCACGAATGAAAAATAGACGACCTTTAGTGGAAAATCCAGCAACAGTTGTCGTCTCTACTGGCTGGAATGATCGTTTCCCTGATTCTTGTTTTCAAAAGTGCAAGGATAAGTGCAACGCCTGGCTTGTGTGCCGAATTTTTTGTGGTAAAAACAGATTTCGTTCGCTCGTTCTCGTGTGTTGCTTCGACCTCTGCTAAAACTTCGTTTTCGGTAGTTCGGTTGATTATTAAATGAGTAACGACGGTTTATTTGCATTAATTCCTGCAATTTACGAGTGAGGTTTTCGACCGTAGTTTTTAGTTCGGCCACTTCGACGTCTCTCGTCTGTTTTGGCTGTGCTTGTGCTGAGTTTAATCTGTGGCTCCTCAGATTTTCATGAATTCGGTCTGCCATGTCGGCTAGTTTTACTGTGGTTGTCTCTTCCGTTGTGGGTGCCAGAATTTGTACTGTTGTGTCTGGGAGTTTATTCAGCCACAAACTTCTCATTATATTTTCGGACATTTTGTTGTCTCCTAGCAATGATTGCATGTGTCGTAAAAGTTGCGACGGTGTGCGATCTCCCAATTCTACTTGGGTGAAGAGATTGCGTAACATTGTCTCGTTTGATAAGCCAGTCCGTCTCAAAATAGCCTCCTTAAGTTCGTCGTATGGATTATTTTCTGGTACGTTCTCCAGTAAATCAGTCACTTCCTCGACGACGTCTGCCGGGAGTTTTTCAACCAAATAACAATACTTGGTTCGCTTAGACGTAATCCGTTTTGCGTCGAAAAGGGCCTGGATCTGGATAAACCACGTCTTTATATTGGTGGGATTAAAAGCTGGAATATTTAGCGTTAATGTAGCTAGGGGTGTTTCAACGCGGGGAGCTTCCATTTCTCTGTTTTTTGTTTGAAAGTGATTTTAAAGCCTTTAAACTGTCGGTTGATTTTTTAAATTTCGACTTAATAGCGACTACCGGCGTAACTCGCTAATTTGTTGCTACATTGCACTGAGATCCACGCTTCGTCTGACGGCTTGTATCATCCCTTGAGATTCGCATCGTCTTTTTCGTCCTTTGAGTGTTACCGCACGCATGATATCGCCAGTAAGTTAGGAAACCGCGTGTAGCTCATAAAGAGATTCCGTTGTGCATGCAATTCTAAGTCGTGGTCACCAACTTGGTCGGGGTTACCAACTTGTGGGGGTCGTCATACCTTTTTTTGGTGATAACTTCCTCCACAGATAAAAATAATAATAAGAAGATTTAACATGCAAAATCAACGGAAGTTTATTTACTGAAATAAACTATTAACAAATAGAATATATTTCTTTTCGTAATGAGTTCATGAGTCCTTTCTTTAGTTTCAGGGTAAGTAAGAAGAAGAATGTCTTTTCTTTTGTTGAAATGTTCATTTGTTATAAAATGTTAGAAGAGGCAATAGGTAATGTTCGCCTGTGAAATTGTATGAAACGCGCGAGAGGGTGAAATGGGAGAGTGATAGTAAGATGCGTGTAACCTCCGGATGAAAAGTCAGTTGAAAGAGAAAGTTTGATGTTTGTGTGTGCTTAAATACTATTTGGATCGGCTCCAGCGAGCTTAAGGAGAAAAGTTTAGAAAAATATGTCTTTGGAGAAATCTCATTGGACAGAAATATCACGTGGTGTGCTGTCAACTACGTCCGCTCGTTTTGAGTTGATTTAATATATAAAGCCACATCGGAATTTGCGTGGGCGTTATTTTATATTTGTCACGCGCCAATACAATTATTTTCACTCTGCGCGCCTAAATTGTATTTATCCCAAACAACAATTTTTATTCGAATCTTAACGGTGTCAACTGGCACAAATACTAACAAATAGCATATGCAAGTTTGAAACTAACTTTTACAGCTTACAGTTTCTTTGATTTGTTGTATATTTGTTTTTTTAGCGTTTTTACTCTGCTGAACGTCGTAAAAGATCCCCGCTTTCTCTCCCTCACGAGTACATACGTCATACAAATGTTTCTTTTTTTTTTAAATTTTCATAGCGAAGGAATTGTCAACAAGCACCAAAATTATTTATTATATTTCCGAAAGAAAAGAAAACCATAAAATGGTGCTTTGTTACTAGGTATGTGCAAAAATGGCTGTCGCTTGTACTGACTATAGTTCTTAAAAGTGTTTTTTCTTAATTTTTTAAAGTAGTTTTCGTTTAACTTTTGATTGTATTTGAAAGATAAAAGCATTAAGTTAACATTTAAAACGAAAACAAATGTATGTTTACGTTTTTAAAAAAATTAGAATGGAAAATGTTATTAAAAAAACGAAGGCAATGTTTTACAATAGCCCTACAACTCGCGAGTCGGGTTAAGTAAAAGTTGTAGAACGTGGTCAAAAAATGAATATGCAACAAATAAATGCGACGTACGTCGAGACTGGAGATTTTCCTAGTTATCTATTCCATTTGTTTGTATGTTTACGTAGGATAAATGGCTTTTTATTAGACATGAAAAAAAATTTAAAAAATTTCTGTTCACAAAAGAAGATGGCGTCAACAGCTTTGCTTGCTTCGCCTTTCGTTGTCACGTAGTGTGTTTTTGTTTACCGGGACTCATAATCAAGGCGGCGTTTTTTTTGTTCTTTTGCTTGACTGAAATATGAAAAATTGGGGTTTGGTTTAGATTTAGGTTTAGGGTTAGGTTTAGGGTTACGGTATGGAATTTTTTACAGAAACAACAGGAAAAAAAAACATTACGGTGTGACGAATGAAAATAATATATAAATAAAAGCACAATGACGTGTACATAAAAAGAAAATGATTTTATTTCTTTTGCTTAAAATGTAGTTTTGTTTTTTTTCTTTTGCTTGGCTGAAAAATGAAATTGCGCTTTGAATATGAGTCCGAGTAAAAAAAAAACACGAGGCTGCGAAAATGTGAAGAAGCGGTGGCCATTTTACTTTCCAGTCTGCGTGTGATAAAAATATCGATTTATAAAAAAACAGCACTTTTAACAGATTATAATCATTAATAAATGTCACAGGTAACTTTGAAATCAACTTTTATATGCTACGGTAACTTTTATTTGTTGTATATTTGTTTTTTTCAGCGTTTTCGTTGTAGGGCTATTGTTAAAAATACCCAAAACGAAAAATCAGTTAAAACTGCAGGTTCAATAAAACATGTTTAAAATTCGCTGGAAAGGTAAATATCAGTTTTCTGTAACTGTTTCAAAGATAATTATTAAATTAAAGTCTTAAGAGAGTGAATTACAAAAGAATGTACCTTTTTTTATTTTTACTAAAAATTGCTTAATTATCAAAAAAAAGTGAAAGTTAGCAAAAACATGTCCGAAACCTGTGTTGTAAACAGAAAATACGGCTACAACATCTCTAAGTATGAAAGGCCAAACCCGCAGTAATATTTTGTTTTTTGTTTTTAATTTTTACGTTACGAACTGCGTCAATTTTATTAATTATTTTTACATGATGATTGATTAAAATATTGAACAATCACATTACTTTAAGAATTAATGTAATTTTAAATTACATAAATTCTTAAAGAATAAATAACTAATTTATTGTAACGAAACATAAGAATTTCTTACATGTGTCGTAACGATAAATTACATAAATTCTTGTAAAATAAAGCGAAAAGTGTATTTTTTTATTTTAAGTGTGAAAAAGTAAATTAAAGTCAATGACTACACTGACAATATTCATTGAAAAAAAAAAGTTAAAACATGAAAAATTATTTATTAATAAATAAATAGAATTAAATTTTGAAAGAAAATTTAATATTTGAATTAAAGTATGAAATTTTCTTTATAAGAAATAATAATTGTTTTAAACTCTTTAAATAATATTTATTAATGAAACAAAAATGACAAAGCAAATACAAACTTACGTTTTATCTTTCCAAATAACTTACGATGAATTGTGAAATAAACAAAATTGTTGAATCTCTGAAAAAATTGATGACGGTGTGGGGGGTGAGCTAATACCGCCTGTTTATTAGAGAACAGTGCAACCATACATCTCCAGGTCAATCGTTAGTAGAAATTATCCAATTTAAATTCTTTTTTTCGTTATGATCCTGATTCTCAAATTTGTCAATTTTTTGTTTATTTTCAAGATTATAAAAAAATTTCTTACGCTGATGATGACACGTTCATGTGCTAATTACATCGCATTTTATATTTTCCCAAAAACTCTTATCATTAAAATCACATGAAATATTTTTTGCAATTATATTATTTTTTTGTGAAGATATTGATTAAACAATACTTTATTTATCCAAGAAATTAATTTTTCTTCGAGTTATAGTTATTTTATTAACACGAAATTTACGGACCTTTTTCGTAATATATACGAAATAATTTAAAAAAAATATTTTAAACATCTATAGTGCTTTATTTTCATTTTTTTTTAATTCATGCATTTAAAAAAATTAATATATAAAAATATAACTTTAGTAAAGATGTATTTTGTTTTAAAAAAATAATACATTTTCGCTGAGAATAAAAATAATGATGGTTTCATTATATTACGTGATCGTATTTTAATAAATACTGAAAATTTCATTAAAATTGGTTGATTTCTTGAATTTTGGTGAATTTTTAAGAGAGGGTCAAAATGTTTTTACATTTTGGGGATCGGCCAGTGATTTTGCACGTACCAATTTGTTACATTAGGACCCGGGTTAACTTTGACCCCGTCTTGGGTTTAAGGTCAAAGTAGGGGTTAGGGTTAGCAATAGAGTTAGGGTAAAGGTTAGGGCCAACGTTAGCGCGGGTCCTAATGTAACAAAGTACCCAAAAAACAAAAAATAAATTATTTTATTTCCGAAAGAAAATAACATTTTTACTATTTTCCCCCAAAAAATCAAACAACAAAAAAATTGCATTATATTTTTCGAAAAGAAAACCATCAAACTACCTATGTGAATACTTATTTTTGTAAAATTTGTTTAGCTGTGGTTTGTTCGTTTTTTATTTGTATATATGTATTTTAGTTTGATTTTCTTCGTCGTAATTTATCGGCTGCCAGTCTTCAATTTAGCGTTTGGCAGTTTTCGCCTCGTCAACTCTCGTGCGCTTCCGTAACCTGCCCGAACGTTGATGACGCGAAGTCACGGAAACATGGTGCGTCAGCTATAAGAGTACCCAAAATAATATATTTAGAGAGTTCTTGCGCTCCAAAAGTAATAAAATATGTTAGGGATGAAAAAAAAAATCTTCGAAAAGAATACTGAGAAAACTGTAAACGATAATATTGTACGCTGAGAGTGATCTCCCTTTGAATGTAATTTAAGAAAAAGTTATCAGGACGTCACGATTGTAGATCACATGATCAAAATCACTAGTATTGATTTACTCCTCTCCCGGAGTTAGGCACAAGGCCAGTTTTAATCTTACTCCCACAAGTAAGATGTGACCCAAGGTCGGGTTAGGAAAGTGGGGTTTGAAAAGCCAGCGCCCGAGAGGTGAGCACTCTGGCCATTAAAAATTGCCTGGCCAGCCCCGTCGGCATTCCCCAGTAGGGGCGCCTCAGGCAGTAAGCAATAAACTTACTCCTCCCCAAAGAGGGGAGGCGAAGCCTGGGAGGGTGGACCTCCTAGAACTGAACAGGACAGACCCATAGACCGACGTAAATCAAGCCCTGAAGGCCAATACAATACCAGTCTATAGGGTGCAGTATTTGGATGGGCCTCTGGGTGAATTTATAAAACAAGCAATCATACTAGCCTTAGTATGACTGCTTGTTTGATAAATTCACTCAACGTTCCCTACCCCGGCAAGTTGAACACTCTCTGACTGCTGGCTGTTCATGTCTGCCGATTGACATTCATAGACTTTAAATTCCCTTCTTTCCATGTTGATTAATGGTGGCCTGGAGGTAATGGCGCAGCCTGTGGACTCGAAGGTGACTGGGTTCGAATCCTTAGACCAGCAGTAATTAACATTTTTTACACTGATGATTGCATAAAAAGCATGAAACATTAGTGTCTGTAGATAAAATAATTAATATAAGAATATTGAAAAATATTTATATATATATATATATATATATATATATAAACAATAATAAATAATTTCCATTTAAATGCATATGATGTGTGGGATAATAATATGCTTCTGAATATCTGGACTACCATGAAACTGCAGTAAAGTGCTAAGTTAAGCTACTTTTAATTTATTTATTATTGTGTCGCATACCCTTTAATTACTCGTACCTTTTCTTTGTCGCGTGGAAAGGTATCGTCTAGTGGTTGAGTTCTTTCTTCGTTTCTGTACTGCCGTAAACATTGCCGTCCGCTGTGCCTGCAACAAAAACCTTCCTAACACGATTCTGGAGGCAAACAATCTTTTAAATTTTGATTAGTTTTATTCAGGCGTCAGTTTACTGTCGCTATTGGAGATGTTTCACTAACATGAGGGAGAGATCACATTACTACTTTATTGTAGTTAATTCCTAGCTTAAGTCCTTAGCCATTCGAGGAGGGAGGAAGAAGGAATCTCATGCCTGTATTCTCTTAGGGAAATAAATTCCCCTTTTCATGTTGGACTACATAGAGAAATAGTCTGTTCGGCTTGCTTCCAAAAACCAGACTGGCAAAACTCAGTTTCCCACACAAAAGCCTGTGACATCACAGAACCCCTATGTGCAGGTGCACCTTGACCCTTGACCTGAGGCCTCGTCAACGTGGTGGCCCTGTCAACGCTTGTGAGCTCCGACTATGTGAACAGCCCTATTTTGCACTCGGTTGAATGGGTTCACCCGCACTAAATCGCGCAAGCTAAACCAAACGATTCCCCACACATACGTCCACTTCAACATGCGTCCGGCCTCACAGGGCCATTATCCAACAATTGTTATAGAGAGATTTTTAGAAAAATTAACCAGAATGCTCAATTACTTAAGCAAGAGCTTAATATTTAACGTTGATACAAAAAGAAGTATGTAACCCGGGTTTCATAGCAAACAGACCCCAGTTTTGATAAACATGACTTAACCAGTCCGCTTCCTCCTCCGATCTGGTTAAGCTGACTGATAGCGACTGGTTAACTCGGGTTTATTAAAGCTGAGCTCGTTTTGCTATGAAACCCGGGGTACATAAATAGGGTTACTCCTTTTTGCATCAAAATTATATGTATATATACACGTGCAAACAGTCGTTGACAAATGTTTAAGACCACCCTGCTATGTTTAAAATAAACTAGAAATTAAAGACAGTTTTGTAAATAAGTCCTATTAATATATGCGTGGTAATTATTTGGGTAAAACTGCACTAGGCACACCGCCAACACTCCAATCTATGATACAAATAAAAATGCATGGTCTAGATTTTTGAAAACTTTAATAACCAAAATAAATAGATGAGTATTGAAAATGGCGATGATGCAATTGAGAAAGTTTAAGATTAGGATCACTAAGAGTGTAGTG
>OY744523.1:55336458-55346458 GCA_963556195.1 Sepiola atlantica | reverse complement strand
AAAACCCTAGCTGTGCCAGTGGCTATAAAATAGACCGTTTTGAGGTCTTGCATCGAGCAGATTCCAGGAACCATTTGAAAATATTAGAATCTGTCTCTATTGCTATGCGAAAACCTTCCTTGTGCCGGCAGAAGGAATTTGTAAGATCGCTTAATCTCTTTGGGGAACTTTGAACTCCTTCCCAATTTTTTTTTTTTTTTTTATCCCCTAACGTAGTGCCTTTTAATCGACTTTTAACGAAATAATTAAATTGAATTTTAATCGCTTCAACGTTAATTTTGGCACACTCAATTTCCCCATTTGCTCTTTCTTTCGACGTTATTATTAATTAAAACTATCGATTTTCTCCTGACGAGATGATAGTCGAAAGGGCCTTAGAGAGATTTCCGCGTATTCTTTTTAAATGTATCTATAAATTTTGTACCTCAAAACATTTATTTATATATATATATATAATATATATATATATATATATATATATATAATATATTTATAATATATATATATATTTAATATATATATTTATAATATCTAGCGGGGCTACCCGGCGTTGCTCGGGGTCATAAAGACATAATTGAAGAAAAATCGCGTGTGTAACATCTTTATATTCAAACTTCTATTTCTCCCCCTCCTCTGTAGCCGTCTCTTCATCTTTCTACCTTTCCTTTCCCTGGTCGCCCCATTTAACCGCTACTTTCTAATTATGCCTTTTGCGAATGCTGATTATTCCTCACCATTTCTCCTATGTTGCGCAGGGCAATAGTATGACATGTTTCTATAAAAAGTACCACATCTATCTGCGCCTTCTATATAGGGACTTATCTCCGCCCCGGTGTTCATACTATATATGCATATCTGGCGCCACCCCGGTGCACATACAATATACGTACCTATCGCCGCCCCAGGCAGATACAATATAAGTACCTATTGCCACCCCGGTATGCATACTAAATAAGTACCTATCGCTGCCCCAGTGCACATGCTACATACGTACCTATCGTCGCCCCAGTGCGAATGCTGCATACATACCTATCGCAGCCTTGTTGCGAATGCTACATACGTACCTATCGCAACCCCGGGGCAAATGCTAAATACGTCACTATCGCCGGCCTGATGCGAATGCTAAATATGTTTCTATCGCCGCTCCGGTTCGCGTGCTAAATAGGTACCTATCGTCGCCCTGGTGTGCGTGCTATATACGTACTAATAGCCGCCCCGGAACGCATGCTAAATATATACCTATAAACGCCCTTGCGCATTCTATATACATACTCACTGCCATCCCTGTGCACATGCTATATAGTACCTATCGCCACGTCTATGTACTACTATACACGTACTTATTGCCACCCTGGTGCACATACTATATATATACCTATCGCCGCCCCGGTGCGCATACTATATTCGTATCTATCGCCGCCCTGGTGTGCATACTATATATTTTCCTACGAAATATTTTAAGTTTAAAAAACAAAAAACTTTCGCCCGACACTCTAAAAAGTTTGGCCCGACCCCTACAATTTTCCTCGACCCCTCATTCTCTCTAGCCCCCCATCCCAACAAATGTTTAACTCTCCCCCAACCATGAGAAATATTTTGAGTTCAAAACAAAAAAAAACAAAAAAAGTTTGCTTGACCCCTAAATAGTTCGGCCTGACCCCTAAAATTTTCCCCCACCCCTCAATCTCTCCAACCCCCTAATTTTTCACTCTCCTCCAACCCTGAGAAATATTTAGACTTCAAATAAAATAAAAAAAAAATTTTTTTTACCTGACCCCTAAAAAGTTCGGCCTGACCCCTTAAATTTTCCCTGACCACTCAACCTCTCCAGCCCCCTAATTTTTCACTCAACCCAAACCATGAGAAATATTTTGACTTCAAAACAGAAAAAAACAAAAAAATTTGGCCTGATCCCTAAAAAGTTCAGCCTGACCGCTAAAATTTTCCCTTACTCTTCATTCTTATCAAGCTCCCTAATTTTTCACTCTTCCCCAACCCTGAGAAATATTTTGACTTCAAAACCAAAAAAAAACAAAAAAATTTGGCTGACCCCTAAAAAGTTCGGCCTGACCCCTAAAATTTTCCCTGACCCCTCAATCTCTCCAGCCCCCTAATTTTTCACTCAACCCCAACCATGAGAAATATTTTGACTTCAAAACAAAAAAAAACAAAAAAATTTTGCCTGACCCCTTAAAAGTTCGGCCTGACCCCTAAAATTTCCCCCGACCCCTCAATCTCACCAGCCCCCTATCCCAACTAATCTTTCACTCTACCCCAACCCTGAGAAATATTTTGAGTTAAAAACAAAAAAAACAAAAAATTGTGGCCTGACCCCTAAAAAAGTTCTACCTGACCCCTTAAATTTTCCCCGACACCTCAATCTCGCTAGCCCCTCTTTCCAACTTGTTTTTCACTCTTCCTCAACTGTGAGAAATATATTGAGTTCAAAGCAAAAAATATGTTATTTAACATGTATACAAATATTAGTGAAAACAATGGCGGAGCATAATTATTTTTCTTCTTACTTTACTTATTGAGACGTTATTTAATATGTATACAAATATTAGTGAAAACAGTGGTGGAGCATAATTATCTCTCTTCTTACTTTACTTATTGAGACGTTATTTTACATGTATACAAATATTAGTGAAAACAATGGCGAAGCATAATTATTTTTCTTCTTACTTTACTTATTGAGACGTTATTTAATATGTATACAAATATTAGTGAAAACAGTGGTGGAGCATAATTATTTTTCTTCTTACTTTACTTATTGAGACGTTATTTAATATGTATACAAATATTAGTGAAAACAATGGTGGAGCATAATTATTTATTAATTAATTTTACACTAACTTCACACCTCTCAAAAAGAAGGAGGTAATACCTGGGAGGATGGTATCATGTCAACAGAAGTAATGCGGTTAGGATTAAGCAACCCTGGCTTCACTACAAACTCGTGTTCAAAAAAGTGCCGTTATTGATTAAGCAACCCTTGCTTCACTGCGGATTCATGTTCAAAAAAGTGCCGTTAGGGATTAAGCAACAGTTGCTTCAATAAAAACTAATTTTTCGTTGGGATTAAGCAACCCGTGCTTCACTATAAACTCATGTTAAAAAAAGTGCTGTTAGGGATTTCCTCTGACGTCATTTCCTGCTAAAATCGTGACTTTGCATTATGCCGACAATCCCCCATCTCCAAATTTGGCCTGAGGCGCTCCACCGGCGAATGCGGACACTCCCCCCTCCCCCTAATTTGACCTGAAGCAGTCACACCGCCCCACTATCTCCACAACTCTCAAAAAGGAGGAGTTAATGCCTAGGAGGGTGGTATCATAACAACAGAACGGGCGTAGGGAAGGAAGGGAAGGTAGAAAGGGTGAGAGTGAGAGGGAAAGAAGGGTTTTAGTGTGAGGGATTTTCTTCCCTACACTCTTTTCCTCTGACGTCATTTCCTGTTAAAAGCGTGACTTTGCAGATTTCTAAAATTATACATGATAGCATTGTTTTTTTCTCAAATTAGTACTAAACACCGTTGAAAATCGAGAAAAAGCACACCCCCATTTGAGAAAAGTGCTCAGTCGACCCCCGAAGAGGCAATTTTTTTTTCCGGTTCTGAGATATTATACGTCCCAGGGCTGGCCGGTCATAATGATGTCAACTGTGTGACTGTGTGTTGGGTACACTCGGAGGAGTATCTGGACATACAAACAAACAAACAAACAGACAGACAAACATACAGACAAGTGCCCTTTATATAGGAGACTAGCCAAAATAGCCTCCCTACGGTCGTCTATTTTGCTAGGCTGCCGCGTCGGAAATGAACGCTCACCAGTAAACCGATGGAGACTCAGTCATTTCTTGGGTGGGTAGACATCAATTTTCGTACCAAGAATTTTTTTAGGTTAAAAACAAATAAAACATTTTTAAAACATTTTTTTACGTACTCCCTCCAAAAGTTTTTTTCACCCTCCCCCATGAATACTAATATTTTCAGTTTAAAAAAAAGTTCGGCCCCCCCAAATTTATTTGTTGCCCTTCTCAGTAATAGTAATATTTTCAGTTAGAAAAAAAGAAAAAAAAGAGAAAAAATCCCCCCCATAAATTTTTTTTGTTACCCTTCCCCATGAATAGTAACATAGTTAGAAAAAGAAAAAAAAAAATTTTATCCCCCACCATCCACAAAAAAAAAAAATTTTTTACCGTTCCCCATGAATAGTCATATTTTCAGTTAGAAAAAGAAAAAAAAATTTTTTTACCCCAAAGAAAAAAAAAATTTTTGTTACCCTTCCCCATGAATAGGAATGTTTTCAGTTAAAAAAAAAAAAAAAAATTCCCCCCCCCCAAAAAAATTTTTTTTTGTTACCCTTCCCCATGAATAGTAATATTTTCAGTTAGAAAAAGAAAAAAAAAAAAAATTTTACCCTCCCCAATTCATAGTTAAAAAAATGTAAACAAATTAGTAGGCGCCTCGGTCATATCAAAGAACTAATGTTTAAATATGCTATTGAAGGCGCCTACGTCATATCAAAAAACCAGTTTTGTTATTTTTCCAAAACGGTTACCCATTTAGTAATGACCGATATATTTGTTACTTAACTTCAATTTACAATGGAGACTCAGTCATATTTCTTGGGTGGGTAGACATCGATTTTCTTTGTTTCTAACCAAGAATATTTTTAGTTTAAAAACAAATAAAACATTTTTAAAACATTTTTTTGCCCACTCCCTCCAAAAGTGTATTTCACCCTCCCCCATGAATACTAATATTTTCAGTTTAAAAAAAAGTTCGGCCCCCTCAAATTTATTTGTTGCCCTTCTCCGTAATAGTAATATGTTCAGTTAGAAAAAGAGAAAAAAAAGAGAAAAATGTCTACCCCCCCATATAATTTTTTTTTGGTACTCTTCCCCATGAATAGTAATATTTTCAGTTAGTAAAAGAAAAAAAAAATTTTTCAACTCCCCGCACCCCCCCAAAAAAATTTTTTTGTTACCCTGCCCCATGAATAGTAATATTTTCAGTTAGAAAAAGAAAAAAAAAAAATTTACCCCCCCACCCAAAAAATTTTTTTTACCCTTCCCCATTAATAGTCATGTTTTCAGTTAAAAAAAAAAAAAAAAAAATTTCCCCCCCCCCGAAATTTTTTTTTGTTACCCTTCCCCATGAATAGTAATATTTTCAGTTAGAAAAAGAAAAAAAACAAATTTTAACCCCCACCCCCACCAAAAAAATTTTTTTTACCCTTCCCCATTAATAGTAATGTTTTCAGTTAGAAAAAGAAAACAAAATTTTTTACCCTCTCCAATTCATAGTTAAAAAAATGTAAACAAATTAGTAGGCGCCTCGGTCATATCAAAGAACTAATGTTTAAATATGCTATTGAAGGCGCCTACGTCATATCAAAGAACCAGTTTTGTTATTTTTCCAAAACGGTTACCCATTTAGTAATGACCGATATATTTGTTACTTAACTTCAATTTACAATAAAACACTTTTGTCTTATCAACGTAATGAATGTAAAGACTGATAATGTGAAAATATCCTCTCCAAATGACGTCACTTCCGGTCTAACCGGAAGGATGAGTCAGCAATTTAGTTTTCCAATATGGTCACCGATGTACTAATGGCTGGGATATGCCTTGTTTACTTGTAATTTATAGTAGAAAACATTCTCTTAACAACATAATGTAAATAATGAATAAAAACTGAAAAAATCCTGTCACGATGACGTCACTTCCGGACTAACCGGAAGGATGAATCAGCAATTTAGTTTTCCTAAATGGTCACCGATTTACTAATGGCTCGGATTCGCCTTGTTTACTTTTAACTTTTAGTAGAAAACATTCTCTTAACAACGTAATGTAAATAATGAATGAAAACTGTGAAAAAAAATCCTCTCACAATGACGTCACTAAAGAGGGGAGGCGAAGCCTGGGAGGGTGGACCTCCTAGAAGAGTAAGTTTATTGCTTACTGCCTGAGGCGCCCCTACCGGGGAATGCCGACAGGGCTGCCCAGGCTATTTTTAATGGCCAGAGTGCTCACTTTCTCGGGCGCTGGCTTTTCAAACCCCACTTACTCGACCCGAAGCTGTGGTCACATCTTACTTGTGGGAGTAAGATAAAACTGGCCTTGTGCCTAACTCCTGCAGAAGAGTAAATAAATATATAAATTTTAGTAAGATTCTTGACACGTTTTCACTTCTAATCGCCGCCTCGTCTTGAAATTTCGTTCTTCTTTGTTTATTATATGTAATAACTAATAATGTAATCTAATGTAAATTAATTAATTAATAATAGTTTCCTAATAATAAAGGTATACAAATATTATAAACGCTGACTTGAAAAGCTTAATTAATTAAATGTTAATTTTTTTCTCTTTTTTTTATGATCTTTCTAGTTCCTCCCCCGTTGGGGAGGCAGCTCCCACTTGGTTTTAGAGCTAATTTCTCACTTTTCTCTATTCCTCCCCCGTTGGGGAGGCAGCTCCCACTTGGTTTTAGAGCTAAGTTTCTCACTTTTCTCTTTCTTGTAGCCACTTTTTTGGCAATTAATATCAATTAATTAATTCTTTTTTCAGAGTCTGACTGCTTGTCCCAACTTAAGCAGCCGGCAGGTTCGGGGAAGACTCACGTGCCTTTTGGTGACGGTCTCCTTGATTCCGAATCGGCGGGTTGTGGTCGGCAGACAGACACAGATTGAGATGGAGGCCACCTGGGTCTCAAAAGCTAGAGCTGTCTTGGCTAAAGACAGCGAGAGGGGTGTGGCCGCGAAGGGCGCCCCAGTTGCGAGTTCGGTGAGTGTCGCGTCGAGCGACACTCCAGTCCGGTCGGGGGAGGACACGCTCGAGTGCTCCCCAGGAGGTGTTGCCCCGCAGGGCACCTCTGGAGCTTTGTTGGGGAGTGTCGTGCCGTGCGATACTCAAGTGCGGTCGGGGGGAGACACGCTCGAGTGCTCCCCAGGAGGTGTTGCCCCGCAGGGCACCTCTGGAGCTTTGTTGGGATGTGTCGTGCCGTGCGATACTCCAGTTCGGTCGGGGGGAGACACGCTCGAGTGCTCCCCAGGAGGTGTTGCCACGCAGGGCACCTCTTCATCGCGACGAGGGAGTGTCGCGTCGAGCGGCAATCCATCGTTGTCGGATTTCCTTTTGGAAATGGAGACGCCAGCGGTTCCAAGAGTATTGGTGTCTCTGGAAGTTTTCTTTCAAGGGTATGATGATACCCCTTTTCATAAAAGTAAACTAACGAAAAGCCAGTCGTGGGACTTAAAGGTGGCGGAACAAAACTACCGCCCAGGTTTATTTGTAGGGTGCTCCTCAGGGGATGAAAGTCTATCAGGGGGAGAGGGCCCAAGTAAACCAGCTCACAGACCGGAAAGGAGGAAGGGGATCGCGGCTAATGAACCATGGCCAAGGCTGTCCAACTCTGGTTCGCGGATCCCCAATAAAAAGAAGATCGAGGTAACGGCTTCCTCTAAACCCACTAGTTCAGTGTGGGGACCCAAACAGCAGAAGACTCCTGAACATTATAGGTGAGTCTTCGAGGAAAAATACAACGAGTTCACTGAAGGAAACACAGTGAAGCTGCCTCCGGGAACGCTGGAAAATTTGAGGAAGAGGATCATCTCCTTCGTAACTTTGGACGCAAAGGCGAATGGGTTGGTAGGAGTCCTGAAGGAAAGAGTCAAGGAAGCACTGGTGGGCTTGAAGATCCCAGCTTCCTATATCCTCAGGAAAAGCTTTGCAATGTGGGATGTGCTGCTCCCAACCCAGGAGGTAGCAGAAAAGCTAGCAATGGGCGGAGACTTAGTCTGGAAGGGCATGAAATTAAGACCCGAATATATGGAAAGGAGAAGCGCGTCAGTTTCGGTTCTCGGCGTCCCATGCTGCATCGACTCCGACCATCTGGGAGCGATAATGTCGCAGTATGGCGACGTCGAGGAGGTGGTGCCGACTCGCGGAATGCATGGTATTCTGACAGGGTCAACCGGCAGGGGTTTCAGGCGATTCCAGCGCAGTTAAAATGCGAATCCTGGTCTATGTCGATCATCGTGGAGGGAAGAAGGCCACATTGCTGGCGCTGTCAGACGCCAGGGCATGTGGCAAAGGACTGCCCCCAAAGAATAACAGCAAAGCCCCCGGCGGCTGTTCCCCAAAAAGCGCCAGCAGTGTCGGCATCATCGTCAGCAGCAGTAGACAAGGAGTCCACAGAGAAGGGGAGGAAGCCCACCCCGATCCCTATACCAACCAAGGGGAGACCGATGCCTGCAGCTTTGAAGAGGAAGCTGACAGCCCTCTCATCAGAATCGGAGGAAGAGGGAAAGGAGGTGGAAGCAGCAATGGAGCCCCCCAATCAATCTTGACCGCAGCCATCTGGTCAAACACCTCCCTCCCCCCTCTTCCTCCACTCTCTCTCTGCCATCCACTTTACCCCTGCTCATCCCCCACCTCTTTCTCTTACCACCAGCCACAGTAGTCCTTGCTCACCCCATCCTTCCAGTTTTTCCCCACTCATTTTCTTCATTCATTTTTATTCTCTAACAAGTACGGACGTCCACCGAGTAGTGGCCATTATTTTAATTTTATTTTATTTTTCCTCCCAATATGTCTACCCTACATGTATCTGTACTTGCATGACATCTTTTCTCTATATCATCATCCTGATGAAGTCTTATAAATAAAGACGAAACGTTGATGTACACATAAAAAACATCCATTTTTTGGTTTTCCTTTTTCATTTTCCTATATATATATATATATATATATATATATATATATATATATATATAATATATATATATATATATATATATATTTATAATCAAGGGAGGCCGATAGCGCTATATCCCTTAATAGACTTCAACAACGACCTATGCTAGAAATCTCATTTCTTTGATCAGTCATAACTTAAAAACCAATAAACCAAATTATTTAAAACTTTGCACAAAATTTTCATTTGATAGGTTCTAAAAGTGTGTCGAATTTCAGCATCATTAGTCAAGGCAACCCAGAGATCCAGAAAGGTCAGGAGTGATTTTGTGTTATCCGTGTGTACGTATGTACGTGTGTGCCACCCTGTATCTCATCAACTATTTGATGGATTCAGCTGATTTTTGACAGAGATAGAGGTTCTAGGGTTTAGTTAATGGCACTTTAATTTCAGTTTACCATATATCTTAGTTTTCTAGATAATAAAAAAAAACCTTACAAATTACCATGGTGTTGAGGCATAGCCTTTACAAAAGTAATGACATTCCATGATAAATGCCAGCATACTGAAATCATATGCCCTTAATAGGGTTAAGATTAAAATGCATATACACTAAATGTACAAAAGCAAAGAAATTTCCAAATGTTTACACTTTTATTGTCATTAATTAAGGGTATGACTATTTATCAACCAAGCCATTTCATTATCACATCACTACAGTATAAATCTCTATGCATGAGTTGATGAAATGTGTGAGGTGCGCTGAAAAAAAATTCCTACTAGTTAAATACATAGCCATATTGTGCTCGCATACCCTTAATGACAATAAAAGTGTAAAAATTTGGGAATTTCCTTTCTTTTGTACATTTAGTGTATATGAATTTTCATCTTAACCCTATTAAGGGCATATGATTACAGTATACTTGCATTTATCATGGAATATATATATAATATATATATATATAATATATATATAATATATATATATATAATATATATATATATATTTATAATATATATATATATATTTATAATATATATATATATACATATTTATAATATATATATATACATATTTATAATATATATATATATACATATTTATAATATATATATATATTTATAATATATATATATATTTATAATATATATATATATGTATATATTTATAATATATATATATATATTTATAATATATATATATATTTATAATATATATATATATATATTTATAATATATATATATATATATTTACAAATAGATATATATATTTAATATATATATATATATAT
>OY744523.1:55266458-55331458 GCA_963556195.1 Sepiola atlantica | reverse complement strand
CATAATCATTATAATAACATTTTTATTGGTCTGCCGCCCTTAAATTTGAAAAAGCGTTTTAATTAATGTGTCATACATAATCATTAGAATAACATTTTTATAAGTCTGCCACCCTTAAGTTTGAAAAAGGATTTTAATTGGTGTGTCATACATAATCATTAGAGTAACTTTTGTATTGGTCCGCCGCCCTTAAGTTTGAAACCGGCTTTGAATTGGTTTGTAATACATAGTAATTAGAATTACATTTGTATTGGTCTGCCAAGCTAAAGTTTGAAAAAGCTTTTTCATTGGTATGTCATACATAATCATCAGAATCACATTTTTATTGGTCTGCCAATCTATAGTTTGAAAAAGTATTTAAATTGGTGTGTCATACATAATTATCAGTATAACACTTTATTGGTCTGCCACCCTTAAGTTTGAAAAAGCTTTTTCATTGGTGTGTCATACATAATCATTAGAATCACATTTTTATTGGTCTGCCAATCTATAGTTTGAAATAGTATTTTAATTGGTGTGTCATACATAATCATTAGTATAACATTTTTATTGGTCTGCCACCCTTAAGTTTGAAAAAGTATTTTTATTGGTGTGTCATACATAATCATTAGAATAACTTTTTTATTGTTCTGCCACCCTTAAGTTTGAAAAAGCATTTTTATTTGTGTGTCATGCATAATAATTAGAATAACATTTGTATTGGTCTGCCACCCTTAAGTTTGAAAAAGGATTTTTATTGGTGTGCCCTACATAATCATTAGAATAACATTTTTATTGTTCTGCCAACCTTAAGTTTGAAAAAGCATTTTTATTTGTGTGTCATGCATAATCATTAGAATAACATTTGTATTGGTCTGCCACCCTTAAGTTTGAAAAAGGATTTTTATTGGTGTGTCCTACATAATCATTAGAATAACATTTTTATTGTTCTGCCAACCTTAAGTTTGAAAAAGCATTTTTATTGGTGTGTCCTACATAATCATTAGAATAACATTTTTATTGGTCTGCCACCCTTAAGTTTGAAAAAGGATTTTTATTTTCTTTGTCATACATAATCATTACAATAACATTTTTATTGGTCTGCCACCTTTAAGTTTGAAAAAGCATTATTATTGGTGTGTCATACATAATCATTAGAATAACATTTTTATAAGTCTGCCACCCTTAAGTTTTAAAAATAATTTTAATTGGTGTGTCATACATAATCATCAGAATAACATTTTTATTTGTCTGCCCCCCTTAAGTTTGAACAAGCATTTTTATTGGTGTGTCATACATAATCATTAGAATAACATTTTTATAGGTCTGCCACCCTACAGTTTGAAAAAGGATTTCAATTGGTGTCTCATACATAATCATTAGAATAACATTTTTATTGGTCCTCCACCCTTAAGTTTTAAAAAGCATTTATATTGGTGTGTCATACATAATCATTAGAATAACATTTTTATTAGTCTGCCACCCTAAAGTTTGAAAAAGGATTTTAATTGCGGTGTCATACATAATCATTAGAATAACATTTTTATTGGTCTGCCACCCTTAAGTTTGAAAAAGTATTTTAATTGGTGTGTCATACATAATCATTAGAATAACTTTTTTATTGGTCTGCCACCCTAAAGTTTTAAAAAGCTTTTTTATTGGTGTGTTATACATAATTACTAGAATAACATTTTTATTGGTCTGCCACCCTACAGTTTGAAAAAGGATTTTAATTGGTGTGTCATACATAATCATTAGAATAACATTTTTATTGGTCTGCTACCCTTAAGTTTGAAAAAGGATTTAAATTGGGGTGTCATACATTATCATTAGAATAACATTTTTATTGGTAAGCCACTATAAAGTTTGAAAAAGCATTTTTATTGGTGTGTCATACATAATCATTAGAATAACATTTTTTTCGTCTGCCAACCTAAAGTTGGAAAAGCATTTTAATTGGTGTGTCATACATAATCATCAGAATAACTTTTTTATTGGTCAGTCACCTTTAAGTTTGAAAACGAATTTTAATTGGTGTGTAATACATAATCATTAGAATAACATTTTTATTGGTTGCCACCCTTAAGTGTGAAAAAGCTTGTTCATCGGTGTGTCATACATAATAATAGAATAACATTTTTATTGGTCTGCAAATCTATAGTTTGAAAAAGTATTTAAATTGGTGTGTCATACATTGGCATTAGAATAACATTTTTATTGGTAAGCCACTATTAAGTTTGAAAAAGCAGGTTCATTTGTGTGTCATACATAATCATTAGAATAACATTTTTATTGGTGGGCCACCCTCAAGTGTGAAAAAGCTTGTTCATTGGTGTGTCATACATAATCATTAGAATAACATTTTTATTGGTCTGCGATTCTATGGTTTGAAAAAGTATTTAAATTGATGTGTCATACATAATAATTAGAAAACCATATCTATTTGTCTGCCACTCTTGAGTTTGAAAAATAATTTTAATTGGTGTGTCATACATAATAATTAGAATAACATTTTTATTAATCTGCCACCCTACAGTTTGAAAAATTTTTTTTAATTGGTGTGTCATACATAATCATTAGAATAACATTTTTATGGGTCCGGCACCCTTAAGTTGGAAAAACGATGTAAATTGGTGTGTCATACATAATCATTAGAATAACATTTGTATTGGTCTTCAACCCTTAAGTTTGAAAAAGCATTTTAATTGGTGTGTCATACATAAACATTAGAATAACATTTTTATTGGTCTGCCACCCTTAAGTTTTAAAAAGGATTTTTATTTGCTTGTCATACATAATCATTAGAATAACATTTTTATTGGTCTTCAACCCTTAAGTTGTAACAAGCATTTTGATTTGTGTGTCATACATAATCATTAGAATAACATTTTTATTGGTCTGCCACCTTTAAGTTTGAAAAAGCATTTTTATTGGTTTGTCATACACAATCATAAGAATAACATTTTTATAGGTCTGCCACCCTTATGTTTTAAAAATTATTTTAATTGGTGTGTCATACATAATCATAAGAATAACATTTTTATAGGTCTGCTTCCCTGAATTTTGAAAAAGCATTTTTCTTGGTGTGTCATACATAATCATTAGAATAACATTTTTATTGGTCTGCCACCCTTTAGTTTGAAAAAGGTTTTTTTATTGGTGTGTCATACATAACCATTAGAATAACATTTTTATTGGTCTGCCACCCTAAAGTTTCAAACAGCATTTTAATTTGTGTGTCATACATAATCATTAGAATAACATTTTTATTGGTCTGTGTAGTGTCGAAGATCACGTACCAACGTGATCGGTACGAGAGCAGGAAGCAGCAGCAGCAGCGACATAGCTAGGGACATAGATAGAGAGATTACGACCGTAGATACACACATGTTGTTATAACCCTTGTTAAATAAAGATATGTTTACAACCACCACAATTGACTGTTGTTTATTACCAAACACCACAAACTGGCGACGACGATGAGATGAAATTCTACACAAAAAAAAAGCAAAGAAAGACATCTACAAAAAAAAGTGCAAACAACGAACTTTTCTACGAAAAAAAAAACACGAAAAAAGAGGTCACACGTGCTACAAGAGAGAAAGAAAAATATACTTTTTTTTTCTTCCAAAGGAAAAGTACAGAAAAAAAACGAGAGATAAGTAATTCGTTTGTTATCACATTTATTGTCTTTAAATAACAATCCTTTTGTTATTCACATCTTATTGTCCTTTTAAACAACAATATGGCAAAATTCGTCACATTGGGGGGGGGCTAAGCCCTCCACGTGCGTTAGATACGATCGGAGATCCAGAGTCTTTACATAAAAGATGGGTAAATTGGAAAACCGATCTGGAAATTTTCATACTAGCTTCAGGTGTCATAAATTCTGAGCAAAAAAGAGCTATCCTTTTGTTAACAGGAGGCGAGGGTCTGCGTGAAATTTGGACGAATTTCACGGACGAACAAAAAGCCGGACACGAGGCTAATAAAGAAAGAGTCGATGTATTCCGAACAGCTATAGAACTGTTAGACAAAACTTTCGCTCTAAAGGAAAATATCCCTAAAGCGCGTTCAAGATTTTGGGAGTCTGAACCAAACACGGGAGAAACCGTGAATAATTATATCACTCGCTTAAAGAGTTTGGCGAAGGTGTGCGGTTTCACTCCAGAACCGAACGAATTCGTCAGAGACAAGATCCTTCTTCACATAAAGGACGCGGAACTAAAAGCCAAATTATATGGTGAAAGCGACTTGACGTTGGATCGTCTCATCCAAATTATTGGGACGTACCACCACAAAGAGGCCCTAATTTTAGGATCTACTTGTACGTCTGATATAAATAGATTAAGCGACAGACAAAAACCTAAACCAAGCCACAATGTGTCATCTGCATGTTATAAGTGTGGGGGGAATGGACATTTTGCAAGAGATTGTGTTAGAAGCAAGCATCACAAGTGTGGAATCTGTGGGAAAAAGGGACATTTTGAAGTCTGTTGTTTCTACAAAAACAAACAAACAAAAACGCAGAATAGAAACGAACATGACAGAGCCCCAAAATACAGTCGTGGTGGACGAAAGCATTATCATAACAAAGGAATTCAACAGAGTGTAGGGGAAAGGGAAGATAACAAAACTGGTGGCGCTAATGGGTTTAATTTATTCAAAATATCAATGAGTGAAAATGTAATAAACCTCAAAGTCAGAAACACCACCATCCCTTTAGTGATAGACTCAGGAGCACAGCATAATACATTATCTGTAGAGGACTTCAAGAAAATAGAAAAAGAAGGACCCAAAATTAAGCTCCAGCCAGGTTCTACTAAACTATACCCCTATGCTAGTGAAAAACCACTTCCCCTTCTTGGAAAGTGCATATTGAAGGTTGAAGTTCCTAGCACAAATCGCTACATAACAGTTCCATTTTTTGTCATACCACAGGCGCAAGCGTCACTTTTAAGTGGTAGAACTAGTAAAAGACTAGGACTTTTAAGTGTGGGCGTTAACGCCAACATCTTGAACTGCTCGGAACTGGATATATGGACAAGAATACTAAAAGAATTTCCAAAGGTTTTCAGTGGATTGGGAAAACTGAAAAACTACCAATTAAAATTCAAAATAAATCCAGAAATTATACCTGTCCCTCAGCCAGTACGTCGGATACCATTCAAGCGGCGGCAATGTGTCCTAAACAAATTGCAAGAACTGGTTGATCTGGATGTAATTGAGAGGGTCAGGGAACCTTCTCAATGGGTGAATCCTTTAGTGACAGTGGAAAAAAGGCCCGAGGACAATGGAAAAAGCGATGTGAGGATATGTATCGACATGCGTAGAGCAAACGAAGCTATCGTTCGAGAACGTCATCCAGTGCCCACGATTGAGGAAACTATACAAGAAATGGCTGGAGGCAAATATTTCTCAAAAGTAGATTTGAATATGGCCTACCATCAAATAGAGTTGCATCCAGACTCCAGAGAAATCACAACATTTGCTGCACCTGATGGGCTATACCGGTATAAAAGACTTATGTTTGGGGTAAACATGGCCTCAGAAAAATTTCAGCAAATCATAAGTCAGGTTATAGCTGGCTGCCCAGGAGCATACAACATGTCAGATGACATCATAGTAG
The DNA here is from genome assembly GCA_963556195.1 of Sepiola atlantica. Taxonomy (NCBI): domain Eukaryota; kingdom Metazoa; phylum Mollusca; class Cephalopoda; order Sepiida; family Sepiolidae; genus Sepiola; species Sepiola atlantica. The sequence goes on along the minus strand of OY744523.1, from coordinate 55,325,850 downwards.
TCGGGAAAACAGAAAGTGAGCACGACACTAGACTCGCCAAAGTTTTCCAACACCTAGCCGAACAAGGACTGACCGTCAATGGAAAGAAGTGCCAGATTAAAATGACATCTATAAGATACATGGGCCACATTCTGACACAAGACGGCTTGAAGGTCTCGGACGAAAAGGTGAAGGCTGTAGTTGATGCTCCTCCACCAAAAGATGCATCACAGATGAGGAGTTTCTTGGGACTGGCCCAATTCTGTGCTAAGTTTGTGCCCCATTTTGCTAGTGTAACTGCACCACTTTGGGATCTTACAAGACTAGATTCTGATTGGAAATGGGAAGAAGAGGAACAATATTCCTTTAACAAACTAAAGAAAGGGTTAATTGAAGCGCCAGTCATGGCATACTACAGTGTTGAGTTGCCAACTAGAATCACAACTGATGCTTCTCCCGTTGGCGTGGGTGCAATCATTGAACAACAGCAGCTAAACGGATACTGGAAACCAGTATACTATGCCAGTAGGAAGCTCACACCAACAGAGTCCCGATATTCTCAATTTGGAAGAGAAGCACTGGGAGTATTCTGGGCATGCAAAAAGTTCAGTCTGTACCTCATTGGATGTGACTTTCAGATCCTGACTGATCACAAAGTACTGGTAAAGGTACTATCACCTTCCTCGAAGCCCCCTTCAGCAAGAGTGGAGAGATGGCTGTTGTTTCTACAACAGTTCACCTACAAAGTCATCCACATTCCTGGCCGAACCAATAAGGCGGACCTGCTGAGTCGACAGCCCGTTGAAAACCCAGACAAAACTGAGGAAAAGGAAACAATGGACTACATCTACAGTATCATTAAAGATACTGTACCTCAGGCACTGACTCCCTGTGAAGTGGAAAAAGCTTCAAAGGATGATGCTACGATCTCCAAACTTCGGCAAGCTATATCCGAAAATGACTGGACCCATTTCAAAGGTACTGCATTTCATGCAATCAAAGATGAACTCTGGATAGCAGGACAGATGGTCATCCGAGGACGCAGGATCATAATCCCTGAGGCACTTCACGGGCGGGTAGTTGTACTGGCTCATGAAGGACACCAAGGGATTGTGCGAACCAAAAATCGCCTACGGTCCAAAGTTTGGTGGCCAGAGATGGATAGAATAGCAGAAAAGCGAGTAAAAGCGTGTTACCCATGTCAAGTGGTTGGCAAAAATGCCCCTCCAGAAGAACTAGAGAGTACACCGCTGCCTGACCAACCCTGGACCTATGTAGCTGTTGACCTACTGAGTGTCTCCGAAGGGAACTACCTGCTGGCTGTTGTCGACTACTACTCAAGATGGCCAGAAGTTGCGCATATGAAAATAGCAAATGCCAAAAATGTAACGGGTGCACTAGAAATGATGTTCAATCATCATGGATATCCCAACTATCTGAGGAGTCACAACGGACAGCCATTCTCATCAAGAGGATTCAATGAGTATATGAATACTCACGGCATCACCCAGGTGAGAGGGATCCCGTATTGGCCACAGTCCAACGGCGAAGTGGAACGGTTCAACAGAACAATCCTAAAGGCAATTAAGATCGCCAAAGTCGAAGGGAAAGACTGGAGGACTGAACTAAGGAATTTTCTGTTCCAATACCGAACCACCCCTCACACAGTAACCGGAGTATCCCCAGCAAAGTTACTAATGAACCGCGAACTCCGAGGTAAGCTGCCAAGTATTGTAGGAGCGTCCACTGATTTTAGTGACATACATGATAAGGATGCTCTACACAAACTAAAACGCAACATAGCTGCTGACCAGAGAAGAGGAGCCAGAGACCGACAGATCCAGAGAGGGGACACAGTATTGTGTAAAAATTTACACAGAACAAACAAGCTGGACGCTCGGTTCGAGTCTCAGCCCTATCAAGTTGTGGAAAAGATGGGAAATGCTGTTCTAATACAACAACCCCAAGGCCAAGTGAGAATGAGAAACGCTGCCCATGTAAAAAAGGTACCCGGCGACATGCAGTATAGTCCTGACTACACCGACGTCCCTAAAGCAGTTTACTCTCCCCCTGATACAACCCACTGGCCCCCTACTTCTACAACAGATATCGAAGACACACACCTCAACCCAATCGATGCACTTCCCATCTCCAGTCCAGACCCTAAGGAAACTGCTCAAAAACCCCTAACACCGGCCCTAACTGCCCCTAGTGGTTCAATCAGAACACCTAGAGTAAGATCCACCCCAGTGTGGCAAGAAGACTTTATAGTGACATAAATTTATTAAAAACAAAAGAGAAGATGTAGTGTCGAAGATCACGTACCAACGTGATCGGTACGAGAGCAGGAAGCAGCAGCAGCAGCGACATAGCTAGGGACATAGATAGAGAGATTACGACCGTTGATACACACATGTTGTTATAACCCTTGTTAAATAAAGATATGTTTACAACCACCACAATTGACTGTTGTTTATTACCAAACACCACAGTCTGCCACCCTTAAGTTTGAAAAAGCGTTTTAATGGGTGTGTCATACATTATCATTAGAATAACATTTGTTTTGGTCTGCCACCCGTAACTTTGAAAACGACTTTTTGATTGGTGTGTCATACATAATCATTAGAATAACATTTTTATTGGTCTGCTACCCTTATGTTTGAAAAAGCATTTTTATTTGTTGTGTCATACATAATCATTAGAATAACTTTTTTATTGGTCAGTCACCTTAAAGTTTAAAAACGAATTTTAATTGGTGTGTAATACATAATCATTAGAATAACATTTTTATTGGTCTGCTACCCTTAAGTTTGAAAAAGCATTTGTATTGGTGTGTCATACATAATCATTAGAACAATTTTTTTTATTGGTCTGCTACCTTTATGTTTGAAAAAGCATTTGTATTGGTGTGTCATACATAATCATTAGAATAACTTTTTTTATTGGTTGCCACCCTTAAGTGTGAAAAAGCTTTTTCATTGGTGTGTCATACATAATAATAGAACTACATTTTTATTGGTCTGCAAATCTATAGTTTGAAAAAGTATTTAAATTGGTGTGTCATAAATTGGCATTAGAATAACATTTTTATTGGTCTGCCACCCTTAAGTTTGAAAAAGCTTTTTCATTGGTGTGTCATACATAATCATTAGAATTACATTTTTATTGGTCTGCAACCTTTAAGTTTGAAGAAGCATTTTTATTGGTGTGTCATACATAATCAATAGAATTACATTTTTATTGGTCTGCAACCTTTAAGTTTGAAAAAGCTTTTTCATTGGTTTGTCATACATAATCATTAGAATAACATTTTTATTGGTCTGCAACCTTTAAGTTTGAAAAAGCATTTTTATTGGTGTGTCATACATAATCAATAGAATAACATTTTTATTAGTCTGCTACCCTTAAGTTTGAAATAAGATTTAAATAGGTGTGTCATACATTATCATTAGAATAACATTTTTATTGGTAAGCCACTATTAAGTTTAAAAAAGCATTTTTATTGGTGTGTCATACATAATCATTAGAACAATTTTTTTATTGGTCTGCTTCCCTTATGTTTGAAAAAGCATTTTTATTAGTGTGTCATACATAATCATTAGAATAACATTTTTATTGGTCTGCCACCCTAAAGTTGGAAAAAGCATTTTCATTGGTGTGTCATACATAATCATTAGAATAACATTTTTATTGGTCTGCCACCCTAAAGTTGGAAAAAGCATTTTCATTGGTGTGCCCTACATAATCATTAGAATAACATTTTTATTGGTCTGCCAACCTTAAGTTTAAAAAAGCATTTTTATTGGTGTGTCATACATAATCATTAGAACAATTTTTTTATTAGTCTGCTTCCCTTATGTTTGAAAAAGCATTTTTATTAGTGTGTCATACATAATCATTAGAATAACATTTTTATTGGTCTGCCACCCTAAAGTTGGAAAAAGCATTTTCATTGGTGTGTCATACATAATCATTAGAATAACATTTTTATTGGTCTGCCACCCTAAAGTTGGAAAAAGCATTTTCATTGGTGTGTCATACATAATCATTAGAATAACATTTTTATTGGTCTGCTACCCTTAAGTTTGAAAAAGGATTTAAATTGGGGTGTCATACATTATCATTAGAATCCCATTTTTATTGGTAAGCCACTATTAAGTTTGAAAAAGCATTTTTATTGGTGTGTCATACATAATCATTAGATTAACATTTTTTTGGTCTGCCACCCTTAAGTGTGAAAAAGCATTTTAATTGGTGTGTCATACATAATCATCAGAATAACTTTTTTATTGGTCAGTCACCTTTAAGTTTGAAAACGAATTTTAATTGGTGTGTCATACATAATAATTAGAATAACATTTTTATTGGTCTGCCACCTTTAAGTGTGAAAAAGCTTGTTCATTGGTGTGTCATACATAATAATAGAATAACATTTTTATTGGTCTGCAAATCTATAGTTTGAAAAAGTATTTAAATTGGTGTGTCATACATTGGCATTAGAATAACATTTTTAGTGGTAAGCCACTATTAAGTTTGAAAAAGCAGGTTCATTTGTGTGTTATACATAATCATTAGAATAACATTTTTATTGGTGGGCCACCCTCTAGTTTGAAAAAGCTTTTTCATTGGTGTGTCATACATAATCATTAGAATAAAATTTTTATTGGTCTGCCAATCTATAGTTTTAAAAAGTATTTAAATTGGTGTGTCATACATAATAATTAGAATACCATATCTATTTGTCTGCCACCCTTGAGTTTGAAAAAACATTTTAATTGGTGTGTCATACATAATCATTAGAATAACATTTTTATTGGTCTGCCACCCTACAGTTGTATAAAAGGATTTGAATTGGTGTTTCATAATTAATTATTAGAATAACATTTTTATTGGTCTGCCAACCTACAGTTTGAAAAAAATTTTTTATATGGTGTGTCATACATAATCATTAGAATAAATTTTTTATGAGTCCGGCACCCTTAAGTTTGAAAAACAATGTAAATTTGTGTGTCATACATAATCATTAGAATAACATTCGTATTGGTCTTCCACCCGTAACTTTGAAAACGCATTTTGATTGGTGTGTCATACATAAACATTAGAATAACATTTTTATTGGTCTGCCACCCTAAAGTTGGAAAAAGCATTTTCATTGGTGTGTCATACATAATCATTAGAATAACATTTTTATTGGTCTGCCACCCTAAAGTTGGAAAAAGCATTTTCATTGGTGTGTCATACATAATCATTAGAATAACATTTTTATTGGTCTGCTACCCTTAAGTTTGAAAAAGCATTTGTATTGGTGTGTCATACATAATCATAAGAACAATTTTTTTTATTGGTCTGCTACCCTTATGTTTGAAAAAGCTTTTTCATTGGTTTGTCATACATAATCATCAGAATAACATTTTTATTGGTAAGCCACCCTTAAATTTGAAAAAGCATTTTTATTGGTGTGTCATACATAATTATTAGAACAATTTTTTTTATTGGTCTGCTACCTTAAGTGTGAAAAAGCTTTTTCATTGGTGTGTCATACATAATAATAGAATAACATTTTTATTGGTCTGCAAATCTATAGTATGAAAAAGTATTTAAATTGGTGTGTCATAAATTGGCATTAGAATAACATTTTTATTGGTCTGCCACACTTAAGTTGGAAAAAGCTTTTTCATTGGTGTGTCATACATAATCATTAGAATTACATTTTTATTGGTCTGCAACCTTTAAGTTTCAATAAGTATTTTTATTGGTGTGTCATACATAATCAATAGAATAACATTTTTATTGGTCTGCTACCCTTAAGTTTGAAAAAGTATTTAAATTGGGGTGTCATACATTATCATTAGAATCCCATTTTTATTGGTAAGCCACTATTAAGTTTGAAAAAGCATTTTTATCAGTGTGTCATACATAATCATTAGATTAACATTTTTTTGGTCTGCCACCCTAAAGTTAAAAAAGCATTTTAATTGGTGTGTCATACATAATCATCAGAATAACTTTTTTATTGGTCAGTACCCTTTAAGTTTGAAAACGAATTTTAATTGGTGTGTCATACATAATAATTAGAATAACATTTTTATTGGTCTGCCACCTTTAAGTGTGAAAAAGCTTGTTCATTGGTGTGTCATACATAATAATAGAATAACATTTTTATTGGTCTGCAAATCTATAGTTTGAAAAAGTATTTAAATTGGTGTGTCATACATTGGCATTAGAATAACATTTTTAGTGGTAAGCCACTATTAAGTTTGAAAAAGCAGGTTCATTTGTGTGTTATACATAATCATTAGAATAACATTTTTATTGGTGGGCCACCCTCTAGTTTGAAAAAGCTTTTTCATTGGTGTGTCATACATAATCATTAGAATAAAATTTTTATTGGTCTGCCAATCTATAGTTTTAAAAAGTATTTAAATTGGTGTGTCATACATAATAATTAGAATACCATATCCATTTGTCTGCCACCCTTGAGTTTGAAAAAACATTTTAATTGGTGTGTCATACATAATCATTAGAATAACATTTTTATTGGTCTGCCACCCTACAGTTGTATAAAAGGATTTGAATTGGTGTTTCATAAATAATTATTAGAATAACATTTTTATTGGTCTGCCAACCTACAGTTTGAAAAAAAATTTTTATATGGTGTGTCATACATAATCATTAGAATAAAATTTTTATGAGTCCGGCACCCTTAAGTTTGAAAAACGATGTAAATTTGTGTGTCATACATAATCATTAGAATAACATTCGTATTGGTCTTCCACCCGTAACTTTGAAAACGCATTTTGATTGGTGTGTCATACATAAACATTAGAATAACATTTTTATTGGTCTGCCACCCTTAAGTTTGAACAAGCATTTTGATTTGTGTGTCATACATAATCATAAAAATAACATTTTTATTGGTCTGCCAGATTACAGTTTGAAAAAGGATTTTAATTGGTGTGTCATACATAATCATTAGAATAACATTTTTCTTGGTCTGCAACCCTTAAGTTGTAAAAAGTATTTTTATTGGTGTGTCATACATAATCATTAGGATAACATTTTTATTGGTCTGCCACCTATAAGTTTGAAAAAGCATATTTATTGGTGTGTCATACATAATCATTAGAATAAACTTTGTATTGGTCTTCCACCTTAAGTTTGAAAAAGGATTTTTATTGGTGTGTCATACATAATCATTAGAATAAAATTTTTATTGGTCTGCCACCCTTAAGTTTGAAAAAGGATTTTAATTGGTGTGTCATACATAATCATTAGAATAACATTTTTATTGGTCTGCCACCCTTAAGGTTAAAAAAGGATTTTTATTTGTTCGTCATACATAATTGTTAGAATAACAATTGTATTGGTCTGCCACCCTAAACTTTGAAAACGCATTTTGATTAGTGTGTCTTACACGATCATTAGAATTATATTTTTATTGGTCTGCCACCCTTAAGTTAGTAAAAAGCATTTTTATTTGTTCCTCAAACATAATCATTAGAATAACATTTTTATTGGTCTGCAACCTTTGAGTTACAAAAAGCATTTTTATTGGTGTGTCATACATGATCATTGGAATAACATTTTTATTCGTCTGCCACCCTTAAGTTTTGAAAAGCATTTTAATTGGTGTGTCATACATTATAATAAGAATTATATATTTATAGGTCTGCCACCCTTAAGTTTGAACAAGCATTTTTATTGGTGTGTCATACATAATCATTAGAATAACATTTTTATTGGAGTGCCACCCTTAAGTTTGTAAAAAGCATTTTTATTGGTGTGTCATACATAATCATTAGAATAACATTTTTATAGGTCTGCCGCCCTTAAGTTTGAAAAAGTCTTTTTATTGGTGTGTCATACATAATCATTAGAATGACTTTTTTATTGTTCTGCCACCCTAAAGTTTTAAAAAGCATTTTTATTTGTGTGTCATGAATAATCATTAGAATAACATTTGTATTGGTCTGCCAACCTTAATATTTAAAACGACTTTTTGATTGGTGTGTCATACATAATCATTAGAATAACATTTTTATTGGCCTGCCACCCTAAAGTTTGAAAAAGGATTTTTATTTTCTTTGTCATACATAATCATTAGAATAACATTTTTATTGGTCTTCCACCCTTAAGTTTGAAAAAGCATTTTTATTGGTGTGTCATACATAATCATTAAAATAACATTTTTATTTGTCTGCCACCCTTAAGTTTGAAAAAGGATTTTTATTGGTGTGACCTACATAATCATTAGAATAACATTTTTATTGTTCTGCCACCCTTAAGTTTGAAAAAGCATTTTTATTGGTGTGTCCTACATAATCATTAGAATAACATTTTTATTGTTCTGCCACCCTTAAGTTTGAAAAAGGATTTTTATTTTCTTTGTCATACATAATCATTACAATAACATTTTTATTGGTCTGCCACCTTTAAGTTTGAAAAAGCATTTTTATTGGTGTGTCATACATAATCATTAGAATAACATTTTTATAAGTCTGCCACCCATAAGTTTTAAAAATAATTTTAATTGGTGTGTCATACATAATCATTAGAATAACATTTTTATTTGTCTGCCACCCTTAAGTTTGAAACAGTATTTTAATCGGTGTCTCATACATAATCATTAGAATAACATTTTTATTGGTCTGCAACCCTTAAGTTTGAAAAAGCATTTTTATTGGTGTGTCATACATAATTATTAGAATAACATTTTTATTGGTCTGCCACCCTTAAGTTTGAAACAGTATTTTTATTGGTGTCTCATACATAATTATTAGAATAACATTTTTATTGGTCCTCCACCCTTAAGTTTGAAAAAGCATTTATATTGGTGTGTCATACATAATCATTAGAATAACATTTTTATTGGTCTGCCACCCTTAAGTTTGAAAAAGTATTTTAATTGGTGTGTCATACATAATCATTAAGATAACTTTTTTATTGGTCTGCCACCCTTAAGTTTGAAAAAGCATTTTAATTGGTGTGTCATACATAATCATTAGAATAACATTTTTATTGGTCTGCCACCCTAAAGTTTTAAAAAGCTGTTTTATTGGTGTGTCATACATAATTATCAGAATAACATTTTTATTGGTCTGCCACCCTACAGTTTGAAAAAGGATTTTTATTGGTGTGTCATACATAATCATTAGAATAACATTTTTATTGGTCTGCCACCCTTAAGTTTGAAAAAGCATTTTTATTGGTGTGTCATACATAATCATTAGAATAACATTTGTATTGGTCTGCCACCCTTAAATTTGAAAAAGCATTTTTATTGGATTGTCATACATAATCATTAGAATAACATTTTTATTGGTCAGCCACCCTTAAGTTTAAAAAATAATTTTTATTGGGTTGTCATACATAATCATTAGAATAACATTTTTATTGGTCTGCCACCCACAAATTTGAAAAAGCATCTTTTCTAGGTGAGAAATACTTGGTGAGAAATAATTATGCTCTGCCATTGTTTACACTAATATTTGTATACATGTTAAATACCTCTTAATATTTAAAGTTAGAAGAGAAATAATTATGCTCCGCCATTGTTTTCACTTATATTTGTATACATGTTAAATTACGTCTCAATCATTAAAATGAGAGAAATAAATAACTAGGCTCCGCCATTGTTCCACTAATATTTGTATACATAATAAATAACGTCTCAATAAGTAAAGTAAAAAGAGCAATAATTATGCTTCGCTATTGTTTTCACTAATATTTGTATACATATTAAATAACGTCTCAATTAGTAAAGTAAGAAGAGAAATAATTATGCTCCGCCATTGTTTTCAGTAATATCAGTATACATGTTTAATAATGTCATAATCAGTAAAATAAAACGGATACATCTTTATACTCCGCCATTTGTTTCACTAATATTTGTATACATATTAAATAACGTCTAAATAAGTAAAGTAAGAAGAGAAAAATTATGCTTCGCCATTGTTGTCACTAATATTTGTATACATGTTAAATAACGTTTTAATAATTAAAGTAGAGAAATAATTATGCTCCGCCATTGTTTTCACTAATATTTACATACATATTAAATAACGTCTCAATAATTAAAGTAAGAACAGAAATAATTATGCTCCACCATTGTTTTCACTAATATTTATATACATGTTAAATAACGTCTAAAATATTAAAGTAAGAAGAGAAATAATTATGCTCCGCCATTGTTTTCACTGATATTTGTATACATGTTAAATAACGTCTCAATCATTAAAATTAGAGGAATAAATAACTATGCTCTGCCTCTGTTCCACTAATATTTGTATACATAATAAATAACGTCTCAATAATTAAAGTAACAAGAGAAATAATTATGCTCCGCCATTGTTTTCACTAATATTTGTATACATGTTAAATAACGTCTCAATAAGTAAAGTAAGAAGAGAAATAATTATGCTCCACCATTGTTTTCACTTATATTTGTATACATATAAAATAACGTCTCAATAAGAATTGTAAGAAGATTAATAATTATGCTCCGCCATTGTTTTCACTTATATTTGTATACATATTAAATAACGTCTAAATAAGTAAAGTAAGAAGAGAAATAATTATGCTCCACCACTGGTTTCACTAATATTTGTATACATATGAAATAACGTCTCAATCAGTAAAATTAAAGCAGTAAATAACTATGGTTCGCCATTATTACACTAATATTTGTATACATATAAAACAACGTCTCAATAAGAAAAGTAAGAAGAGAAATAATTATGCTCCGCCATTGTTTTCACTAATATTTGTATACATGTTAAATAACGTCTCAATCAGTAAAGTAAGAAGAGAAATAATTCTGCTACACCATTGTTTTCAATAATATTAGTATACATATTAAATAACGTCCTAATCAGTAAAATAAAACGCATACATATTTATGCTCCGCCATTGTTATCACTAATATTTGTATACATATTAAATAACATCTAAATAAGTAAAGTAAGAAGAGAAAAATTATGGTCCACCACTGTTTTCAGTAATATTTGTATACATGTTTAATAACGTCTCAATAAGTAAAGTAAGAAGAGAAATAATTATTCTCCGCTATTGTTTTCACTAATATTTGTATTCATGTTAAATAACGTTTCAATAAGTAAAGTAAGAAGGGATATAATTATGCTCCGCCATTGTTTTCACTAATATTTGTATAATATTAAATAACGTCTCAATAGGTAAAGTAAGAAGAGAAATAATTATGCTCCGCCATTGTTTTCACTAATATTTGTATACATATTAAATAACGTCTCAATAAGTAAAGTGCTTCTAAAGTATAACGGTCCCTAGGAATATTACCGCTTCTAAAGTATAATGGTCCCCAGGAATGTTGGTGCTTCTAAAGAATAACGGTCCCTAGAAATATTGGTGCTTCTAAAGTATAACGGTCACTCCCCAGTAATGTTATTGGTTCTAAAGTATAACAGTACCTAGAAATAAGGGTTCTTCTTTAGTATAACGGTCTCTACAAATGTTGGTGCTTCTAAAGTGTAACAGTCCCTAAAAATATAGATGCTACTAAAGTATGTCGGTCCCCCCCAGGAATGTTGGTGCTTCTAAAGTATAAGGGTCCCTAGAAATATAAGTGCTTCTCCAGTATAGGGACCAGGGGTGTTTCTACAATATAGGACCCAGAACCGGGGGTGCTTCTACCATATAGAACCCGGAGGCTTCTGCAGAATAGAGACCATGTGTGCTTCTCCAGTATAGGGACCAGGTGTGCTCCTACAGTATAGGACCCAGCACCGGGGGTGCTTCTACAATATAGAACATAGAGGCTTCTGCAGAATAGGGACGATGGGTGCTTCTCCAGTATAGGGACCAGGGGTGCTTCTACAGTATAGGACCCAGCACCGGGGGTGCTTCTACAATATAGGACCCGGAGGCTTATGAAGAATAGGGACCATGGGTACTTCTGCGGTATAGGAGCCAGGGGTGCTTCTACAATATAGGACCTGGAGGCTTCTGCAGTATGGTTCTTTGATATGACCGAGGCCCCTCGGAAATTTTTTTTTCTTTAACTGAAAATATTTCTATGTATGGGGAAAGGTAAAAAAAAAATTGGGTGGGGGCGGAAATTTTATTTTATTTTTTCATCGAAAATATGTGTATGTATGGTGAAGGGTAAAAAAATTTTTTTTTTTAGGTCAAAGTTTTGTTTTTTTTCATCAAAAATATTTATATGCATGGGGGAGGTTGAAAAAAACATTTTTTTTTTGTTTTTTTTTTTAAACTAAAAATATTTCTATGTATTTTTTTGGAAGGGGCTCAAAAAAATTTTTTTTCTTTTATCTTTTTGATTAAAAATATTTATATGTATGGGGGAGGAAGAAAAAAAAAATTTTTCGTGGTGGGGGCAAAATTTTTTTTTTTTTTTTTCCTTATTTGAACTAAAAATATTTATATGTATGGGGGGAAAAAATTAGGGGGGGTTCAAAAATTTATCTTTTTTTTTCTTTTAAATTAAAAATATTTCTAAGTATGGGGGAGGATAAAAAAAAAAATTTCCTGGGAGGGAGCAAAAAAAATTTATTTTTTTATTTTCTTAACTAAAAATATTTATGATAGTGACAATACATGAATGAACACTATTTTGTTTTTCTGACACAACAGGTGCGCATTAATATGAGTTCTTAGGTATGCGAACTGGGCTGGAGATAGGTACATATACAGTATGTGCACCCTTGCAGAGATAGGTAAGTATATAGTATGCGCACCAGGGCGGCGATAGGTACAAATATTGTATGCACATTGGGCTGGCGATAGGTATATATATTGTATGTGCACTGGGGTGGCAATAGGTACGTATATATTAGTGCATAGGGGTGGCGATAGGTACGTATTTAGCATTCGCACCGGGGCGGTGATAGGTACGTATTTAGCATTCGCACCGGGGCAGCGATAGGTACGTATTTAGCATTCAGGGGCAAAGATAGGTACCTATATAGCATGTGCACATGGGCGGCAATAAGTATGTATATAGCATGCGCAGGTGATAGGTATGTATTTAGCATGCGCTCCGGGTGGCGATCGGTACGTATATAGCATGAACACCGGGGCGGCGATAGGTACTTATATAGTATCTGCACCCAAGGCGGCGATAGGTACTTATATTGTATCTGCACCCAGGCGGCGATAGGTACTTATATAGTATATGCATCGGGGTTGCGATACGTATGCATATATTATGTGCACTGGGGCAGAGATAGGTACGTATATAGTATGCACACCGGGGTGGCGATAGATACATATACAGTATGAACACCAGGGCAGAGATAAGTACCTATATAGAAGGCACAGACAGAGGTGGTACTTTTTATAGAAATATGTCATACTATTGCCCTGGGAAACGTAGGATAAAATGGTGGGGAAGAAACAGCTTTCGCAAAAGGCAAAATTAGAAAGTAGTAGTGAAATGGGGCGACCAGGGAAGAGAAGAGTAGAAAGATAAAGAGACGGCTATAGAGAAACGGAGAGAAATAGAAGTTTAAATATAAAGATGTTATACACGCGATTTTTCTTCAATTATATGTTTTTATGACCCCGATCAACGCCGGGTAGCCCCACTAGTCTCTTATATAAAGGGCACTTTTCTGTATGTATGTCATCATCAACCGGTTTATTTGTTGAATCAGCCACAATTAATCCTCTGATGAGGGTGGGGCCTGATTGTCTAGTCTCGAAATTTAAGTCTTCTTCTCCACTCCTGTCTTTGGCAAGGCTTGATGGAATCCATACCTATGGCCTTCCTATCACGTTTGACTACGTCCTCCCAAGTCAACTTGGGTCTGCCAGTGGTGATGTTCTCTGCTGGCACATTCAACTGTCGGACTTTAACAATCCAGCCATCGTAGCGTGGCTCAATGTGACCCAACCAACGCAGTCTGTTCTTTCGCATGATGTCCGCAAGGCTTTTCAAGTCGACCTGTATGTATGTAAAGCTTTTCCTCAAAAACTATGCGACGACATGTCAAAAAGTTGATATCTGTACGACTGGACAACACCTGGGATCATAATATCTAAAAATCGCAAAAAACGATTCACTTGCTGAGGGTCAACCAGTTTCCGACATAGGGTCGCATTTTTTCCATATTTTTCAGACTTTTTTCAATGTAAATTAGTAATAATTTGGAAATTCTCTAATCTATTTATGTAATAACTTTATAAAATTGCTGACTCACTCAACATGTCTCATAATCCCTTGCCGGATGTACCCTGTCTTGCCCTAAATTTTCTCTGGTTGTATCAGGTCATCCCATAACTTCTGTCCGGGTGCATCAATAACATCATAGGAAGGCTACGTTAAGAGTGTGTAGTGAAACAAGGGTTGCTCAATCACGTCCGCACCTGACAACCGGTAAGAGTGATTTCAGTAGTGCTCAGGAGGCCTTCTTGAGTTTTTTAAATAATCAGCGTTGTCCGGGAGAACAGTGCTCAATGTCCTAGATAGAGCTACTGTAGTGATAGGTTTGGATAATATTTTAACAGCATCTATGCTTAAAAGGAAGAGGAATCGGTAAGAGTGCTTTTAGTAGTGCTCTGTATGCCTCCTCGATTTTCTAAGTACTCGGCGTTGTCCAGGAGAAAAGTGCTCAATATCGTAGATAGAGCAAATTTTAGGGGTCGGGCCAAACTTTTCAGGGGGTTGGGCCAAATTTTTTTTTGTGTTTTTTTTTTAACTTAAAATATTTCTCAGGGTTGTGAGAGAGTGAAAAAAAGTTGGGGTGAGGGGGCTGGAGAGATTAGGGGGTCGGGGAAAATTTTAGGGGTCGTGCCAAATTTTTTTCTATTTCTTTTTAACTTAAAATATTTCTCAGGGTAGGGGGAGAGTGAAAAACAAGTTGGGGGGGGGCTGGAGAGATTGAGGTGCCTGGGAAAATTTTAGGGGTCGTGCCTAACTTTTTAAGGGTCAGGTCCAACTTTTTAGTGGTCAGGCCAAATTTTTTTTTTTTGTTAACTTAAAATATTTCTCAGGATTGGAGGAGAGTAAAAAAAAATTCGGAGGGTGGGGTTAGAGAGATGGGGTAGGGGGAAATTTTAGGGGTCGGGCCAAACTTTTTAGGGGGTCGGGCCAATTTTTTTCTTTTTTAATTAAAATATTTCTCAGGGTTGGGTGAGAGTAAAAAAAATGTGGTGCAGGTTAGGGTTGGAGAGATTGGGGGTGTCGGGGAAAATCTTAGGGGTCGGCCTCAATTTTTTAGGGGGTCAGACCCAATTTTTTTTTGTTGACTTAAAATATTTCTTAGGTTTGGGGTAGAGTAAAAAAAATTAGAGAGTGTTTGTTACTTTTGGGGGGAAGAGGGTGGTGTGTTTGTGGGAGTTTGATGGGGGAAACAAATGGTGATGGTCTGGGGAGATGGTCCTTTGTTTATCGGGTGTGGGACTTAGGGGAATAAGTTTATACTCCCTGTTCTTTACGGGAGTGGTGACTGGCGGCGGCATTTTACGGGGGTTGGTTTTAGCTTTGGGACTAGAAACAGGAGCAGGGGAAATAGGTGAAGTTGGGGGCCTTTTTGGTTATGGGGCTACTTTGGGAGGAGAGTGAGGGAAATATCTTGTATTGCCCCTGAGATCTTTGTTTAATTTGACAATCTCGACAAATTTCGCCCCACCTGGGTCCTTTGAGGTCTTAACTTTTTCTTTGTGTTGTCGCATTAAATTGAGACACTTCCGAGCAGGTGGCTTCTTTCCAGTTACAATGACCCATTTTTTTTCTTCCCTTTGTTATATCTCAGATAGGTCACGGAACACCGATCGCTCCTCTCCCACTTGAGCAACCGTCTGCACATCCTTGGGTCTCCCAGCTGCTGCCATTCATTGTTCTACAACCTTTGGTCCCAAATGCTCACCCACTCTATTCTTGGGATTGGCTGATATCCTCTTCTCTGGGCATTCGATTGTAAGGTGGCCAATGCCACCACAGTTCCAACAGGACAGCCTCCTCCCAGCGACAATGACAGGTAGCTTGTCCTCTCCGACCTGGATAAAATACGGTATTTCGCCGAAGGCTTTCTGATTCAACATTATATCATAGTGCCATACCGACACATATTTGTCGCAACTCACCGCCATCAATTCGCCGTATTTTAAAAAAAAAGCTGCGACGTGTTCTCCTTCAATGTAGAAAGGGACGTGAAAGACTGAAATCGTGGTTCATCTCCTTCCTCTATACTCCGTTCTTAAAACATAATCAGTCGTGATGATGTCTGTCTTTGACAATTTCAGGCACTCCTCTTCGGTAGCAAATAAGGTTTTCCAGTGGCAATATCCTTTCGTTTTGATAATTTTAAGGGGTCTATGACCCACGGACGCAAACAATTTAGTCACAATTTCAACAGAGGCTCGAACTACTTTTTTGTTTTTTTTTGTCCACAACAAAAACAGTTAGAGTTTTTTCTCAATTTCTTCCAATTTTGGGATGTTCACGACTAGTCCGTCGTCAGTAACAAGGTCTACATACTTTTCCACGTTTTTCTTAAACTCCTCAATATCAATAGCGACTGCCGGGGGGGGGTTAACCCATCCCGAGGGACCTGGTGTAGGTTGAGGTGTAGCCTCAACCGCCCCTTTCTCCATAGTGACTGTTTTGGTGGGCACAGGGCAAGGCGTTGCCATGGCCAGGAGGAAAAAAAACTGCACTAATAGGCCGGGGAGGGGCGGAAGAAAAAAAAACTCTAAAAAGAGAAGAAAAAAAAATGAACTTGTAAAAATAGTTTGGCACTATTAAAACAGATACCGAATAACAATAAATTTTAACAGTCAACAATAACGTGAAGTAATAATAATAACAATAATAATAATAATAATAAACTGCAAACCATCAACAAGAAGCCAGAGAAAAACAATATACGACCTTTCTTCACTGAGCAACAACAACTCTTCAATCAAAAGAGTACAGTTTTTATACTGTTCAAATCCACCCCTATGCAAATTGACTCCCCACCAGAGCCATCTAGCGGTTAGAGACTCCAAACAGCCAATTTGCAAAGGGGGGATAACTCAACTGGCGACTCAACCACAAAGACTATTCCACTGCTGATATCACAGTGGTTAGTGCTATCCGTCGCCTAACAGGAGTTCTTGCCATGTGTTGTGTTGTTCTGAATTGCCAAGAAAACTATAAAAATGGCCCAAAAATCAATGTTATTTTTCTTTTCCCAAAGAATTATTTAACACTTAGACACAGGTTATTAAAAAAGACAATTTTACTCCGAGTCAATACAGCAAAGTAAATGAAGATATTTTGAGGTAAAGTCCAGAATAGTTAACAGTCGAGAACTCGTAAACCAAAAATACAGACAATTTATAGCAAACACAGTAGAATTAAATTCTCTACTGACCTGTATACTTTTAACGTATGAAAACTAAGTTTTTTTTTTATTTCAAAATTTTATTTCGATGAAAGCCGACTTATCAATACATGATAAACAACAAATGGCCACCGAGATGATAGCTTAACTTTGCTGAACTTAGGTGATTACATGTAGTTTTACAAGGTTTTTTGTTTGGGGGGTCTGCTACTCGAACTTAGCGTTAGTGGTAGGGTAAATAAGTTTAAAAAAATCTTTTCTGCATGAAGTTAAGTGATCACCTCGAAAATCTCGGCCACAAAAATCAGACAACAAATTAATATGGTTTATTAATTTGCCATCATCACTTGGAAAATCAGACAAAACTAGTCGATAAAATTTATCAGCAATTTTGAGAACTAACCGCGTCAATATAACCCTAAAATTTCTTTGTATGTATTGATTAACTTCTCTCCAGGAGTTAGGCACAAGGCCAGTTTTTATCTTACTCCCACAAGTAAGATGTGACCCAAGGTCGGGTCGGGAAAGTGGGGTTTAAAA
Source organism: Sepiola atlantica (assembly GCA_963556195.1). Lineage (NCBI taxonomy): Eukaryota > Metazoa > Mollusca > Cephalopoda > Sepiida > Sepiolidae > Sepiola > Sepiola atlantica. The sequence continues at coordinate 55,308,007 of OY744523.1, read as the reverse complement.
AATTGCCTAGGCAGCCCCGTCGGCATTCCTCAGTAGGGGCGCCTCAGGCAGTAAGCAATAAACTTACTCCTCCCCAAAGAGGGGAGGGTGGACCTCCTAGAACTGCACAGGACAGACCCATAGATCGGCGTAAATCAAGCCCCGAAGGCCAAGACAATACCAGTCTATGGGGTTCAGTATCCATCGGAACAGATACTACACTTTGATCTTAGCCAAAAGGCCAGATAAAATTCTAAAACCGTTTAAATATGTTTGGTCGTGGCCTTCAGTTTGATGATAGAAAAAAGAATATGGCTGGCAGCAATTAAAACATTGAATTAAACTTAAATTCTGAACAACTTTATGCTATCATGTGTAAAGTAGACTTTGTTTATATATTTATTGCTAAATAGTTTTGGAACCTATATGTGTTTATTCTCAGTAGTAATAGCTTTAGTAGTGCCATAAGTTTGACCCTCCTATGGCACACACATCATCCGAAAGGGTCTTTATGCTAAATTTGGTGAATTTTATGAAGCCTTTAAGTGTTTATTATTAGTAGTATTATTAGCAATTTTACCCTCCCTCTCCCTATATGACACAACTGACGTGTCAAGGGTGCTTCATGCCAAATCACACACATACACAATGTTTACTTATAACATAGATTCATATATAAATATATAAAACTCACCACATCACTGACAGCTGTAAAATAATCCAACTCCATGTCTCCAGGGGCAGGAATGAGGGAGACCAAATATTTCACTTTGGAAACATTTATAAACAAATAAATAAATACATAAATAAGCTTTGAATTGTATATATGTATACTGATATGAGTGTGTATTAATTACTTTTAGGTTATTAGACCTAGGAACATGTAATTTGGTAGAGGTTACATCTGTTGCAGGGGTCAATCACCTGGAGGAGTTTTAGCCGATGCTTGGGCAGCACCGCTACTCCGTTCACCAGGGTGATTGGTCTTACAGCTAAGAAAGTAGACACAGGCAAAAATACAGCAATGGCAAAGAAGAGAGGACAAACACAGATGAACAGTGTAAATACTAGAGAAAATAATGGAGAAGAAATGGAGGAAGAGGATTGATGATGGAAGAATGGAAGGATAGGAATGATGAACCTGGACAGCAAGAAAGGCTGGATCGACAGGAATGGAGAAACTGAAACCGGAGGAGCATAAGATAACGTCACACAGAGATTGCAGAGGATGTCCCTGAGGTGTAATGAGATGCCTCAGGTAGGTCTGGTCTGTATGGACGTGGCCAACGGCTTGATCGTTAGGAAAAGGAGCTCCTGGAATAAGGAACAAAAGCTGAGACAGTGGTTGCCGGAATGAGCTGCCGGAATGGAGCTAGAGCAGGAACCACTGGTGCATGCATTGCAGGCAGGAGTGGTTTAAATCCACCTACGTTTAAACTTGATTTGTGATTTTTATTTTTGTTGATTAATTTTTAGTTTCATTTGTTATTTTTTTAGTGACTGTTTTTAGTTTTTATTTGATATTTTAAAAATTTGTTGTCGTTTTTATTTTTTTTAATTTGTTGTCGTTTTTATTTGTTACTAGCTAGACCTGTCTACTGGCGTTGCACGGAAGAAATAGAAAAGAATGAATTAAAATTTGTCAACATCCGAACGAATGCAAATAGGTCACATCGGAATGATATTACATTGATTTCTTTTCAAATGACTACATAATAACGTTGATTTTAGAAAATTCGGCCACTGAAGCAAGTATAAAAATCTACGAAAAAATAGGGCAGTAGCTGGCATGCGTGTTATCGTATCAATGTTTTTTTTCCAATTTTGGGATATTTTGCGTGTGAAAGATGTAGGAATAAGAAAATGTACACTTTATGGCTCCTGTCGAGTATCTTGGCGTATAGTGACTAAATTCGGAAGTCGAGTCAGTGATAATTGTTCAGCCCTGTTGAAAGATGAAATACTGCAAAGAGCTATGTTTGTTAATTGCATTCTCTAATATACAGAATGACTATAAATGTATACGTAATAGGTAGAAACACCGTAATCCGATATTCTCAAAATTCAGCAGAATTTGCAGGAGCGTCCATTAAATATGTGAGTAATGTTTCGTTTTATGTCGTAAATTAATAGCAGACAAATAGGAAATAATAACGGACAATTTTTTTGAAAAGTGGACGTTGTTTATAACCTCCTGGTGCTGATGAGGTGTCAGTACGTAAGTGTCAGGGGAAAAAGTTTTTCTACCCCCTATATGGAGTATGTTTTGAGGAGAGTCGAAGATGGTAGGCCAAAAGTAATATTGAGTGTTAGCTGGAGAAAAATAATAAATTTACTAAAAAGCTCCAGTGAATAAGCGCAATATAGTGGTGAGTTTAGTAGCCTGTGACACATGGGTTATTTTCTTATTCTTCAAGAAGGTAGAGGGGAAAAATCGTCTTAACTTTATATATTAAATATTTGTTAATGATTTATTTTCACTAATATTGCTGTTTTCATATTTATTAATTTGTTTTTTTTTGTTAATGATTTTAGTTTTTATATTATTTCTTTGTTTTTTTTTGGTTATTTGTCTTTTTTTGCTTTTATTTGTTATCTTTGTTAGTGATTTGTGTTTACTTATATTTTTATTTCTTAGGTGATTTTTATTAATATAATTTTTAATTATTATTTTTATTAATTTAATTTGATTGGTGTAATTTTTATTCATTTGTTTTTGTTTTCGGTTAATGATTTTATTGTTTTTATCTATTATTTTTATTGATTTTTTTATTTGTTAGTTTTGTTGATTTCGTTTTTCTTTCAGTTGTTATTTTTTCTGTTATTTTTTGTTCATGTTTTCTCCAATTTTTATTTCATATCTTTGTTTTCATTTCTATTTATTTGTTTTTGTTTATGATTTTATTGTTTTCTAATTTAATAAAGAAAAGACAATTTTCCCGTTGTACCTTCTTGAAGAATATGAAAATAACCACATGCATCACAGGCTACTACACTCATCACTATATTACTTTTATTCACTCGAGCGTGTTTTAGTCAAATTGTGATTATTTTCTCTAGCTAACACTTAATATTACATTTGGGCCACCATCTTCGACTCTCCTAAAAACATACTCCATATAGGTGATAGCAAACACGTTTCCCCCTGACACTTAAGTACTGACACTCCTCCCATCGACACCGGGAACAAATAAAGATCTACTTTTCAAAAAATTGTCCGTTATTATTTCCTATTTGTCTGCTATTAATTTACTACATAATACAAAACATTACGCGCACATTTAATTAACGACCCCACAAATTCCGCTGAATTTCGAGAATATCAGATTACATTATTTCTACTTATTACATATACATTGATAGTCATTCTGGTTTTTAGAGAATGCAATTAACGGACATAGTTCTTTGCAGTATTTCACCTTTCAACATGGCGGCTACAATTTCTTCAACGACTCTACTTCAAAAGGAAGTCACTATACGCCAACACACTCGACAGGATACATAAAGTGTACACATTCTGATTCCTACACCTTTCACATGCATAATATCCAAAAATTGGAAAAAACATCTATTTCTTGGTACAGAAATGACCCAAATTGTGGGACTGGAGGACCCTACATTCAATCACCTTACAGCAGATTGTATGATAACACGCATGCCAGCTATTGACTGGCTTCGTTTATATGACCTCTTTTTTCATAGATTTTATACTCTCTTCAATGGCTGAAAGGTTAACAGCGTAGATCCAAGACTGATGTTTATTGTTCAATCCCAGTCATCTCACACAAGTTTTTTTTATTTTTCATACATTGTGAAACTTCTGCCTACGAGAGAGGAGGGAAGAGAGGACTATGGGGCGGATTTTTAAAAATCAACGGTATTATGTAGTCATTATGAAAGAAAGTAGTACTTTAACTATTGCGAATATTATTCCGATATAACCTATTTACATTCGGGCGGATGTTGACAAATTTAAATTCATTTCTCCCATGCAACGCCGGGGGACGTGTCCAGCTGGTTATTTATAATTTTGTTGAATTTTTTCTTTTATTTGTATTTTTAAAATTTCTTTTTGCTTCCATTTGTTATTTTTTGCTGACTTGTTTTTATAACATTTTTTATTGTGGTTAGTGATTTTTTAAGTTTTCATTTGCTAATTTTATTGGTGATTTGTCGTTTTTATTTTTGTTCATTTTTTTGCTTTTATTTGCTTTCTTTGTTAGTGATTTGTTTTTATATTGTTATTTCTTGGATTTGTTTTTTCTATTTTTATTTATTTGTTTTTTTGTTAATTATCTTATGGTTTTATTCATAACTTTTGTTGTTTTTTATTTTTATTTTTGTTGGTTATTTATCTTTCTTTTATTTGTTGTTTTTCTTTTATTTGATATTTTTGTTAGTGATTTGTTTTTTTAAGTTTTAATTGTTGTTAATGATTTGTTTTTTTAAATTTTTAATTGTTGTTAGTGATTTGTTTTTTATTTTTAATTGTTGTTAGTGATTTGTGTTTCTTTTATTGTTAATTTTTTTCGTGATTTGTTTGTCTTTTATTTGTTATTTTCGTTAGTGATTTGTTTTTGTTTTATTTGTTATTTCGTGAGCTATTTATTTTTAATTTTTGTGATTTGCCTTTATAATTTTTGTTGATGATTTGTTTTTTTCTTTTATTTGTTATTTTTTTAATTTATTTTTATTTGTCATTTTTGTTGGTGATTCACAGTTTTTGTTGGTTATTAATTTTTGTTTTTATTTCTCATTTTTGTTAGTAATTTTTTTCGTTTTTATTTATTATTTTTTGTTTATTTATTTTGCTTTTAACACTAACAACAATAATAATTGTTGTTGTTAGTGATTTGTTTTTATATTTATCTTTATTTTTAATTTGTTGTTTTTATTTTAATTCATTTGTTTACATGTTTTTTGTTCATGATTTTATTGTTTTTATTTATAATTTTTGTTGATTCTTTTTTTAAATGTGTTATTTTTGTGTGTGATTTTTTTTTTCATTTATTATTTTTGCTTATGATTTTTTAGGTTTCATTTGGTATGTTTGTTAGTACTGTTATTATTTTTTTATTTTAAGTAATTATTTGTTTTATAATTTTTTTCTGGTATGTTTCTTATTTAATATTTTTGTTGGTGATCTATTTTTGTTTTTATTTATTTGCTGGGTGATTTTGTTTTATTTGTTATTTTTCTTGGTGAATTGTTCGGTATTTATTCATGGTTGTTCGTGATTTATTTTCTTTGTTATTTTTTCAAGTTATTATTTGATATTTTTGTTGGTTCGTTGTTTTTATTTTCGTCGATTTTTAAAACTTTTATTTGTTATCTTTGTTGGTGATTCGTTTTCAGTTATATTGTGATTTTTTGTTGATTTGTTGCTGTTTTCATTTTTAATAATTTATTAATTTTTTGTTAAAGATTATATTGTGTTCATTTATAATTTACGTTGATTTTTTTAATTTGTTTTTTTAAATTTCTTTTTGCTTTCATTTGTTAATTTTGTTTATGATTTTTTTAGTTTTTATATCTCTTTTAGTGATTTGTGTTTACTTTTAGTTTTTTGGTTATTTGTTGGTTTAATCTAATTCATTTGTTTATATTTGTTTTCGTTAAGGATTTTATTGTTTTCATTCATAATTGTTGATAATTTTTTATTTGTAATTTTTGTTGATTTTTTAATTTGTTACTTTTGTTGATTTTTTGCTTTCATTTGTTATTTCTGTTGAGAACTTGTTAGTTTTCATTTAATATTTTTTTAATGATTTTATTGTTATTTCTTTGTTGTTGTTTTCATCTTTATTTGTTTTTTTAATGATTTTATTGTTTTGCTTTATTATCATTGTTGATTTTTTTTAAATTTACAATACAAGATAAAAAATTACAATACAAGAAAAAATTTCAATACTAGAAAAAAAATAATACAAGATGAAAAATTACAATACAAGATGAAAAATTACAATACAAAATAAAAAATTACAATACAAGATGAAAAATTACAATACAAGAAAAAAATTAAAATAAAAGATAAAAAATAACAATAAAAGATGAAAAAATACAATAAAAGATGAAAAAATACAAGATAAAAATTACTATACAAGAAAAAAGAATACAATACAAGATAAAAAATTACAATAAAAGATGAAAAATTACAACACAAGAACAAGAATATAATACAAGATATAAATTGCAACAAAAGATAAAAAATTACAATACAAGAAAAAAGAATACAAGATGAAAAATTACAATAAAAAATAAAACATTTCAATACAAGGAAAAAGAATACGATAAAAGATAAAAAATTACAATACAAGAATAAAGAATACAATACTAGAAAAAAGAATACAATACTAGAAAAAAAGAATACAATACATAATGAACAATTAAAAAAAAGACAAAAAATTACAATACGAGATGAAAAATTACAAGAAAAAATTAAAAAAAGTACAATACGAGATAAAGAATTACAATAAAAGATAAAAATTACAATAAAAGATTAAAAATTACAATACAAGAACAAGAATATAATACAAGATATAAATTGCAACAAACGATAAAAAAAATTACAATACAAGAAAAAAGAATACAAGATGAAAAATTACAATAAATAATAAAACATTTCAATACAAGGAAAAAGAATACGATTAAAAGATAAAAAATTACAATACAAGAAAAAAGAATACAATACAAGAAAAAAGAATTCAATACAAGATGAACAATTTAAAAAAAAGACCAAAAATTACAATACGAGATGAAAAATTACAAGAAAAAATAAAAAATTACAATAGGAGATAAAAAATTACAATAAAAGATAAAAAATTACAATAAAAGATTAAAAAAAAACAATAAAAGATAATAAAATTACAATACAAGAAAAAAGAATACAATAAAAGATAAAAAATTACAAGAGATTAAAAAATTACAATAAGAGATAAAAAATTACAATACAAAAAAATGAATACAATACAAGATAAAAAATTACAATACAAGATAAAAACTTACAATAAAAGATAAAAACTTTCAATACAAGATAAAAAAATACAATAAAAGATAAAAAAATTACAATACCAGAAAAAAGAATACAATAAAAGATAAAAAAATTACAATAAAAGATAAAAAAATTACAATACAAGAAAAAAGAATACAATACAAGATAAAAAATTACAATAAAAGATAAAAAAATTACAATAAAAGATAAAAAAATTAACATACAAGAAAAAAGAATACAATACAAAGTAAAAAAATAAAATAAAAGATTAAAAAATGACAATACCAGAAAAAAAGAATACAATAAAAGATAAAAAATTATAATAAAAGATAAAAAATTACAATAAAAGATAAAAAATTACAATACAAGAAAAAAGAATACAATACAAGATAAAAAAATTACAATAAAAGATAAAAAAATTACAATACAAGAAAAAAGAATACAATACAAGATAAAAAAATTACAATAAAAGATAAAAAATTACAATACAAGAAAAAAGAATACAATACAAATATAAAAAATTACAATAAAAGATAAAAAATTACAATACAAGAAAAAAGAATACCATACAAGATAAAAAATTACAATACAAGACAAAATAATTACAATACAAGATAAAAAAATTACAATACAAAAAAAGAATACAATACAAGATAAAAAAAATCACAATAAAAGAAAAAAGAATACAATACAAGATAACAAATTATAATAAACGATAACAAATAAAAATACAAGCAAAAAGAATACAATACAAGATAAAAAATTACAATACAAGCTAAAAGAATACAATACAGGATAAAAAATTAGAATACAAGAAAAAAGAATACAATACAAGATAAAAAATTACAATAAAAGATAAAAAATTACAATACAAGAAAAAAGAATACAATACAAGATAAAAATTACAATTAAAGATAAAAAATTACAATACCAGAAAAAAGAATACAAGATAAAAAATTACAATAAAAGATAAAAAATTACAATACAAGAAAAAAGAATACAATACAAGATAAAAAATTACAATACAAGACAAAATAATTACAATACAAGATAAAAAAATTACAATACAAAAAAAAGAATACAATACAAGATAAAAAAAATCACAATACAAGAAAAAAGAATACAATACAAGATAACAAATTATAATAAAAGATAACAAATAAAAATACAAGCAAAAAGAATACAATACAAGATAAAAAATTACAATACAAGCAAAAAGAATACAATACAGGATAAAAAATTAGAATACAAGAAAAAAGAATACAATACAAGATAAAAAATAACAATAAAAGATAAAAAATTACAATACAAGAAAAAAGAATACAATACAAGATAAAAATTACAATTAAAGATAACAAATAACAATACAAGAAAAAAGAATATGATATTGGATAAAAAATTACAATAAAAGATTCAAAAATTACAATACAAGAAAAAGAATACAATACAAGATAAAAATTACAATGAAAGATAACAAATAACAATACAAGAAAAAAAGACTACAATACAGGATAAAAAAAACAGCAGAATACATTGGCTTCAGATAACCAGAAGAAATCTACGCTTGATCACCAAAATACCTCGCACTTTAATCACAAGGATAAATAACCCTTATATCACCAGAATATATCGCCTGTAGTACACGACAATAACTTGCCCTTAGAACACCAAAACACATCACTCTTGAATCATGAGAATAGTACATCACCCTTAGAACAACGAAATACCCAAGCTCAACCTACTACTCTCCTATCGATATGTTAAGCGGTTGGCCAGATATATTCGTAATGACTAATGAGAATACAATGTAAGATCTTTTAATATAGAAATCTTTCCCTAGGTTTGTGACCCCTCTGCAGCTTGTAACCCAGAAAACAGCAATTCTTCTTTCTTTGTCAGAAACATCGCTCATGGAATATGAGGACTTAAAGCCAAGATAGGGGAAGCGAGCGTTACGAGGTTGCCAAAAAGTAACCAAAGGTAAACTTGCTACTCTCCTAGCAATATGTACATCGCCGTCAGATCACTTGAATACATCGCCATTAGATCACTGGAATACATAGTCATTAGATAACCACAATGCATCGCCGTGAGATCACTTGAATGCATTGCCGTCAGATCACTTGAATACATGGCCGTAAGATCACTTCGATGCATGGCCGTCAGATCACTGAATACATCGCCGTCAGATCCCTAGAATACATCGCCGTCAGATCACTGGAATACACCGCCGTCAAACAACTGAAATACACCTCCGTCAGATCACTTGAATATATCGCCGTCAGATCCCTGGAATGCATCGCCGTCAAATCCCTGGAATGCATCACCGTCAGATCACTTGAATACACTGCCGTCAGATAACTTTAAACATGGCCGTCAGATCATTTGAATACATCGCCGTCAGATAACTTGAATGCATCGCCGTCATAACACTTGAATGCATAAAAGTCAGATCACTTGAATGCATCACCGTCAGATCCCTGGAATGCTTTGCCGTCAGATCATTTGAATACAATGCTGTCAGATCACTTGAATGCATCGCCGTCAGATCACTTTAAACATAGCCGTCAGATCATTTGAATACATCGCCGTCAGATAACTTGAATGCATCGCCGTCAGATTCCTGGTATACATAGCCGTCAGATCACTGGAATACATCGCCGTCAGATGACAAGAATACGTCGCCGTCAGATAACTGGATTACATCTGCGTCAGATCCCTGAGATACATCGCCGTCAGATCACTTGAATGCATCGCCGTCAGATCCCTGGAATGCATCGCCGTCAGACAACTTGAATACACTGCCGTCAGATCACTTGAATGCATCGCCGTCAGATCACTTTAAACATTTCCGTCAGATCACTGATATACATCGCCGTCAGATCACTGGAATACATCGCCGTCAGATAACTGGATTACATCTGTGTCAGATCCCTGGAATACATCGCCGTCAGATCACTTGACTGCATCGCCGTCAGATCCCTGGAATGCATCGACGTCAGACCACTTGAATACACTGCCGTCAGATCACTTGAATGCATCGCCGTCAGATCACTTTAAAGATTTCCGTCAGATCACTTTAAACATTTCCGTCAGATCACTGGAATACATCGCCGCCAGATCACTGGAATACATCGCCGTCAGATCACTTGAATACATCGCCATCAGATCACTGGATTACATCTGCGTCAGATCCCTGGAATACATCGCCATCAGATCACTTGAATGCATCGCCGTCAGATCACTTGAATACATCCCCGTTAGATCACTTCAATGCCTCGCCGTCAGATCACTCAGATGCATCGCCGTCAGATCCATGTAATACATCGCCGTCAGATAACTGGAATGCCTCGCCAGTTGATCACTGGAATACATCGCCGTCAAATCCTTTGAATATATTGCCGTCAGATCACTTGAATACATCGCCGTCAGATTACTCAAATACATCGCCGTCAGATTACTCGAATACATCGCCGTCAGATCACTTGAATACATCGCCGTCAGATCACTGGATTACATCGCCGTCAGATCCCTGGAAAACACGGCCGTCAGATCACTGGAATATATCGCCGTCTGAGCACTATGATACAACGCCGTTAGATCCCTGGAATGCATCGCCGTCAGATCACTTGAATGATTCGCCGTCAGATCACTTGACTACACTGCCGTCAGATCACTTGAATACATCGCTGCCAGATCACTTGAATACACTGCCGTCAGATCACTTGAATGCATAATCGTCAGATCACTTGAATGCATCGCCGTAAGATTACTTGGATGCATCGCCGTCAGATAACTTGGACGCATCGCCGTCAGATCACTTGGATGCATCGCCGTCAGATCACTTGGATGCATCGCCGTCAGATAACTTGAATGCATCATGGTCAGATCTCTGGAATACATCTCTGTCAGATCACTTGAATACATCGCCGTCAGATAACTGGATTACATCGCCGTAAGATCACTGGATTACATCGCCGTCAGATCCCTGTCATACATCTCTGTCTGATCACTTTAATACATCGCTGTTAGATCTCTGGAATTCATCGCCGTCAGATCACTTGAATGCCTCGCCGTGAGATCACTTGAATGCATCGCTGTCAGATCACTTGACTACTCTGCTGTCAGATCACTTGACTACACTGCCATCAGATCACTTGAATGCCTAGCTGTCAGATCACTTGAATAAATCGCCGTCAGATCACTTGAATACATCGCTATACGATCACTTGAATACACTGCCATCAGATCACTTAAATGCATCACCGTCAGATCACTTGAATGCACTTCCGTCAGATAACTTGAATGCATCGCCGTCAGATCACTTGAATGCATCGCCGTCAGATAACTTGAATGCATCGTCATAAGATCTCTGGAATGCATCTCTGTCAGATCACTTAAATACATTCCCGGCAGATCCCTTGAATACATTGCGATCAGATAACTCAAATACATCGACGTCAGATCCCTGGAATACATCGACGTCAGATCCCTTAAATACATCGCCGTCATATCACTTAAACGCATCGCCGTCAGATCCATTGACTGTATCGCCGTCAGATCACGTGAATACATTGCCGTTAGATCACCGGAATGCATCGCAGTCAGATCATTTGAATACATCGCCGTCAGATCACTTGAAGGCATCGCCGTCAGATCACTTGAAGGCATCGCCGTCAGACTACTGGAAGGTATCGCCGTCAGATCACTTGAATGCATCACCGTCAGATCACTTGAATGCATCGCCGTCAGCTAACTTGAATGCATCGCCGTTAGATCACTTAAATGCATCGCCGTCCGATCACTTGATTGCAATGCCGTCAGATCCCTAGAATGCATCGCCGTCAGATCAGTAGAATACAAAACCATCAGATCACTTGAATGCATCGCCGTCAGATGACTTGACTACACTGCCGTCAGATCACTTGAATGCATTGCTGTCAGATACCTTAAATAAATCGCTGTCAGATCACGTTAATACATCGCCGTCATATATCTTTAATACATCGCCGTCAGATAACTTGAATACATCGCCGTCAGATCACTTGAATACATCGCCGTAAGATCCCTGGAATACATCGCCGTCAGATCCCTGGAATACATCGCCGTCAGATCCCTGGAATACATCGCCGTCAGATTACTTGAATACATCGGCGTCAGACTAACGGAATGCATCGCCGTCAGATAACTTGAATGCACTGCCGTCAGATCACTTTAATACATCGCCGTCAGATAAACTTAATAAACTGCCGTCAGAATACTTTAATGCATCGCCGTCAGATAACTTGATTGCATCGCCGTCACATCACTTGAATGCATCGCCATCAGATCACTTGAATACATCGCCGTCAGATCACTTGAATACCTCGCCGTCAGATTTATGGAATACATCGCCGTCAGATCACTGGAATACATCGCCGTCAGATCACTGGAATACATCGCCGTAATATAACTGGATTACATCTGCGTCAGATCACTTGAATACATCGCCGTCAGATTACTTCAATACACCGCCGTCAGATCACTGGAAGGCACCTCTGTAAGATCCCTTGAATGCATTGCGGTCAGATCACTTGAATGCACTGCTGTCAGATCAATCGAATACATCGCCATCAGATAACTTTAACACATCCGCGTCAGACTACGGAAATGCATCGCCGTCAGATCCTTGGAATGCATCGCCGTCAGATCACTCGAATGCCTCGCCGTGAGATCACTTGAATGCATCGCCGTCAGATAACTTGACTACACTGCCGTCAGATCACTGGAATGCATCGCTGTCAGATTACTCGACTAAATCGCCGTCAGCTACTTGAATACATCGCCGTCAGATCACTTGAATACACTGCCATCAGATCACTTGAATGCATCACCGTCAGATCACTTGAATGCATCTCTGTCAGATCACTTGAATACATCGCCGTCAGATCACTTGAATACATCGCCGTCAGATCACTTGACTACACTGCCGTCAGATCACTTGAATCGATCGATGTCAGATCCCTGAAATACATCGATGTCAGATCTCTGAAATACATCGCCGTCAGATCACTTGAATGCATCGCCGTCAGATCACTTGAATGCATCACCATCAGATCACTTGAATGCATCGGCGTCAGTTCACTTTAATGCATCGCAGTCAGATCACTTGAATGCATCGCTGTTAGATAACTTTAACACATGGCCATCAGATTCCTGGAATAGATCGCCATCTAATCACTAGAACACATCGCCGTCAGATCCCTGGAATACATCGTCGTCAGATAACTGGAAGGCATTGCCTTCAGATCCCTGGAATATATTGCCGTCAGATCCCAGGAATATATTGCCGCCAGATCACTTGAATAGACCGCGGTCAGATTACTAGATGCACCTCCGTCAGATCACTTGAATGCATCGCCGTCACATCACCGGAATACATCGCAGTCAGATCACTTGAATACATCGTCGTCAGATCACTTGAATGCATCGCTGTCAGACTACTGGAAGGCATCGCTGTCAGAATACTTGAATGCATCGCCGTCAGAATACTTGAATGCATCGCCGTCAGAATACTTAAATGCATCGCCGTCTGATCACTTGAATGCATCGCAATCAGATCACTTGAATACATCGCCGTCAGATTCCCTAAATACATCGCCGTCAGATCACTGGAATACATCGCCGTCAGATCACTGGATTACATCGCCGTAAGATGACTTGATTACATCGCCGTAAGATCCCTGGAATACATCGCTATCTGATCCTTTTAATACATCGCCGTTAGATAACTTAAATGCATCGCCATCAGATCACTTGATTGCAATGGAGTCAGATCCCTAGAATGCATCGCCGTTAGATCAGTGGAATACATCGCCATCAGATCACTTGAATACACTGTCGTCAGATCACTTGAATACATCGCCGTCAGATCACTGGAATACATCGCCGTCAGATTACTTGCATACATCGGCGTCAGACTACGGGAATGCATCGCCGTCAGATCACTTGAATGCACTGCCGTCAGATCACTTGAATACATTGCTGTCAGATAAACTTAATCACCTGCTGTCAGAATACTTGAATGCATCTCCGTCACCTCACTTGATTGCATCGCCATCACATCACTTGAATGCATCGCCGTCAGTTCACTTGAATACATCGCCGTCAGATCACTTGAATACATCGCCGTCAAATTTCTGGAATACATCGCCGTCACATCACTGGAATACACTGCCGTAAGAGTTTTGGATTACATCTGCGTCAGATCAATTGCATACATCGCCGTCAGATTACTTGAATACACCGTCGTCAGATCACTGGAAGGCACCTCTGTAAGATGACTTGAATGCATCGCACCCAGATCACTTGACTGTATCGCTGTCAGATCACTTGAATGCATCGCCGTCAGATCCTTGGAATACCCTGCCATCAGATCACTTGAATACATCCGCGTCAGACTACGGGAATGCATCGCCGTCAGATCACTTGAGTGCATTGCCGTCAGATAACTTGAATACATCGTAGTCAGATAACTTGAATGCATCGCCATTAGATCACTTGAATGCATCGCCGTCAGATCACTTGACTACACTGCTGTCAGATCACTTGAATGCACTGCCATCAGATCAGTTAAATACATCGCCGTCAGATCACTTAAATACATCGCCGTCAGATCACTCGAATGGATCATTGTCAAATAACTGGAATAAATCGCCAGCAGATCACTGGAATACATCGCTGTCAGATCTCTTCACTACATCGCCGTCAGATCACCTGAATACATCGCCGTCAGAATACTTGAATGCATCGCCATCAGATCACTTGTATACATCGCGGTCAGATCACTTTAATACATCGCCGTCAGATTCCTCGAATACATCGCCGTCAGATCACTTGAATGCATCGCCGTCAGATCCCTTGAATACATCGCCATCTGATCCTTTTAATACATCGCCGTTAGATAACTTAAATGCATCGCCATCAGATCACTTGATTGCAATGCCGTCAGATCCCTAGAAGGCATCGCCGTTAGATCAGTGGAATACATCGCCATCAGATTACTTGAATACACTGTCATCAGATCACTTGAATACATCGCCGTCAGATCACTGGAATACATCGCCGTCAGATTACTTGCATACATCAATGTCAGACTACGGGAATGCATCGCCGTCAGATCACTTGAATGCACTGCCCTCAGATCACTTGAATACACTGCCGTCAGATAACTTTAAACATGGCCGTAAGATCATTTGAATACATCGCCGTCAGATAACTTGAATGCATCGCCGTCATATCACTTGAATGCATAAAAGTCAGATCACTTGAATGCATCACCGTCAGATCCCTGGAATGCTTTGCCGTCAGATCATTTGAATACAATGCTGTCAGATCACTTGAATGCATCGCCGTCAGATCACTTTAAACATAGCCGTCAGATCATTTGAATACATCGCCGTCAGATAACTTGAATGCATCGCCGTCAGATTCCTGGTATACATAGCCGTCAGATCACTAGAATACATCGCCGTCAGATGACAAGAATACGTCGCCGTCAGATAACTGGATTACATCTGCGTCAGATCCCTGAGATACATCGCCGTCAGATCACTTGAATGCATCGCCGTCAGATCCCTGGAATGCATCGCCGTCAGACAACTTGAATACACTGCCGTCAGATCACTTGAATGCATCGCCGTCAGATCACTTTAAACATTTCCGTCAGATCACTGATATACATCGCCGTCAGATCACTGGAATACATCGCCGTCAGATAACTGGATTACATCTGTGTCAGATCCCTGGAATACATCGCCGTCAGATCACTTGACTGCATCGCCGTCAGATCCCTGGAATGCATCGACGTCAGACCACTTGAATACACTGCCGTCAGATCACTTGAATGCATCGCCGTCAGATCACTTTAAAGATTTCCGTCAGATCACTTTAAACATTTCCGTCAGATCACTGGAATACATCGCCGCCAGATCACTGGAATACATCGCCGTCAGATCACTTGAATACATCGCCATCAGATCACTGGATTACATCTGCGTCAGATCCCTGGAATACATCGCCATCAGATCACTTGAATGCATCGCCGTCAGATCACTTGAATACATCCCCGTTAGATCACTTCAATGCCTCGCCGTCAGATCACTCAGATGCATCGCCGTCAGATCCATGTAATACATCGCCGTCAGATAACTGGAATGCCTCGCCAGTTGATCACTGGAATACATCGCCGTCAAATCCTTTGAATATATTGCCGTCAGATCACTTGAATACATCGCCGTCAGATTACTCAAATACATCGCCGTCAGATTACTCGAATACATCGCCGTCAGATCACTTGAATACATCGCCGTCAGATCACTGGATTACATCGCCGTCAGATCCCTGGAATACACGGCCGTCAGATCACTGGAATATATCGCCGTCTGAGCACTATGATACAACGCCGTTAGATCCCTGGAATGCATCGCCGTCAGATCACTTGAATGATTCGCCGTCAGATCACTTGACTACACTGCCGTCAGATCACTTGAATACATCGCTGCCAGATCACTTGAATACACTGCCGTCAGATCACTTGAATGCATAATCGTCAGATCACTTGAATGCATCGCCGTAAGATTACTTGAATGCATCGCCGTCAGATAACTTGGACGCATCGCCGTCAGATCACTTGGATGCATCGCCGTCAGATCACTTGGATGCATCGCCGTCAGATAACTTGAATGCATCATGGTCAGATCTCTGGAATACATCTCTGTCAGATCACTTGAATACATCGCCGTCAGATAACTGGATTACATCGCCGTAAGATCACTGGATTACATCGCCGTCAGATCCCTGTCATACATCTCTGTCTGATCACTTAAATACATCGCTGTTAGATCTCTGGAATTCATCGCCGTCAAATCACTTGAATGCCTCGCCGTGAGATCACTTGAATGCATCGCTGTCAGATCACTGGACTACTCTGCTGTCAGATCACTTGACTACACTGCCATCAGATCACTTGAATGCCTAGCTGTCAGATCACTTGAATAAATCGCCGTCAGATCACTTGAATACATCGCTATCAGATCACTTGAATACACTGCCATCAGATAACTTTAAACATGGCCGTAAGATCATTTGAATACATCGCCGTCAGATAACTTGAATGCATCGCCGTCATATCACTTGAATGCATAAAAGTCAGATCACTTGAATGCATCACCGTCAGATCCCTGGAATGCTTTGCCGTCAGATCATTTGAATACAATGCTGTCAGATCACTTGAATGCATCGCCGTCAGATCACTTTAAACATAGCCGTCAGATCATTTGAATACATCGCCGTCAGATAACTTGAATGCATCGCCGTCAGATTCCTGGTATACATAGCCGTCAGATCACTGGAATACATCGCCGTCAGATGACAAGAATACGTCGCCGTCAGATAACTGGATTACATCTGCGTCAGATCCCTGAGATACATCGCCGTAAGATCACTTGAATGCATCGCCGTCAGATCCCTGGAATGCATCGCCGTCAGACAACTTGAATACACTGCCGTCAGATCACTTGAATGCATCGCCGTCAGATCACTTTAAACATTTCCGTCAGATCACTGATATACATCGCCGTCAGATCACTGGAATACATCGCCGTCAGATAACTGGATTACATCTGTGTCAGATCCCTGGAATACATCGCCGTCAGATCACTTGACTGCATCGCCGTCAGATCCCTGGAATGCATCGACGTCAGACCACTTGAATACACTGCCGTCAGATCACTTGAATGCATCGCCGTCAGATCACTTTAAAGATTTCCGTCAGATCACTTTAAACATTTCCGTCAGATCACTGGAATACATCGCCGCCAGATCACTGGAATACATCGCCGTCAGATCACTTGAATACATCGCCATCAGATCACTGGATTACATCTGCGTCAGATCCCTGGAATACATCGCCATCAGATCACTTGAATGCATCGCCGTCAGATCACTTGAATACATCCCCGTTAGATCACTTCAATGCCTCGCCGTCAGATCACTCAGATGCATCGCCGTCAGATCCATGTAATACATCGCCGTCAGATAACTGGAATTCCTCGCCAGTTGATCACTGGAATACATCGCCGTCAAATCCTTTGAATATATTGCCGTCAGATCACTTGAATACATCGCCGTCAGATTACTCAAATACATCGCCGTCAGATTACTCGAATACATCGCCGTCAGATCACTTGAATACATCGCCGTCAGATCACTGGATTACATCGCCGTCAGATCCCTGGAATACACGGCCGTCAGATCACTGGAATATATCGCCGTCTGAGCACTATGATACAACGCCGTTAGATCCCTGGAATGCATCGCCGTCAGATCACTTGAATGATTCGCCGTCAGATCACTTGACTACACTGCCGTCAGATCACTTGAATACATCGCTGCCAGATCACTTGAATACACTGCCGTCAGATCACTTGAATGCATAATCGTCAGATCACTTGAATGCATCGCCGTAAGATTACTTGGATGCATCGCCGTCAGATAACTTGGACGCATCGCCGTCAGATCACTTGGATGCATCGCCGTCAGATCACTTGGATGCATCGCCGTCAGATAACTTGAATGCATCATGGTCAGATCTCTGGAATACATCTCTGTCAGATCACTTGAATACATCGCCGTCAGATAACTGGATTACATCGCCGTAAGATCACTGGATTACATCGCCGTCAGATCCCTGTCATACATCTCTGTCTGATCACTTTAATACATCGCTGTTAGATCTCTGGAATTCATCGCCGTCAAATCACTTGAATGCCTCGCCGTGAGATCACTTGAATGCATCGCTGTCAGATCACAGGACTACTCTGCTGTCAGATCACTTGACTACACTGCCATCAGATCACTTGAATGCCTAGCTGTCAGATCACTTGAATAAATCGCCGTCAGATCACTTAAATACATCGCTATCAGATCACTTGAATACACTGCCATCAGATCACTTAAATGCATCACCGTCAGATCACTTGAATGCACTTCCGTCAGATAACTTGAATGCATCGCCGTCAGATCACTTGAATGCATTGCCGTCAGATAACTTGAATGCATCGTCATAAGATCTCTGGAATGCATCTCTGTCAGATCACTTAAATACATTCCCGGCAGATCCCTTGAATACATTGCGATCAGATAACTCAAATACATCGACGTCAGATCCCTGGAATACATCGACGTCAGATCCCTTAAATACATCGCCGTCATATCACTTGAACGCATCGCCGTCAGATCCATTGACTGTATCGCCGTCAGATCACGTGAATACATTGCCGTTAGATCACCGGAATGCATCGCAGTCAGATCATTTGAATACATCGCCGTCAGATCACTTGAAGGCATCGCCGTCAGATCACTTGAAGGCATCGCCGTCAGACTACTGGAAGGCATCGCCGTCAGATCACTTGAATGCATCACCGTCAGATCACTTGAATGCATCGTCGTCAGATAACTTGAATGCATCGCCGTTAGATCACTTAAATGCATCGCCGTCCGATCACTTGATTGCAATGCCGTCAGATCCCTAGAATGCATCGCCGTCATATCAGTAGAATACAAAACCATCAGATCACTTGAATGCATCGCCGTCAGATGACTTGACTACACTGCCGTCAGATCACTTGAATGCATTGCTGTCAGATACCTTAAATAAATCGCTGTCAGATCACGTTAATACATCGCCGTCATATATCTTTAATACATCGCCGTCAGATAACTTGAATACATCGCCGTCAGATCACTTGAATACATCGCCGTAAGATAACTTGAATACATCGCCGTCAGATCCCTGGAATACATCGCCGTCAGATCCCTGGAATACATCGCCGTCAGATCCCTGGAATACATCGCCGTCAGATTACTTGAATACATCGGCGTCAGACTAACGGAATGCATCGCCGTCAGATAACTTGAATGCACTGCCGTCAGATCACTTTAATACATCGCCGTCAGATAAACTAAATAAACTGCCGTCAGAATACTTTAATGCATCGCCGTCACATCACTTGAATGCATCGCCATCAGATCACTTGAATACATCGCCGTCAGATCACTTGAATACCTCGCCGTCAGATTTATGGAATACATCGCCGTCAGATCACTGGAATACATCGCCGTCAGATCACTTGAATATATCGCCGTAATATAACTGGATTACATCTGCGTCAGATCCCTTGAATACATCGCCGTCAGATTACTTCAATACACCGCCGTCAGATCACTGGAAGGCACCTCTGTAAGATCCCTTGAATGCATTGCGGTCAGATCACTTGAATGCACTGCTGTCAGATCAATCGAATACATCGCCATCAGATAACTTTAACACATCCGCGTCAGACTACGGAAATGCATCGCCGTCAGATCCTTGGAATGCATCGCCGTCAGATCACTTGAATGCCTCGCCGTGAGATCACTTGAATGCATCGCCGTCAGATAACTTGACTACACTGCCGTCAGATCACTGGAATGCATCGCTGTCAGATTACTCGACTAAATCGCCGTAAGCTACTTGAATACATCGCCGTCAGATCAATTGAATACACTGCCATCAGATCACTTGAATGCATCACCGTCAGATCACTTGAATGCATCTCTATCAGATCACTTGAATACATCGCCGTCAGATCACTTGAATACATCGCCGTCAGATCACTTGACTACACTGCCGTCAGATCACTTGAATCGATCGATGTCAGATCCCTGAAATACATCGATGTCAGATCTCTGAAATACATCGCTGTCAGATCACTTGAATGCATCGCCGTCAGATCACTTGAATGCATCACCATCAGATCACTTGAATGCATCGGCGTCAGATCACTTTAATGCATCGCAGTCAGATCACTTGAATGCATCGCCATCAGATTCCTGGAATAGATCGCCATCTAATCACTAGATTACATCGCCGTCAGATCCCTGGAATACATCGTCGTCAGATAACTGGAAGGCATTGCCTTCAGATCCCTGGAATATATTGCCGTCAGATCCCAGGAATATATTGCCGCCAGATCACTTGAATAGACCGCGGTCAGATTACTAGATGCACCTCCGTCAGATCACTTGAATGCATCGCCGTCAGATCACCGGAATACATCGCAGTCAGATCACTTGAATACATCGTAGTCAGATCCTTAAAATACATTGCCGTCAGATCCCTGGAATACATGGCCGTCAGATCTCTGGAATACATCGCTGTCCGATCACTGGAATACATCGCTGTCAGATCACTGGAATACACTGCCGTCAGATCACAGGAATACTTCTCCGTCAGATTACTGTAATGCATAGCCATGAGATCACTGGAATGCATCGCCGTTAGATCACTTGAATGCATCGGTTTCAGATCACTTGAATACATCGGCGTCAGATCACTTGAATACTTCGCCGTCAGATAACTTGAATGCATCGCCATCAGATCACTTGAATGCATCGCCATCAGATCACTTGAATGCATCCCTGTCCGATCACTTGCATGCATCGCAAACAGATCACTTGAATGCATCGAAAACAGATCACTTGAATACCTCGCTGTCAGATCACTGGTATGCACTGCGACTAGATCACTTAAATACATCGCCGTCAGATCACTGGAATACATCGCTTTCAGATCACAGGAATACATCGCCTGGAGATCACTGGAATACATGGCTGTCAGATCACTTGAAGACATGGCCGTCAGATCACTTGAATACATCGTTGTCAGATCACTTGAATGCATCGCCGTCAGATCACTTGACTACACTGCCGTCAGATCACTTGAATAAATGTCCGTCAGATACCTTGAATACATCGCCATTAGACACTTTAATACATCGCCGTCAGATCACTTGAATACATCGCGGTCAGATCCCTGGAATAATTCGCCGTCAGATTACTTGAATACATCAGCGTAAGACTACGGGAATGCATAGCCGTCAGATCACTTGAATGCACTTCCGTCTGATCACTTGAATGCATCGCCGTCAGATAAACTTAATGCATCGCCGTCAAAATACTTGAATGCATCGCCATCATATCAACTTAATGCATCGCTATCAGACTACGGGAATGCATCACTGTTAGACTACGGGAATGCATCACCGTCAGATCAACTTAATGCATCACCGTCAGATCAACTTAATGCACGTCCGTCAGAATACTTGAATGAATGCCGTAAGATCACTTGATTGCAATGCCGTCAGATCACTTGAATGCATGGCCGCCAGATCACTTGAATGCATCGTCGTCAGATCACTTGAATACACTGCCTTAAGATTCCTGAAATACCTCGCCATCCGATCACTGGAATACATCGCCGACAGATCACTTGAATGCATCGCTGTCAGATCACTTTAATGCATCGGTGTCAGATAACTGGAATAAATCAGCGTCAGATCACTTGAATGTATCGCTGTATGATCACTTGATTAAATCGCTGTAAGATCATTTGAATACATCGCCGTCAGATCACTTGAATACACTGCCATCAGATCACTTGAATACACTGCCATACGTCCCTTGAATGCATCACCGTCAGATCACTTGAATGCATCTCTGTCAGATCACTTGACTACACTGCCGTGAGATAACTTGAATACATCGACGTCAGATCCCTGGAATGCATCGACGTCAGATACCTGGAATGCATCGCCATCAGATCACTTGAATGCATCGCCGTCAGATCACTGGAATGCATTGCCGTCAGATTACTTGAATGCATTGCCGTCAGATCACTAGAATACAGCTGTCAGATCACTGGAATACATCGCTGTCAGATCCTTGGAATACATCGCCGTCAGATCCCTGGAATGCATCACCGTCAGATCACTAGAATGCCTCGTCGTCAGATCTCTTGAATGCATCGCTGTCAGATCACTGTAATACATCGCCGTCAGATCACTGGAATGCATCGCCATCAGATCACTGGAATACATTGCCGTCAAATCCCTGGAATATATTGCCATCAGATCATTTTAATACATCGACGTCAGATTCCTGAAATACCTCGTTGTCTAATCACTGGAATAAATCACGTCAGATCACTTAAATACATCGCCGTCAGATCACTTAAATACATCGCCGTCAGATCACTGAAATACATTGCCGGCAGATCCCTGGAATATATTGCCGTCAGATCACATAAATAGACTGCGGTCAGATCACTGGATGCACCTCCGTCAGATCACTTGAATGCATCACTGTCAGATCACTTGACTGTATCGCCGTCAGATCACTTGAATACATTGCCGTCAGATCACCAGAATGCATCGCAGTAAGATCAGTTGAATACATCGACGTCAGATCACTTGAATGCATTGCTGTCAGACTACTGGATGGCATCGCCGTCAGATCACTTGAATGAATCGCCGTCAGATCACTTGAATGCATCGCCTCAGATCACTTAAATACATCGTAGTCAGATCACTTGTATGCATCGCCGTTAGATTACTTGCATGCATCGCCGTCAGATCACTTAGAATGCATCGCCATCAGATCCCTAGAATGGATAGCCATCAGATGACTTGACTACACTGCCGACAGATCACTGGAATGCATCGCCGTCAGATCAAGTAAATAAATCGCCGTCATATATCTTGAATACATCGCCGTAAGATCAATTGAATACACTGCCGTCAGATCAGTTTAATACATCGCCGTCACATTTCTGGAATACATCGCCATCAGATTACTTGAATACGTCAGCGTCAGACTACGGGACTGCATCACAGTCAGATCACTTGATTGCATCATAGTCACATCACTTGACTGCATCTCCGTCAGATCACTTGAAAACATCGCCGTCAGATCCCTTGAATGCATCGCAGTCAGATTCCTGGAATACATCCATATTAGATCCCTTGAATGCATCACCGTCAGATAACTTGAATGCCTTGCCGTCAGATCACTCGAATGCATCGATGTCAGATACCTGTAATACATAGCTGTCAGATCCCTGGAATGCATCACCATCAGATCACTTGAATACATCGCTGCCAGATCCATGGATTATATTGCCGTCAGATCACTTATATACATCGCCGTCAGATTACTTGAATACACCACCGTCAGACTACTAGAAGGCACCTCTGTAAGATCACTTGAATGCATCGCGGTCAGATCACTTCACTGTATATCCGTCAGATCACTTGAATATATCGCCGTCAGATCACTTGAATACATCCGCGTCAGACTACGGGAATGCATCGCCGTCAGATAAGTTGAATGCATTGCAATCAGATAACTTTAATACATCGCCGTCAGATCACTTAAATACATCGCCGTCAGATCACTTCAATACACTGCCGTCAGATCACTTCAATACACTGCCGTCAGATCACTTGAATCCATCACCGTCAGATCACTGCGATACATCGTTGTCAGATCACCGGAATGCATCGCTGTCAGATCACCGGAATGCATCGCCGTCAGATAACTTGAATACATCGCCGTCAGATCATTTGAAAACATCGCCGTCATATCACTTGAATACATCGCCTTCAGATCACTTGAATACATCCCCGTCAGATAACTTGAATACATCGCCGTCAGAATACTTGAATGCATCGCCGTCTGATCACTTGAATGCATCGCCATCAGATCACTTTAATGCATCGCCGTCAATTTCCACGAATACATCGCTGTCAGATAACTGGAATACATTGCCGTCAGATCACTGGAATACATCGCCATCAGATCACTTAAATACATTGCTGTTAGATGCCTGGAATGCACTGCCGTCAGATCCCTGGAATACATTGCCGTCAGATCTCTGGAATATATCGCTGTCAGATCACTTGAATACACTGCTGTCAGATCACTTCAATACATCGCCGTCAGATCCCGAGACTACATCGCCATCAGATCACTTGAATGCATCGCCGTCAGATCACTTTAAACATTGCCGTACAATCAATTGAATGCATCGCCGTCAGATTCCTGGTATACATAGCTGTCAGATCACTTTAATACATCGCCGTCAGAATCCTGGAATATATCGCCGTCAGATCCCTGGATTACATCGGCGTAAGATCCCTGGCCTACATCGCAGTAAGATAACTTGATTGCATCGCCATCAGATCACTTGAATGCATCACCGTTAGATCCCTGGAATGCATTGCCGTCAGATCACTTAAATGCATCACCGTCAGATCGCTGTAATACATCGCCGTCAGATCCCTGGAATGCATCGCCATCAGATCACTAGAATACATTGCCGTCAGATCCCTGGAATATATTGCTGTCAGATCATTTGAATACACTGCCGTCAGATTACTTGAATACACCGCCATCAGATCACTGGAAGAAACATCAGTCAGACTACGGGAATACATCGCCGTCAGATGACTTGAATGCATCTGCGTCAAGTCACTTGAATACATCTGCGTCAGATCACTTGAATACATTGGCGTCAGTTAACTTGAATACATTGTAGTCGGATCACTTTAATGCATCGCAGTCAGATCACTTGAATACATCGCCATCAGATCCATTGAGTACATCCCCGTCAGATCACTGGAATGCATTGCCGTCAGATCATGTGAATACATCGCCGTTAGATCACTTTAATACATCGCCGTCAGATGACTTGAATACATCAGCATCAGATCCCCAGAATACATCTTCGTCAGATCACTTGAATACATCAGCGTCAGATCACGATATGCATCGTTGTCAGATCACTTGAATGCACTGCCGTCAGATCACTTGAATACATCGCCGTCAGATAACTGGAATACATTGCCGTCAAATCTTGAAAATACATTGCCGTCAGATCCTGAGAATACATCGCCGTCAGATAACTTGAAGGCATCGCTGCCAGATCACTTGCATGCATCGCCGTCAGATCCCTTGTATACATCGCTGTCATATTACTTAGATACATTACCGTTAGATCACTTAGATACATCGTCGGCAGATCCCTGGAATATATGGCAGTTAGATCACTTGAATACATGGCAGTCAGATGACTTGACTGCATCGCCGTCAGATCCTTAAAATACATCGCTGTCAGATCCCTGTAATACATCGCCATCAGATCCCTGGAATGCATGGCCATCAGACCACTAGAATACATCGGCGTCAGATCCCTGGAATATATTGCCGTCAGATCACTTGAATACATTGCCCTAAGATTACTGGAAAGAACCTCTTTCAGATAACTTGAATGCATCGCCGTAAGATCACTTGACTGTATCGCCCTCAGATCACTAGAATACATCGGCGTCAGATCACTTGTATACATCAGCTTCAGGCTACGGGAATGCATCCCCGTCAGATCACTTGGATGCATTGCCGTCTGATCACTTGAATAAATCGCCGTCAGGTCACTTGAATGCATCGCTGTCAGATCACTGGAATACATTGCCGTCAAATCCCTGGAATATATTGCCATCAGATCATTTTAATACATCGACGTCAGATTCCTGAAATACCTCGTTGTCTAATCACTGGAATAAATCACGTCAGATCACTTAAATACATCGCCGTCAGATCACTTAAATACATCGCCGTCAGATCACTGAAATACATTGCCGGCAGATCCCTGGAATATATTGCCGTCAGATCACATAAATAGACTGCGGTCAGATCACTGGATGCACCTCCGTCAGATCACTTGAATGCATCACTGTCAGATCACTTGACTGTATCGCCGTCAGATCACTTGAATACATTGCCGTCAGATCACCAGAATGCATCGCAGTAAGATCAGTTGAATACATCGACGTCAGATCACTTGAATGCATTGCTGTCAGACTACTGGATGGCATCGCCGTCAGATCACTTGAATGAATCGCCGTCAGATCACTTGAATGCATCGCCTCAGATCACTTAAATACATCGTAGTCAGATCACTTGTATGCATCGCCGTTAGATTACTTGCATGCATCGCCGTCAGATCACTTAGAATGCATCGCCATCAGATCCCTAGAATGGATAGCCATCAGATGACTTTACTACACTGCCGACAGATAACTGGAATGCATCGCCGTCAGATCAAGTAAATAAATCGCCGTCATATATCTTGAATACATCGCCGTAAGATCAATTGAATACACTGCCGTCAGATCAGTTTAATACATCGCCGTCACATTTCTGGAATACATCGCCATCAGATTACTTGAATACGTCAGCGTCAGACTACGGGACTGCATCACAGTCAGATCACTTGATTGCATCATAGTCACATCACTTGACTGCATCTCCGTCAGATCACTTGAAAACATCGCCGTCAGATCCCTTGAATGCATCGCAGTCAGATTCCTGGAATACATCCATATTAGATCCCTTGAATGCATCACCGTCAGATAACTTGAATGCCTTGCCGTCAGATCACTCGAATGCATCGCCGTCAGATCCCTGTAATACATAGCTGTCAGATCCCTGGAATGCATCACCATCAGATCACTTGAATACATCGCTGCCAGATCCATGGATTATATTGCCGTCAGATCACTTATATACATCGCCGTCAGATTACTTGAATACACCACCGTCAGACTACTAGAAGGCACCTCTGTAAGATCACTTGAATGCATCGCGGTCAGATCACTTCACTGTATATCCGTCAGATCACTTGAATATATCGCCGTCAGATCACTTGAATACATCCGCGTCAGACTACGCGAATGCATCGCCGTCAGATAAGTTGAATGCATTGCAATCAGATAACTTTAATACATCGCCGTCAGATCACTTAAATACATCGCCGTCAGATCACTTCAATACACTGCCGTCAGATCACTTCAATACACTGCCGTCAGATCACTTGAATCCATCACCGTCAGATCACTGCGATACATCGTTGTCAGATCACCGGAATGCATCGCTGTCAGATCACCGGAATGCATCGCCGTCAGATAACTTGAATACATCGCCGTCAGATCATTTGAAAACATCGCCGTCATATCACTTGAATACATCGCCTTCAGATCACTTGAATACATCCCCGTCAGATAACTTGAATACATCGCCGTCAGAATACTTGAATGCATCGCCGTCTGATCACTTGAATGCATCGCCATCAGATCACTTTAATGCATCGCCGTCAATTTCCACGAATACATCGCTGTCAGATCACTGGAATACATTGCCGTCAGATCACTGGAATACATCGCCATCAGATCACTTAAATACATTGCTGTTAGATGCCTGGAATGCACTGCCGTCAGATCCCTGGAATACATTGCCGTCAGATCTCTGGAATATATCGCTGTCAGATCACTTGAATACACTGCTGTCAGATCACTTCAATACATCGCCGTCAGATCCCGAGACTACATCGCCATCAGATCACTTGAATGCATCGCCGTCAGATAACTTTAAACATTGCCGTACAATCAATTGAATGCATCGCCGTCAGATTCCTGGTATACATAGCTGTCAGATCACTTTAATACATCGCCGTCAGAATCCTGGAATATATCGCCGTCAGATCCCTGGATTACATCGGCGTAAGATCCCTGGCCTACATCGCAGTAAGATAACTTGATTGCATCGCCATCAGATCACTTGAATGCATCACCGTTAGATCCCTGGAATGCATTGCCGTCAGATCACTTAAATGCATCACCGTCAGATCGCTGTAATACATCGCCGTCAGATCCCTGGAATGCATCGCCATCAGATCACTAGAATACATTGCCGTCAGATCCCTGGAATATATTGCTGTCAGATCATTTGAATACACTGCCGTCAGATTACTTGAATACACCGCCATCAGATCACTGGAAGAAACATCAGTCAGACTACGGGAATACATCGCCGTCAGATGACTTGAATGCATCTGCGTCAAGTCACTTGAATACATCTGCGTCAGATCACTTGAATACATTGGCGTCAGTTAACTTGAATACATTGTAGTCGGATCACTTTAATGCATCGCAGTCAGATCACTTGAATACATCGCCATCAGATCCATTGAGTACATCCCCGTCAGATCACTGGAATGCATTGCCGTCAGATCATGTGAATACATCGCCGTTAGATCACTTTAATACATCGCCGTCAGATGACTTGAATACATCAGCATCAGATCCCCAGAATACATCTTCGTCAGATCACTTGAATACATCAGCGTCAGATCACGATATGCATCGTTGTCAGATCACTTGAATGCACTGCCGTCAGATCACTTGAATACATCGCCGTCAGATAACTGGAATACATTGCCGTCAAATCTTGAAAATACATTGCCGTCAGATCCTGAGAATACATCGCCGTCAGATAACTTGAAGGCATCGCTGCCAGATCACTTGCATGCATCGCCGTCAGATCCCTGGTATACATCGCTGTCATATTACTTAGATACATTACCGTTAGATCACTTAGATACATCGTCGGCAGATCCCTGGAATATATGGCAGTTAGATCACTTGAATACATGGCAGTCAGATGACTTGACTGCATGGCCGTCAGATCCTTAAAATACATCGCTGTCAGATCCCTGTAATACATCGCCATCAGATCCCTGGAATGCATGGCCATCAGACCACTAGAATATATCGGCGTCAGATCCCTGGAATATATTGCCGTCAGATCACTTGAATACATTGCCCTAAGATTACTGGAAAGAACCTCTTTCAGATAACTTGAATGCATCGCCGTAAGATCACTTGACTGTATCGCCCTCAGATCACTAGAATACATCGGCGTCAGATCACTTGTATACATCAGCTTCAGGCTACGGGAATGCATCCCCGTCAGATCACTTGGATGCATTGCCGTCTGATCACTTGAATAAATCGCCGTCAGGTCACTTGAATGCATCGCTGTCAGATCACTTGAATAAATTGCCGTCAGATCACTTGAATACATCGCCATCAGATCACTTTAATACATTGCCGTCAGATCACTTGAATACATCGCGGTCAGATCCCTGGAATACATCCGCGTCAGACTACGGGAATGCACTGCCGTCAGATAACATTAATGCATCGCCGTCAGAATACTTGAATGCATCGCCATCAGATCACTTGAATACATTGCCGTCAGATCAACTTAATGCATCGCCGTCAGAATACTTGAATGCATCGCCATCAGATCACTTGAATTCATTGCCGTCAGATCACTTAAATGCATCGCCGTCAGATTACTTGAATACATCGCCGTAAGATTCCTGGAATACCTCGCCGTCAGATCACTAGAATACATCGCTGACAGATCACTTAAATGCCTCGCCGTCAGATCACTCGACTGCATCGCTGTCAGATCCCTGTAATACATCGATTTAGATTTCTAAAATGCATCGCCATCAGATCCCTGGAATATATTGCCGTCAGATCACTTGAATACACCGCCGTCAGATCACTTGACTGTATCGCCGTCAGATTACTTGAATGCATCGCCGTCAGACCCCTGGAATGCATCACCGTCAGATCACTTGAATCCATTGCCCTCAGATCACTTTAATACATAGTAGTAAGATCACTTTAATGCATTGCCATCAGATTACTTTACTACACTGCCGTCAGATCACTTGAATGCATAGCCGTCAGATCACTTGAATGACTTGCTGTGAGATCACTTAACTACATCGCTGTGAGATCCCTGTAATACATCGCTATCAGATCACTGAAATATATCGCCGTCAGATCACTGAAATATATCGCCGTCAGATCACTTGACTACATCGTGTAAGATCACTTGAATACATCGCCGTCAGATTACTTCAATACATCGCCGTCAGATCACTTCAATACATCGCCGTCAGATCCCTAGACTACATTGCCGTCAGATTCTTAGAATACATTGACGTCAGATTTATTCAATGCTTCGCCGTCAGATCACTGGAATGCATCGCCGCCAGATAACTTGAATGCATCGCCGTCAGATCCCTGGAATACATCGCCGTCAGATTACTTGAATGCATCACCGTCAGATAACTGGAATGCATCGCCATCAGATCACTGGAGTACATAGCTGCCTGATCCATGGATTATATTGCCGTCAGATAACTTAAATACATCGCCGTCAGATTACTTGAATACACCACCGTCAGATCCCTGGAATACATCGCCGTCAGATCTCTGGAATACATCACCGTCAGATCCCTGGAATACATCGCCGTCAGATTACTTGAATACATCGGCGTCAGACTACGGGAATTCACTGCCGTCAGATTACTTTAATACATCGCCGTCAGATTTATGGAATACATCGCCGTCAGATCACTGGAATACATCGCCGTCAGATCACTGGAATACATCGCCGTAATATTACATCTGCGTCAGATCACTTGAATAAATCGTCGTCAAACAACTTCAATACACCGCCGTCAGATCACTGGAAAGCACCTCTGTAAGATCCCTTGACTGCATTGCGGTCAGATCACTTGACTGTATTACCGTCAGATCACTTGAATGCATCGCCGTCAGATCACTTGAATGCACTGCAGTCAGATCTATGGAATACATCGCCATCAGATAACTTGAATACATCCGCGTCAGACTACAGGAATCTATCGCAGTCAGATCCCTGGAATGCATCGCCGTCAGATCACTTGAATGCCTCGTCATGTTATCACATGAATGCATCGCCGTCAGATCACTTGACTACACTGCAGTCAGATCACTGGAATGCATCGCTGTCAGATTACTCGACTAAATCGCTGTCAGATACTTGAATACATTGCCGTCAGATCACTTGAATACACTGCCATCAGACTAATTGAATGCATCACTGTCAGATCACTTGAATGCATCACCGTCAGATCACTTGAATACATCACCGTCAGATAATCTGAATGCATCGTCATCAGATCTCTGGAACACATCTCTGTCAGATCACTTGAATACATTGCGATCAGATCACTTCAATACATCGCCGTCAGATCACTTGACTAAACTGCCGTCAGATCACTTGAACTCATCGACGTCAGATCACTTGAATGCATCGCCGTCAGATCACTTAAATGCATCACCATCTGATCACTTGAATGCATCGCCGTCAGATCACTTAAATGCATCGCGGTCAGATCACTTGAATGCATCGCTGTTAGATCACTTTAACACATGGCCATCAGATTCCTGGAATAGATCGCCAGCTAATCACTAGATTACATAGCCGTCAGATCCCTGGAATACATCGCCGTCAGATAACTGGAAGTCATTGCCTTCAGATCCCTGAAATATATTGCCGTCAGATCCCTGGAATATATTGCCACCAGATAACTTGAATAGACGGCGGTCAGATTACTAGATGCACCTCCGTCAGATCACTTGAATGCATTGCCGTCAGATCACTTGACTGTATCGCCGTCAGATCACTTGAATAAATTGCCGACAGATCACTGGAATGCATCGCAGTCAGATCACTTGAATACATCGTCGTCAGATAACTGTAATGCATCGCCGTCAGACTACTAGAAGGCCTCGCTGTCAGAATACTTGAATGCATCGCCGTCAGAATACTTGAATGCATCGCCGTCTGATCACTTGAATGCATCGCCATCAGATCACTTGAATACATCGCCGTCAGATTCCCTGAAGCCATCGCTGTCAGATCACTGGAATACATCGCCGTCAGATCACTGGATTACATCGCCGTAAGATGACTGGATTACATCGCAGTTAGATCCCTAAAATACATCGCCATCTGATCACTTTAATACATCGCCGTTAAATAACTTAAATGCATCGCCATCAGATCACTTGATTGCAATGCCGTCAGATCCCTAGAATGCATCGCCGTTAGATCAGTGGAATACATCACCATCAGATCACTTGAATGCATCGCTGTCAGATGACTTGACTAGACTGCCGTCAGATCACTTGAAGGCATCGCTCTCAGAAACCTTAAATAAATCGCCGTCAGATCACATAAATACATCGCTGTCATATATCTTTAATACATCGCCGTCAGATCACTTGAATACACTGTCGTCAGACCACTTGAATACATCGCCGTCAGATCACTGGAATACATCGCCGTCAGATAACTGGAAGTCATTGCCTTCAGATCCCTGAAATATATTGCCGTCAGATCCCTGGAATATATTGCCGCCAGATCACTTGAATAGACGGCGGTCAGATTACTAGATGCACCTCCGTCAGATCACTCGAATGCATTGCCGTCAGATCACTTGACTGTATCGCCGTCAGATCACTTGAATAAATTGCCGACAGATCACTGGAATGCATCGCAGTCAGATCACTTGAATACATTGTCGTCAGATAACTGTAATGCATCGCCGTCAGACTACTAGAAGGCATCGCTGTCAGAATTCTTGAATGCATCGCCGTCAGAATACTTGAATGCATCGCCGTCTGATCACTTGAATGCATCGCCATCAGATCACTTGAATACATCGCCGTCAGATTCCCTGAAGCCATCGCTGTCAGATCACTGGAATACATCGCCGTCAGATCACTGGATTTCATCGCCGTAAGATGACTGGATTACATCGCCGTTAGATCCCTAAAATACATCGCCATCTGATCACTTTAATACATCGCCGTTAAATAACTTAAATGCATCGCCATCAGATCACTTGATTGCAATGCCGTCAGATCCCTAGAATGCATCGCCGTTAGATCAGTGGAATATATCACCATCAGATCACTTGAATGCATCGCTGTCAGATGACTTGACTAGACTGCCGTCAGATCACTTGAAGGCATCGCTCTCAGAAACCTTAAATAAATCGCCGTCATATCCCATAAATACATCGCTGTCATATATCTTTAATACATCGCCGTCAGATCACTTGAATACACTGTCGTCAGACCACTTGAATACATCGCCGTCAGATCACTGGAATACATCGCCGTCAGATCACTTGAATGCATCGCCGTCCGGTCACTTTAATACATCGCTGTCAGATTCCTTCAATACATCGTTGTCAGATCACTTAAATACATCGCCGTCAGATCACGGGAATGCATCGCTGTCAGATCACTTGAATGCATCGGCGTCAGATAACTGGAATAAATCAGCGTCAGATTACTTGAATGCATCGCTGTCAGATCACTTGAATAAATCGCTGTCATATCATTTGAATACATCGCCGTCAGATCACTTGAATACACTGCCATCAGATCACTTGAATGCATCTCCGTCAGATCACTTGAATGCACTGCCGTCAGATCACTTTAATACATCGCCGTCAGATAAACTTGATTTACTGCTGTCAGAATACTTGAATGATTCGCCGTCAGATCACTTGATTGACTCGCCGTCACATACCTTGAATGCATCGCCGTTAGATCACTTGAATACATCGCCGTCAGATCACTTGAATACATCGCCGTCAGATTTCTGGAATACATCGCCGTAAGATTTTTGGATTACATCTGCGTCAGATCACTTGCATACATCGCCGTCAGATTACTTGAATACACTGCCGTCAGATCACTGGAAGGCACCTCTGTAAGATGACTTGACTGCATCGCACCCAGATCACTTGACTTTATCGCTGTCAGATCACTTGAATGCATCGCCATCAGATCACTTGAATGCATAGCCGTCAGATCAATGGAATACATAGCCATCAGATAACTTGAATACATCCGCGTCAGACTACGGGAATGCATCGCCGTCAGATCACTTGAGTGCATTGCCGTCAGATAACTTGAATACATCGTAGTAAGATAACTTGAATGCATCGTCGTTAGATCACTTGAATGTATCGCCGTCAGATCACTTGACTACACTGCTGTCAGATAACTTGAATGCATCGCCATCAGATCAGCTAAATACATCGCAGTCAGATCACTTAAATACATCGCCGTCAGATCACTCGAATGCATCATTGTCAAATCACTGGAATACATCGCCGTTAGATCACCGGAATGCATAGCTGTCAGATCACTGGAATACATCGCTGTCAGATCACTTGACTACATCGCCGTCAGAATACTTGAATGCATCGCCGTCAGATCACTTGACTACATCCCCGTCAGATCACTTGAATACATCGCCGTCAGAATACTTGAATGCATCGCCATCAGATCACTTGAATACATCGCCGTCAGATCACTTGAATACATCGCCGTCAGATTCCTCGAATACATCGCTGTCAGATCACTGGAATACATCGCCGTCAGATCACTTGAATGCATCACCGTCAGATCACTTTAATGCATCATTGTCAAATCACTGGTATACATCGCCCTCAGATCACCGGAATGCATCGCCGTCAGATCACTTGAATGCATTGCCGTCAGATAACTTAAATATATCGTAGTCAGATACCTTGAATGCATCGCCATCAGATCAGTTAAATGCATCAGCGTCAGATCACTTAAATACATCGCCGTCAGATCACTTGAATGCATCACCGTCAGATAACTTGAATGCATCATTGTCAAATCACTGGAATACATCGCCCTCAGATCACTTGATTGCATCGCCGTCACATCACTTGAATACATCGCTGTCAGATCACTTGACTACATAGCCGTCAGATCACTTGAATACATCGACGTCAGATCCCTGGAATACATCGCCGTCAGATGACTTGAATGCATCGCCGTCAGATAACTTGAATGCTTCGCTGTCAGATAACTAGAATACAGCTGTCAGATCACTTGAATACATCGCCGTCAGATCCTTGGAATACATCGCTGTCAGATCCCTGGAATGCATCACCGTCAGATCACTGGAATGCATCGCCATCAGATCACTGGAATACATCGCGTCAGATCACTGAAATACATCGCCGTCACATCACTGGAAAGCATCGCCATCAGATCACTGGAATACATTGCCGTCAGATCCCTGCTATATATCGCCGTCAGATCACTGTAATAGACTGCGGTCAGATCAATGGATGAACCCTGGTCAGATCACTTGAATTCATCACCGTCAGATCACCGGAATGCATCGCAGTCAGATAACTTTAATACATGGCCGTCAGATCACTTGAATACATCGCCGTCAGCTCACTTGAATGCATCGCCGTCAGATCAGTGGAATACTTCACCGTCAGATCACTTGAATGCATCGCCATCAGATAACTTGACTACACTGCCGTCAGATCACTTGAATGCATCGCTGTCAGATCACTTAAATAAATCGCCGTCAGATCACTTTAATACATCGACGTCATATATCTTGAATACATCGCCGTTAGATAACTTGAATACACTGCCGTCAGATCACTTGACTACATCGCCGTTAGATCCCTGGAATACATGGCCGTCAGATTACTTTAATACATCAGCGTCAGACTACGGGACGGCATCGCCGTCACATCACTTAAATGCACTGCCGTCAGATCGCTTGAATACATCGTCGTCAGATCAACTTAATGCATTGCCGTCAGAATACTTAAATGCATCGCCGTCAGATCACTTGATTGCATCGTTGTCACATCACTTGACTGCATCGCCGTCAGATCACTTAAATACATTGCCGTCAGATCACTTGAATACATCGCCGTCAGATTCCTTGAATACATCCATATTAGATCCCTTGAATACATTGCCGTCAGATCCCTGTAATACATCGCCGTCAGATCCCTGGTATGCATCACCATCAGATCACTGGAATACAGCGCTGCCCGATCCATGGATTATATTGCCGTCAGATCACTTTAATACACAACCGTCAGATCACTGGAAGGCACTTCTGTAAGATCACTTGAATGCATCGCGGTTAGATCACTTGACTGTATCTCTGTCAGATCACTTGAATGCATCGCCGTTAGATCACTTGAATGCATCGCCGTTAGATCACTTGAATGCATCGCCGTCAGATCACTTGACTACACTGCTGTCAGATCCCTTGAATGAATCGCTGTCAGATCACTTGAATAAATCGCCGTCAGATCACTTAAATACATCGCCGTCAGATCACTTGAATACATCGCCGTCAGATTACTTGAATACACTGCCGTCAGATCACTTGAATCCATCACAGTCAGATCACTGGAATACATCGTTGTCAGATCACCGGAATGCATCGCCGTAAGATGACTTGAATACATCGCCATCAGATAACTTGATTGCAATGCCGTCAGATCATTTGAAAACATCGTCGTCATATCACTTGAATACATCGCCGTCAGATCACTTGAATACATCCCCGTCAGATCACTTGAATACACCCCTGTCAGATCACTTGAATACATCCCCGTCAGATCACTTGAATCTATCGCCGTCAGAATACTTGAATGCATCGCCCTCTGATCACTTGAATGCATCGCCATCAGATCACTTGAATACATCGCCATCAGATTCCACGAATACATGGCCGT
Source organism: Sepiola atlantica (assembly GCA_963556195.1). Taxonomy (NCBI): domain Eukaryota; kingdom Metazoa; phylum Mollusca; class Cephalopoda; order Sepiida; family Sepiolidae; genus Sepiola; species Sepiola atlantica. The sequence goes on along the minus strand of OY744523.1, from coordinate 55,270,820 downwards.
CAGATCACTGGAATACATCGCCGTCAGATTACTGGATTACATTGCCGTAAGATCACTGGAATAGATCGCTGTCAGATCACTGGAATTAATCGCTGTCAGATCACTTAAATACATCGTCGTCAGATCTCTGGAATATATGGCCGTCAGACTACTTGAATGCTTTGCCGTAAGATCATTTTAATGCATCGCCGTCAGATCCCTGTAATACATTGCCGTCAGATCCCTGGAATGCATCGCTGTCAGATCCCTGTAATACATTGCCGTCAGCTCCCTGGAATATAGCGCTGTAAGATCACTTGAATACATCGCTGTGAGATTTCTTGAATACATTGCCGTCAGATCACTTCAATACATCGCCTTCAGATCCCGAGAATACATCGCCATCAGATTTCTGGAATGCATCGCCGTCAGATCACTTTAAACATTGCCGTATGATCATTTAAATGCATCGCAGTCAGATTCCTGTGTATACATAGCTGTCAGATCACTTTAATACATCGCCGTCAGATTCCTGGAATACATCGCCGTCAGATCACTGGATTACATCGGCGTAAGATCCCTGGAATACATCCCAGTCAGACTACTTGATTGCATCGCCGTGGGATCACGTGAATGCATCACCGTTAGATCCCTGGAATGCATCGCCGTCAGATCACTTAAATGCATCACCGTCAGATCCCTGTAATACATCGCCGTCAGATCCCTTTAAGGCACCTCAGTCAGACTACGGGAATGCATCGTAGTCAGATCACTTGAATGCATTGCCGTCAGATCAACTTTATTCATCGGCGTCAGATCAACTTAATGCATCGCCGTCAGAATACTTGAATGCATCGCCGTCAGATAACTTGATTGAAATGCCGTCAGATAACTTGAATGCAATGCCGTCAGATAACTTGAATTCAATGCCGTCAGATAACTTGAATGCATCGCCGTCAGATCACTGGAATACACCCCTGTCAGATCACTTGAATACATCCCCGTCAGATCACTTGAATCTATCGCCGTCAGAATACTTAGATGCATCGCCGTCTGATCACTTGAATGCATCGCCATCAGATCACTTGAATACATCGCCGTCAGATTCCACGAATACATCGCCGTCAGATCACTGGAATACATCGCCGTCAGATTACTGGATTACATTGCCGTAAGATCACTGGAATAGATCGCTGTCAGATCACTGGAATTCATCGCTGTCAGATCACTTAAATACACTGTCGTCAGATCCCTGGAATATATGGCCGTCAGATTACTTGAATGCTTTGCCGTGAGATCATTTTAATGCATCGCCGTCAGATCCCTGTAATACATTGCCGTCAGATCCCTGGAATGCATCGCTGTCAGATCCCTGGAATACATTGCCGTCAGCTCCCTGGAATATATCGCTGTAAGATCACTTGAATACATCGCTTTGAGATTTCTTGAATACATTGCCGTCAGATCACTTCAATACATCGCCTTCAGATCCCGAGAATACATCGCCATCAGATTACTGGAATGCATCGCCGTCAGATCACTTTAAACATTGCCGTATGATAATTTAAATGCATCGCAGTCAGATTCCTGGTATACATAGCTGTCAGATCACTTTAATACATCGCCGTCAAATTCCTGGAATACATCGCCGTCAGATCACTGGATTACATCGGCGTAAGATCCCTGGAATACATCGCAGTCAGACTACTTGATTGCATCGCCGTGGGATCACGTGAATGCATCACCGTTAGATTCCTGGAATGCATCGCCGTCAGATCACTTAAATGCATCACCGTCAGATCCCTGTAATACATCGCCGTCAGATCCCTGGAAGGCATCGCCATCAGATCACTAGAATACATTGCCGTCAGATCCCTTTAAGGCACCTCAGTCAGACTACGGGAATGCATCGCTGTCAGATCACTTGAATGCATCGTAGTCAGATCACTTGAATGCATTGCCGTCAGATCAACTTAATGCATGGGCGTCAGATCAACTTAATGCATCGCCGTCAGAATACTTGAATGCATCGCCGTCAGATCACTTGATTGCAATGCCGTCAGATAACTTGAATGCAATGCCGTCAGATAACTTGAATGCAATGCCGTCAGATAACTTGAATGCAATGCCGTCAGATTACTTGAATGCATCGCCGTCAGATCACTGGAATACATCGCCGTCAGATCACTGGAATACATCGCCGTCAGATTTCTGGAATACATCGCCGACAGATCACTTGAATGCCTCGCTGTCAGATCACTCGAATGAATCGTCGTCAGACCCATGTAATACATCTCCATCAGATCCCTGGAATGCATCGCCATCAGATAACTGGAATACATGACCGTCAGATCCCTGGAATATATTGCCGTCAGATCACTTGAATACATGCAACAAATAAATGCGACGTACGTCGAGACTGGAGATTTTTCTAGTTATCTATTCCATTTGTTTGTATGTTTACGTAGGATAAATGGCTTTTTATTAGACATGAAAAAAAATAATTCTGTTCACAAAAGAAGATGGCGTCAACAGCTTTGCAGTGTTGCCAACTGAGATTTTCAAAACCCGCTAGATCGAAAACAATAAAATCGCTAAAAAAACAAAAACACTAGATTTTAACTTCGTACCATATATATATATATATATATATATATATATATATATATATAGAACAGTTATTTATTATATTCCAATAACCATGGTTTGTTTTATTACTTTTATATTTGTTTTTATTTTTTTCACATTTCCAAAAATTCCAAATTTCTGTGAGATATATTAAACGGTCCGTTTCATTTGTTTTGTGCCAAACAACATTTGTATGTCAATATCGTCTCTGCAACACTACAAAATCATCAGAAAAAGTTCACAAATAATAAGAGTTCTTAGATTAGAGTGTCTTGAAAAACACCCACATCATACATCAGTTTCATTTTAAGGTGAAAATAAACAAAAGAACAAACAAAAATTTTAGAGCAGACACTCACATATGTACGATCAAACTAATCAGCCATTTTGATTTTTAATTTTTTTAAATTTTTTTTTTTTTCGTTCAAAGCTAGCATGACCCCCCAAAAAATTAGTGCGATTCGTTAAAAACTTTAACTCGGTTATATTTGCTAAAATATTTAATATGTACTATAATTTATTTATAAAGTTCCAGTTTATTTGAAGATAATTTATTTATTATTAAAGTTACCTGAATGTTTATGGTGCGAAACTCATTTAAGCAGATCATTATAGAGCTAGTCTCAATGTGTCAAACCGTCCATTCAATCAACTATTAAAAAAGTTTCTTCTACATAAGTGTTTATATGGAATTTATATAGTATTTATTAGTAAACCCTTTCTAAGAATATTGAGACAAGCTAACCTTCCCAGAAATTCATCACTCAAGTAGTAAGCCACTAGTTAAAATACGAAACTAAGGGGATTATATTTACGACGAAATATATCCTCCATATTTAGCCAGATTACGATTTCGAAATATAGAATGAGCATTATATATTCATTTATTTAATTTCTTAAAGTGTTCTAAGGATTCAAAAGTAGTTTAACGGGGATCTGTACCTTAAACATTAATTTTTACTATGTTTTATTTCTAAATCGTACTATCAAGTGAGTTGCTAAGACAAATATAGACATTAATATTTCCATCTATTATTTAGTCGTTTTTCTCCCTTCTTTTAAGTATCAATTATGCTTATTAATATACATTCACAAATATGCTTAGTATCCATCAATAAATTCATATCAACCACACATATATACACACACATAACATAAGTATACATATACATACATATACACACACACATACACACAATATATATATATATATATATATATATATATATACATATACATACAGACACATGCATGCATGTATACACCTATACATACGCTCACACACATATCGAAATATTTCTCAGTATATGTACGATAAAAAACAAGTATTTCTTTTACTTCTAAAACTAAAAAATTAAGTGCAAATAGGCTAAAAATAATGTTAAAAACCCAATTCACTCTAAACAATTAACGTGACTAAAATAGGAATTAGATCATTCCTGTTTATTTTCCTACGATGAAGCTGTTTTATTTTTATTTATTTATTTATTTTTAATTTTTTTTATATCTAATATTAGGTTGTACCTACTCTTACACTTATCTATCAACATGCCTACCTGCATACATACATTAAGAGATCCGAACGCGAATAAAAACGTACAATCCACATCTACAAAAAACTCCACAAACAACCACTACAGAAATGATTGTATTTCAACAGATTACAAGCCTCTAAATATTTGTGTTAAGTAATATGATATCAAATCTTTCCCATAAAAAGAAAGCTTAACATCGAAGTTCAGTTATAATAAGTCT
>OY744523.1:55010258-55248758 GCA_963556195.1 Sepiola atlantica | reverse complement strand
AATGTGGAAGTTATAAACAAAAGCGATATCAACTTAAAATCGCACTAAATTTTGTTGATGTTTTGCGTATTCAGTTTTTATCGACATATCTCCAGGAGTACAAGAGCTGAACTTCTGAAACTTAGTACTTCAGTAGAAAATGTGTGTCCGCTAATGTCTGCAAAGTTTCGGAGCACAATTCTTATAAATGTGGAAGTTATTAACACAAGCGATATACATTTTAAATCGCACTAAATTTTGTTGATGTTTTGCGTATTCAGTTTGTATCGACATATCTCCGGGAGTACAAGAGCTGAACTTCTGAAACTTGGTACTTCAGTAGAAAATGTGTGTCCGCTAATGTCTGCAAAGTTTCAGAGCACAATTCTTATAAATGTGGAAGTTATTAACAAAAGCGATATCAACTTAAAATCGCACTAAATTTTGTTGATGTTTTGCGTATTCAGTTTGTATCGACATATCTCCGGGAGTACAAGAGCTGAACTTCTGAAACATGGTACTTCAGTAGAAAATGTGTGTCCGCTAATGTCTGCAAAGTTTCGGAGCACAATTCTTATAAATGTGGAAGTTATTAACAAAAGCGATATCAACTTTAAATCGCACTAAATTTTGTTTATGTTTTGCGTATTCAGTTTGTATCGACATATCTCCGGGAGTACAAAAGCTGAACTTCTGAAACTTCGTACTTCAGTAGAAAATGTGTGTCCGCTATTGTCTGCAAAGTTTCGGAGGACAATTCTTATAAATGTGGAAGTTATAAACAAAAGCGATATCAACTTAAAATCGCACTAAATTTTGTTGATGTTTTGCGTATTCAGTTTGTATCGACATATCTCCGAGAGTACAAGAGCTGAACTTCTGAAACTTCGTACTTCAGTTGAAAAAGTGTGTTGGCTAATGTCTGCAAAGTTTCGTAGCACAATTCTTATAAATGTGGAAGTTATTAACACAAGCGATATACCTTTTAAATCGCACTAAATTTTGTTGATGTTTTGCGTATTCAGTTTGTATCGACATATCTCCGGGAGTACAAGAGCTGAACTTCTGAAACTTGGTACTTCAGTAGAAAATGTGTGTCCGCTATTGCCTGCAAAGTTTCGGAGCACAATTCTCATAAATGTGGAAGTTATAAACAAAAGCGATATCAACTTAAAATCGCACTAAATTTTGTTGATGTTTTGCGTATTCAGTTTGTATCGACATATCTCCGGGAGTACAAGAGCTGAACTTCTGAAACTTGGTACTTCAGTAGAAAATGTGTGTCCGCTAATGTCTGCAAAGTTTCGGAGCACAATTCTTATAAATGTGGAAGTTATTAACAAAAGCGATATCAACTTTAAATCGCACTAAATTTTGTTTATGTTTGGCGTATTCAGTTTGTATCGACATATCACCGGGAGTACAAGAGCTGAACTTCTGAAACTGCGTACTTCAGTAGAAAATGTGTGTCCGCTATTGTCTGCAAAGTTTCGGAGCACAATTCTCATAAATGTGGAAGTTATAAACAAAAGCGATATCAACTTAAAATCGCACTAAATTTTGTTGATGTTTTGCATATTCAGTTTGTATCGACATATCTCCGGGAGTACAAGAGCTGAACTTCTGAAACTTGGTACTTCAGTGGAAAATGTGTGTCGGCTAATGTCTGCAAAGTTTCAGAGCACAATTCTTATAAATGTGGAAGTTATTAACACAAGCGATATACCTTTTAAATCGCACTAAATTTTGTTGATGTTTTGCGTATTCAGTTTGTATCGACATATCTCCGGGAGTACAAGAGCTGAACTTCTGAAACTTGGTACTTCAGTAGAAAATGTGTGTCCGCTAATGTCTGCAAAGTTTCAGAGGACAATTCTTATAAATGTGGAAGTTATAAACTAAAGCGATATCAACTTAAAATCGCACTAAATTTTGTTGATGTTTTGCGTATTCAGTTTGTATCGACATATCTCCGGGAGTACAAGAGCTGAACTTCTGAAACTGCGTACTTCAGTAGAGAATGTGTGTCGGCTAATGTCTGCAAAGTTTCGGAGCACAATTCTTATAAATGTGGAAGTTATAAACAAAAGCGATATCAACTTAAAATCGCACTAAATTTTGTTGATGTTTTGCGTATTCAGTTTGTATCGACATATCTCCGGGAGTACAAAAGCTGAACTTCTGAAACTTGGTACTTCAGTAGAAAATGTGTGTCCGCTAATGTCTGCAAAGTTTCAGAGCACAATTCTAATATATGTGGAAGTTATAAACAAAAGCGATATCAACTTAAAATCGCACTAAATTTTGTTGATGTTTTGCGTATTCAGTTTGTATCGACATATCTCCGGGAGTACAAGGGCTGAACTTCTGAAACTTCGTACTTCAGTAGAAAATATGTGTCCACTATTGTCTGCAAAGTTTCGGAGCACATTTCTTATAAATGTGGAAGTTATAAACAAAAGCGATATCAACTTAAAATCGCACTAAATTTTGTTTATGTTTTGCGTATTCAGTTTGTATCGACATATCTCCGGGAGTACAAGAGCTGAATATCGGAAACTTCGTACTTCAGTAGAAAATGTGTGTCCGCTATTGTCTGCAAAGTTTCGGAGCACAATTCTCATAAATGTGGAAGTTATAAACAAAAGCGATATCAACTTAAAATCGCACTGAATTTTGTTGATGTTTTGCGTATTCAGTTTGTATCGACATATCTCCAGGAGTACCAGACCTGAACTTCTGAAACTTGGTACTTCAGTAGAAAATGTGTGTCCGCTAATGTCTGCAAAGTTTCGGAGCACAATTCTTATAAATGTGGAAGTTATTAACACAAGCGATATCAACTTAAAATCGCACTAAATTTTGTTGATGTTTTGCGTATTCAGTTTGTATCGACATATCTCCGGGAGTACAAGAGCTGAACTTCTGAAACTTGGTACTTCAGTAGAAAATGTGTGTCCGCTAATGTCTGCAAAGTTTCAGAGCACAATTCTTATAAATGTGGAAGTTATAAACAAAAGCGATATCAACTTAAAATCGCACTAAATTTTGTTGATGTTTTGCGTATTCAGTTTGTATCGACATATCTCCGGGAGTACAAGAGCTGAACTTCTGAAACTTGGTACTTCAGTAGAAAATGTGTGTCCGCTAATGTCTGCAAAGTTTCGGAGCACAATTCTTATAAATGTGGAAGTTATTAACAAAAGCGATATCAACTTTAAATCGCACTAAATTTTGTTTATGTTTTGCGTATTCAGTTTGTATCGACATATCTCCGGGAGTACAAGAGCTGAACTTCTGAAACTTGGTACTTCAGTAGTAAATGTGTGTCCGCTAATGTCTGCAAAGTTTTAGAGGACAATTCTTATAAATGTGGAAGTTATAAACTAAAGCGATATCAACTTAAAATCGCACTAAATTTTGTTGATGTTTTGCGTATTCAGTTTGTATCGACATATCTCCGGGAGTACAAGGGCTGAACTTCTGAAACTGCGTACTTCAGTAGAAAATGTGTGTCGGCTAATGTCTGCAAAGTTTCGTAGCACAATTCTTATAAATGTGGAAGTTATAAACAAAAGCGATATCAACTTAAAATCGCACTAAATTTTGTTGATGTTTTGCGTATTCAGTTTGTATCGACATATCTCCGGGAGTACAAGAGCTGAACTTCTGAAACTTCGTACTTCAGTAGAAAATGTGTGTCGGCTAATGTCTGCAAAGTTTCGTAGCACAATTCTTATAAATGTGGAAGTTATTAACACAAGCGATATACCTTTTAAATCGCACTAAATTTTGTTGATGTTTTGCGTATTCAGTTTGTATCGACATATCTCCGGGAGTACAAGAGCTGAACTTCTGAAACTTGGTACTTCAGTAGAAAATGTGTGTCCGCTAATGTCTGCAAAGTTTCGGAGCACAATTCTTATAAATGTGGAAGTTATTAACAAAAGCGATATCAACTTTAAATCGCACTAAATTTTGTTTATGTTTTGCGTATTCAGTTTGTATCGACATATCTCCGGGAGTACAAGAGCTGAACTTCTGAAACTTCGTACTTCAGTAGAAAATGTGTGTCCGCTATTGTCTGCAAAGTTTCGGAGCACAATTCTCATAAATGTGGAAGTTATAAACAAAAGCGATATCAACTTAAAATCGCACTAAATTTTGTTGATGTTTTGCGTATTCAGTTTGTATCGACATATCTCCGGGAGTACAAGGGCTGAACTTCTGAAACTTCGTACTTCAGTAGAAAATATGTGTCCACTATTGTCTGCAAAGTTTCGGAGCACATTTCTTATAAATGTGGAAGTTATAAACAAAAGCGATATCAACTTAAAATCGCACTAAATTTTGTTTATGTTTTGCGTATTCAGTTTGTATCGACATATCTCCGGGAGTACAAGAGCTGAATATCTGAAACTTCGTACTTCAGTAGAAAATGTGTGTCCGCTATTGTCTGCAAAGTTTCGGAGCACAATTCTCATAAATGTGGAAGTTATAAACAAAAGCGATATCAACTTAAAATCGCACTAAATTTTGTTGATGTTTTGCGTATTCAGTTTGTATCGACATATCTCCAGGAGTACAAGAGCTGAACTTCTGAAACTTGGTACTTCAGTAGAAAATGTGGTTCCGCTAATGTCGGCAAAGTTTCGGAGCACAATTCTTATAAATGTGGAAGTTATTAACACAAGCGATATACATTTTAAATCGCACTAAATTTTGTTGATGTTTTGCGTATTCAGTTTGTATCGACATATCTCCGGGAGTACAAGAGCTGAACTTCTGAAACTTCGTACTTCAGTAGAAAATGTGTGTCCGCTAATGTCTGCAAAGTTTCAGAGCACAATTCTTATAAATGTGGAAGTTATAAACAAAAGCGATATCAACTTAAAATCGCACTAAATTTTGTTGATGTTTTGCGTATTCAGTTTGTATCGACATATCTCCGGGAGTACAAGAGCTGAACTTCTGAAACTTGGTACTTCAGTAGAAAATGTGTGTCCGCTAATGTCTGCAAAGTTTCGGAGCCAATTCTTATAAATGTGGAAGTTATTAACAAAAGCGATATCAACTTTAAATCGCACTAAATTTTGTTTATGTTTTGCGTATTCAGTTTGTATCGACATATCTCCGGCAGTACAAAAGCTGAACTTCTGAAACTTCGTACTTCAGTAGAAAATGTGTGTCCGCTATTGTCTGCAAAGTTTCGGAGCACAATTCTTATAAATGTGGAAGTTATAAACAAAAGCGATATCAACTTAAAATCGCACTAAATTTTGTTGATGTTTTGCGTATTCAGTTTGTATCGACATATCTCCGAGAGTACAAGAGCTGAACTTCTGAAACTTGGTACTTCAGTAGAAAATGTGTGTCGGCTAATGTCTGCAAAGTTTCGTAGCACAATTCTCATAAATGTGGAAGTTATTAACACAAGCGATATACCTTTTAAATCGCACTAAATTTTGTTTATGTTTTGCGTATTCAGTTTGTATCGACATATCTCCGGGAGTACAAGAGCTGAACTTCTGAAACTGCGTACTTCAGTAGAAAATGTGTGTCCGCTATTGTCTGCAAAGTTTCGGAGCACAATTCTCATAATGTGGAAGTTATAAACAAAAGCGATATCAACTTAAAATCGCACTAAATTTTGTTGATGTTTTGCGTATTCAGTTTGTATCGACATATCTCCGGGAGTACAAGAGCTGAACTTCTGAAACTTCGTACTTCAGTGGAAAATGTGTGTCGGCTAATGTCTGCAAAGTTTCGTAGCACAATTCTTATAAATGTGGAAGTTATTAACACAAGCCATATACCTTTTAAATCGCACTAAATTTTGTTGATGTTTTGCGTATTCAGTTTGTATCGACATATCTCCGGGAGTACAAGAGCTGAACTTCTGAAACTGCGTACTTCAGTAGAGAATGTGTGTCGGCTAATGTCTGCAAAGTTTCGGAGCACAATTCTTATAAATGTGGAAGTTATAAACAAAAGCGATATCAACTTAAAATCGCACTAAATTTTGTTGATGTTTTGCGTATTCAGTTTGTATCGACATATCTCCGGGAGTACAAGAGCTGAACTTCTGAAACTTGGTACTTCAGTAGAAAATGTGTGTCCGCTAATGTCTGCAAAGTTTCAGAGCACAATTCTAATATATGTGGAAGTTATTAACACAAGCGATATACCTTTTAAATCGCACTAAATTTTGTTGATGTTTTGCGTATTCAGTTTGTATCGACATATCTCCGGGAGTACAAGAGCTGAACTTCTGAAACTTGGTACTTCAGTAGAAAATGTGTGTCCGCTAATGTCTGCAAAGTTTCGGAGCACAATTCTTATAAATGTGGAAGTTATTAACAAAAGCGATATACATTTTAAATCGCACTAAATTTTGTTGATGTTTTGCGTATTCAGTTTGTATCGACATATCTCCGGGAGTACAAGAGCTGAACTTCTGAAACTTCGTACTTCAGTAGAAAATGTGTGTCCGCTATTGTCTGCAAAGTTTCGGAGCACAATTCTCATAAATGTGGAAGTTATAAACAAAAGCGATATCAACTTAAAATCGCACTAAATTTTGTTGATGTTTTGCGTATTCAGTTTGTATCGACATATCTCCGGGAGTACAAGGGCTGAACTTCTGAAACTTCGTACTTCAGTAGAAAATGTGTGTCCGCTAATGTCTGCAAAGTTTCGGAGCCAATTCTTATAAATGTGGAAGTTATTAACAAAAGCGATATCAACTTAAAATCGCACTAAATTTTGTTTATGTTTTGCGTATTCAGTTTGTATCGACATATCTCCGGGAGTACAAGAGCTGAATATCTGAAACTTCGTACTTCAGTAGAAAATGTGTGTCCGCTATTGTCTGCAAAGTTTCGGAGCACAATTCTCATAAATGTGGAAGTTATAAACAAAAGCGATATCAACTTAAAATCGCACTAAATTTTGTTGATGTTTTGCGTATTCAGTTTGTATCGACATATCTCCAGGAGTACAAGAGCTGAACTTCTGAAACTTGGTACTTCAGTAGAAAATGTGGTTCCGCTAATGTCGGCAAAGTTTCGGAGCACAATTCTTATAAATGTGGAAGTTATTAACACAAGCGATATACATTTTAAATCGCACTAAATTTTGTTGATGTTTTGCGTATTCAGTTTGTATCGACATATCTCCGGGAGTACAAGAGCTGAACTTCTGAAACTTCGTACTTCAGTAGAAAATGTGTGTCCGCTAATGTCTGCAAAGTTTCAGAGCACAATTCTTATAAATGTGGAAGTTATAAACAAAAGCGATATCAACTTAAAATCGCACTAAATTTTGTTGATGTTTTGCGTATTCAGTTTGTATCGACATATCTCCGGGAGTACAAGAGCTGAACTTCTGAAACTTGGTACTTCAGTAGAAAATGTGTGTCCGCTAATGTCTGCAAAGTTTCGGAGCACAATTCTTATAAATGTGGAAGTTATTAACAAAAGCGATATCAACTTTAAATCGCACTAAATTTTGTTTATGTTTTGCGTATTCAGTTTGTATCGACATATCTCCGGCAGTACAAGAGCTGAACTTCTGAAACTTGGTACTTCAGTAGTAAATGTGTGTCCGCTAATGTCTGCAAAGTTTTAGAGGACAATTCTTATAAATGTGGAAGTTATAAACTAAAGCGATATCAACTTAAAATCGCACTAAATTTTGTTGATGTTTTGCGTATTCAGTTTGTATCGACATATCTCCGGGAGTACAAGGGCTGAACTTCTGAAACTGCGTACTTCAGTAGAAAATGTGTGTCGGCTAATGTCTGCAAAGTTTCGTAGCACAATTCTTATAAATGTGGAAGTTATAAACAAAAGCGATATCAACTTAAAATCGCACTAAATTTTGTTGATGTTTTGCGTATTCAGTTTGTATCGACATATCTCCGGGAGTACAAGAGCTGAACTTCTGAAACTTCGTACTTCAGTAGAAAATGTGTGTCGGCTAATGTCTGCAAAGTTTCGTAGCACAATTCTTATAAATGTGGAAGTTATTAACACAAGCGATATACCTTTTAAATCGCACTAAATTTTTTTGATGTTTTGCGTATTCAGTTTGTATCGACATATCTCCGGGAGTACAAGAGCTGAACTTCTGAAACTTGGTACTTCAGTAGAAAATGTGTGTCCGCTAATGTCTGCAAAGTTTCAGAGCACAATTCTAATATATGTGGAAGTTATAAACAAAAGCGATATCAACTTAAAATCGCACTAAATTTTGTTGATGTTTTGCGTATTCAGTTTGTATCGACATATCTCCGGGAGTACAAGGGCTGAACTTCTGAAACTTCGTACTTCAGTAGAAAATATGTGTCCACTATTGTCTGCAAAGTTTCGGAGCACATTTCTTATAAATGTGGAAGTTATAAACAAAAGCGATATCAACTTAAAATCGCACTAAATTTTGTTTATGTTTTGCGTATTCAGTTTGTATCGACATATCTCCGGGAGTACAAGAGCTGAATATCGGAAACTTCGTACTTCAGTAGAAAATGTGTGTCCGCTATTGTCTGCAAAGTTTCGGAGCACAATTCTCATAAATGTGGAAGTTATAAACTAAAGCGATATCAACTTAAAATCGCACTAAATTTTGTTGATGTTTTGCGTATTCAGTTTGTATCGACATATCTCCGGGAGTACAAGGGCTGAACTTCTGAAACTGCGTACTTCAGTAGAAAATGTGTGTCGGCTAATGTCTGCAAAGTTTCGTAGCACAATTCTTATAAATGTGGAAGTTATAAACAAAAGCGATATCAACTTAAAATCGCACTAAATTTTGTTGATGTTTTGCGTATTCAGTTTGTATCGACATATCTCCGGGAGTACAAGAGCTGAACTTCTGAAACTTGGTACTTCAGTAGAAAATGTGTGTCGGCTAATGTCTGCAAAGTTTCGTAGCACAATTCTTATAAATGTGGAAGTTATTAACACAAGCGATATACCTTTTAAATCGCACTAAATTTTTTTGATGTTTTGCGTATTCAGTTTGTATCGACATATCTCCGGGAGTACAAGAGCTGAACTTCTGAAACTTGGTACTTCAGTAGAAAATGTGTGTCCGCTAATGTCTGCAAAGTTTCAGAGCACAATTCTAATATATGTGGAAGTTATAAACAAAAGCGATATCAACTTAAAATCGCACTAAATTTTGTTGATGTTTTGCGTATTCAGTTTGTATCGACATATCTCCGGGAGTACAAGGGCTGAACTTCTGAAACTTCGTACTTCAGTAGAAAATATGTGTCCACTATTGTCTGCAAAGTTTCGGAGCACATTTCTTATAAATGTGGAAGTTATAAACAAAAGCGATATCAACTTAAAATCGCACTAAATTTTGTTTATGTTTTGCGTATTCAGTTTGTATCGACATATCTCCGGGAGTACAAGAGCTGAATATAAGAAACTTCGTACTTCAGTAGAAAATGTGTGTCCGCTATTGTCTGCAAAGTTTCGGAGCACAATTCTCATAAATGTGGAAGTTATAAACAAAAGCGATATCAACTTAAAATCGCACTAAATTTTGTTCATGTTTTGCATATTCAGTTTGTATCGACATATCTCCGGGAGTACAAGAGCTGAACTTCTGAAACTTGGTACTTCAGTGGAAAATGTGTGTCGGCTAATGTCTGCAAAGTTTCAGAGCACAATTCTTATAAATGTGGAAGTTATTAACACAAGCGATATACTTTTTAAATCGCACTAAATTTTGTTGATGTTTTGCGTATTCAGTTTGTATCGACATATCTCCGGGAGTACAAGAGCTGAACTTCTGAAACTTGGTACTTCAGTAGAAAATGTGTGTCCGCTAATGTCTGCAAAGTTTCAGAGGACAATTCTTATAAATGTGGAAGTTATAAACTAAAGCGATATCAACTTAAAATCGCACTAAATTTTGTTGATGTTTTGCGTATTCAGTTTGTATCGACATATCTCCGGGAGTACAAGAGCTGAACTTCTGAAACTGCGTACTTCAGTAGAGAATGTGTGTCGGCTAATGTCTGCAAAGTTTCGGAGCACAATTCTTATAAATGTGGAAGTTATAAACAAAAGCGATATCAACTTAAAATCGCACTAAATTTTGTTGATGTTTTGCGTATTCAGTTTGTATCGACATATCTCCGGGAGTACAAGAGCTGAACTTCTGAAACTTGGTACTTCAGTAGAAAATGTGTGTCCGCTAATGTCTGCAAAGTTTCAGAGCACAATTCTAATATATGTGGAAGTTATAAACAAAAGCGATATCAACTTAAAATCGCACTAAATTTTGTTGATGTTTTGCGTATTCAGTTTGTATCGACATATCTCCGGGAGTACAAGGGCTGAACTTCTGAAACTTCGTACTTCAGTAGAAAATATGTGTCCACTATTGTCTGCAAAGTTTCGGAGCACATTTCTTATAAATGTGGAAGTTATAAACAAAAGCGATATCAACTTAAAATCGCACTAAATTTTGTTTATGTTTTGCGTATTCAGTTTGTATCGACATATCTCCGGGAGTACAAGAGCTGAATATCGGAAACTTCGTACTTCAGTAGAAAATGTGTGTCCGCTATTGTCTGCAAAGTTTCGGAGCACAATTCTCATAAATGTGGAAGTTATAAACAAAAGCGATATCAACTTAAAATCGCACTGAATTTTGTTGATGTTTTGCGTATTCAGTTTGTATCGACATATCTCCAGGAGTACCAGACCTGAACTTCTGAAACTTGGTACTTCAGTAGAAAATGTGTGTCCGCTAATGTCTGCAAAGTTTCGGAGCACAATTCTTATAAATGTGGAAGTTATTAACACAAGCGATATCAACTTAAAATCGCACTAAATTTTGTTGATGTTTTGCGTATTCAGTTTGTATCGACATATCTCCGGGAGTACAAGAGCTGAACTTCTGAAACTTGGTACTTCAGTAGAAAATGTGTGTCCGCTAATGTCTGCAAAGTTTCAGAGCACAATTCTTATAAATGTGGAAGTTATAAACAAAAGCGATATCAACTTAAAATCGCACTAAATTTTGTTTATGTTTTGCGTATTCAGTTTGTATCGACATATCTCCGGGAGTACAAGAGCTGAACTTCTGAAACTTGGTACTTCAGTAGAAAATGTGTGTCCGCTAATGTCTGCAAAGTTTCAGAGCACAATTCTAATATATGTGGAAGTTATAAACAAAAGCGATATCAACTTAAAATCGCACTAAATTTTGTTGATGTTTTGCGTATTCAGTTTGTATCGACATATCTCCGGGAGTACAAGGGCTGAACTTCTGAAACTTCGTACTTCAGTAGAAAATATGTGTCCACTATTGTCTGCAAAGTTTCGGAGCACATTTCTTATAAATGTGGAAGTTATAAACAAAAGCGATATCAACTTAAAATCGCACTAAATTTTGTTTATGTTTTGCGTATTCAGTTTGTATCGACATATCTCCGGGAGTACAAGAGCTGAATATCGGAAACTTCGTACTTCAGTAGAAAATGTGTGTCCGCTATTGTCTGCAAAGTTTCGGAGCACAATTCTCATAAATGTGGAGGTTATAAACAAAAGCGATATCAACTTAAAATCGCACTGAATTTTGTTGATGTTTTGCGTATTCAGTTTGTATCGACATATCTCCAGGAGTACCAGACCTGAACTTCTGAAACTTGGTACTTCAGTAGAAAATGTGTGTCCGCTAATGTCTGCAAAGTTTCGGAGCACAATTCTTATAAATGTGGAAGTTATTAACACAAGCGATATCAACTTAAAATCGCACTAAATTTTGTTGATGTTTTGCGTATTCAGTTTGTATCGACATATCTCCGGGAGTACAAGAGCTGAACTTCTGAAACTTGGTACTTCAGTAGAAAATGTGTGTCCGCTAATGTCTGCAAAGTTTCAGAGCACAATTCTTATAAATGTGGAAGTTATAAACAAAAGCGATATCAACTTAAAATCGCACTAAATTTTGTTGATGTTTTGCGTATTCAGTTTGTATCGACATATCTCCGGGAGTACAAGAGCTGAACTTCTGAAACTTGGTACTTCAGTAGAAAATGTGTGTCCGCTAATGTCTGCAAAGTTTCGGAGCACAATTCTTATAAATGTGGAAGTTATTAACAAAAGCGATATCAACTTTAAATCGCACTAAATTTTGTTTATGTTTTGCGTATTCAGTTTGTATCGACATATCTCCGGGAGTACAAGAGCTGAACTTCTGAAACTTGGTACTTCAGTAGAAAATGTGTGTCCGCTAATGTCTGCAAAGTTTCAGAGCACAATTCTAATATATGTGGAAGTTATAAACAAAAGCGATATCAACTTAAAATCGCACTAAATTTTGTTGATGTTTTGCGTATTCAGTTTGTATCGACATATCTCCGGGAGTACAAGGGCTGAACTTCTGAAACTTCGTACTTCAGTAGAAAATATGTGTCCACTATTGTCTGCAAAGTTTCGGAGCACATTTCTTATAAATGTGGAAGTTATAAACAAAAGCGATATCAACTTAAAATCGCACTAAATTTTGTTTATGTTTTGCGTATTCAGTTTGTATCGACATATCTCCGGGAGTACAAGAGCTGAATATCGGAAACTTCGTACTTCAGTAGAAAATGTGTGTCCGCTATTGTCTGCAAAGTTTCGGAGCACAATTCTCATAAATGTGGAAGTTATAAACAAAAGCGATATCAACTTAAAATCGCACTAAATTTTGTTCATGTTTTGCATATTCAGTTTGTATCGACATATCTCCGGGAGTACAAGAGCTGAACTTCTGAAACTTGGTACTTCAGTGGAAAATGTGTGTCGGCTAATGTCTGCAAAGTTTCAGAGCACAATTCTTATAAATGTGGAAGTTATTAACACAAGCGATATACCTTTTAAATCGCACTAAATTTTGTTGATGTTTTGCGTATTCAGTTTGTATCGACATATCTCCGGGAGTACAAGAGCTGAACTTCTGAAACTTGGTACTTCAGTAGAAAATGTGTGTCCGCTAATGTCTGCAAAGTTTCAGAGGACAATTCTTATAAATGTGGAAGTTATAAACTAAAGCGATATCAACTTAAAATCGCACTAAATTTTGTTGATGTTTTGCGTATTCAGTTTGTATCGACATATCTCCGGGAGTACAAGAGCTGAACTTCTGAAACTGCGTACTTCAGTAGAGAATGTGTGTCGGCTAATGTCTGCAAAGTTTCGGAGCACAATTCTTATAAATGTGGAAGTTATAAACAAAAGCGATATCAACTTAAAATCGCACTAAATTTTGTTGATGTTTTGCGTATTCAGTTTGTATCGACATATCTCCGGGAGTACAAGAGCTGAACTTCTGAAACTTGGTACTTCAGTAGAAAATGTGTGTCCGCTAATGTCTGCAAAGTTTCAGAGCACAATTCTAATATATGTGGAAGTTATAAACAAAAGCGATATCAACTTAAAATCGCACTAAATTTTGTTGATGTTTTGCGTATTCAGTTTGTATCGACATATCTCCGGGAGTACAAGGGCTGAACTTCTGAAACTTCGTACTTCAGTAGAAAATATGTGTCCACTATTGTCTGCAAAGTTTCGGAGCACATTTCTTATAAATGTGGAAGTTATAAACAAAAGCGATATCAACTTAAAATCGCACTAAATTTTGTTTATGTTTTGCGTATTCAGTTTGTATCGACATATCTCCGGGAGTACAAGAGCTGAATATCGGAAACTTCGTACTTCAGTAGAAAATGTGTGTCCGCTATTGTCTGCAAAGTTTCGGAGCACAATTCTCATAAATGTGGAAGTTATAAACAAAAGCGATATCAACTTAAAATCGCACTGAATTTTGTTGATGTTTTGCGTATTCAGTTTGTATCGACATATCTCCAGGAGTACCAGACCTGAACTTCTGAAACTTGGTACTTCAGTAGAAAATGTGTGTCCGCTAATGTCTGCAAAGTTTCGGAGCACAATTCTTATAAATGTGGAAGTTATTAACACAAGCGATATCAACTTAAAATCGCACTAAATTTTGTTGATGTTTTGCGTATTCAGTTTGTATCGACATATCTCCGGGAGTACAAGAGCTGAACTTCTGAAACTTGGTACTTCAGTAGAAAATGTGTGTCCGCTAATGTCTGCAAAGTTTCAGAGCACAATTCTTATAAATGTGGAAGTTATAAACAAAAGCGATATCAACTTAAAATCGCACTAAATTTTGTTTATGTTTTGCGTATTCAGTTTGTATCGACATATCTCCGGGAGTACAAGAGCTGAACTTCTGAAACTTGGTACTTCAGTAGAAAATGTGTGTCCGCTAATGTCTGCAAAGTTTCAGAGCACAATTCTAATATATGTGGAAGTTATAAACAAAAGCGATATCAACTTAAAATCGCACTAAATTTTGTTGATGTTTTGCGTATTCAGTTTGTATCGACATATCTCCGGGAGTACAAGGGCTGAACTTCTGAAACTTCGTACTTCAGTAGAAAATATGTGTCCACTATTGTCTGCAAAGTTTCGGAGCACATTTCTTATAAATGTGGAAGTTATAAACAAAAGCGATATCAACTTAAAATCGCACTAAATTTTGTTTATGTTTTGCGTATTCAGTTTGTATCGACATATCTCCGGGAGTACAAGAGCTGAATATCGGAAACTTCGTACTTCAGTAGAAAATGTGTGTCCGCTATTGTCTGCAAAGTTTCGGAGCACAATTCTCATAAATGTGGAGGTTATAAACAAAAGCGATATCAACTTAAAATCGCACTGAATTTTGTTGATGTTTTGCGTATTCAGTTTGTATCGACATATCTCCAGGAGTACCAGACCTGAACTTCTGAAACTTGGTACTTCAGTAGAAAATGTGTGTCCGCTAATGTCTGCAAAGTTTCGGAGCACAATTCTTATAAATGTGGAAGTTATTAACACAAGCGATATCAACTTAAAATCGCACTAAATTTTGTTGATGTTTTGCGTATTCAGTTTGTATCGACATATCTCCGGGAGTACAAGAGCTGAACTTCTGAAACTTGGTACTTCAGTAGAAAATGTGTGTCCGCTAATGTCTGCAAAGTTTCAGAGCACAATTCTTATAAATGTGGAAGTTATAAACAAAAGCGATATCAACTTAAAATCGCACTAAATTTTGTTGATGTTTTGCGTATTCAGTTTGTATCGACATATCTCCGGGAGTACAAGAGCTGAACTTCTGAAACTTGGTACTTCAGTAGAAAATGTGTGTCCGCTAATGTCTGCAAAGTTTCGGAGCACAATTCTTATAAATGTGGAAGTTATTAACAAAAGCGATATCAACTTTAAATCGCACTAAATTTTGTTTATGTTTTGCGTATTCAGTTTGTATCGACATATCTCCGGGAGTACAAGAGCTGAACTTCTGAAACTTGGTACTTCAGTAGTAAATGTGTGTCCGCTAATGTCTGCAAAGTTTTAGAGGACAATTCTTATAAATGTGGAAGTTATAAACTAAAGCGATATCAACTTAAAATCGCACTAAATTTTGTTGATGTTTTGCGTATTCAGTTTGTATCGACATATCTCCGGGAGTACAAGGGCTGAACTTCTGAAACTGCGTACTTCAGTAGAAAATGTGTGTCGGCTAATGTCTGCAAAGTTTCGTAGCACAATTCTTATAAATGTGGAAGTTATAAACAAAAGCGATATCAACTTAAAATCGCACTAAATTTTGTTGATGTTTTGCGTATTCAGTTTGTATCGACATATCTCCGGGAGTACAAGAGCTGAACTTCTGAAACTTCGTACTTCAGTAGAAAATGTGTGTCGGCTAATGTCTGCAAAGTTTCGTAGCACAATTCTTATAAATGTGGAAGTTATTAACACAAGCGATATACCTTTTAAATCGCACTAAATTTTTTTGATGTTTTGCGTATTCAGTTTGTATCGACATATCTCCGGGAGTACAAGAGCTGAACTTCTGAAACTTGGTACTTCAGTAGAAAATGTGTGTCCGCTAATGTCTGCAAAGTTTCAGAGCACAATTCTAATATATGTGGAAGTTATAAACAAAAGCGATATCAACTTAAAATCGCACTAAATTTTGTTGATGTTTTGCGTATTCAGTTTGTATCGACATATCTCCGGGAGTACAAGGGCTGAACTTCTGAAACTTCGTACTTCAGTAGAAAATATGTGTCCACTATTGTCTGCAAAGTTTCGGAGCACATTTCTTATAAATGTGGAAGTTATAAACAAAAGCGATATCAACTTAAAATCGCACTAAATTTTGTTTATGTTTTGCGTATTCAGTTTGTATCGAAATATCTCCGGGAGTACAAGAGCTGAATATCGGAAACTTCGTACTTCAGTAGAAAATGTGTGTCCGCTATTGTCTGCAAAGTTTCGGAGCACAATTCTCATAAATGTGGAAGTTATAAACAAAAGCGATATCAACTTAAAATCGCACTAAATTTTGTTCATGTTTTGCATATTCAGTTTGTATCGACATATCTCCGGGAGTACAAGAGCTGAACTTCTGAAACTTGGTACTTCAGTGGAAAATGTGTGTCGGCTAATGTCTGCAAAGTTTCAGAGCACAATTCTTATAAATGTGGAAGTTATTAACACAAGCGATATACCTTTTAAATCGCACTAAATTTTGTTGATGTTTTGCGTATTCAGTTTGTATCGACATATCTCCGGGAGTACAAGAGCTGAACTTCTGAAACTTGGTACTTCAGTAGAAAATGTGTGTCCGCTAATGTCTGCAAAGTTTCAGAGGACAATTCTTATAAATGTGGAAGTTATAAACTAAAGCGATATCAACTTAAAATCGCACTAAATTTTGTTGATGTTTTGCGTATTCAGTTTGTATCGACATATCTCCGGGAGTACAAGAGCTGAACTTCTGAAACTGCGTACTTCAGTAGAGAATGTGTGTCGGCTAATGTCTGCAAAGTTTCGGAGCACAATTCTTATAAATGTGGAAGTTATAAACAAAAGCGATATCAACTTAAAATCGCACTAAATTTTGTTGATGTTTTGCGTATTCAGTTTGTATCGACATATCTCCGGGAGTACAAGAGCTGAACTTCTGAAACTTGGTACTTCAGTAGAAAATGTGTGTCCGCTAATGTCTGCAAAGTTTCAGAGGACAATTCTTATAAATGTGGAAGTTATAAACTAAAGCGATATCAACTTAAAATCGCACTAAATTTTGTTGATGTTTTGCGTATTCAGTTTGTATCGACATATCTCCGGGAGTACAAGAGCTGAACTTCTGAAACTGCGTACTTCAGTAGAGAATGTGTGTCGGCTAATGTCTGCAAAGTTTCGGAGCACAATTCTTATAAATGTGGAAGTTATAAACAAAAGCGATATCAACTTAAAATCGCACTAAATTTTGTTGATGTTTTGCGTATTCAGTTTGTATCGACATATCTCCGGGAGTACAAGAGCTGAACTTCTGAAACTTGGTACTTCAGTAGAAAATGTGTGTCCGCTAATGTCTGCAAAGTTTCAGAGCACAATTCTAATATATGTGGAAGTTATAAACAAAAGCGATATCAACTTAAAATCGCACTAAATTTTGTTGATGTTTTGCGTATTCAGTTTGTATCGACATATCTCCGGGAGTACAAGGGCTGAACTTCTGAAACTTCGTACTTCAGTAGAAAATATGTGTCCACTATTGTCTGCAAAGTTTCGGAGCACATTTCTTATAAATGTGGAAGTTATAAACAAAAGCGATATCAACTTAAAATCGCACTAAATTTTGTTTATGTTTTGCGTATTCAGTTTGTATCGACATATCTCCGGGAGTACAAGAGCTGAATATCGGAAACTTCGTACTTCAGTAGAAAATGTGTGTCCGCTATTGTCTGCAAAGTTTCGGAGCACAATTCTCATAAATGTGGAAGTTATAAACAAAAGCGATATCAACTTAAAATCGCACTGAATTTTGTTGATGTTTTGCGTATTCAGTTTGTATCGACATATCTCCAGGAGTACCAGACCTGAACTTCTGAAACTTGGTACTTCAGTAGAAAATGTGTGTCCGCTAATGTCTGCAAAGTTTCGGAGCACAATTCTTATAAATGTGGAAGTTATTAACACAAGCGATATCAACTTAAAATCGCACTAAATTTTGTTGATGTTTTGCGTATTCAGTTTGTATCGACATATCTCCGGGAGTACAAGAGCTGAACTTCTGAAACTTGGTACTTCAGTAGAAAATGTGTGTCCGCTAATGTCTGCAAAGTTTCAGAGCACAATTCTTATAAATGTGGAAGTTATAAACAAAAGCGATATCAACTTAAAATCGCACTAAATTTTGTTGATGTTTTGCGTATTCAGTTTGTATCGACATATCTCCGGGAGTACAAGAGCTGAACTTCTGAAACTTGGTACTTCAGTAGAAAATGTGTGTCCGCTAATGTCTGCAAAGTTTCGGAGCACAATTCTTATAAATGTGGAAGTTATTAACAAAAGCGATATCAACTTTAAATCGCACTAAATTTTGTTTATGTTTTGCGTATTCAGTTTGTATCGACATATCTCCGGGAGTACAAGAGCTGAACTTCTGAAACTTGGTACTTCAGTAGTAAATGTGTGTCCGCTAATGTCTGCAAAGTTTTAGAGGACAATTCTTATAAATGTGGAAGTTATAAACTAAAGCGATATCAACTTAAAATCGCACTAAATTTTGTTGATGTTTTGCGTATTCAGTTTGTATCGACATATCTCCGGGAGTACAAGGGCTGAACTTCTGAAACTGCGTACTTCAGTAGAAAATGTGTGTCGGCTAATGTCTGCAAAGTTTCGTAGCACAATTCTTATAAATGTGGAAGTTATAAACAAAAGCGATATCAACTTAAAATCGCACTAAATTTTGTTGATGTTTTGCGTATTCAGTTTGTATCGACATATCTCCGGGAGTACAAGAGCTGAACTTCTGAAACTTCGTACTTCAGTAGAAAATGTGTGTCGGCTAATGTCTGCAAAGTTTCGTAGCACAATTCTTATAAATGTGGAAGTTATTAACACAAGCGATATACCTTTTAAATCGCACTAAATTTTGTTGATGTTTTGCGTATTCAGTTTGTATCGACATATCTCCGGGAGTACAAGAGCTGAACTTCTGAAACTTGGTACTTCAGTAGAAAATGTGTGTCCGCTAATGTCTGCAAAGTTTCGGAGCACAATTCTTATAAATGTGGAAGTTATTAACAAAAGCGATATCAACTTTAAATCGCACTAAATTTTGTTTATGTTTTGCGTATTCAGTTTGTATCGACATATCTCCGGGAGTACAAGAGCTGAACTTCTGAAACTTCGTACTTCAGTAGAAAATGTGTGTCCGCTATTGTCTGCAAAGTTTCGGAGCACAATTCTCATAAATGTGGAAGTTATAAACAAAAGCGATATCAACTTAAAATCGCACTAAATTTTGTTGATGTTTTGCGTATTCAGTTTGTATCGACATATCTCCGGGAGTACAAGGGCTGAACTTCTGAAACTTCGTACTTCAGTAGAAAATATGTGTCCACTATTGTCTGCAAAGTTTCGGAGCACATTTCTTATAAATGTGGAAGTTATAAACAAAAGCGATATCAACTTAAAATCGCACTAAATTTTGTTTATGTTTTGCGTATTCAGTTTGTATCGACATATCTCCGGGAGTACAAGAGCTGAATATCTGAAACTTCGTACTTCAGTAGAAAATGTGTGTCCGCTATTGTCTGCAAAGTTTCGGAGCACAATTCTCATAAATGTGGAAGTTATAATCAAAAGCGATATCAACTTAAAATCGCACTAAATTTTGTTGATGTTTTGCGTATTCAGTTTGTATCGACATATCTCCAGGAGTACAAGAGCTGAACTTCTGAAACTTGGTACTTCAGTAGAAAATGTGTGTCCGCTAATGTCGGCAAAGTTTCGGAGCACAATTCTTATAAATGTGGAAGTTATTAACACAAGCGATATACATTTTAAATCGCACTAAATTTTGTTGATGTTTTGCGTATTCAGTTTGTATCGACATATCTCCGGGAGTACAAGAGCTGAACTTCTGAAACTTCGTACTTCAGTAGAAAATGTGTGTCCGCTAATGTCTGCAAAGTTTCAGAGCACAATTCTTATAAATGTGGAAGTTATAAACAAAAGCGATATCAACTTAAAATCGCACTAAATTTTGTTGATGTTTTGCGTATTCAGTTTGTATCGACATATCTCCGGGAGTACAAGAGCTGAACTTCTGAAACTTGGTACTTCAGTAGAAAATGTGTGTCCGCTAATGTCTGCAAAGTTTCGGAGCCAATTCTTATAAATGTGGAAGTTATTAACAAAAGCGATATCAACTTTAAATCGCACTAAATTTTGTTTATGTTTTGCGTATTCAGTTTGTATCGACATATCTCCGGCAGTACAAAAGCTGAACTTCTGAAACTTCGTACTTCAGTAGAAAATGTGTGTCCGCTATTGTCTGCAAAGTTTCGGAGCACAATTCTTATAAATGTGGAAGTTATAAACAAAAGCGATATCAACTTAAAATCGCACTAAATTTTGTTGATGTTTTGCGTATTCAGTTTGTATCGACATATCTCCGAGAGTACAAGAGCTGAACTTCTGAAACTTGGTACTTCAGTAGAAAATGTGTGTCGGCTAATGTCTGCAAAGTTTCGTAGCAAAATTCTCATAAATGTGGAAGTTATTAACACAAGCGATATACCTTTTAAATCGCACTAAATTTTGTTTATGTTTTACGTATTCAGTTTGTATCGACATATCTCCGGGAGTACAAGAGCTGAACTTCTGAAACTGCGTACTTCAGTAGAAAATGTGTGTCCGCTAATGTCTGCAAAGTTTCAGAGTACAATTCTTATAAATGTGGAAGTTATAAACAAAAGCGATATCAACTTAAAATCGCACTAAATTTTGTTGATGTTTTGCGTATTCAGTTTGTATCGACATATCTCCGGGAGTACAAGGGCTGAACTTCTGAAACTGCGTACTTCAGTAGAAAATGTGTGTCGGCTAATGTCTGCAAAGTTTCGGAGCACAATTCTTATAAATGTGGAAGTTATAAACAAAAGCGATATCAACTTAAAATCGCACTAAATTTTGTTGATGTTTTGCGTATTCAGTTTGTATCGACATATCTCCGGGAGTACAAGAGCTGAACTTCTGAAACTGCGTACTTCAGTAGAGAATGTGTGTCGGCTAATGTCTGCAAAGTTTCGGAGCACAATTCTTATAAATGTGGAAGTTATAAACAAAAGCGATATCAACTTAAAATCGCACTAAATTTTGTTGATGTTTTGCGTATTCAGTTTGTATCGACATATCTCCGGGAGTACAAGAGCTGAACTTCTGAAACTTGGTACTTCAGTAGAAAATGTGTGTCCGCTAATGTCTGCAAAGTTTCAGAGCACAATTCTAATATATGTGGAAGTTATAAACAAAAGCGATATCAACTTAAAATCGCACTAAATTTTGTTGATGTTTTGCGTATTCAGTTTGTATCGACATATCTCCGGGAGTACAAGGGCTGAACTTCTGAAACTTCGTACTTCAGTAGAAAATATGTGTCCACTATTGTCTGCAAAGTTTCGGAGCACATTTCTTATAAATGTGGAAGTTATAAACAAAAGCGATATCAACTTAAAATCGCACTAAATTTTGTTTATGTTTTGCGTATTCAGTTTGTATCGACATATCTCCGGGAGTACAAGAGCTGAATATCGGAAACTTCGTACTTCAGTAGAAAATGTGTGTCCGCTATTGTCTGCAAAGTTTCGGAGCACAATTCTCATAAATGTGGAAGTTATAAACAAAAGCGATATCAACTTAAAATCGCACTGAATTTTGTTGATGTTTTGCGTATTCAGTTTGTATCGACATATCTCCAGGAGTACCAGACCTGAACTTCTGAAACTTGGTACTTCAGTAGAAAATGTGTGTCCGCTAATGTCTGCAAAGTTTCGGAGCACAATTCTTATAAATGTGGAAGTTATTAACACAAGCGATATCAACTTAAAATCGCACTAAATTTTGTTGATGTTTTGCGTATTCAGTTTGTATCGACATATCTCCGGGAGTACAAGAGCTGAACTTCTGAAACTTGGTACTTCAGTAGAAAATGTGTGTCCGCTAATGTCTGCAAAGTTTCAGAGCACAATTCTTATAAATGTGGAAGTTATAAACAAAAGCGATATCAACTTAAAATCGCACTAAATTTTGTTGATGTTTTGCGTATTCAGTTTGTATCGACATATCTCCGGGAGTACAAGAGCTGAACTTCTGAAACTTGGTACTTCAGTAGAAAATGTGTGTCCGCTAATGTCTGCAAAGTTTCGGAGCACAATTCTTATAAATGTGGAAGTTATTAACAAAAGCGATATCAACTTTAAATCGCACTAAATTTTGTTTATGTTTTGCGTATTCAGTTTGTATCGACATATCTCCGGGAGTACAAGAGCTGAACTTCTGAAACTTGGTACTTCAGTAGTAAATGTGTGTCCGCTAATGTCTGCAAAGTTTTAGAGGACAATTCTTATAAATGTGGAAGTTATAAACTAAAGCGATATCAACTTAAAATCGCACTAAATTTTGTTGATGTTTTGCGTATTCAGTTTGTATCGACATATCTCCGGGAGTACAAGGGCTGAACTTCTGAAACTGCGTACTTCAGTAGAAAATGTGTGTCGGCTAATGTCTGCAAAGTTTCGTAGCACAATTCTTATAAATGTGGAAGTTATAAACAAAAGCGATATCAACTTAAAATCGCACTAAATTTTGTTGATGTTTTGCGTATTCAGTTTGTATCGACATATCTCCGGGAGTACAAGAGCTGAACTTCTGAAACTTCGTACTTCAGTAGAAAATGTGTGTCGGCTAATGTCTGCAAAGTTTCGTAGCACAATTCTTATAAATGTGGAAGTTATTAACACAAGCGATATACCTTTTAAATCGCACTAAATTTTTTTGATGTTTTGCGTATTCAGTTTGTATCGACATATCTCCGGGAGTACAAGAGCTGAACTTCTGAAACTTGGTACTTCAGTAGAAAATGTGTGTCCGCTAATGTCTGCAAAGTTTCGGAGCACAATTCTTATAAATGTGGAAGTTATTAACAAAAGCGATATCAACTTTAAATCGCACTAAATTTTGTTTATGTTTTGCGTATTCAGTTTGTATCGACATATCTCCGGGAGTACAAGAGCTGAACTTCTGAAACTTCGTACTTCAGTAGAAAATGTGTGTCCGCTATTGTCTGCAAAGTTTCGGAGCACAATTCTCATAAATGTGGAAGTTATAAACAAAAGCGATATCAACTTAAAATCGCACTAAATTTTGTTGATGTTTTGCGTATTCAGTTTGTATCGACATATCTCCGGGAGTACAAGGGCTGAACTTCTGACACTTCGTACTTCAGTAGAAAATATGTGTCCACTATTGTCTGCAAAGTTTCGGAGCACATTTCTTATAAATGTGGAAGTTATAAACAAAAGCGATATCAACTTAAAATCGCACTAAATTTTGTTTATGTTTTGCGTATTCAGTTTGTATCGACATATCTCCGGGAGTACAAGAGCTGAATATCTGAAACTTCGTACTTCAGTAGAAAATGTGTGTCCGCTATTGTCTGCAAAGTTTCGGAGCACAATTCTCATAAATGTGGAAGTTATAAACAAAAGCGATATCAACTTAAAATCGCACTAAATTTTGTTGATGTTTTGCGTATTCAGTTTGTATCGACATATCTCCAGGAGTACAAGAGCTGAACTTCTGAAACTTGGTACTTCAGTAGAAAATGTGTGTCCGCTAATGTCGGCAAAGTTTCGGAGCACAATTCTTATAAATGTGGAAGTTATTAACACAAGCGATATACATTTTAAATCGCACTAAATTTTGTTGATGTTTTGCGTATTCAGTTTGTATCGACATATCTCCGGGAGTACAAGAGCTGAACTTCTGAAACTTCGTACTTCAGTAGAAAATGTGTGTCCGCTAATGTCTGCAAAGTTTCAGAGCACAATTCTTATAAATGTGGAAGTTATAAACAAAAGCGATATCAACTTAAAATCGCACTAAATTTTGTTGATGTTTTGCGTATTCAGTTTGTATCGACATATCTCCGGGAGTACAAGAGCTGAACTTCTGAAACTTGGTACTTCAGTAGAAAATGTGTGTCCGCTAATGTCTGCAAAGTTTCAGAGCACAATTCTAATATATGTGGAAGTTATAAACAAAAGCGATATCAACTTAAAATCGCACTAAATTTTGTTGATGTTTTGCGTATTCAGTTTGTATCGACATATCTCCGGGAGTACAAGGGCTGAACTTCTGAAACTTCGTACTTCAGTAGAAAATATGTGTCCACTATTGTCTGCAAAGTTTCGGAGCACATTTCTTATAAATGTGGAAGTTATAAACAAAAGCGATATCAACTTAAAATCGCACTAAATTTTGTTTATGTTTTGCGTATTCAGTTTGTATCGACATATCTCCGGGAGTACAAGAGCTGAATATCGGAAACTTCGTACTTCAGTAGAAAATGTGTGTCCGCTATTGTCTGCAAAGTTTCGGAGCACAATTCTCATAAATGTGGAAGTTATAAACAAAAGCGATATCAACTTAAAATCGCACTAAATTTTGTTGATGTTTTGCATATTCAGTTTGTATCGACATATCTCCGGGAGTACAAGAGCTGAACTTCTGAAACTTGGTACTTCAGTGGAAAATGTGTGTCGGCTAATGTCTGCAAAGTTTCAGAGCACAATTCTTATAAATGTGGAAGTTATTAACACAAGCGATATACCTTTTAAATCGCACTAAATTTTGTTGATGTTTTGCGTATTCAGTTTGTATCGACATATCTCCGGGAGTACAAGAGCTGAACTTCTGAAACTTGGTACTTCAGTAGAAAATGTGTGTCCGCTAATGTCTGCAAAGTTTCAGAGGACAATTCTTATAAATGTGGAAGTTATAAACTAAAGCGATATCAACTTAAAATCGCACTAAATTTTGTTGATGTTTTGCGTATTCAGTTTGTATCGACATATCTCCGGGAGTACAAGAGCTGAACTTCTGAAACTGCGTACTTCAGTAGAGAATGTGTGTCGGCTAATGTCTGCAAAGTTTCGGAGCACAATTCTTATAAATGTGGAAGTTATAAACAAAAGCGATATCAACTTAAAATCGCACTAAATTTTGTTGATGTTTTGCGTATTCAGTTTGTATCGACATATCTCCGGGAGTACAAGAGCTGAACTTCTGAAACTTGGTACTTCAGTAGAAAATGTGTGTCCGCTAATGTCTGCAAAGTTTCAGAGCACAATTCTAATATATGTGGAAGTTATAAACAAAAGCGATATCAACTTAAAATCGCACTAAATTTTGTTGATGTTTTGCGTATTCAGTTTGTATCGACATATCTCCGGGAGTACAAGGGCTGAACTTCTGAAACTTCGTACTTCAGTAGAAAATATGTGTCCACTATTGTCTGCAAAGTTTCGGAGCACATTTCTTATAAATGTGGAAGTTATAAACAAAAGCGATATCAACTTAAAATCGCACTAAATTTTGTTTATGTTTTGCGTATTCAGTTTGTATCGACATATCTCCGGGAGTACAAGAGCTGAATATCGGAAACTTCGTACTTCAGTAGAAAATGTGTGTCCGCTATTGTCTGCAAAGTTTCGGAGCACAATTCTCATAAATGTGGAAGTTATAAACAAAAGCGATATCAACTTAAAATCGCACTGAATTTTGTTGATGTTTTGCGTATTCAGTTTGTATCGACATATCTCCAGGAGTACCAGACCTGAACTTCTGAAACTTGGTACTTCAGTAGAAAATGTGTGTCCGCTAATGTCTGCAAAGTTTCGGAGCACAATTCTTATAAATGTGGAAGTTATTAACACAAGCGATATCAACTTAAAATCGCACTAAATTTTGTTGATGTTTTGCGTATTCAGTTTGTATCGACATATCTCCGGGAGTACAAGAGCTGAACTTCTGAAACTTGGTACTTCAGTAGAAAATGTGTGTCCGCTAATGTCTGCAAAGTTTCAGAGCACAATTCTTATAAATGTGGAAGTTATAAACAAAAGCGATATCAACTTAAAATCGCACTAAATTTTGTTGATGTTTTGCGTATTCAGTTTGTATCGACATATCTCCGGGAGTACAAGAGCTGAACTTCTGAAACTTGGTACTTCAGTAGAAAATGTGTGTCCGCTAATGTCTGCAAAGTTTCGGAGCACAATTCTTATAAATGTGGAAGTTATTAACAAAAGCGATATCAACTTTAAATCGCACTAAATTTTGTTTATGTTTTGCGTATTCAGTTTGTATCGACATATCTCCGGGAGTACAAGAGCTGAACTTCTGAAACTTGGTACTTCAGTAGTAAATGTGTGTCCGCTAATGTCTGCAAAGTTTTAGAGGACAATTCTTATAAATGTGGAAGTTATAAACTAAAGCGATATCAACTTAAAATCGCACTAAATTTTGTTGATGTTTTGCGTATTCAGTTTGTATCGACATATCTCCGGGAGTACAAGGGCTGAACTTCTGAAACTGCGTACTTCAGTAGAAAATGTGTGTCGGCTAATGTCTGCAAAGTTTCGTAGCACAATTCTTATAAATGTGGAAGTTATAAACAAAAGCGATATCAACTTAAAATCGCACTAAATTTTGTTGATGTTTTGCGTATTCAGTTTGTATCGACATATCTCCGGGAGTACAAGAGCTGAACTTCTGAAACTTCGTACTTCAGTAGAAAATGTGTGTCGGCTAATGTCTGCAAAGTTTCGTAGCACAATTCTTATAAATGTGGAAGTTATTAACACAAGCGATATACCTTTTAAATCGCACTAAATTTTGTTGATGTTTTGCGTATTCAGTTTGTATCGACATATCTCCGGGAGTACAAGAGCTGAACTTCTGAAACTTGGTACTTCAGTAGAAAATGTGTGTCCGCTAATGTCTGCAAAGTTTCGGAGCACAATTCTTATAAATGTGGAAGTTATTAACAAAAGCGATATCAACTTTAAATCGCACTAAATTTTGTTTATGTTTTGCGTATTCAGTTTGTATCGACATATCTCCGGGAGTACAAGAGCTGAACTTCTGAAACTTCGTACTTCAGTAGAAAATGTGTGTCCGCTATTGTCTGCAAAGTTTCGGAGCACAATTCTCATAAATGTGGAAGTTATAAACAAAAGCGATATCAACTTAAAATCGCACTAAATTTTGTTGATGTTTTGCGTATTCAGTTTGTATCGACATATCTCCGGGAGTACAAGGGCTGAACTTCTGAAACTTCGTACTTCAGTAGAAAATATGTGTCCACTATTGTCTGCAAAGTTTCGGAGCACATTTCTTATAAATGTGGAAGTTATAAACAAAAGCGATATCAACTTAAAATCGCACTAAATTTTGTTTATGTTTTGCGTATTCAGTTTGTATCGACATATCTCCGGGAGTACAAGAGCTGAATATCTGAAACTTCGTACTTCAGTAGAAAATGTGTGTCCGCTATTGTCTGCAAAGTTTCGGAGCACAATTCTCATAAATGTGGAAGTTATAAACAAAAGCGATATCAACTTAAAATCGCACTAAATTTTGTTGATGTTTTGCGTATTCAGTTTGTATCGACATATCTCCAGGAGTACAAGAGCTGAACTTCTGAAACTTGGTACTTCAGTAGAAAATGTGTGTCCGCTAATGTCGGCAAAGTTTCGGAGCACAATTCTTATAAATGTGGAAGTTATTAACACAAGCGATATACATTTTAAATCGCACTAAATTTTGTTGATGTTTTGCGTATTCAGTTTGTATCGACATATCTCCGGGAGTACAAGAGCTGAACTTCTGAAACTTCGTACTTCAGTAGAAAATGTGTGTCCGCTAATGTCTGCAAAGTTTCAGAGCACAATTCTTATAAATGTGGAAGTTATAAACAAAAGCGATATCAACTTAAAATCGCACTAAATTTTGTTGATGTTTTGCGTATTCAGTTTGTATCGACATATCTCCGGGAGTACAAGAGCTGAACTTCTGAAACTTGGTACTTCAGTAGAAAATGTGTGTCCGCTAATGTCTGCAAAGTTTCGGAGCCAATTCTTATAAATGTGGAAGTTATTAACAAAAGCGATATCAACTTTAAATCGCACTAAATTTTGTTTATGTTTTGCGTATTCAGTTTGTATCGACATATCTCCGGCAGTACAAAAGCTGAACTTCTGAAACTTCGTACTTCAGTAGAAAATGTGTGTCCGCTATTGTCTGCAAAGTTTCGGAGCACAATTCTTATAAATGTGGAAGTTATAAACAAAAGCGATATCAACTTAAAATCGCACTAAATTTTGTTGATGTTTTGCGTATTCAGTTTGTATCGACATATCTCCGAGAGTACAAGAGCTGAACTTCTGAAACTTGGTACTTCAGTAGAAAATGTGTGTCGGCTAATGTCTGCAAAGTTTCGTAGCACAATTCTCATAAATGTGGAAGTTATTAACACAAGCGATATACCTTTTAAATCGCACTAAATTTTGTTTATGTTTTGCGTATTCAGTTTGTATCGACATATCTCCGGGAGTACAAGAGCTGAACTTCTGAAACTGCGTACTTCAGTAGAAAATGTGTGTCCGCTATTGTCTGCAAAGTTTCGGAGCACAATTCTCATAATGTGGAAGTTATAAACAAAAGCGATATCAACTTAAAATCGCACTAAATTTTGTTGATGTTTTGCGTATTCAGTTTGTATCGACATATCTCCGGGAGTACAAGAGCTGAACTTCTGAAACTTCGTACTTCAGTGGAAAATGTGTGTCGGCTAATGTCTGCAAAGTTTCGTAGCACAATTCTTATAAATGTGGAAGTTATTAACACAAGCGATATACCTTTTAAATCGCACTAAATTTTGTTGATGTTTTGCGTATTCAGTTTGTATCGACATATCTCCGGGAGTACAAGAGCTGAACTTCTGAAACTTGGTACTTCAGTAGAAAATGTGTGTCCGCTAATGTCTGCAAAGTTTCAGAGTACAATTCTTATAAATGTGGAAGTTATAAACAAAAGCGATATCAACTTAAAATCGC
This sequence comes from Sepiola atlantica, assembly GCA_963556195.1. Taxonomy (NCBI): domain Eukaryota; kingdom Metazoa; phylum Mollusca; class Cephalopoda; order Sepiida; family Sepiolidae; genus Sepiola; species Sepiola atlantica. Next base: position 55,219,705 of record OY744523.1, on the reverse strand, counting down.
ACTAAATTTTGTTGATGTTTTGCGTATTCAGTTTGTATCGACATATCTCCGGGAGTACAAGGGCTGAACTTCTGAAACTGCGTACTTCAGTAGAAAATGTGTGTCGGCTAATGTCTGCAAAGTTTCGGAGCACAATTCTTATAAATGTGGAAGTTATAAACAAAAGCGATATCAACTTAAAATCGCACTAAATTTTGTTGATGTTTTGCGTATTCAGTTTGTATCGACATATCTCCGGGAGTACAAGAGCTGAACTTCTGAAACTGCGTACTTCAGTGGAGAATGTGTGTCGGCTAATGTCTGCAAAGTTTCGGAGCACAATTCTTATAAATGTGGAAGTTATAAACAAAAGCGATATCAACTTAAAATCGCACTAAATTTTGTTGATGTTTTGCGTATTCAGTTTGTATCGACATATCTCCGGGAGTACAAGAGCTGAACTTCTGAAACTTGGTACTTCAGTAGAAAATGTGTGTCCGCTAATGTCTGCAAAGTTTCAGAGCACAATTCTAATATATGTGGAAGTTATAAACAAAAGCGATATCAACTTAAAATCGCACTAAATTTTGTTGATGTTTTGCGTATTCAGTTTGTATCGACATATCTCCGGGAGTACAAGGGCTGAACTTCTGAAACTTCGTACTTCAGTAGAAAATATGTGTCCACTATTGTCTGCAAAGTTTCGGAGCACATTTCTTATAAATGTGGAAGTTATAAACAAAAGCGATATCAACTTAAAATCGCACTAAATTTTGTTTATGTTTTGCGTATTCAGTTTGTATCGACATATCTCCGGGAGTACAAGAGCTGAATATCGGAAACTTCGTACTTCAGTAGAAAATGTGTGTCCGCTATTGTCTGCAAAGTTTCGGAGCACAATTCTCATAAATGTGGAAGTTATAAACAAAAGCGATATCAACTTAAAATCGCACTGAATTTTGTTGATGTTTTGCGTATTCAGTTTGTATCGACATATCTCCAGGAGTACCAGACCTGAACTTCTGAAACTTGGTACTTCAGTAGAAAATGTGTGTCCGCTAATGTCTGCAAAGTTTCGGAGCACAATTCTTATAAATGTGGAAGTTATTAACACAAGCGATATCAACTTAAAATCGCACTAAATTTTGTTGATGTTTTGCGTATTCAGTTTGTATCGACATATCTCCGGGAGTACAAGAGCTGAACTTCTGAAACTTGGTACTTCAGTAGAAAATGTGTGTCCGCTAATGTCTGCAAAGTTTCAGAGCACAATTCTTATAAATGTGGAAGTTATAAACAAAAGCGATATCAACTTAAAATCGCACTAAATTTTGTTGATGTTTTGCGTATTCAGTTTGTATCGACATATCTCCGGGAGTACAAGAGCTGAACTTCTGAAACTTGGTACTTCAGTAGAAAATGTGTGTCCGCTAATGTCTGCAAAGTTTCGGAGCACAATTCTTATAAATGTGGAAGTTATTAACAAAAGCGATATCAACTTTAAATCGCACTAAATTTTGTTTATGTTTTGCGTATTCAGTTTGTATCGACATATCTCCGGGAGTACAAGAGCTGAACTTCTGAAACTTGGTACTTCAGTAGTAAATGTGTGTCCGCTAATGTCTGCAAAGTTTTAGAGGACAATTCTTATAAATGTGGAAGTTATAAGCTAAAGCGATATCAACTTAAAATCGCACTAAATTTTGTTGATGTTTTGCGTATTCAGTTTGTATCGACATATCTCCGGGAGTACAAGGGCTGAACTTCTGAAACTGCGTACTTCAGTAGAAAATGTGTGTCGGCTAATGTCTGCAAAGTTTCGTAGCACAATTCTTATAAATGTGGAAGTTATAAACAAAAGCGATATCAACTTAAAATCGCACTAAATTTTGTTGATGTTTTGCGTATTCAGTTTGTATCGACATATCTCCGGGAGTACAAGAGCTGAACTTCTGAAACTTCGTACTTCAGTAGAAAATGTGTGTCGGCTAATGTCTGCAAAGTTTCGTAGCACAATTCTTATAAATGTGGAAGTTATTAACACAAGCGATATACCTTTTAAATCGCACTAAATTTTTTTGATGTTTTGCGTATTCAGTTTGTATCGACATATCTCCGGGAGTACAAGAGCTGAACTTCTGAAACTTGGTACTTCAGTAGAAAATGTGTGTCCGCTAATGTCTGCAAAGTTTCGGAGCACAATTCTTATAAATGTGGAAGTTATTAACAAAAGCGATATCAACTATAAATCGCACTAAATTTTGTTTATGTTTTGCGTATTCAGTTTGTATCGACATATCTCCGGGAGTACAAGAGCTGAACTTCTGAAACTTCGTACTTCAGTAGAAAATGTGTGTCCGCTATTGTCTGCAAAGTTTCGGAGCACAATTCTCATAAATGTGGAAGTTATAAACAAAAGCGATATCAACTTAAAATCGCACTAAATTTTGTTGATGTTTTGCGTATTCAGTTTGTATCGACATATCTCCGGGAGTACAAGGGCTGAACTTCTGAAACTTCGTACTTCAGTAGAAAATATGTGTCCACTATTGTCTGCAAAGTTTCGGAGCACATTTCTTATAAATGTGGAAGTTATAAACAAAAGCGATATCAACTTAAAATCGCACTAAATTTTGTTTATGTTTTGCGTATTCAGTTTGTATCGACATATCTCCGGGAGTACAAGAGCTGAATATCTGAAACTTCGTACTTCAGTAGAAAATGTGTGTCCGCTATTGTCTGCAAAGTTTCGGAGCACAATTCTCATAAATGTGGAAGTTATAAACAAAAGCGATATCAACTTAAAATCGCACTAAATTTTGTTGATGTTTTGCGTATTCAGTTTGTATCGACATATCTCCAGGAGTACAAGAGCTGAACTTCTGAAACTTGGTACTTCAGTAGAAAATGTGTGTCCGCTAATGTCGGCAAAGTTTCGGAGCACAATTCTTATAAATGTGGAAGTTATTAACACAAGCGATATACATTTTAAATCGCACTAAATTTTGTTGATGTTTTGCGTATTCAGTTTGTATCGACATATCTCCGGGAGTACAAGAGCTGAACTTCTGAAACTTCGTACTTCAGTAGAAAATGTGTGTCCGCTAATGTCTGCAAAGTTTCAGAGCACAATTCTTATAAATGTGGAAGTTATAAACAAAAGCGATATCAACTTAAAATCGCACTAAATTTTGTTGATGTTTTGCGTATTCAGTTTGTATCGACATATCTCCGGGAGTACAAGAGCTGAACTTCTGAAACTTGGTACTTCAGTAGAAAATGTGTGTCCGCTAATGTCTGCAAAGTTTCGGAGCCAATTCTTATAAATGTGGAAGTTATTAACAAAAGCGATATCAACTTTAAATCGCACTAAATTTTGTTTATGTTTTGCGTATTCAGTTTGTATCGACATATCTCCGGCAGTACAAAAGCTGAACTTCTGAAACTTCGTACTTCAGTAGAAAATGTGTGTCCGCTATTGTCTGCAAAGTTTCGGAGCACAATTCTTATAAATGTGGAAGTTATAAACAAAAGCGATATCAACTTAAAATCGCACTAAATTTTGTTGATGTTTTGCGTATTCAGTTAGTATCGACATATCTCCGAGAGTACAAGAGCTGAACTTCTGAAACTTGGTACTTCAGTAGAAAATGTGTGTCGGCTAATGTCTGCAAAGTTTCGTAGCACAATTCTCATAAATGTGGAAGTTATTAACACAAGCGATATACCTTTTAAATCGCACTAAATTTTGTTTATGTTTTGCGTATTCAGTTTGTATCGACATATCTCCGGGAGTACAAGAGCTGAACTTCTGAAACTGCGTACTTCAGTAGAAAATGTGTGTCCGCTATTGTCTGCAAAGATTCGGAGCACAATTCTCATAATGTGGAAGTTATAAACAAAAGCGATATCAACTTAAAATCGCACTAAATTTTGTTGATGTTTTGCGTATTCAGTTTGTATCGACATATCTCCGGGAGTACAAGAGCTGAACTTCTGAAACTTCGTACTTCAGTGGAAAATGTGTGTCGGCTAATGTCTGCAAAGTTTCGTAGCACAATTCTTATAAATGTGGAAGTTATTAACACAAGCGATATACCTTTTAAATCGCACTAAATTTTGTTGATGTTTTGCGTATTCAGTTTGTATCGACATATCTCCGGGAGTACAAGAGCTGAACTTCTGAAACTTGGTACTTCAGTAGAAAATGTGTGTCGGCTAATGTCTGCAAAGTTTCAGAGTACAATTCTTATAAATGTGGAAGTTATAAACTAAAGCGATATCAACTTAAAATCGCACTAAATTTTGTTGATGTTTTGCGTATTCAGTTTGTATCGACATATCTCCGGGAGTACAAGGGCTGAACTTCTGAAACTGCGTACTTCAGTAGAAAATGTGTGTCGGCTAATGTCTGCAAAGTTTCGGAGCACAATTCTTATAAATGTGGAAGTTATAAACAAAAGCGATATCAACTTAAAATCGCACTAAATTTTGTTGATGTTTTGCGTATTCAGTTTGTATCGACATATCTCCGGGAGTACAAGAGCTGAACTTCTGAAACTTCGTACTTCAGTAGAAAATGTGTGTCCGCTAATGTCTGCAAAGTTTCGTAGCACAATTCTTATAAATGTGGAAGTTATTAACACAAGCGATATACCTTTTAAATCGCACTAAATTTTGTTGATGTTTTGCGTATTCAGTTTGTATCGACATATCTCCGGGAGTACAAGAGCTGAACTTCTGAAACTTGGTACTTCAGTAGAAAATGTGTGTCCGCTAATGTCTGCAAAGTTTCGGAGCACAATTCTTATAAATGTGGAAGTTATTAACACAAGCGATATACCTTTTAAATCGCACTAAATTTTGTTGATGTTTTGCGTATTCAGTTTGTATCGACATATCTCCGGGAGTACAAAGGCTGAACTTCTGAAACTTGGTACTTCAGTAGAAAATGTGTGTCCGCTAATGTCTGCAAAGTTTCAGAGGACAATTCTTATAAATGTGGAAGTTATAAACTAAAGCGATATCAACTTAAAATCGCACTAAATTTTGTTGATGTTTTGCGTATTCAGTTTGTATCGACATATCTCCGGGAGTACAAGGGCTGAACTTCTGAAACTGCGTACTTCAGTAGAAAATGTGTGTCCGCTAATGTCTGCAAAGTTTCGGAGCACAATTCTTATAAATGTGGAAGTTATAAACAAAAGCGATATCAACTTAAAATCGCACTAAATTTTGTTGATGTTTTGCGTATTCAGTTTGTATCGACATATCTCCAGGAGTACAAGAGCTGAACTTCTGAAACTTGGTACTTCAGTAGAAAATGTGTGTCCGCTAATGTCTGCAAAGTTTCGGAGCACAATTCTTATAAATGTGGAAGTTATTAACACAAGCGATATACATTTTAAATCGCACTAAATTTTGTTGATGTTTTGCGTATTCAGTTTGTATCGACATATCTCCGGGAGTACAAGAGCTGAACTTCTGAAACTTGGTACTTCAGTAGAAAATGTGTGTCCGCTAATGTCTGCAAAGTTTCAGAGCACAATTCTTATAAATGTGGAAGTTATAAACAAAAGCGATATCAACTTAAAATCGCACTAAATTTTGTTGATGTTTTGCGTATTCAGTTTGTATCGACATATCTCCGGGAGTACAAGAGCTGAACTTCTGAAACTTGGTACTTCAGTAGAAAATGTGTGTCCGCTAATGTCTGCAAAGTTTCGGAGCCAATTCTTATAAATGTGGAAGTTATTAACAAAAGCGATATCAACTTTAAATCGCACTAAATTTTGTTTATGTTTTGCGTATTCAGTTTGTATCGACATATCTCCGGCAGTACAAAAGCTGAACTTCTGAAACTTCGTACTCCAGTAGAAAATGTGTGTCCGCTATCGTCTGCAAAGTTTCGGAGCACAATTCTTATAAATGTGGAAGTTATAAACAAAAGCGATATCAACTTAAAATCGCACTAAATTTTGTTGATGTTTTGCGTATTCAGTTTGTATCGACATATCTCCGAGAGTACAAGAGCTGAACTTCTGAAACTTGGTACTTCAGTTGAAAAAGTGTGTTGGCTAATGTCTGCAAAGTTTCGTAGCACAATTCTAATAAATGTGGAAGTTATTAACACAAGCGATATACCTTTTAAATCGCACTAAATTTTGTTTATGTTTTGCGTATTCAGTTTGTATCGACATATCTCCGTGAGTACAAGAGCTGAACTTCTGAAACTGCGTACTTCAGTAGAAAATGTGTGTCCGCTATTGTCTGCAAAGTTTCGAAACACAATTCTCATAATGTGGAAGTTATAAACAAAAGCGATATCAACTTAAAATCGCACTAAATTTTGTTGATGTTTTGCGTATTCAGTTTGTATCGACATATCTCCGGGAGTACAAGAGCTGAACTTCTGAAACTTCGTACTTCAGTGGAAAATGTGTGTCGGCTAATGTCTGCAAAGTTTCGTAGCACAATTCTTATAAATGTGGAAGTTATTAACACAAGCGATATACCTTTTAAATCGCACTAAATTTTGTTGATGTTTTGCGTATTCAGTTTGTATCGACATATCTCCGGGAGTACAAGAGCTGAACTTCTGAAACTTGGTACTTCAGTAGAAAATGTGTGTCCGCTAATGTCTGCAAAGTTTCAGAGGACAATTCTTATAAATGTGGAAGTTATAAACTAAAGCGATATCAACTTAAAATCGCACTAAATTTTGTTGATGTTTTGCGTATTCAGTTTGTATCGACATATCTCCGGGAGTACAAGGGCTGAACTTCTGAAAGTGCGTACTTCAGTAGAAAATGTGTGTCGGCTAATGTCTGCAAAGTTTCGGAGCACAATTCTTATAAATGTGGAAGTTATAAACAAAAGCGATATCAACTTAAAATCGCACTAAATTTTGTTGATGTTTTGCGTATTCAGTTTGTATCGACATATCTCCGGGAGTACAAGAGCTGAACTTCTGAAACTTCGTACTTCAGTAGAAAATGTGTGTCCGCTAATGTCTGCAAAAATTCGTAGCACAATTCTTATAAATGTGGAAGTTATTAACACAAGCGATATACCTTTTAAATCGCACTAAATTTTGTTGATGTTTTGCGTATTCAGTTTGTATCGACATATCTCCGGGAGTACAAGAGCTGAACTTCTGAAACTTGGTACTTCAGTAGAAAATATGTGTCCGCTAATGTCTGCAAAGTTTCAGAGCACAATTCTAATAAATGTGGAAGTTATAAACAAAAGCGATATCAACTTAAAATCGCACTAAATTTTGTTGATGTTTTGCGTATTCAGTTTGTATCGACATATCTCCGGGAGTACAAGGGCTGAACTTCTGAAACTTCGTACTTCAGTAGAAAATATGTGTCCACTATTGTCTGCAAAGTTTCGGAGCACATTTCTTATAAATGTGGAAGTTATAAACAAAAGCGATATCAACTTAAAATCGCACTAAATTTTGTTTATGTTTTGCGTATTCAGTTTGTATCGACATATCTCCGGGAGTACAAGAGCTGAATATCTGAAACTTCGTACTTCAGTAGAAAATGTGTGTCCGCTATTGTCTGCAAAGTTTCGGAGCACAATTCTCATAAATGTGGAAGTTATAAACAAAAGCGATATCAACTTAAAATCGCACTAAATTTTGTTGATGTTTTGCGTATTCAGTTTGTATCGACATATCTCCAGGAGTACAAGAGCTGAACTTCTGAAACTTGGTACTTCAGTAGAAAATGTGTGTCCGCTAATGTCTGCAAAGTTTCGGAGCACAATTCTTATAAATGTGGAAGTTATTAACACAAGCGATATACATTTTAAATCGCACTAAATTTTGTAGATGTTTTGCGTATTCAGTTTGTATCGACATATCTCCGGGAGTACAAGAGCTGAACTTCTGAAACTTGGTACTTCAGTAGAAAATGTGTGTCCGCTAATGTCTGCAAAGTTTCGGAGCACAATTCTTATAAATGTGGAAGTTATAAACAAAAGCGATATCAACTTAAAATCGCACTAAATTTTGTTGATGTTTTGCGTATTCAGTTTGTATCGACATATCTCCGGGAGTACAAGAGCTGAACTTCTGAAACTTGGTACTTCAGTAGAAAATGTGTGTCCGCTAATGTCTGCAAAGTTTCGGAGCCAATTCTTATAAATGTGGAAGTTATTAACAAAAGCGATATCAACTTTAAATCGCACTAAATTTTGTTTATGTTTTGCGTATTCAGTTTGTATCGACATATCTCCGGCAGTACAAAAGCTGAACTTCTGAAACTTCGTACTCCAGTAGAAAATGTGTGTCCGCTATTGTCTGCAAAGTTTCGGAGCACAATTCTTATAAATGTGGAAGTTATAAACAAAAGCGATATCAACTTAAAATCGCACTAAATTTTGTTGATGTTTGCGTATTCAGTTTGTATCGACATATCTCCGAGAGTACAAGAGCTGTACTTCTGAAACTTGGTACTTCAGTTGAAAAAGTGTGTTGGCTAATGTCTGCAAAGTTTCGTAGCACAATTCTCATAAATGTGGAAGTTATTAACACAAGCGATATACCTTTTAAATCGCACTAAATTTTGTTTATGTTTTGCGTATTCAGTTTGTATCGACATATCTCCGTGAGTACAAGAGCTGAACTTCTGAAACTGCGTACTTCAGTAGAAAATGTGTGTCCGCTATTGTCTGCAAAGTTGCGGAGCACAATTCTCATAATGTGGCAGTTATAAACAAAAGCGATATCAACTTAAAATCGCACTAAATTTTGTTGATGTTTTGCGTATTCAGTTTGTATCGACATATCTCCGGGAGTACAAGAGCTGAACTTCTGAAACTTCGTACTTCAGTGGAAAATGTGTGTCGGCTAATGTCTGCAAAGTTTCGTAGCACAATTCTTATAAATGTGGAAGTTATTAACACAAGCGATATACCTTTTAAATCGCACTAAATTTTGTTGATGTTTTGCGTATTCAGTTTGTATCGACATATCTCCGGGAGTACAAGAGCTGAACTTCTGAAACTTGGTACTTCAGTAGAAAATGTGTGTCCGCTAATGTCTGCAAAGTTTCAGAGGACAATTCTTATAAATGTGGAAGTTATAAACTAAAGCGATATCAACTTAAAATCGCACTAAATTTTGTTGATGTTTTGCGTATTCAGTTTGTATCGACATATCTCCGGGAGTACAAGGGCTGAACTTCTGAAACTGCGTACTTCAGTAGAAAATGTGTGTCGGCTAATGTCTGCAAAGTTTCGGAGCACAATTCTTATAAATGTGGAAGTTATAAACAAAAGCGATATCAACTTAAAATCGCACTAAATTTTGTTGATGTTTTGCGTATTCAGTTTGTATCGACATATCTCCGGGAGTACAAGAGCTGAACTTCTGAAACTTCGTACTTCAGTAGAAAATGTGTGTCCGCTAATGTCTGCAAAGTTTCGTAGCACAATTCTTATAAATGTGGAAGTTATTAACACAAGCGATATACCTTTTAAATCGCACTAAATTTTGTTGATGTTTTGCGTATTCAGTTTGTATCGACATATCTCCGGGAGTACAAGAGCTGAACTTCTGAAACTTGGTACTTCAGTAGAAAATGTGTGTCCGCTAATGTCTGCAAAGTTTCGGAGCACAATTCTTATAAATGTGGAAGTTATTAACACAAGCGATATACTTTTTAAATCGCACTAAATTTTGTTGATGTTTTGCGTATTCAGTTTGTATCGACATATCTCCGGGAGTACAAGAGCTGAACTTCTGAAACTTGGTACTTCAGTAGAAAATGTGTGTCCGCTAATGTCTGCAAAGTTTCAGAGGACAATTCTTATAAATGTGGAAGTTATAAACTAAAGCGATATCAACTTAAAATCGCACTAAATTTTGTTGATGTTTTGCGTATTCAGTTTGTATCGACATATCTCCGGGAGTACAAGAGCTGAACTTCTGAAACTTGGTACTTCAGTAGAAAATGTGTGTCCGCTAATGTCTGCAAAGTTTCGGAGCACAATTCTTATAAATGTGGAAGTTATAAACAAAAGCGATATCAACTTAAAATCGCACTAAATTTTGTTGATGTTTTGCGTATTCAGTTTGTATCGACATATCTCCGGGAGTACAAGAGCTGAACTTCTGAAACTTGGTACTTCAGTAGAAAATGTGTGTCCGCTAATGTCTGCAAAGTTTCAGAGCACAATTCTAATAAATGTGGAAGTTATAAACAAAAGCGATATCAACTTAAAATCGCACTAAATTTTGTTGATGTTTTGCGTATTCAGTTTGTATCGACATATCTCCGGGAGTACAAGGGCTGAACTTCTGAAACTTCGTACTTCAGTAGAAAATATGTGTCCACTATTGTCTGCAAAGTTTCGGAGCACATTTCTTATAAATGTGGAAGTTATAAACAAAAGCGATATCAACTTAAAATCGCACTAAATTTTGTTTATGTTTTGCGTATTCAGTTTGTATCGACATATCTCCGGGAGTACAAGAGCTAAATATCTGAAACTTCGTACTTCAGTAGAAAATGTGTGTCCGCTATTGTCTGCAAAGTTTCGGAGCACAATTCTCATAAATGTGGAAGTTATAAACAAAAGCGATATCAACTTAAAATCGCACTAAATTTTGTTGATGTTTTGCGTATTCAGTTTGTATCGACATATCACCAGGAGTACAAGACCTGAACTTCTGAAACTTGGTACTTCAGTAGAAAATGTGTGTCCGCTAATGTCTGCAAAGTTTCGGAGCACAATTCTTATAAATGTGGAAGTTATTAACACATACGATATACATTTTAAATCGCACTAAATTTTGTTGATGTTTTGCGTATTCAGTTTGTATCGACATATCTCCGGGAGTACAAGAGCTGAACTTCTGAAACTTGGTACTTCAGTAGAAAATGTGTGTCCGCTAATGTCTGCAAAGTTTCAGAGCAACATTCTTATAAATGTGGAAGTTATAAACAAAAGCGATATCAACTTAAAATCGCACTAAATTTTGTTGATGTTTTGCGTATTCAGTTTGTATCGACATATCTCCGGGAGTACAAGAGCTGAACTTCTAAAACTTGGTACTTCAGTAGAAAATGTGTGTCCGCTAATGTCTGCAAGGTTTCAGAGCACAATTCTAATAAATGTGGAAGTTATAAACAAAAGCGATATCAACTTAAAATCGCACTAAATTTTGTTGATGTTTTGCGTATTCAGTTTGTATCGACATATCTCCGGGAGTACAAGGGCTGAACTTCTGAAACTTCGTACTCTAGTAGAAAATATGTGTCCACTATTGTCTGCAAAGTTTCGGAGCACATTTCTTATAAATGTGGAAGTTATAAACAAAAGCGATATCAACTTAAAATCGCACTAAATTTTGTTTATGTTTTGCGTATTCAGTTTGTATCGACATATCTCCGGGAGTACAAGAGCTGAATATCTGAAACTTCGTACTTCAGTAGAAACTGTGTGTCCGCTATTGTCTGCAAAGTTTCGGAGCACAATTCTCATAAATGTGGAAGTTATAAACAAAAGCGATATCAACTTAAAATCGCACTAAATTTTGTTGATGTTTTGCGTATTCAGTTTGTATCGACATATCTCCAGGAGTACAAGAGCTGAACTTCTGAAACTTGGTACTTCAGTAGAAAATGTGTGTCCGCTAATGTCTGCAAAGTTTCGGAGCACAATTCTTATAAATGTGGAAGTTATTAACACAAGCGATATACATTTTAAATCGCACTAAATTTTGTTGATGTTTTGCGTATTCAGTTTGTATCGACATATCTCCGGAAGTACAAGAGCTGAACTTCTGAAACTTGGTACTTCAGTAGAAAATGTGTGTCCGCTAATGTCTGCAAAGTTTCAGAGCACAATTCTTATAAATGTGGAAGTTATAAACAAAAGCGATATCAACTTAAAATCGCACTAAATTTTGTTGATGTTTTGCGTATTCAGTTTGTATCGACATATCTCCGGGAGTACAAGAGCTGAACTTCTGAAACTTGGTACTTCAGTAGAAAATGTGTGTCCGCTAATGTCTGCAAAGTTTCGGAGCCAATTCTTATAAATGTGGAAGTTATTAACAAAAGCGATATCAACTTTAAATCGCACTAAATTTTGTTTATGTTTTGCGTATTCAGTTTGTATCGACATATCTCCGGCAGTACAAAAGCTGAACTTCTGAAACTTCGTACTTCAGTAGAAAATGTGTGTCCGCTATTGTCTGCAAAGTTTCGGAGCACAATTCTTATAAATGTGGAAGTTATAAACAAAAGCGATATCAACTTAAAATCGCACTAAATTTTGTTGATGTTTTGCGTATTCAGTTTGTATCGACATATCTCCGAGAGTACAAGAGCTGAACTTCTGAAACTTGGTACTTCAGTTGAAAAAGTGTGTTGGCTAATGTCTGCAAAGTTTCGTAGCACAATTCTCATAAATGTGGAAGTTATTAACACAAGCGATATACCTTTTAAATCGCACTAAATTTTGTTTATGTTTTGCGTATTAAGTTTGTATCGACATATCTCCGGGAGTACAAGAGCTGAACTTCTGAAACTGCGTACTTCAGTAGAAAATGTGTGTCCGCTATTGTCTGCAAAGTTTCGGAGCACAATTCTCATAATGTGGAAGTTATAAACAAAAGCGATATCAACTTAAAATCGCACTAAATTTTGTTGATGTTTTGCGTATTCAGTTTGTATCGACATATCTCCGGGAGTACAAGAGCTGAACTTCTGAAACTTCGTACTTCAGTGGAAAATGTGTGTCGGCTAATGTCTGCAAAGTTTCGTAGCACAATTCTTATAAATGTGGAAGTTATTAACACAAGCGATATACATTTTAAATCGCACTAAATTTTGTTGATGTTTTGCGTATTCAGTTTGTATCGACATATCTCCGGGAGTACAAGAGCTGAACTTCTGAAACTTGGTACTTCAGTAGAAAATGTGTGTCCGCTAATGTCTGCAAAGTTTAAGAGGACAATTCTTATAAATGTGGAAGTTATAAACTAAAGCGATATCAACTTAAAATCGCACTAAATTTTGTTGATGTTTTGCGTATTCAGTTTGTATCGACATATCTCCGGGAGTACAAGGGCTGAACTTCTGAAACTGCGTACTTCAGTAGAAAATGTGTGTCGCCTAATGTCTGCAAAGTTTCGGAGCACAATTCTTATAAATGTGGAAGTTATAAACAAAAGCGATATCAACTTAAAATCGCACTAAATTTTGTTGATGTTTTGCGTATTCAGTTTGTATCGACATATCTCCGGGAGTACAAGAGCTGAACTTCTGAAACTTCGTACTTCAGTAGAAAATGTGTGTCCGCTAATGTCTGCAAAGTTTCGTAGCACAATTCTTATAAATGTGGAAGTTATTAACACAAGCGATATACCTTTTAAATCGCACTAAATTTTGTTGATGTTTGACGTATTCAGTTTGTATCGACATATCTCCGGGAGTACAAGAGCTGAACTTCTGAAACTTGGTACTTCAGTAGAAAATGTGTGTCCGCTAATGTCTGCAAAGTTTCGGAGCACAATTCTTATACATGTGGAAGTTATTAACACAAGCGATATACCTTTTAAATCGCACTAAATTTTGTTGATGTTTTGCGTATTCAGTTTGTATCGACATATCTCCGGGAGTACAAAGGCTGAACTTCTGAAACTTGGTACTTCAGTAGAAAATGTGTGTCCGCTAATGTCTGCAAAGTTTCAGAGCACAATTCTTATAAATGTGGAAGTTATAAACAAAAGCGATATCAACTTAAAATCGCACTAAATTTTGTTGATGTTTTGCGTATTCAGTTTGTATCGACATATCTCCGGGAGTACAAGAGCTGAACTTCTGAAACTCGGTACTTCAGGCGAATATGTATTACCGCTGTTGTCTGCAAAGTTTCGTAGCACAATTCTTATAAATGTGGAAGTTATTAACACAAGCGATATACCTTTTAAATCGCACTAAATTTTGTTGATGTTTTGCGTATTCAGTTTGTATCGACATATCTCCGGGAGTACAAGAGCTGAACTTCTGAAACTTGGTACCTCAGTAGAAAATGTGTGTCCGCTAATGTCTGCAAAGTTTCAGAGCACAATTCTTATAAATGTGGAAGTTATAAACAAAAGCGATATCAACTTAAAATCGCACTAAATTTTGTTGATGTTTTGCGTATTCAGTTTGTATCGACATATCTCCGGGAGTACAAGAGCTGAACTTCTGAAACTTGGTACTTCAGTAGAAAATGTGTGTCCGCTAATGTCTGCAAAGTTTCGGAGCACAATTCTTATAAATGTGGAAGTTATTAACACAAGCGATATACCTTTTAAATCGCACTAAATTTTGTGTATGTTTTGCGTATTCAGTTTGTATCGACATATCTCCGGGAGTACAAGAGCTGAACTTCTGAAACTTGGTACTTCAGTAGATCATGTGTGTCCGCTAATGTCTGCAAAGTTTCAGAGCACAATTCTTATAAATGTGGAAGTTATAAACAAAAGCGATATCAACTTAAAATCGCACTAAATTTTGTTGATGTTTTGCGTATTCAGTTTGTATCGACATATCTCCGGGAGTACAAGAGCTGAACTTCTGACTCTTGGTAGTTCAGTAGAAAATGTGTGTCCGCTAATGTTTGCAAAGTTTCGGAGCACAATTCTTATAAATGTGGAAGTTATTAACACAAGCGATATACCTTTTAAATCGCACTAAATTTTGTTGATGTTTTGCGTATTCAGTTTGTATCGACATATCTCCGGGAGTACAAGAGCTGAACTTCTGAAACTTGGTACTTCAGTAGAAAATGTGTGTCTGCTATTGCCTGCAAAGTTTCGGAGCACAATTCTCATAAATGTGGAAGTTATAAACAAAAGCGATATCAACTTAAAATCGCACTAAATTTTGTTGATGTTTTGCGTATTCAGTTTGTATCGACATATCTCCGGGAGTACAAGAGCTGAACTTCTGAAACTTGGTACTTCAGTAGAAAATGTGTGTCCGCTAATGTCTGCAAAGTTTCGGAGCACAATTCTTATAAATGTGGAAGTTATTAACACAAGCGATATACCTTTTAAATCGCACTAAATTTTGTTGATGTTTTGCGTATTCAGTTTGTATCGACATATCTCCGGGAGTACAAGAGCTGAACTTCTGAAACTTGGTACTTCAGTAGAAAATGTGTGTCCGCTAATGTCTGCAAAGTTTCGTAGCACAATTCTTATAAATGTGGAAGTTATAAACAAAAGCGATATCAACTTAAAATCGCACTAAATTTTGTTGATGTTTTGCGTATTCAGTTTGTATCGACATATCTCCGGGAGTACAAGAGCTGAACTTCTGAAACTTGGTACTTCAGTAGAAAATGTGTGTCCGCTAATGTCTGCAAAGTTTCGGAGCACAATTCTTATAAATGTGGAAGTTATTAACACAAGCGATATACCTTTTAAATCGCACTAAATTTTGTTGATGTTTTGCGTATTCAGTTTGTATCGACATATCTCCGGGAGTACAAGAGCTGAACTTCTGAAACTTGGTACTTCAGTAGAAAATGTGTGTCCGCTAATGTCTGCAAAGTTTCAGAGCACAATTCTTATAAATGTGGAAGTTATAAACAAAAGCGATATCAACTTAAAATCGCACTAAATTTTGTTGATGTTTTGCGTATTCAGTTTGTATCGACATATCTCCGGGAGTACAAGAGCTGAACTTCTGAAACTTGGTACTTCAGGCGAATATGTATTACCGCTGTTGTCTGCAAAGTTTCGGAGCACAATTCTTATAAATGTGGAAGTTATTAACACAAGCGATATACCTTTTAAATCGCACTAAATTTTGTTGATGTTTTGCGTATTCAGTTTGTATCGACATATCTCCGGGAGTACAAAAGCTGAACTTCTGAAACTTCGTACTTCAGTAGAAAATGTGTGTCCGCTATTGTCTGCAAAGTTTCGGAGCACAATTCTTATAAATGTGGAAGTTATAAAGAAAAGCGATATCAACTTAAAATCGCACTAAATTTTGTTGATGTTTTGCGTATTCAGTTTGTATCGACATATCTCCGAGAGTACAAGAGCTGAACTTCTGAAACTTGGTACTTCAGTTGAAAAAGTGTGTTGGCTAATGTCTGCAAAGTTTCGTAGCACAATTCTTATAAATGTGGAAGTTATTAACACAAGCGATATACCTTTTAAATCGCACTAAATTTTGTTGATGTTTTGCGTATTCAGTTTGTATCGACATATCTCCGGGAGTACAAGAGCTGAACTTCTGAAACTTGGTACTTCAGTAGAAAATGTGTGTCCGCTATTGCCTGCAAAGTTTCGGAGCACAATTCTCATAAATGTGGAAGTTATTAACAAAAGCGATATCAACTTAAAATCGCACTAAATTTTGTTGATGTTTTGCGTATTCAGTTTGTATCGACATATCTCCGGGAGTACAAGAGCTGAACTTCTGAAACTTAGTACTTCAGTAGAAAATGTGTGTCCGCTAATGTCTGCAAAGTTTCGGAGCACAATTCTGATAAATGTGGAAGTATATTAACACAAGCGATATACCTTTTAAATCGCACTAAATTTTGTTGATGTTTTGCGTATTCAGTTTGTATCGACATATCTCCGGGAGTACAAGAGCTGAACTTCTTAAACTTGGTACCTCAGTAGAAAATGTGTGTCCGCTAATGTCTGCAAAGTTTCAGAGCACAATTCTTATAAATGTGGAAGTTATAAACAAAAGCGATATCAACTTAAAATCGCACTAAATTTTGTTGATGTTTTGCGTATTCAGTTTGTATCGACATATCTTCGGGAGTACAAGAGCTGAACTTCTGAAACTTGGTACTTCAGGCGAATATGTATTACCGCTGTTGTCTGCAAAGTTTCCTAGCACAATTCTTATAAATGTGGAAGTTATTAACACAAGCGATATACCTTTTAAATCGCACTAAATTTTGTTGATGTTTTGCGTATTCAGTTTGTATCGACATATCTCCGGGAGTACAAGAGCTGAACTTCTGAAACTTGGTACTTCAGTAGAAAATGTGTGTCCGCTATTGCCTGCAAAGTTTCGGAGCACAATTCTCATAAATGTGGAAGTTATTAACAAAAGCGATATCAACTTAAAATCGCACTAAATTTTGTTGATGTTTTGCGTATTCAGTTTGTATCGACATATCTCCGGGAGTACAAGAGCTGAACTTCTGAAACTTAGTACTTCAGTAGAAAATGTGTGTCCGCTAATGTCTGCAAAGTTTCGGAGCACAATTCTGATAAATGTGGAAGTATATTAACACAAGCGATATACCTTTTAAATCGCACTAAATTTTGTTGATGTTTTGCGTATTCAGTTTGTATCGACATATCTCCGGGAGTACAAGAGCTGAACTTCTTAAACTTGGTACCTCAGTAGAAAATGTGTGTCCGCTAATGTCTGCAAAGTTTCAGAGCACAATTCTTATAAATGTGGAAGTTATAAACAAAAGCGATATCAACTTAAAATCGCACTAAATTTTGTTGATGTTTTGCGTATTCAGTTTGTATCGACATATCTTCGGGAGTACAAGAGCTGAACTTCTGAAACTTGGTACTTCAGGCGAATATGTATTACCGCTGTTGTCTGCAAAGTTTCCTAGCACAATTCTTATAAATGTGGAAGTTATTAACACAAGCGATATACCTTTTAAATCGCACTAAATTTTGTTGATGTTTTGCGTATTCAGTTTGTATCGACATATCTCCGGGAGTACAAGAGCTGAACTTCTGAAACTTGGTACTTCAGTAGAAAATGTGTGTCCGCTAATGTCTGCAAAGTTTCAGAGCACAATTCTTATAAATGTGGAAGTTATAAACAAAAGCGATATCAACTTAAAATCGCACTAAATTTTGTTGATGTTTTGCGTATTCAGTTTGTATCGACATATCTCCGGGAGTACAAGGGCTGAACTTCTGAAACTTCGTACTTCAGTAGAAAATATGTGTCCACTATTGTCTGCAAAGTTTCGGAGCACAATTCTTATAAATGTGGAAGTTATAAACAAAAGCGATATCAACTTAAAATCGCACTAAATTTTGTTTATGTTTTGCGTATTCAGTTTGTATCAACATATCTCCGGGAGAACAAGAGCTGAACTTCTGCAACTTCGTACTTCAGTAGAAAATGTGTGTCCGCTATTGTCTGCAAAGTTTCGGAGCACAATTCTCATAAATGTGGAAGTTATAAACAAAAGCGATATCAACTTAAAATCGCACTAAATTTTGTTGATGTTTTGCGTATTCAGTTTGTATCGACATATCTCCGGGAGTACAAGAGCTGAACTTCTGAAACTTGGTACTTCAGTAGAAAATGTGTGTCCGCTAATGTCTGCAAAGTTTCGGAGCACAATTCTTATAAATGTGGAAGTTATTAACACAAGCGATATACCTTTTAAATCGCACTAAATGTTGTTGATGTTTTGCGTATTCAGTTTGTATCGACATATCTCCGGGAGTACAAGAGCTGAACTTCTGAAACTTGGTACTTCAGTAGAAAATGTGTGTCCGCTAATGTCTGCAAAGTTTCGTAGCACAATTCTTATAAATGTGGAAGTTATAAACAAAAGCGATATCAACTTAAAATCGCACTAAATTTTGTTGATGTTTTGCGTATTCAGTTTGTATCGACATATCTCCGGGAGTACAAGAGCTGAACTTCTGAAACTTGGTACTTCAGGCGAATATGTATTACCGCTGTTGTCTGCAAAGTTTCGTAGCACAATGCTTATAAATGTGGAAGTTATGAACACAAGCGATATACCTTTTAAATCGCACTAAATTTTGTTGATGTTTTGCGTATTCAGTTTGTATCGACATATCTCCGGGAGTACAAGAGCTGAACTTCTGAAACTTGGTACTTCAGTAGGAAATGTGTGTCCGCTAATGTCTGCAAAGTTTCGGAGCACAATTCTTATAAATGTGGAAGTTATTAACACAAGCGATATACCTTTTAAATCGCACTAAATTTTGTTGATGTTTTGCGTATTCAGTTTGTATCGACATATCTCCGGGAGTACAAGAGCTGAACTTCTGAAACTTGGTACTTCAGTAGAAAATGTGTGTCCGCTATTGCCTGCAAAGTTTCGGAGCACAATTCTCATAAATGTGGAAGTTATTAACAAAAGCGATATCAACTTAAAATCGCACTAAATTTTGTTGATGTTTTGCGTATTCAGTTTGTATCGACATATCTCCGGGAGTACAAGAGCTGAACTTCTGAAACTTGGTACTTCAGTAGAAAATGTGTGTCCGCTAATCTCTGCAAAGTTTCGGAGCACAATTCTGATAAATGTGGAAGTATATTAACACAAGCGATATACCTTTTAAATCGCACTAAATTTTGTTGATGTTTTGCGTATTCAGTTTGTATCGACATATCTCCGGGAGTACAAGAGCTGAACTTCTGAAACTTGGTACTTCAGTAGAAAATGTGTGTCCGCTAATGTCTGCAAAGTTTCAGAGCACAATTCTTATAAATGTGGAAGTTATAAACAAAAGCGATATCAACTTAAAATCGCACTAAATTTTGTTGATGTTTTGCGTATTCAGTTTGTATCGACATATCTCCGGGAGTACAAGAGCTGAACTTCTGAAACTTGGTACTTCAGGCGAATATGTATTACCGCTGTTGTCTGCAAAGTTTCGTAGCACAATTCTTATAAATGTGGAAGTTATTAACACAAGCGATATACCTTTTAAATCGCACTAAATTTTGTTGATGTTTTGCGTATTCAGTTTGTATCGACATATCTCCGGGAGTACAAGAGCTGAACTTCTGAAACTTGGTACTTCAGTAGAAAATGTGTGTCCGCTAATGTCTGCAAAGTTTCAGAGCACAATTCTTATAAATGTGGAAGTTATAAACAAAAGCGATATCAACTTAAAATCGCACTAAATTTTGTTGATGTTTTGCGTATTCAGTTTGTATCGACATATCTCCGGGAGTACAAGGGCTGAACTTCTGAAACTTCGTACTTCAGTAGAAAATATGTGTCCACTATTGTCTGCAAAGTTTCGGAGCACAATTCTTATAAATGTGGAAGTTATAAACAAAAGCGATATCAACTTAAAATCGCACTAAATTTTGTTTATGTTTTGCGTATTCAGTTTGTATCAACATATCTCCGGGAGAACAAGAGCTGAACTTCTGCAACTTCGTACTTCAGTAGAAAATGTGTGTCCGCTATTGTCTGCAAAGTTTCGGAGCACAATTCTCATAAATGTGGAAGTTATAAACAAAAGCGATATCAACTTAAAATCGCACTAAATTTTGTTGATGTTTTGCGTATTCAGTTTGTATCGACATATCTCCGGGAGTACAAGAGCTGAACTTCTGAAACTTCGTACTTCAGTAGAAAATGTGTGTCCGCTAATGTCTGCAAAGTTTCGGAGCACAATTCTTATAAATGTGGAAGTTATTAACACAAGCGATATACATTTATAATCGCACTAAATTTTGTTGATGTTTTGCGTATTCAGTTTGTATCGACATATCTCCGGGAGTACAAGAGCTGAACTTCTGAAACTTGGTACTTCAGTAGAAAATGTGTGTCCGCTAATGTCTGCAAAGTTTCAGAGCACAATTCTTATAAATGTGGAAGTTATAAACAAAAGCGATATCAACTTAAAATCGCACTAAATTTTGTTGATGTTTTGCGTATTCAGTTTGTATCGACATATCTCCGGGAGTACAAGAGCTGAACTTCTGAAACTTGGTACTTCAGTAGAAAATGTTTGTCCGCTAATGTCTGCAAAGTTTCGGAGCACAATTCTTATAAATGTGGAAGTTATTAACAAAAGCGATATCAACTTTAAATCGCACTAAATTTTGTTTATGTTTTGCGTATTCAGTTTGTATCGACATATCTCCGGGAGTACAAAAGCTGAACTTCTGAAACTTCGTACTTCAGTAGAAAATGTGTGTCCGCTATTGTCTGCAAATTTTCGGAGCACAATTCTTATAAATGTGGAAGTTATAAAGAAAAGCGATATCAACTTAAAATCGCACTAAATTTTGTTGATGTTTTGCGTATTCAGTTTGTATCGACATATCTCCGAGAGTACAAGAGCTGAACTTCTGAAACTTGGTACTTCAGTTGAAAAAGTGTGTTGGCTAATGTCTGCAAAGTTTCGTAGCACAATTCTTATAAATGTGGAAGTTATTAACACAAGCGATATACCTTTTAAATCGCACTAAATTTTGTTGATGTTTTGCGTATTCAGTTTGTATCGACATATCTCCGGGAGTACAAGAGCTGAACTTCTGAAACTTGGTACTTCAGTAGAAAATGTGTGTCCGCTATTGCCTGCAAAGTTTCGGAGCACAATTCTCATAAATGTGGAAGTTATTAACAAAAGCGATATCAACTTAAAATCGCACTAAATTTTGTTGATGTTTTGCGTATTCAGTTTGTATCGACATATCTCCGGGAGTACAAGAGCTGAACTTCTGAAACTTGGTACTTCAGTAGAAAATGTGTGTCCGCTAATGTCTGCAAAGTTTCGGAGCACAATTCTGATAAATGTGGAAGTATATTAACACAAGCGATATACCTTTTAAATCGCACTAAATTTTGTTGATGTTTTGCGTATTCAGTTTGTATCGACATATCTCCGGGAGTACAAGAGCTGAACTTCTGAAACTTGGTACTTCAGTAGAAAATGTGTGTCCGCTAATGTCTGCAAAGTTTCAGAGCACAATTCTTATAAATGTGGAAGTTATAAACAAAAGCGATATCAACTTAAAATCGCACTAAATTTTGTTGATGTTTTGCGTATTCAGTTTGTATCGACATATCTCCGGGAGTACAAGAGCTGAACTTCTGAAACTTGGTACTTCAGGCGAATATGTATTACCGCTGTTGTCTGCAAAGTTTCCTAGCACAATTCTTATAAATGTGGAAGTTATTAACACAAGCGATATACCTTTTAAATCGCACTAAATTTTGTTGATGTTTTGCGTATTCAGTTTGTATCGACATATCTCCGGGAGTACAAGAGCTGAACTTCTGAAACTTGGTACTTCAGTAGAAAATGTGTGTCCGCTAATGTCTGCAAAGTTTCAGAGCACAATTCTTATAAATGTGGAAGTTATAAACAAAAGCGATATCAACTTAAAATCGCACTAAATTTTGTTGATGTTTTGCGTATTCAGTTTGTATCGACATATCTCCGGGAGTACAAGGGCTGAACTTCTGAAACTTTGTACTTCAGTAGAAAATATGTGTCCACTATTGTCTGCAAAGTTTCGGAGCACAATTCTTATAAATGTGGAAGTTATAAACAAAAGCGATATCAACTTAAAATCGCACTAAATTTTGTTTATGTTTTGCGTATTCAGTTTGTATCAACATATCTCCGGGAGAACAAGAGCTGAACTTCTGCAACTTCGTACTTCAGTAGAAAATGTGTGTCCGCTATTGTCTGCAAAGTTTCGGAGCACAATTCTCATAAATGTGGAAGTTATAAACAAAAGCGATATCAACTTAAAATCGCACTAAATTTTGTTGATGTTTTGCGTATTCAGTTTGTATCGACATATCTCCGGGAGTACAAGAGCTGAACTTCTGAAACTTGGTACTTCAGTAGAAAATGTGTGTCCGCTAATGTCTGCAAAGTTTCGGAGCACAATTCTTATAAATGTGGAAGTTATTAACACAAGCGATATACCTTTTAAATCGCACTAAATGTTGTTGATGTTTTGCGTATTCAGTTTGTATCGACATATCTCCGGGAGTACAAGAGCTGAACTTCTGAAACTTGGTACTTCAGTAGAAAATGTGTGTCCGCTAATGTCTGCAAAGTTTCGTAGCACAATTCTTATAAATGTGGAAGTTATAAACAAAAGCGATATCAACTTAAAATCGCACTAAATTTTGTTGATGTTTTGCGTATTCAGTTTGTATCGACATATCTCCGGGAGTACAAGAGCTGAACTTCTGAAACTTGGTACTTCAGGCGAATATGTATTACCGCTGTTGTCTGCAAAGTTTCGTAGCACAATGCTTATAAATGTGGAAGTTATGAACACAAGCGATATACCTTTTAAATCGCACTAAATTTTGTTGATGTTTTGCGTATTCAGTTTGTATCGACATATCTCCGGGAGTACAAAAGCTGAACTTCTGAAACTTCGTACTTCAGTAGAAAATGTGTGTCCGCTATTGTCTGCAAAGTTTCGGAGCACAATTCTTATAAATGTGGAAGTTATAAACAAAAGCGATATCAACTTAAAATCGCACTAAATTTTGTTGATGTTTTGCGTATTCAGTTTGTATCGACATATCTCCGGGAGTACAAGAGCTGAACTTCTGAAACTTGGTACTTCAGGCGAATATGTATTACCGCTGTTGTCTGCAAAGTTTCCTAGCACAATTCTTATAAATGTGGAAGTTATTAACACAAGCGATATACCTTTTAAATCGCACTAAATTTTGTTGATGTTTTGCGTATTCAGTTTGTATCGACATATCTCCGGGAGTACAAGAGCTGAACTTCTGAAACTTGGTACTTCAGTAGAAAATGTGTGTCCGCTAATGTCTGCAAAGTTTCAGAGCACAATTCTTATAAATGTGGAAGTTATAAACAAAAGCGATATCAACTTAAAATCGCACTAAATTTTGTTGATGTTTTGCGTATTCAGTTTGTATCGACATATCTCCGGGAGTACAAGGGCTGAACTTCTGAAACTTCGTACTTCAGTAGAAAATATGTGTCCACTATTGTCTGAAAAGTTTCGGAGCACAATTCTTATAAATGTGGAAGTTATAAACAAAAGCGATATCAACTTAAAATCGCACTAAATTATGTTTATGTTTTGCGTATTCAGTTTGTATCAACATATCTCCGGGAGAACAAGAGCTGAACTTCTGCAACTTCGTACTTCAGTAGAAAATGTGTGTCCGCTATTGTCTGCAAAGTTTCGGAGCACAATTCTCATAAATGTGGAAGTTATAAACAAAAGCGATATCAACTTAAAATCGCACTAAATTTTGTTGATGTTTTGCGTATTCAGTTTGTATCGACATATCTCCGGGAGTACAAGAGCTGAACTTCTGAAACTTGGTACTTCAGTAGAAAATGTGTGTCCGCTAATGTCTGCAAAGTTTCGGAGCACAATTCTTATAAATGTGTAAGTTATTAACACAAGCGATATACATTTTAAATCGCACTAAATTTTGTTGATGTTTTGCGTATTCAGTTTGTATCGACATATCTCCGGGAGTACAAGAGCTGAACTTCTGAAACTTGGTACTTCAGTAGAAAATGTGTGTCCGCTAATGTCTGCAAAGTTTCAGAGCACAATTCTTATAAATGTGGAAGTTATAAACAAAAGCGATATCAACTTAAAATCGCACTAAATTTTGTTGATGTTTTGCGTATTCAGTTTGTATCGACATATCTCCGGGAGTACAAGAGCTGAACTTCTGAAACTTGGTACTTCAGTAGAAAATGTGTGTCCGCTAATGTCTGCAAAGTTTCGGAGCACAATTCTTATAAATGTGGAAGTTATTAACAAAAGCGATATCAACTTTAAATCGCACTAAATTTTGTTTATGTTTTGCGTATTCAGTTTGTATCGACATATCTCCGGGAGTACAAGGGCTGAACTTCTGAAACTTCGTACTTCAGTAGAAAATGTGTGTCCGCTATTGTCTGCAAAGTTTCGGAGCACAATTCTTATAAATGTGGAAGTTATAAACAAAAGCGATATCAACTTAAAATCGCACTAAATTTTGTTGATGTTTTGCGTATTCAGTTTGTATCGACATATCTCCGAGAGTACAAGAGCTGAACTTCTGAAACTTGGTACTTCAGTTGAAAAAGTGTGTTGGCTAAAGACTGCAAAGTTTCGTAGCACAATTCTTATAAATGTGGAAGTTATTAACACAAGCGATATACCTTTTAAATCGCACTAAATTTTGTTGATGTTTTGCGTATTCAGTTTGTATCGACATATCTCCGGGAGTACAAGAGCTTAACTTCTGAAACTTGGTACTTCAGTAGAAAATGTGTGTCCGCTAATGTCTGCAAAGTTTCAGAGCACAATTCTTATAAATGTGGAAGTTATAAACAAAAGCGATATCAACTTAAAATCGCACTAAATTTTGTTGATGTTTTGCGTATTCAGTTTGTATCGACATATCTCCGGGAGTACAAGAGCTGAACTTCTGAAACTTGGTACTTCAGGCGAATATGTATTACCGCTGTTGTCTGCAAAGTTTCGTAGCACAATTCTTATAAATGTGGAAGTTATTAACACAAGCGATATACCTTTTAAATCGCACTAAATTTTGTTGCTGTTTTGCGTATTCAGTTTGTATCGACATATCTCCGGGAGTACAAAAGCTGAACTTCTGAAACTTCGTACTTCAGTAGAAAATGTGTGTCCGCTATTGTCTGCAAAGTTTCGGAGCACAATTCTTATAAATGTGGAAGTTATAAAGAAAAGCGATATCAACTTAAAATCGCACTAAATTTTGTTGATGTTTTGCGTATTCAGTTTGTATCGACATATCTCCGAGAGTACAAGAGCTGAACTTCTGAAACTTGGTACTTCAGTTGAAAAAGTGTGTTGGCTAATGTCTGCAAAGTTTCGTAGCACAATTCTTATAAATGTGGAAGTTATTAACACAAGCGATATACCTTTTAAATCGCACTAAATTTTGTTGATGTTTTGCGTATTCAGTTTGTATCGACATATCTCCGGGAGTACAAGAGCTGAACTTCTGAAACTTGGTACTTCAGTAGAAAATGTGTGTCCGCTATTGCCTGCAAAGTTTCGGAGCACAATTCTCATAAATGTGGAAGTTATAAACAAAAGCGATATCAACTTAAAATCGCACTAAATTTTGTTGATGTTTTGCGTATTCAGTTTGTATCGACATATCTCCGGGAGTACAAGAGCTGAACTTCTGAAACTTGGTACTTCAGTAGAAAATGTGTGTCCGCTAATGTCTGCAAAGTTTCGGAGCACAATTCTTATAAATGTGGAAGTATATTAACACAAGCGATATACCTTTTAAATCGCACTAAATTTTGTTGATGTTTTGCGTATTCAGTTTGTATCGACATATCTCCGGGAGTACAAGAGCTGAACTTCTGAAACTTCGTACTTCAGTAGAAAATGTGTGTCCGCTAATGTCTGCAAAGTTTCAGAGCACAATTCTTATAAATGTGGAAGTTATAAACAAAAGCGATATCAACTTAAAATCGCACTAAATTTTGTTGATGTTTTGCGTATTCAGTTTGTATCGACATATCTCCGGAAGTACAAGAGCTGAACTTCTGAAACTTGGTACTTCAGGCGAATATGTATTACCGCTGTTGTCTGCAAAGTTTCCTAGCACAATTCTTATAAATGTGGAAGTTATTAACACAAGCGATATACCTTTTAAATCGCACTAAATTTTGTTGATGTTTTGCGTATTCAGTTTGTATCGACATATCTCCGGGAGTACAAGAGCTGAACTTCTGAAACTTGGTACTTCAGTAGAAAATATGTGTCCGCTAATGTCTGCAAAGTTTCAGAGCACAATTCTTATAAATGTGGAAGTTATAAACAAAAGCGATATCAACTTAAAATCGCACTAAATTTTGTTGATGTTTTGCGTATTCAGTTTGTATCGACATATCTCCGGGAGTACAAGGGCTGAACTTCTGAAACTTCGTACTTCAGTAGAAAATATGTGTCCACTATTGTCTGCAAAGTTTCGGAGCACAATTCTTATAAATGTGGAAGTTATAAACAAAAGCGATATCAACTTAAAATCGCACTAAATTTTGTTTATGTTTTGCGTATTCAGTTTGTATCGACATATCTCCGGGAGTACAAGAGCTGAACTTCTGAAACTTCGTACTTCAGTAGAAACTGTGTGTCCGCTATTGTCTGCAAAGTTTCGGAGCACAATTCTCATAAATGTGGACGTTATAAACAAAAGCGATATCAACTTAAAATCGCACTAAATTTTGTTGATGTTTTGCGTATTCAGTTTGTATCGACATATCTCCGGGAGTACAAGAGCTGAACTTCTGAAACTTGGTACTTCAGTTGAAAAAGTGTGTTGGCTAATGTCTGCAAAGTTTCGTAGCACAATTCTTATAAATGTGGAAGTTATTAACACAAGCGATATACCTTTTAAATCGCACTAAATTTTGTTGATGTTTTGCGTATTCAGTTTGTATCGACATATCTCCGGGAGTACAAGAGCTGAACTTCTGAAACTTGGTACTTCAGTAGAAAATGTGTGTCCGCTAATGTCTGCAAAGTTTCGGAGCACAATTCTTATAAATGTGGAAGTTATTAACAAAAGCGATATCAACTTAAAATCGCACTAAATTTTGTTGATGTTTTGCGTATTCAGTTTGTATCGACATATCTCCGAGAGTACAAGAGCTGAACTTCTGAAACTTGGTACTTCAGTTGAAAAAGTGTGTTGGCTAATGTCTGCAAAGTTTCGTAGCACAATTCTTATACATGTGGAAGTTATTAACACAAGCGATATACCTTTTAAATCGCACTAAATTTTGTTGATGTTTTGCGTATTCAGTTTGTATCGACATATCTCCGGGAGTACAAGAGCTGAACTTCTGAAACTTGGTACTTCAGTAGAAAATGTGTGTCCGCTAATGTCTGCAAAGTTTCGGAGCACAATTCTTATAAATGTGGAAGTTATTAACAAAAGCGATATCAACTTTAAATCGCACTAAATTTTGTTTATGTTTTGCGTATTCAGTTTGTATCGACATATCTCCGGGAGTACAAAAGCTGAACTTCTGAAACTTCGTACTTCAGTAGAAAATGTGTGTCCGCTATTGTCTGCAAAGTTTCGGAGCACAATTCTTATAAATGTGGAAGTTATAAACAAAAGCGATGTCAACTTAAAATCGCACTAAATTTTGTTGATGTTTTGCGTATTCAGTTTGTATCGACATATCTCCGAGAGTACAAGAGCTGAACTTCTGAAACTTGGTACTTCAGTTGAAAAAGTGTGTTGGCTAATGTCTGCAAAGTTTCGTAGCACAATTCTTATAAATGTGGAAGTTATTAACACAAGCGATATACCTTTTAAATCGCACTAAATTTTGTTGATGTTTTGCGTATTCAGTTTGTATCGACATATCTCCGGGAGTACAAGAGCTGAACTTCTGAAACTTGGTACTTCAGTAGAAAATGTGTGTCCGCTAATGTCTGCAAAGTTTCAGAGCACAATTCTTATAAATGTGGAAGTTATAAACAAAAGCGATATCAACTTAAAATCGCACTAAATTTTGTTGATGTTTTGCGTATTCAGTTTGTATCGACATATCTCCGGGAGTACAAGAGCTGAACTTCTGAAACTTGGTACTTCAGGCGAATATGTATTACCGCTGTTGTCTGCAAAGTTTCGTAGCACAATTCTTATAAATGTGGAAGTTATTAACACAAGCGATATACCTTTTAAATCGCACTAAATTTTGTTGATGTTTTGCGTATTCAGTTTGTATCGACATATCTCCGGGAGTACAAAAGCTGAACTTCTGAAACTTCGTACTTCAGTAGAAAATGTGTGTCCGCTATTGTCTGCAAAGTTTCGGAGCACAATTCCTGTAAATGTGGAAGTTATAAAGAAAAGCGATATCAACTTAAAATCGCACTAAATTTTGTTGATGTTTTGCGTATTCAGTTTGTATCGACATATCTCCGAGAGTACAAGAGCTGAACTTCTGAAACTTGGTACTTCAGTTGAAAAAGTGTGTTGGCTAATGTCTGCAAAGTTTCGTAGCACAATTCTTATAAATGTGGAAGTTATTAACACAAGCGATATACCTTTTAAATCGCACTAAATTTTGTTGATGTTTTGCGTATTCAGTTTGTATCGACATATCTCCGGGAGTACAAGAGCTGAACTTCTGAAACTTGGTACTTCAGTAGAAAATGTGTGTCCGCTATTGCCTGCAAAGTTTCGGAGCACAATTCTCATAAATGTGGAAGTTATAAACAAAAGCGATATCAACTTAAAATCGCACTAAATTTTGTTGATGTTTTGCGTATTCAGTTTGTATCGACATATCTCCGGGAGTACAAGAGCTGCACTTCTGAAACTTGGTACTTCAGTAGAAAATGTGTGTCCGCTAATGTCTGCAAAGTTTCAGAGCACAATTCTTATAAATGTGGAAGTTATAAACAAAAGCGATATCAACTTAAAATCGCACTAAATTTTGTTGATGTTTTGCGTATTCAGTTTGTATCGACATATCTCCGGGAGTACAAGAGCTGAACTTCTGAAACTTGGTACTTCAGGCGAATATGTATTACCGCTGTTGTCTGCAAAGTTTCCTAGCACAATTCTTATAAATGTGGAAGTTATTAACACAAGCGATATACCTTTTAAATCGCACTAAATTTTGTTGATGTTTTGCGTATTCAGTTTGTATCGACATATCTCCGGGAGTACAAGAGCTGAACTTCTGAAACTTGGTACTTCAGTAGAAAATGTGTGTCCGCTAATGTCTGCAAAGTTTCGGAGCACAATTCTTATAAATGTGGAAGTTATTAACAAAAGCGATATCAACTTTAAATCGCACTAAATTTTGTTTATGTTTTGCGTATTCAGTTTGTATCGACATATCTCCGGGAGTACAAAAGCTGAACTTCTGAAACTTCGTACTTCAGTAGAAAATGTGTGTCCGCTATTGTCTGCAAAGTTTCGGAGCACAATTCTTATAAATGTGGAAGTTATAAACAAAAGCGATATCAACTTAAAATCGCACTAAATTTTGTTGATGTTTTGCGTATTCAGTTTGTATCGACATATCTCCGAGAGTACAAGAGCTGAACTTCTGAAACTTGGTACTTCAGTTGAAAAAGTGTGTTGGCTAATGTCTGCAAAGTTTCGTAGCACAATTCTTATACATGTGGAAGTTATTAACACAAGCGATATACCTTTTAAATCGCACTAAATTTTGTTGATGTTTTGCGTATTCAGTTTGTATCGACATATCTCCGGGAGTACAAGAGCTGAACTTCTGAAACTTGGTACTTCAGTAGAAAATGTGTGTCCGCTAATGTCTGCAAAGTTTCGGAGCACAATTCTTATAAATGTGGAAGTTATTAACAAAAGCGATATCAACTTTAAATCGCACTAAATTTTGTTTATGTTTTGCGTATTCAGTTTGTATCGACATATCTCCGGGAGTACAAAAGCTGAACTTCTGAAACCTCGTACTTCAGTAGAAAATGTGTGTCCGCTATTGTCTGCAAAGTTTCGGAGCACAATTCTTATAAATGTGGAAGTTATAAACAAAAGCGATATCAACTTAAAATCGCACTAAATTTTGTTGATGTTTTGCGTATTCAGTTTGTATCGACATATCTCCGAGAGTACAAGAGCTGAACTTCTGAAACTTGGTACTTCAGTTGAAAAAGTGTGTTGGCTAATGTCTGCAAAGTTTCGTAGCACAATTCTTATAAATGTGGAAGTTATTAACACAAGCGATATACCTTTTAAATCGCACTAAATTTTGTTGATGTTTTGCGTATTCAGTTTGTATCGACATATCTCCGGGAGTACAAGAGCTGAACTTCTGAAACTTGGTACTTCAGTAGAAAATGTGTGTCCGCTAATGTCTGCAAAGTTTCAGAGCACAATTCTTATAAATGTGGAAGTTATAAACAAAAGCGATATCAACTTAAAATCGCACTAAATTTTGTTGATGTTTTGCGTATTCAGTTTGTATCGACATATCTCCGGGAGTACAAGAGCTGAACTTCTGAAACTTGGTACTTCAGGCGAATATGTATTACCGCTGTTGTCTGCAAAGTTTCGTAGCACAATTCTTATAAATGTGGAAGTTATTAACACAAGCGATATACCTTTTAAATCGCACTAAATTTTGTTGATGTTTTGCGTATTCAGTTTGTATCGACATATCTCCGGGAGTACAAAAGCTGAACTTCTGAAACTTCGTACTTCAGTAGAAAATGTGTGTCCGCTATTGTCTGCAAAGTTTCGGAGCACAATTCTTATAAATGTGGAAGTTATAAAGAAAAGCGATATCAACTTAAAATCGCACTAAATTTTGTTGATGTTTTGCGTATTCAGTTTGTATCGACATATCTCCGAGAGTACAAGAGCTGAACTTCTGAAACTTGGTACTTCAGTTGAAAAAGTGTGTTGGCTAATGTCTGCAAAGTTTCGTAGCACAATTCTTATAAATGTGGAAGTTATTAACACAAGCGATATACCTTTTAAATCGCACTAAATTTTGTTGATGTTTTGCGTATTCAGTTTGTATCGACATATCTCCGGGAGTACAAGAGCTGAACTTCTGAAACTTGGTACTTCAGTAGAAAATGTGTGTCCGCTATTGCCTGCAAAGTTTCGGAGCACAATTCTCATAAATGTGGAAGTTATAAACAAAAGCGATATCAACTTAAAATCGCACTAAATTTTGTTGATGTTTTGCGTATTCAGTTTGTATCGACATATCTCCGGGAGTACAAGAGCTGAACTTCTGAAACTTGGTACTTCAGTAGAAAATGTGTGTCCGCTAATGTCTGCAAAGTTTCGGAGCACAATTCTTATAAATGTGGAAGTATATTAACACAAGCGATATACCTTTTAAATCGCACTAAATTTTGTTGATGTTTTGCGTATTCAGTTTGTATCGACATATCTCCGGGAGTACAAGAGCTGAACTTCTGAAACTTGGTACTTCAGTAGAAAATGTGTGTCCGCTAATGTCTGCAAAGTTTCAGAGCACAATTCTTATAAATGTGGAAGTTATAAACAAAAGCGATATCAACATAAAATCGCACTAAATTTTGTTGATGTTTTGCGTATTCAGTTTGTATCGACATATCTCCGGGAGTACAAGAGCTGAACTTCTGAAACTTGGTACTTCAGGCGAATATGTATTACCGCTGTTGTCTGCAAAGTTTCCTAGCACAATTCTTATAAATGTGGAAGTTATTAACACAAGCGATATACCTTTTAAATCGCACTAAATTTTGTTGATGTTTTGCGTATTCAGTTTGTATCGACATATCTCCGGGAGTACAAGAGCTGAACTTCTGAAACTTGGTACTTCAGTAGAAAATGTGTGTCCGCTAATGTCTGCAAAGTTTCAGAGCACAATTCTTATAAATGTGGAAGTTATAAACAAAAGCGATATCAACTTAAAATCGCACTAAATTTTGTTGATGTTTTGCGTATTCAGTTTGTATCGACATATCTCCGGGAGTACAAGGGCTGAACTTCTGAAACTTCGTACTTCAGTAGAAAATATGTGTCCACTATTGTCTGCAAAGTTTCGGAGCACAATTCTTATAAATGTGGAAGTTATAAACAAAAGCGATATCAACTTAAAATCGCACTAAATTTTGTTTATGTTTTGCGTATTCAGTTTGTATCGACATATCTCCGAGAGTACAAGAGCTGAACTTCTGAAACTTCGTACTTCAGTAGAAACTGTGTGTCCGCTATTGTCTGCAAAGTTTCGGAGCACAATTCTCATAAATGTGGACGTTATAAACAAAAGCGATATCAACTTAAAATCGCACTAAATTTTGTTGATGTTTTGCGTATTCAGTTTGTATCGACATATCTCCGGGAGTACAAGAGCTGAACTTCTGAAACTTGGTACTTCAGTTGAAAAAGTGTGTTGGCTAATGTCTGCAAAGTTTCGTAGCACAATTCTTATAAATGTGGAAGTTATTAACACAAGCGATATACCTTTTAAATCGCACTAAATTTTGTTGATGTTTTGCGTATTCAGTTTGTATCGACATATCTCCGGGAGTACAAGAGCTGAACTTCTGAAACTTGGTACTTCAGTAGAAAATGTGTGTCCGCTAATGTCTGCAAAGTTTCGGAGCACAATTCTTATAAATGTGGAAGTTATTAACAAAAGCGATATCAACTTAAAATCGCACTAAATTTTGTTGATGTTTTGCGTATTCAGTTTGTATCGACATATCTCCGAGAGTACAAGAGCTGAACTTCTGAAACTTGGTACTTCAGTTGAAAAAGTGTGTTGGCTAATGTCTGCAAAGTTTCGTAGCACAATTCTTATACATGTGGAAGTTATTAACACAAGCGATATACCTTTTAAATCGCACTAAATTTTGTTGATGTTTTGCGTATTCAGTTTGTATCGACATATCTCCGGGAGTACAAGAGCTGAACTTCTGAAACTTGGTACTTCAGTAGAAAATGTGTGTCCGCTAATGTCTGCAAAGTTTCAGAGCACAATTCTTATAAATGTGGAAGTTATAAACAAAAGCGATATCAACTTAAAATCGCACTAAATTTTGTTGATGTTTTGCGTATTCAGTTTGTATCGACATATCTCCGGGAGTACAAGAGCTGAACTTCTGAAACTTGGTACTTCAGGCGAATATGTATTACCGCTGTTGTCTGCAAAGTTTCGTAGCACAATTCTTATAAATGTGGAAGTTATTAACACAAGCGATATACCTTTTAAATCGCACTAAATTTTGTTGATGTTTTGCGTATTCAGTTTGTATCGACATATCTCCGGGAGTACAAGAGCTGAACTTCTGAAACTTGGTACTTCAGTAGAAAATGTGTGGTCGCTAATGTCTGCAAAGTTTCGGAGCACAATTTATATAAATGTGGAAGTTATTAACAAAAGCGATATCAACTTAAAATCGCACTAAATTTTGTTGATGTTTTGCGTATTCAGTTTGTATCGACATATCTCCGAGAGTACAAGAGCTGAACTTCTGAAACTTGGTACTTCAGTTGAAAAAGTGTGTTGGCTAATGTCTGCAAAGTTTCGTAGCACAATTCTTATAAATGTGGAAGTTATTAACACAAGCGATATACCTTTTAAATCGCACTAAATTTTGTTGATGTTTTGCGTATTCAGTTTGTATCGACATATCTCCGGGAGTACAAGAGCTGAACTTCTGAAACTTGGTACTTCAGTAGAAAATGTGTGTCCGCTAATGTCTGCAAAGTTTCAGAGCACAATTCTTATAAATGTGGAAGTTATAAACAAAAGCGATATCAACTTAAAATCGCACTAAATTTTGTTGATGTTTTGCGTATTCAGTTTGTATCGACATATCTCCGGGAGTACAAGAGCTGAACTTCTGAAACTTGGTACTTCAGGCGAATATGTATTACCGCTGTTGTCTGCAAAGTTTCGTAGCACAATTCTTATAAATGTGGAAGTTATTAACACAAGCGATATACCTTTTAAATCGCACTAAATTTTGTTGATGTTTTGCGTATTCAGTTTGTATCGACATATCTCCGGGAGTACAAGAGCTGAACTTCTGAAACTTGGTACTTCAGTAGAAAATGTGTGTCCGCTAATGTCTGCAAAGTTTCGGAGCACAATTTATATAAATGTGGAAGTTATTAACAAAAGCGATATCAACTTAAAATCGCACTAAATTTTGTTGATGTTTTGCGTATTCAGTTTGTATCGACATATCTCCGTGAGTACAAGAGCTGAACTTCTGAAACTTGGTACTTCAGTTGAAAAAGTGTGTTGGCTAATGTCTGCAAAGTTTCGTAGCACAATTCTTATAAATGTGGAAGTTATTAACACAAGCGATATACCTTTTAAATCGCACTAAATTTTGTTGATGTTTTGCGTATTCAGTTTGTATCGACATATCTCCGGGAGTACAAGAGCTGAACTTCTGAAACTTGGTACGTCAGTAGAAAATGTGTGTCCGCTAATGTCTGCAAAGTTTCAGAGCACAATTCTTATAAATGTGGAAGTTATAAACAAAAGCGATATCAACTTAAAATCGCACTAAATTTTGTTGATGTTTTGCGTATTCAGTTTGTATCGACATATCTCCGGGAGTACAAGAGCTGAACTTCTGAAACTTGGTACTTCAGGCGAATATGTATTACCGCTGTTGTCTGCAAAGTTTCGTAGCACAATTCTTATAAATGTTGAAGTTATTAACACAAGCGATATACCTTTTAAATCGCACTAAATTTTGTTGATGTTTTGCGTATTCAGTTTGTATCGACATATCTCCGGGAGTACAAGAGCTGAACTTCTGAAACTTGGTACTTCAGTAGAAAATGTGTGTCCGCTAATGTCTGCAAAGTTTCAGAGCACAATTCTTATAAATGTGGAAGTTATAAACAAAAGCGATATCAACTTAAAATCGCACTAAATTTTGTTGATGTTTTGCGTATTCAGTTTGTATCGACATATCTCCGAGAGTACAAGAGCTGAACTTCTGAAACTTCGTACTTCAGTAGAAAATATGTGTCCACTATTGTCTGCAAAGTTTCGGAGCACAATTCTTATAAATGTGGAAGTTATAAACAAAAGCGATTTCAACTTAAAATCGCACTAAATTTTGTTTATGTTTTGCGTATTCAGTTTGTATCGACATATCTCCGGGAGTACAAGAGCTGAACTTCTGAAACTTCGTACTTCAGTAGAAACTGTGTGTCCGCTATTGTCTGCAAAGTTTCGGAGCACAATTCTCATAAATGTGGACGTTATAAACAAAAGCGATATCAACTTAAAATCGCACTAAATTTTGTTGATGTTTTGCGTATTCAGTTTGTATCGACATATCTCCGGGAGTACAAGAGCTAAACTTCTGAAACTTGGTACTTCAGTTGAAAAAGTGTGTTGGCTAATGTCTGCAAAGTTTCGTAGCACAATTCTTATAAATGTGGAAGTTATTAACACAAGCGATATACCTTTTAAATCGCACTAAATTTTGTTGATGTTTTGCGTATTCAGTTTGTATCGACATATCTCCGGGAGTACAAGAGCTGAACTTCTGAAACTTGGTACTTCAGTAGAAAATGTGTGTCCGCTAATGTCTGCAAAGTTTCGGAGCACAATTCTTATAAATGTGGAAGTTATTAACAAAAGCGATATCAACTTAAAATCGCACTAAATTTTGTTGATGTTTTGCGTATTCAGTTTGTATCGACATATCTCCGAGAGTACAAGAGCTGAACTTCTGAAACTTGGTACTTCAGTTGAAAAAGTGTGTTGGCTAATGTCTGCAAAGTTTCGTAGCACAATTCTTATACATGTGGAAGTTATTAACACAAGCGATATACCTTTTAAATCGCACTAAATTTTGTTGATGTTTTGCGTATTCAGTTTGTATCGACATATCTCCGGGAGTACAAGAGCTGAACTTCTGAAACTTGGTACTTCAGTAGAAAATGTGTGTCCGCTAATGTCTGCAAAGTTTCAGAGCACAATTCTTATAAATGTGGAAGTTATTAACACAAGCGATATCAACTTAAAATCGCACTAAATTTTGTTGATGTTTTGCGTATTCAGTTTGTATCGACATATCTCCGGGAGTACAAGAGCTGAACTTCTGAAACTTGGTACTTCAGGCGAATATGTATTACCGCTGTTGTCTGCAAAGTTTCGTAGCACAATTCTTATAAATGTGGAAGTTATTAACACAAGCGATATACCTTTTAAATCGCACTAAATTTTGTTGATGTTTTGCGTATTCAGTTTGTATCGACATATCTCCGGGAGTACAAAAGCTGAACTTCTGAAACTTCGTACTTCAGTAGAAAATGTGTGTCCGCTATTGTCTGCAAAGTTTCGGAGCACAATTCTTATAAATGTGGAAGTTATAAAGAAAAGCGATATCAACTTAAAATCGCACTAAATTTTGTTGATGTTTTGCGTATTCAGTTTGTATCGACATATCTCCGAGAGTACAAGAGCTGAACTTCTGAAACTTGGTACTTCAGTTGAAAAAGTGTGTTGGCTAATGTCTGCAAAGTTTCGTAGCACAATTCTTATAAATGTGGAAGTTATTAACACAAGCGATATACCTTTTAAATCGCACTAAATTTTGTTGATGTTTTGCGTATTCAGTTTGTATCGACATATCTCCGGGAGTACAAGAGCTGAACTTCTGAAACTTGGTACTTCAGTAGAAAATGTGTGTCCGCTATTGCCTGCAAAGTTTCGGAGCACAATTCTCATAAATGTGGAAGTTATAAACAAAAGCGATATCAACTAAAAATCGCACTAAATTTTGTTGATGTTTTGCGTATTCAGTTTGTATCGACATATCTCCGGGAGTACAAGAGCTGAACTTCTGAAACTTGGTACTTCAGTAGAAAATGTGTGTCCGCTAATGTCTGCAAAGTTTCGTAGCACAATTCTTATAAATGTGGAAGTTATTAACACAAGCGATATACCTTTTAAATCGCACTAAATTTTGTTGATGTTTTGCGTATTCAGTTTGTATCGACATATCTCCGGGAGTACAAGAGCTGAACTTCTGAAACTTGGTACTTCAGTAGAAAATGTGTGTCCGCTAATGTCTGCAAAGTTTCAGAGCACAATTCTTATAAATGTGGAAGTTATAAACAAAAGCGATATCAACTTAAAATCGCACTAAATTTTGTTGATGTTTTGCGTATTCAGTTTGTATCGACATATCTCCGAGAGTACAAGAGCTGAACTTCTGAAACTTCGTACTTCAGTAGAAAATATGTGTCCACTATTGTCTGCAAAGTTTCGGAGCACAATTCTTATAAATGTGGAAGTTATAAACAAAAGCGATTTCAACTTAAAATCGCACTAAATTTTGTTTATGTTTTGCGTATTCAGTTTGTATCGACATATCTCCGGGAGTACAAGAGCTGAACTTCTGAAACTTCGTACTTCAGTAGAAACTGTGTGTCCGCTATTGTCTGCAAAGTTTCGGAGCACAATTCTCATAAATGTGGACGTTATAAACAAAAGCGATATCAACTTAAAATCGCACTAAATTTTGTTGATGTTTTGCGTATTCAGTTTGTATCGACATATCTCCGGGAGTACAAGAGCTAAACTTCTGAAACTTGGTACTTCAGTTGAAAAAGTGTGTTGGCTAATGTCTGCAAAGTTTCGTAGCACAATTCTTATAAATGTGGAAGTTATTAACACAAGCGATATACCTTTTAAATCGCACTAAATTTTGTTGATGTTTTGCGTATTCAGTTTGTATCGACATATCTCCGGGAGTACAAGAGCTGAACTTCTGAAACTTGGTACTTCAGTAGAAAATGTGTGTCCGCTAATGTCTGCAAAGTTTCGGAGCACAATTCTTATAAATGTGGAAGTTATTAACAAAAGCGATATCAACTTAAAATCGCACTAAATTTTGTTGATGTTTTGCGTATTCAGTTTGTATCGACATATCTCCGAGAGTACAAGAGCTGAACTTCTGAAACTTGGTACTTCAGTTGAAAAAGTGTGTTGGCTAATGTCTGCAAAGTTTCGTAGCACAATTCTTATACATGTGGAAGTTATTAACACAAGCGATATACCTTTTAAATCGCACTAAATTTTGTTGATGTTTTGCGTATTCAGTTTGTATCGACATATCTCCGGGAGTACAAGAGCTGAACTTCTGAAACTTGGTACTTCAGTAGAAAATGTGTGTCCGCTAATGTCTGCAAAGTTTCAGAGCACAATTCTTATAAATGTGGAAGTTATAAACAAAAGCGATATCAACTTAAAATCGCACTAAATTTTGTTGATGTTTTGCGTATTCAGTTTGTATCGACATATCTCCGGGAGTACAAGAGCTGAACTTCTGAAACTTGGTACTTCAGGCGAATATGTATTACCGCTGTTGTCTGCAAAGTTTCGTAGCACAATTCTTATAAATGTGGAAGTTATTAACACAAGCGATATACCTTTTAAATCGCACTAAATTTTGTTGATGTTTTGCGTATTCAGTTTGTATCGACATATCTCCGGGAGTACAAAAGCTGAACTTCTGAAACTTCGTACTTCAGTAGAAAATGTGTGTCCGCTATTGTCTGCAAAGTTTCGGAGCACAATTCTTATAAATGTGGAAGTTATAAAGAAAAGCGATATCAACTTAAAATCGCACTAAATATTGTTGATGTTTTGCGTATTCAGTTTGTATCGACATATCTCCGAGAGTACAAGAGCTGAACTTCTGAAACTTGGTACTTCAGTTGAAAAAGTGTGTTGGCTAATGTCTGCAAAGTTTCGTAGCACAATTCTTATAAATGTGGAAGTTATTAACACAAGCGATATACCTTTTAAATCGCACTAAATTTTGTTGATGTTTTGCGTATTCAGTTTGTATCGACATATCTCCGGGAGTACAAGAGCTGAACTTCTGAAACTTGGTACTTCAGTAGAAAATGTGTGTCCGCTATTGCCTGCAAAGTTTCGGAGCACAATTCTCATAAATGTGGAAGTTATAAACAAAAGCGATATCAACTTAAAATCGCACTAAATTTTGTTGATGTTTTGCGTATTCAGTTTGTATCGACATATCTCCGGGAGTACAAGAGCTGAACTTCTGAAACTTGGTACTTCAGTAGAAAATGTGTGTCCGCTAATGTCTGCAAAGTTTCGGAGCACAATTCTTATAAATGTGGAAGTATATTAACACAAGCGATATACCTTTTAAATCGCACTAAATTTTGTTGATGTTTTGCGTATTCAGTTTGTATCGACATATCTCCGGGAGTACAAGAGCTGAACTTCTGAAACTTGGTACTTCAGTAGAAAATGTGTGTCCGCTAATGTCTGCAAAGTTTCAGAGCACAATTCTTATAAATGTGGAAGTTATAAACAAAAGCGATATCAACTTAAAATCGCACTAAATTTTGTTGATGTTTTGCGTATTCAGTTTGTATCGACATATCTCCGGGAGTACAAGAGCTGAACTTCTGAAACTTGGTACTTCAGGCGAATATGTATTACCGCTGTTGTCTGCAAAGTTTCGTAGCACAATTCTTATAAATGTGGAAGTTATTAACACAAGCGATATACCTTTTAAATCGCACTAAATTTTGTTGATGTTTTGCGTATTCAGTTTGTATCGACATATCTCCGGGAGTACAAGAGCTGAACTTCTGAAACTTGGTACTTCAGTAGAAAATGTGTGTCCGCTAATGTCTGCAAAGTTTCAGAGCACAATTCTTATAAATGTGGAAGTTATAAACAAAAGCGATATCAACTTAAAATCGCACTAAATTTTGTTGATGTTTTGCGTATTCAGTTTGTATCGACATATCTCCGGGAGTACAAGGGCTGAACTTCTGAAACTTCGTACTTCAGTAGAAAATATGTGTCCACTATTGTCTGCAAAGTTTCGGAGCACAATTCTTATAAATGTGGAAGTTATAAACAAAAGCGATATCAACTTAAAATCGCACTAAATTTTGTTTATATTTTGCGTATTCAGTTTGTATCGACATATCTCCGGGAGTACAAGAGCTGAACTTCTGAAACTTCGTACTTCAGTAGAAACTGTGTGTCCGCTATTGTCTGCAAAGTTTCGGAGCACAATTCTCATAAATGTGGACGTTATAAACAAAAGCGATATCAACTTAAAATCACACTAAATTTTGTTGATGTTTTGCGTATTCAGTTTGTATCGACATATCTCCGGGAGTACAAGAGCTGAACTTCTGAAACTTGGTACTTCAGTTGAAAAAGTGTGTTGGCTAATGTCTGCAAAGTTTCGTAGCACAATTCCTATAAATGTGGAAGTTATTAACACAAGCGATATACCTTTTAAATCGCACTAAATTTTGTTGATGTTTTGCGTATTCAGTTTGTATCGACATATCTCCGGGAGTACAAGAGCTGAACTTCTGAAACTTGGTACTTCAGTAGAAAATGTGTGTCCGCTAATGTCTGCAAAGTTTCGGAGCACAATTCTTATAAATGTGGAAGTTATTAACAAAAGCGATATCAACTTAAAATCGCACTAAATTTTGTTGATGTTTTGCGTATTCAGTTTGTATCGACATATCTCCGGGAGTACAAGAGCTGAACTTCTGAAACTTGGTATTTCAGTAGAAGATGTGTGTCCGCTAATGTCTGCAAAGTTTCGGAGCACAATTCTTATAAATGTGGAAGTTATTAACACAAGCGATATACCTTTTAAATCGCACTAAATTTTGTTGATGTTTTGCGTATTCAGTTTGTATCGACATATCTCCGGGAGTACAAGAGCTGAACTTCTGAAACTTGGTAC
The DNA here is from genome assembly GCA_963556195.1 of Sepiola atlantica. NCBI lineage: Eukaryota > Metazoa > Mollusca > Cephalopoda > Sepiida > Sepiolidae > Sepiola > Sepiola atlantica. The sequence goes on along the minus strand of OY744523.1, from coordinate 55,178,702 downwards.
TTCAGTAGAAAATGTGTGTCCGCTAATGTCTGCAAAGTTTCAGAGCACAATTCTTATAAATGTGGAAGTTATAAACAAAAGCGATATCAACTTAAAATCGCACTAAATTTTGTTGATGTTTTGCGTATTCAGTTTGTATCGACATATCTCCGGGAGTACAAGAGCTGAACTTCTGAAACTTGGTACTTCAGTTGAAAAAGTGTGTTGGCTAATGTCTGCAAAGTTTCGTAGCACAATTCTTATAAATGTGGAAGTTATTAACACAAGCGATATACCTTTTAAATCGCACTAAATTTTGTTGATGTTTTGCGTATTCAGTTTGTATCGACATATCTCCGGGAGTACAAGAGCTGAACTTCTGAAACTTGGTACTTCAGTAGAAAATGTGTGTCCGCTAATGTCTGCAAAGTTTCGGAGCACAATTCTTATAAATGTGGAAGTTATTAACAAAAGCGATATCAACTTAAAATCGCACTAAATTTTGTTGATGTTTTGCGTATTCAGTTTGTATCGACATATCTCCGAGAGTACAAGAGCTGAACTTCTGAAACTTGGTACTTCAGTTGAAAAAGTGTGTTGGCTAATGTCTGCAAAGTTTCGTAGCACAATTCTTATAAATGTGGAAGTTATTAACACAAGCGATATACCTTTTAAATCGCACTAAATTTTGTTGATGTTTTGCGTATTCAGTTTGTATCGACATATCTCCGGGAGTACAAGAGCTGAACTTCTGAAACTTGGTACTTCAGTAGAAAATGTGTGTCCGCTAATGTCTGCAAAGTTTCGGAGCACAATTCTTATAAATGTGGAAGTTATAAACAAAAGCGATATCAACTTAAAATCGCACTAAATTTTGTTGATGTTTTGCGTATTCAGTTTGTATCGACATATCTCCGGGAGTACAAGAGCTGAACTTCTGAAACTTGGTATTTCAGTAGAAGATGTGTGTCCGCTAATGTCTGCAAAGTTTCGGAGCACAATTCTTATAAATGTGGAAGTTATTAACACAAGCGATATACCTTTTAAATCGCACTAAATTTTGTTGATGTTTTGCGTATTCAGTTTGTATCGACATATCTCCGGGAGTACAAGAGCTGAACTTCTGAAACTTGGTACTTCAGTAGAAAATGTGTGTCCGCTAATGTCTGCAAAGTTTCAGAGCACAATTCTTATAAATGTGGAAGTTATAAACAAAAGCGATATCAACTTAAAATCGCACTAAATTTTGTTGATGTTTTGCGTATTCAGTTTGTATCGACATATCTCCGGGAGTACAAGAGCTGAACTTCTGAAACTTGGTACTTCAGTTGAAAAAGTGTGTTGGCTAATGTCTGCAAAGTTTTGTAGCACAATTCTTATAAATGTGGAAGTTATTAACACAAGCGATATACCTTTTAAATCGCACTAAATTTTGTTGATGTTTTGCGTATTCAGTTTGTATCGACATATCTCCGGGAGTACAAGAGCTGAACTTCTGAAACTTGGTACTTCAGTAGAAAATGTGTGTCCGCTAATGTCTGCAAAGTTTCGGAGCACAATTCTTATAAATGTGGAAGTTATTAACAAAAGCGATATCAACTTAAAATCGCACTAAATTTTGTTGATGTTTTGCGTATTCAGTTTGTATCGACATATCTCCGAGAGTACAAGAGCTGAACTTCTGAAACTTGGTACTTCAGTTGAAAAAGTGTGTTGGCTAATGTCTGCAAAGTTTCGTAGCACAATTCTTATAAATGTGGAAGTTATTAACACAAGCGATATACCTTTTAAATCGCACTAAATTTTGTTGATGTTTTGCGTATTCAGTTTGTATCGACATATCTCCGGGAGTACAAGAGCTGAACTTCTGAAACTTGGTACTTCAGTAGAAAATGTGTGTCCGCTAATGTCTGCAAAGTTTCGGAGCACAATTCTTATAAATGTGGAAGTTATAAACAAAAGCGATATCAACTTAAAATCGCACTAAATTTTGTTGATGTTTTGCGTATTCAGTTTGTATCGACATATCTCCGGGAGTACAAGAGCTGAACTTCTGAAACTTGGTACTTCAGGCGAATATGTATTACCGCTGTTGTCTGCAAAGTTTCGTAGCACAATTCTTATAAATGTGGAAGTTATTAACACAAGCGATATACCTTTTAAATCGCACTAAATTTTGTTGATGTTTTGCGTATTCAGTTTGTATCGACATATCTCCGGGAGTACAAAAGCTGAACTTCTGAAACTTCGTACTTCAGTAGAAAATGTGTGTCCGCTATTGTCTGCAAAGTTTCGGAGCACAATTCTTATAAATGTGGAAGTTATAAAGAAAAGCGATATCAACTTAAAATCGCACTAAATTTTGTTGATGTTTTGCGTATTCAGTTTGTATCGACATATCTCCGAGAGTACAAGAGCTGAACTTCTGAAACTTGGTACTTCAGTTGAAAAAGTGTGTTGGCTAATGTCTGCAAAGTTTCGTAGCACAATTCTTATAAATGTGGAAGTTATTAACACAAGCGATATACCTTTTAAATCGCACTAAATTTTGTTGATGTTTTGCGTATTCAGTTTGTATCGACATATCTCCGGGAGTACAAGAGCTGAACTTCTGAAACTTGGTACTTCAGTAGAAAATGTGTGTCCGCTAATGTCTGCAAAGTTTCGGAGCACAATTCTTATAAATGTGGAAGTTATAAACAAAAGCGATATCAACTTAAAATCGCACTAAATTTTGTTGATGTTTTGCGTATTCAGTTTGTATCGACATATCTCCGGGAGTACAAGAGCTGAACTTCTGAAACTTGGTACTTCAGGCGAATATGTATTACCGCTGTTGTCTGCAAAGTTTCGTAGCACAATTCTTATAAATGTGGAAGTTATTAACACAAGCGATATACCTTTTAAATCGCACTAAATTTTGTTGATGTTTTGCGTATTCAGTTTGTATCGACATATCTCCGGGAGTACAAGAGCTGAACTTCTGAAACTTGGTACTTCAGTAGAAAATGTGTGTCCGCTAATGTCTGCAAAGTTTCGGAGCACAATTCTTATAAATGTGGAAGTTATTAACAAAAGCGATATCAACTTAAAATCGCACTAAATTTTGTTGATGTTTTGCGTATTCAGTTTGTATCGACATATCTCCGAGAGTACAAGAGCTGAACTTCTGAAACTTGGTACTTCAGTTGAAAAAGTGTGTTGGCTAATGTCTGCAAAGTTTCGTAGCACAATTCTTATAAATGTGGAAGTTATTAACACAAGCGATATACCTTTTAAATCGCACTAAATTTTGTTGATGTTTTGCGTATTCAGTTTGTATCGACATATCTCCGGGAGTACAAGAGCTGAACTTCTGAAACTTGGTACTTCAGTAGAAAATGTGTGTCCGCTAATGTCTGCAAAGTTTCGGAGCACAATTCTTATAAATGTGGAAGTTATAAACAAAAGCGATATCAACTTAAAATCGCACTAAATTTTGTTGATGTTTTGCGTATTCAGTTTGTATCGACATATCTCCGGGAGTACAAGAGCTGAACTTCTGAAACTTGGTATTTCAGTAGAAGATGTGTGTCCGCTAATGTCTGCAAAGTTTCGGAGCACAATTCTTATAAATGTGGAAGTTATTAACACAAGCGATATACCTTTTAAATCGCACTAAATTTTGTTGATGTTTTGCGTATTCAGTTTGTATCGACATATCTCCGGGAGTACAAGAGCTGAACTTCTGAAACTTGGTACTTCAGTAGAAAATGTGTGTCCGCTAATGTCTGCAAAGTTTCAGAGCACAATTCTTATAAATGTGGAAGTTATAAACAAAAGCGATATCAACTTAAAATCGCACTAAATTTTGTTGATGTTTTGCGTATTCAGTTTGTATCGACATATCTCCGGGAGTACAAGAGCTGAACTTCTGAAACTTGGTACTTCAGTTGAAAAAGTGTGTTGGCTAATGTCTGCAAAGTTTTGTAGCACAATTCTTATAAATGTGGAAGTTATTAACACAAGCGATATACCTTTTAAATCGCACTAAATTTTGTTGATGTTTTGCGTATTCAGTTTGTATCGACATATCTCCGGGAGTACAAGAGCTGAACTTCTGAAACTTGGTACTTCAGTAGAAAATGTGTGTCCGCTAATGTCTGCAAAGTTTCGGAGCACAATTCTTATAAATGTGGAAGTTATTAACAAAAGCGATATCAACTTAAAATCGCACTAAATTTTGTTGATGTTTTGCGTATTCAGTTTGTATCGACATATCTCCGAGAGTACAAGAGCTGAACTTCTGAAACTTGGTACTTCAGTTGAAAAAGTGTGTTGGCTAATGTCTGCAAAGTTTCGTAGCACAATTCTTATAAATGTGGAAGTTATTAACACAAGCGATATACCTTTTAAATCGCACTAAATTTTGTTGATGTTTTGCGTATTCAGTTTGTATCGACATATCTCCGGGAGTACAAGAGCTGAACTTCTGAAACTTGGTACTTCAGTAGAAAATGTGTGTCCGCTAATGTCTGCAAAGTTTCGGAGCACAATTCTTATAAATGTGGAAGTTATAAACAAAAGCGATATCAACTTAAAATCGCACTAAATTTTGTTGATGTTTTGCGTATTCAGTTTGTATCGACATATCTCCGGGAGTACAAGAGCTGAACTTCTGAAACTTGGTACTTCAGGCGAATATGTATTACCGCTGTTGTCTGCAAAGTTTCGTAGCACAATTCTTATAAATGTGGAAGTTATTAACACAAGCGATATACCTTTTAAATCGCACTAAATTTTGTTGATGTTTTGCGTATTCAGTTTGTATCGACATATCTCCGGGAGTACAAAAGCTGAACTTCTGAAACTTCGTACTTCAGTAGAAAATGTGTGTCCGCTATTGTCTGCAAAGTTTCGGAGCACAATTCTTATAAATGTGGAAGTTATAAAGAAAAGCGATATCAACTTAAAATCGCACTAAATTTTGTTGATGTTTTGCGTATTCAGTTTGTATCGACATATCTCCGAGAGTACAAGAGCTGAACTTCTGAAACTTGGTACTTCAGTTGAAAAAGTGTGTTGGCTAATGTCTGCAAAGTTTCGTAGCACAATTCTTATAAATGTGGAAGTTATTAACACAAGCGATATACCTTTTAAATCGCACTAAATTTTGTTGATGTTTTGCGTATTCAGTTTGTATCGACATATCTCCGGGAGTACAAGAGCTGAACTTCTGAAACTTGGTACTTCAGTAGAAAATGTGTGTCCGCTAATGTCTGCAAAGTTTCGGAGCACAATTCTTATAAATGTGGAAGTTATAAACAAAAGCGATATCAACTTAAAATCGCACTAAATTTTGTTGATGTTTTGCGTATTCAGTTTGTATCGACATATCTCCGGGAGTACAAGAGCTGAACTTCTGAAACTTGGTACTTCAGGCGAATATGTATTACCGCTGTTGTCTGCAAAGTTTCGTAGCACAATTCTTATAAATGTGGAAGTTATTAACACAAGCGATATACCTTTTAAATCGCACTAAATTTTGTTGATGTTTTGCGTATTCAGTTTGTATCGACATATCTCCGGGAGTACAAAAGCTGAACTTCTGAAACTTCGTACTTCAGTAGAAAATGTGTGTCCGCTATTGTCTGCAAAGTTTCGGAGCACAATTCTTATAAATGTGGAAGTTATAAAGAAAAGCGATATCAACTTAAAATCGCACTAAATTTTGTTGATGTTTTGCGTATTCAGTTTGTATCGACATATCTCCGAGAGTACAAGAGCTGAACTTCTGAAACTTGGTACTTCAGTTGAAAAAGTGTGTTGGCTAATGTCTGCAAAGTTTCGTAGCACAATTCTTATAAATGTGGAAGTTATTAACACAAGCGATATACCTTTTAAATCGCACTAAATTTTGTTGATGTTTTGCGTATTCAGTTTGTATCGACATATCTCCGGGAGTACAAGAGCTGAACTTCTGAAACTTGGTACTTCAGTAGAAAATGTGTGTCCGCTAATGTCTGCAAAGTTTCAGAGCACAATTCTTATAAATGTGGAAGTTATAAACAAAAGCGATATCAACTTAAAATCGCACTAAATTTTGTTGATGTTTTGCGTATTCAGTTTGTATCGACATATCTCCGGGAGTACAAGAGCTGAACTTCTGAAACTTGGTACTTCAGGCGAATATGTATTACCGCTGTTGTCTGCAAAGTTTCGTAGCACAATTCTTATAAATGTGGAAGTTATTAACACAAGCGATATACCTTTTAAATCGCACTAAATTTTGTTGATGTTTTGCGTATTCAGTTTGTATCGACATATCTCCGGGAGTACAAAAGCTGAACTTCTGAAACTTCGTACTTCAGTAGAAAATGTGTGTCCGCTATTGTCTGCAAAGTTTCGGAGCACAATTCTTATAAATGTGGAAGTTATAAAGAAAAGCGATATCAACTTAAAATCGCACTAAATTTTGTTGATGTTTTGCGTATTCAGTTTGTATCGACATATCTCCGAGAGTACAAGAGCTGAACTTCTGAAACTTGGTACTTCAGTTGAAAAAGTGTGTTGGCTAATGTCTGCAAAGTTTCGTAGCACAATTCTTATAAATGTGGAAGTTATTAACACAAGCGATATACCTTTTAAATCGCACTAAATTTTGTTGATGTTTTGCGTATTCAGTTTGTATCGACATATCTCCGGGAGTACAAGAGCTGAACTTCTGAAACTTCGTACTTCAGTAGAAAATGTGTGTCCGCTAATGTCTGCAAAGTTTCGGAGCACAATTCTTATAAATGTGGAAGTATATTAACACAAGCGATATACCTTTTAAATCGCACTAAATTTTGTTGATGTTTTGCGTATTCAGTTTGTATCGACATATCTCCGGGAGTACAAGAGCTGAACTTCTGAAACTTCGTACTTCAGTAGAAAATGTGTGTCCGCTAATGTCTGCAAAGTTTCAGAGCACAATTCTTATAAATGTGGAAGTTATAAACAAAAGCGATATCAACTTAAAATCGCACTAAATTTTGTTGATGTTTTGCGTATTCAGTTTGTATCGACATATCTCCGGGAGTACAAGAGCTGAACTTCTGAAACTTGGTACTTCAGGCGAATATGTATTACCGCTGTTGTCTGCAAAGTTTCGTAGCACAATTCTTATAAATGTGGAAGTTATTAACACAAGCGATCTACCTTTTAAATCGCACTAAATTTTGTTGATGTTTTGCGTATTCAGTTTGTATCGACATATCTCCGGGAGTACAAGAGCTGAACTTCTGAAACTTGGTACTTCAGTAGAAAATGTGTGTCCGCTAATGTCTGCAAAGTTTCAGAGAACAATTCTTATAAATGTGGAAGTTATAAACAAAAGCGATATCAACTTAAAATCGCACTAAATTTTGTTGATGTTTTGCGTATTCAGTTTGTATCGACATATCTCCGGGAGTACCAGGGCTGAACTTCTGAAACTTCGTACTTCAGTAGAAAATATGTGTCCACTATTGTCTGCAAAGTTTCGGAGCACAATTCTTATAAATGTGGAAGTTATAAACAAAAGCGATATCAACTTAAAATCGCACTAAATTTTGTTTATGTTTTGCGTATTCAGTTTGTATCGACATATCTCCGGGAGTACAAGAGCTGAACTTCTGAAACTTCGTACTTCAGTAGAAACTGTGTGTCCGCTATTGTCTGCAAAGTTTCGGAGCACAATTCTCATAAATGTGGACGTTATAAACAAAAGCGATATCAACTTAAAATCGCACTAAATTTTGTTGATGTTTTGCGTATTCAGTTTGTATCGACATATCTCCGGGAGTACAAAAGCTGAACTTCTGAAACTTGGTACTTCAGTTGAAAAAGTGTGTTGGCTAATGTCTGCAAAGTTTCGTAGCACAATTCTTATAAATGTGGAAGTTATTAACACAAGCGATATACCTTTTAAATCGCACTAAATTTTGTTGATGTTTTGCGTATTCAGTTTGTATCGACATATCTCCGGGAGTACAAGAGCTGAACTTCTGAAACTTGGTACTTCAGTAGAAAATGTGTGTCCGCTAATGTCTGCAAAGTTTCGTAGCACAATTCTTATAAATGTGGAAGTTATTAACAAAAGCGATATCAACTTAAAATCGCACTAAATTTTGTTGATGTTTTGCGTATTCAGTTTGTATCGACATATCTCCGGGAGTACAAGAGCTGAACTTCTGAAACTTGGTATTTCAGTAGAAGATGTGTGTCCGCTAATGTCTGCAAAGTTTCGGAGCACAATTCTTATAAATGTGGAAGTTATTAACACAAGCGATATACCTTTTAAATCGCACTAAATTTTGTTGATGTTTTGCGTATTCAGTTTGTATCGACATATCTCCGGGAGTACAAGAGCTGAACTTCTGAAACTTGGTACTTCAGTAGAAAATGTGTGTCCGCTAATGTCTGCAAAGTTTCAGAGCACAATTCTTATAAATGTGGAAGTTATAAACAAAAGCGATATCAACTTAAAATCGCACTAAATTTTGTTGATGTTTTGCGTATTCAGTTTGTATCGACATATCTCCGGGAGTACAAGAGCTGAACTTCTGAAACTTGGTACTTCAGGCGAATATGTATTACCGCTGGTGTCTGCAAAGTTTTGTAGCACAATTCTTATAAATGTGGAAGTTATTTACACAAGCGATAGACCTTTTAAATCGCACTAAATTTTGTTGATGTTTTGCGTATTCAGTTTGTATCGACATATCTCCGGGAGTACAAGAGCTGAACTTCTGAAACTTGGTACTGCAGTAGTAAATGTGTGTCCGCTAATGTCTGCAAAGTTTCAGAGCACAATTCTTATAAATGTGGAAGTTATAAACAAAAGCGATATCAACTTAAAATCGCACTAAATTTTGTTGATGTTTTGCGTATTCAGTTTGTATCGACATATCTCCGGGAGTACAAGGGCTGAACTTCTGAAACTTCGTACTTCAGTAGAAAATATGTGTCCACTATTGTCTGCAAAGTTTCGGAGCACAATTCTTATAAATGTGGAAGTTATAAACAAAAGCGATATCAACTTAAAATCGCACTAAATTTTGTTTATGTTTTGCGTATTCAGTTTGTATCGACATATCTCCGGGAGTACAAGAGCTGAACTTCTGAAACTTCGTACTTCAGTAGAAAATGTGTGTCCGCTATTGTCTGCAAAGTTTCGGAGCACAATTCTCATAAATGTGGAAGTTATAAACAAAAGCGATATCAACTTAAAATCGCACTAAATTTTGTTGATGTTTTGCGTATTCAGTTTGTATCGACATATCTCCGGGAGTACAAGAGCTGAACTTCTGAAACTTGGTACTTCAGTAGAAAATGTGTGTCCGCTAATGTCTGCAAAGTTTCGGAGCACAATTCTTATAAATGTGGAAGTTATTAACACAAGCGATATACATTTTAAATCGCACTAAATTTTGTTGATGTTTTGCGTATTCAGTTTGTATCGACATATCTCCGGGAGTACAAGAGCTGAACTTCTGAAACTTGGTACTTCAGTAGAAAATGTGTGTCCGCTAATGTCTGCAAAGTTTCAGAGCACAATTCTTATAAATGTGGAAGTTATAAACAAAAGCAATATCAACTTAAAATCGCACTAAATTTTGTTGATGTTTTGCGTATTCAGTTTGTATCGACATATCTCCGGGAGTAGAAGAGCTGAACTTCTGAAACTTGGTACTTCAGTAGAAAATGTGTGTCCGCTAATGTCTGCAAAGTTTCGGAGCACAATTCTTATAAATGTGGAAGTTATTAACAAAAGCGATATCAACTTTAAATCGCACTAAATTTTGTTTATGATTTGCGTATTCAGTTTGTATCGACATATCTCCGGGAGTACAAGAGCTGAACTTCTGAAACTTCGTACTTCAGTAGAAAATGTGTGTCCGCTATTGTCTGCAAAGTTTCGGAGCACAATTCTTATAAATGTGGAAGTTATAAACAAAAGCGATATCAACTTAAAATCGCACTAAATTTTGTTGATGTTTTGCGTATTCAGTTTGTATCGACATATCTCCGAGAGTACAAGAGCTGAACTTCTGAAACTTGGTACTTCAGTTGAAAAAGTGTGTTGGCTAATGTCTGCAAAGTTTCGTAGCACAATTCTTATAAATGTGGAAGTTATTAACACAAGCGATATACCTTTTAAATCGCACTAAATTTTGTTGATGTTTTGCGTATTCAGTTTGTATCGACATATCTCCGGGAGTACAAGAGCTGAACTTCTGAAACTTGGTACTTCAGTAGAAAATGTGTGTCCGCTAATGTCTGCAAAGTTTCAGAGCACAATTCTTATAAATGTGGAAGTTATAAACAAAAGCGATATCAACTTAAAATCGCACTAAATTTTGTTGATGTTTTGCGTATTCAGTTTGTATCGACATATCTCCAGGAGTACAAGACCTGAACTTCTGAAACTTCGTACTTCAGTAGAAAATATGTGTCCACTATTGTCTGCAAAGTTTCGGAGCACAATTCTTATAAATGTGGAAGTTATAAACAAAAGCAGTATCAACTTAAAATCGCACTAAATTTTGTTGATGTTTTGCGTATTCAGTTTGTATCGACATATCTCCGGGAGTACAAGAGCTGAACTTCTGAAACTTGGTACTTCAGTAGAAAATGTGTGTCGGCTAATGTCTGCAAAGTTTCGTAGCACAATTCTTATAAATGTGGAAGTTATTAACACAAGCGATATACCTTTTAAATCGCACTAAATTTTGTTGATGTTTTGCGTATTCAGTTTGTATCGACATATCTCCGGGAGTACAAGAGCTGAACTTCTGAGACTTGGTACTTCAGTAGAAGATGTGTGTCCGCTAATGTCTGCAAAGTTTCAGAGCACAATTCTTATAAATGTGGAAGTTATAAACACAAGCGATATCAACTTAAAATCGCACTAAATTTTGTTGATGTTTTGCGTATTCAGTTTGTATCGACATATCTCCGGTAGTACAAGAGCTGAACTTCTGAAACTTGGTACTTCAGTAGAAAATGTGTGTCCGCTAATGTCTGCAAAGTTTCGGAGCACAATTCTTATAAATGTGGAAGTTATTAACAAAAGCGATATCAACTTTAAATCGCACTAAATTTTGTTTATGTTTTGCGTATTCAGTTTGTATCGACATATCTCCGGGAGTACCAGAGCTGAACTTCTGAAACTTCGTACTTCAGTAGAAAATTTGTGTCCGCTATTGTCTGCAAAGTTTCGGAGCACAATTCTCATAAATGTGGAAGTTATAAACAAAAGCGATATCAACTTAAAATCGCACTAAATTTTGTTGATGTTTTGCGTATTCAGTTTGTATCGACATATCTCCGGGAGTACAAGAGCTGAACTTCTGAAACTTGGTACTTCAGTAGAAAATGTGTGTCGGCTAATGTCTGCAAAGTTTCGTAGCACAATTCTTATAAATGTGGAAGTTATTAACACAAGCGATATACCTTTTAAATCGCACTAAATTTTGTTTATGTTTTGCGTATTCAGTTTGTATCGACATATCTCCGGGAGTACAAGAGCTGAACTGCTGAAACTTGGTACTTCAGTAGAAAATGTGTGTCCGCTAATTTCTGCAAAGTTTCAGAGCACAATTCTTATAAATGTGGAAGTTATAAACAAAAGCGATATCAACTTAAAATCGCACTAAATTTTGTTGATGTTTTGCGTATTCAGTTTGTATCGACATATCTCCGGGAGTACAAGAGCTGAACTTCTGAAACTTGGTACTTCAGTAGAAAATGTGTGTCTGCTAATGTCTGCAAAGTTTCGGAGCACAATTCTTATAAATGTGGAAGTTATTACCAAAAGCGATATCAACTTTTAATCGCACTAAATTTTGTTTATGTTTTGCGTATTCAGTTTGTATCGACATATCTCCGGGAGTACAAGAGCTGAACTTCTGAAACTTGGTACTTCAGTAAAAAATGTGTGTCCGCTATTGTTCGCAAAGTTTCGGAGCACAATTCTCATAAATGTGAAAGTTATAAACAAAAGCGATATCAACTTAAAATCGCACTAAATTTTGTTGATGTTTTGCGTATTCAGTTTGTATCGACATATCTCCGGGAGTACAAGAGCTGAACTTCTGAAACTTGGTACTTCAGTAGAAAATGTGTGTCTGCTAATGTCTGCAAAGTTTCAGAGCACAATTCTTATAAATGTGGAAGTTATAAACAAAAGCGATATCAACTTAAAATCGCACTAAATTTTGTTGATGTTTTGCGTATTCAGTTTGTATCGACATATCTCCGGGAGTACAAGAGCTGAACTTCTGAAACTTGGTACTTCAGGCGAATATGTATTACCGCTGTTGTCTGCAAAGTTTCGTAGCACAATTCTTATAAATGTGGAAGTTATTAACACAAGCGATATACCTTTTAAATCGCACTAAATTTTGTTGATGTTTTGCGTATTCAGTTTGTATCGACATATCTCCGGGAGTACAAGAGCTGAACTTCTGAATCTTGGTACTTCAGTAGAAAATGTGTGTCCGCTAATGTCTGCAAAGTTTCAGAGCACAATTCTTATAAATGTGGAAGTTATAAACAAAAGCGATATCAACTTAAAATCGCACTAAATTTTGTTGATGTTTTGCGTATTCAGTTTGTATCGACATATCTCCGGGAGTACAAGGGCTGAACTTCTGAAACTTCGTACTTCAGTAGAAAATATGTGTCCACTATTGTCTGCAAAGGTTAGGAGCACAATTCTTATAAATGTGGAAGTTATAAACAAAAGCGATATCAACTTAAAATCGCACTAAATTTTGTTTATGTTTTGCGTATTCAGTTTGTATCGACATATCTCCGGGAGTACAAGAGCTTAACTTCTGAAACTTCGTACTTCAGTAGAAAATGTGTGTCCGCTAATGTCTGCAAAGTTTCGGAGCACAATTCTTATAAATGTGGAAGTTATTAACACAAGCGATATACATTTTAAATCGCACTAAATTTTGTTGATGTTTTGCGTATTCAGTTTGTATCGACATATCTCCGGGAGTACAAGAGCTGAACTTCTGAAACTTGGTACTTCAGTAGAAAATGTGTGTCCGCTAATGTCTGCAAAGTTTCGGAGCACAATACTTATAAATGTGGAAGTTATTAACAAAAGCGATATCAACTTTAAATCGCACTACATTTTGTTTATGTTTTGCGTATTCAGTTTGTATCGACATATCTCCGGGAGTACAAGAGCTGAACTTCTGAAACTTGGTACTTCAGTAGAAAATGTGTGTCCGCTATTGCCTGCAAAGTTTCGGAGCACAATTCTCATAAATGTGGAAGTTATAAACAAAAGCGATATCAACTTAAAATCGCACTAAATTTTGTTGATGTTTTGCGTATTCAGTTTGAAAGAAAAACAAGATGGAAGATAATATGTGGAGAAAAAAAAACAAAGAAAAACAGACAGAAATAAAGAAACGAAAAGAAGGGGTAAGGAAAGAAAACAGGATGAAAGGAAAAGAAACGAAGAAAGAATGAAAAAGATGGAAGGAACGATGAGGAAAAAGAGAAAAAATAGAAAGAAGGAAATTTGAAGGAAAAGAAACGAAATGGAGGGAAGATGTGCAAAGTAAAAAAGAAGGAAAAAATAGCATAAAAGAAAGAAACACAAAAAAAGAATAAGTATTAAAAAAAACAGATAAAATGAAAGATATAAAACAGAAAGAAAAAGAATGGAAAGAAGAAAAGTAAAATAATGAAAGAGAAGAAAGAAAGAAAAACAAAGAAAAACAAAGACAAACAAGAGAAAATAATAACATTTCTTTGTTATTTTTTTTCTTTCTTTTTCGTAAAAGAATAAAAACAATAAATAAAAAATGTTAAGAAAGAAAGAAAGAAAAAATTTAAAAAGAAGGAAAGAAGAAAATGAAAATAATAATAAAAATAGAGAGAAAGAAAAAGTAAAGAAATGCAGTTTTAAAAATAGCAAAGATACATGTAATAATAACCCATTTGAATCCTGGAAGAAGAAAAAACAAAAACAAGTGGGTGATGCTAATGACAAACAAATAAAAACAAAGAAAGTACACAGACTTTTTAGAACAAATTTTATTCGCCAAAAAGTACAGAGGTGGTTCGAACAAAAAATACGTATAATTTTTCACAAGCCCAAATAATTTTTTTCATTATTTTTGTTCATTATTTTTGTTCATTATTTTTGTTCGTTAAAAACATTTTGTTTGGCAAGACATAGAAATAAAGCACTTTTTTAAAAATAAAAATGGGAGGGGTGAGAAAGTAATTAAATAACTCATCTTAAGGTGAAACGTCTTCTCAAATGTTCAATTGTTTCAGGCAAAAATTAGCTAAATGTTCAAAAGGCAAAAAAGGCTTCAATTATGTGCTATTTCTTAAGTCTGGTAACGTACACTGGTGGAAATGGTGAATAGCGATATCTGGCATCGGAGAGTCAAAGAAAAACACCTTCAAGCATCTTCATGAACTCATATTAACTTGGGAATACAATAATTAGTACGGGGAAATAATGTGTGTATATATATATATATATATATATATATATATATATATACATGTATGTATATACATGTATGTATATATATATATATATATATATATATATATATATATATATATATATATATATATAAAGAGAGAGAGAGAGAGAGAGAGAGAGAAAAGTGCACGATATGTCATGAAAGTCCAATGCCGTGATAGACAAAATATGTGAAAACAGACAAATGGAAAATAGATTTAAATATAGTAGAAAAACAAGAAACAAGAGATTTTACCGGTTTCGTTCGTGTGAACAAACGTCTTCACTTTTTCTGAAGACGTTCTTTGATACGAACTGAACCGGTTAAATATCTAGTTTCTAGTTTTTCTCCTGAATTTTAATTTGCTTTCCGTTTGTGTTTTTTTTTCACACATATATGTAAGTACATATATATATATATATATATATATATATATATATATATATATATATATATATATATATATATATATAGTCTCGGAAGTTTCTCAACCATTAAGACTATATAAAAAAAAAATTTTTTTTTTAAAAACAAAAAAACAACAAAAAAAACATATAGTCTCAAGTCTTCCAGTGGAAAATCACTCATGTAAGTCAATTTATTTTTTACAGTTATTATATTAGTTAGTTTCTAACACTATTTTAAGGGATCATCAGTTGTTTACCATGAAAAACTGTTTCGGGAATTTATATATATATATATATATATATATATACGCATACATACATACATATATACATATATGCATATATGTATGTAAATGTACATATGTATATTTATATATATGCATATATATATATATATGTATATACATATATATATATATGTATATACATATATATATACATATATATATATGTGTATATACAAGTATATCAATATGTATACATATGTACATATATATTATATATATGTGTATATATAGTACGTATATATTATTTATATGTATATATATATATATGCATATATATATATGTATATATATATGTACATATGTATATGCATATATATATGTGTATATATATATATGTATATATACAAGTATATATATATATATATGTATACATATGTATATATACAAGTATATATATATGTATACATATGTATATATATACATATATATATATGTATACATATGTATATATATACAAGTATATATATATATATGTATACATATGTATACATATGTATCTATATGTACATATATATTATATATATGTGGATATATAAGTACATATATATTATATATGTATATATATATGCATATATATATGTATATATACATATATATTTATTTATGTATATATATATATGCATATATATTATATATATGTATATATATGTATAATGTATATGCATATATATTATATATATGTATATATTATATATATATGTATGTATTATATATGTATATATATGTATATATATATATGTATGTATTATATATTTATATATATATACATATATAATAGTGTTTATAGGGTTGTCAGTTCATAGTTGGCAATACTGTAGAGCTAGTGTTTTTAAGATACTGCCCAATAAAAATTAGATCTGTATTTTCTCTATATAAGTTATATATCTATATAAGTTATATATATATATATGTGTGTGTGTGTGTGTATGTGTGTGTGTGTGTGTGTTATTTATCTTATTTTATCTATATATGTTTAACTTTTCTATTCACTTAACTGATACAAATTTTCTTTTTCGCTCCCAATTATTTAAAGGGAAATACTTATTTAACCTTATTACTACATATTTCCGCTTTGAAAAATTGTGAGTTAAACGAAAATATGTATCTGTTAAATGAACGGTTGATGTATTTTTTCAGCCTCACTGTGGATTTTTATGCACTGATGAAGCGTTCTCATTAATATCACTGATATTTTGTATAGCATGGAAATGTATGTATTGAAATGAGCAGAAACAATTGTTTGTAAATCAATGTGTTTTTAAGAAAATATAAAATGTTCTCTGAATAACTAAAGTTTACATTATTTTAAATGAAGAGCTATAGTCGTACACTATGGGGCTACAACATAAACCTTTTATTAACTAAAAGAAACTGATATAAGATATATATAGATATATATATATATATATATATATATATATATATATATATATATATATATATATATTATAATGTTTGCTTGCAATAGTTAACAAGTTAGCTTTGTAAGTTATTAATTCTAACCAAATAGAATTAAATGTAATTACATTTTATTGTTCTTAAGAACATGCAACCACGATCCACAAAAAGAACTGGTTATTCTGAATGAAATATTGATTTTTGTAGGAAGAAACGTATCAATGACAAATGTCGAGAATCAGACGAACTTTATTTTATATATTAGTTGTGATACTCAGTAGTTATTGTTGTGCATCACAGCTATTCACCTGTAATGGATGAATGTGTACATGACCATTATGTGCCTCACTCCTGGAAGTGTACTCCTCTCAACCAGCACCTCCTCCATTGCACTTACAGATGAAAGGGTCAGGGTTAATCCCTGATGGACTTGGCATCCTCAAAAACTAAAAGTTGCACAGGAATAGAGGTGTTTGGTTGTTTTCACGGCTGTAAGAGACTGGTTGTCATTGTTTATCGATTCCCTATAGTCTTGCGGACAGTGAAGAGTGGAGGGCCACAAAAGCTTGATGAAGCAAATCAGCGTTGCTGGTCGGCTCTTCTGAAATCTTGGGCCCTAGGTAACAAAGTCAATGAGAATTTTCTACCTTTTCTTCTTTTTATACAGCATAATCACGTTAACACATTTGTGTTTGTGAAATTGTTAAGCAATGGTGAGCCTGGTCAGTATCGGTTGGGTGACGATTTGGTAATACCACGTGAAAAGACGGTGACACCTTCTTTTCAAAAATTTTACATCGTCAAAATCATCTTCCCGGACTAGATATAAGTTTGTGAACTTAATACTCCCTCGTAACTACATGTACGGCATAATCACATTGGTACATCGGTTCTCGATAGATTCTCGAAGTTAACTCTTCAATGCTTTTTGTTTCAAATATGACACAACAAAATTTATATAATATTATTTTTTGTACCAATTATGCTATTTCTTGCACATTCACAACATTATTTATTTTTGTTCAATAAATATATTTTATTTTTTCAAAAATCATTTATATAACTTGATATTACCCCTATGAAACGTTTTCCACTTGATAGAATTTGTTTCAAACCAATATAAAAAATGAAGCATTTAAGGGCTAAGCGACGTTAAGCTTGGCCAATACCAGATGAGTGATCATTTGGGAGTACCATGCGCTGCATGTCATCGCCCTATACCGGGATATACATGCGTCTGGCGACCGCTTGTGAATTTGATATTCCTCTACCCAGGGTGTATACGACACCAGATATTACTAAAAAAAAAAGAAGAGAAAGGAAAAGAAAAAAAGAAAGAAACTTCCTACTTGAAGGAGGAACCAGCTAAACCCGTTCAGGTGAGTACCGCATTAGGACAGAACAGAACCATTCCTCTTTGGGAAACTGTTCTTCAATATTCCCAAGAATAGAAGCAAACTGATTTGCAGGAATAAATCGATGTAATCAAAAGTATTATACAATTTGTGCATCTTTAATCAGAACAGACTGAGGTCAGATGACTGTGCTCCAAAAGTCAGGACGGACAGCGGTTTTCTTTCTTCGTAAATGGAGGAGAACCAGACTAGAAAAAAGCTATCAGAATAAAACGTGAGGCTAAGAGTGTTAAAGAAAATTATGAAAAGCAATGTTAACATTTTCCTTTTAGTTTTAATTAATGTAGATTAGATAAAACTGCCTATTAGTGTCTGTCAACCTTCCTATACATCTGCAAACCTCCATCTTGTATTTTTGGTTTCAAAAAGAGAAAATCCATCTTTGGTTACAAAAAATCTGTTTGTACTTGCTAAATTGCAAACATTACTGTTCAAAAAGAAAATCTTTTTAATATTTGGTGAACAACAGTCGAGGTACATTAACATGCAGCTTAATTACAATATGATGCCTTCAAATTTTTAAATAACTTTCAAACTGACTTCTAAGCAATGTTCAGATTTCGGTCTTTAATCAATTCACAAGTATTCAAATTATATTCGTTTAAATCATTTAGTTATTTGTTCATTCACCTAAAATCAAAAAGATCTTAAATTTTATTAAAGTAATGAGATAAAAAAAAAAAGTCAGGATAGATGCGGTTTTAATTGGAGGAGAACCAGACTAGAAAAAGGCTACCAGAATAAAATACAAGACACTAACAGCGTTAAATAAAATTATGAAAAAGAATATTAGCATTTGAAACTGCTATTGAAACAACTGCAGGTTATATAAAACTGCCTATCAGCCTCTCTGTTTCTGTCAACTTTCCTCTACGTCTGCAAACCTCCACGATGTACTTTTTCTTTCCAAAAAGAGAAAATCGATCTTTGGTTCAAAACATCTGTTTGCACTTATTAAATTACAAACATGATTGTTTAAAAAGAAAATCGTTTTAATATCTGGTGAACAAAAGCAGAGATACAGCTTAGTTACAATGCATTTTTTTCAATAATATTCAAACTTATTTCTAAGCAATGTTCAAGGTGATTTCAGATTTTGGTCTTCAATTAATTAAAAATTGGTAATTGACCATTATGAGCATTTTTAAAAGCTTTAATAACTGCAGGTTATATAAAACTGTTTATAAGCCTCTCAGCTTATAATTTATTTGGTGATTCACCTAAAATTAAAACGCCCTTAAATCTTATTAAAGCTGTAAGCAAAACTCAGACCAGATATTTTTTAAATGGAGGAGAACCAGACTAGAAGAAAGCTATCAGAATAAAACACAAGACGCTAACAGCGTTAAAGAAAATTATAAAAAGGAATGTTAGCATTTGAAAAAGCTTTAATAAAAGTAGATTATAAAGAATTGCCTATAATTGCCTATAATTGCCTATAAGCCCCTCTGTTTCTGTCTGCCTTCCTCTACATCTGCAAACCTCCATGTTTATGAAAAGATGAATCTGACCGAGATTTTAGGTTCAAAATTCACCCCAAACTCTTATTGGACTTCTTGTATTAACAACATGACGAACAACTTTTTGATATATTTGGTCAACAGCAGACGATGCCCAAACGACTGGAGATGTATAAAAGAAGAACTCTTTGGTTTTAGTAAGAAATCACATTTGAGGAACGGAGCACTTATGTTTAATCTGGATGGAATATATGCCACGCTGAGTCTGACTTCAGATTGAGTTATTGTAAAACATGGGAGGTGGTAGTGTTGAAGTGGATCCCGATGTGAACTGACGACCTGGAGTTTGCCGTCAGAACAGCGAGTGGTTAAAGATCATCCAATCGTTGACTTCCAATCGTCAGGCTTAGTCGACCTTTGTGAGGGACGCAATGGCAAGAATAGATGGAGCCGTCTTAACCTACCCCGCAGGGTTGAATACTGTTTCAAGTACAAGTCAGACGACATTGACGTGCCAAGTTCGAGTTTTATCGGTTCCATGGCACCACTTTTCACGATGGATATTGGCAACCTTCATGTGGCTCCTCCTGTGAGTACCTGATTTTAGAAAGAAGTTAAAACAAAGACAATGCTAACAACAGAATCGAGTCAGACAAAAGTTCGTACCATTCCGATTCATATACATTAACATTTATGTTATTATTAAACATAAAATATTATTTGGTTGGTAGAATTGTATCTGTAATCTATTTTCTTTTGGCGGAAGTATTGTTGTATAGAAGTGATTTGGTTATGTGCAGTCACTCAAGCTCCTGGGCGTAGGCATACTTGTTGCTGAACTACTTACACCAGAGAGCAAAGTCACCCAACAAAAATTCTTCTATTGTCAGCCAAAGAGGAAGAATCTCCACTGTGCCCCCTACTTTGCCTTCGGGTGAAGTAAGGAAAGCTTCTATATCATATTGCTATGCTTAAGCACGTAAACAGTATCAACATGGCAACAGACATTGATGAGACAAATCATCAACATCGCAGGTTCTCTGTCTGTCTGTCTGTCATTCTGTCTGTCTGTCTGTCTGGCTGTCCGTCGGCGAGAATGTTTGTATTGTAAACGTAAGAGGGGGGGGGGGTAATTACTATTTAATTAATTTTTTTCAAGTCAGCGTTCATAATCTTTGTATACATTTAGAATTAGGAAACTATTAATTAATTAATTTAGATTAAATAACATTAAATAACATTAGATAACATGTAAACAAAGCAAGCCTATGAACACTTTTCTCGCATATCGCTTCTCCTTCACTCAATAAATTGTTATTTCGTCTGCAATTGGATCAGGCATGCCTTTTTTTTCAATTATTAATTCCTTGTTAGCTGAGAGTTGTGGGCCATTGAATGACTGGCCATAGCACCCTGTGCTACTCCTTTCATGCTATAGTTCTTAAATGGATGCACAAGTATTCAAATCATATTCCTTCTCAATCATGTATCTATATGTTGACCTCAAATCAAAAAGACTTTAAATCTTATCAAAGCTGTGGAGTAAATCTCAGGACAGATATGGTTGCACATGGAGGGAAACCAGACTAGAAGAAAGCAATCAGAATGAAACACAAGACACAAATAGCATTTAATCATTATTGTTAATAAACGTAGCTTATATAAAATCGACTATTAGCCTCCCTATTTCTGTCAGCCTTCCTCTACATCTGCCAACCTCCACGTTGAATTCAAAATAAAAAAAGAAAGAAAGAAAGAAACGGAAGATCTTCCGCTGACCTTTGGTGATAAAGCGTGCACAGAAATCTTTTACCGCTTATGGGTAGCCAATTCCATAAAAAATCTTAGTAATGATAAATTGAAAGTATGGCTATATTAAGCGAAAACAGTTAACTCGAAAATGAGGCTGTTCTAATCAAACAAGGTACCTCTTATCCCCTCACATTGTGTGCTGTTATTACTAATGTCATTTACAGAGTCAGAGGAGATAAGCTTATCTCACTTCAGAATACATGATCACAGTTAAAAGACACTAAGCTCAAGTTCAAGATCACTCTGAGTTCAAGGGTTATATTATATATGAAGTCAAGTGAGATTTTCCCCTATTTGGTTGACCGCTATAGTTTTATATTCAAAGGTGCCATACAAAAGAGCTGTTTATTATGTAAGACACTGCAAATATTGTTTCGTGTTATAAACAAAAATAGTTCTTTCTTTTTAATCGAGTTCTTATTTGTTTTACATTTAATTCAACCAATAGTTCCTGTTTCTCACTTCGAAGTCCTCTTTCTGTTACTCTAATCACCATGTTCTATATTTATAACAGGGTGCCAATCATTTCTCTTTGGCTTCA
The DNA here is from genome assembly GCA_963556195.1 of Sepiola atlantica. Taxonomy (NCBI): domain Eukaryota; kingdom Metazoa; phylum Mollusca; class Cephalopoda; order Sepiida; family Sepiolidae; genus Sepiola; species Sepiola atlantica. The sequence continues at coordinate 55,156,893 of OY744523.1, read as the reverse complement.
ATGTTCGATGACAAAATAAACACATGCCTTATTAGCATTTATTTGTGGCTATACTAAACGAGAACACTTAACTTGAATGTGAAGCTATTCTAATCAGATCAGGCGCCATTTATTCACCCTCTCTCACTCATTCTCTCTATGTAATTCTTTTACTAATTCCTTCTCAGATTCATTTCTATCTAATGAAACTATAATAATAATAATAATAATAAGGAGGAGGAGGGGGGAGGAGGAGGAGGAGGAGGAGGAGGAGGAGGAGGAGAAGACCGAGAAGGGATAACACAAACCAGACCTCCACTGGAAAAGTGCAGAGAATGCTGGGACCTTGGGGAGGCTTATTGCCACCCACATACCATAGAAGACCAATTGTCTTTACCAACGATAAATCAATGGTAAGAGGCTGTTGCGATACCGCATCGTTATTGAAAAGAGGTGAAAAATACTGGAAATCTGGGGAGGCTTGTTGTCACTCAGACTCCAGGAAATATCACTGGTTGTTGTCGGTGAGCAATCACTAACGATGATCGGTGTGAGAACTCCTAGTTAGTACAAATAAATAATAATAAACTTTAATATTATAATATTAAAGTTTAAACTAAATGGAATCGACACAGATAAATCAAATTCTTAATTAACCCTAAAAAAGGCTATAATTACTTATATGGACTTCAAGGATGGGAGTAGGAGTTTCTTCACTTCTTCAATTGTTCCGGGTAATGCCTGGACACAGGTCTCGCAAGAAAAAATTAAATATTGACGGATTATAAATTCTCTTCTTCGTTGCGTTTCAGAAGTCAATTTTTCTACGCAAAATTGTTATTTGTCAAGCTAAAATTACTTGGCCAATAACACATAAAAGAAAAAAAAAACTTCACGGGACTAACCTTACTTTGGTTTACCATGAGAAAAGCTTCAGAAAAGTTTGAGAAAAGCTTGGTAATTGTCAGTGTGGAGTAGACACTTAAGTGTTAAACTGATAATAGTTTCGTTTTACAAAAGACAGCAGCATGAGGCACCCAGTGAGGACTGGATTAAACAGGGTGGTTCATCATAACAGATAACGTTTCACTGAACTGAGAGATGGCTGTTGTGAAGTGGATGACGACGTAGATTGGCGACCTGGGTGTGCCAGGTTCGAATACCAGTCAGTTCCATAGCCTCACTTTCACTTATGGATGTTGGCAACCTGTACATGGTCCCTCCTGTAAATACCGGATTCTAGAAGGAATCGGAGAAACCCATGCCGACAACCGAATCAAGCCGGTCTCGTACTATGTTGATTCATAAGAATTTGCTTTTTATTAACTGAACTAAATAATGGACCTAATTCTAAACAGATAATAGATTTGTTTCACAAAAGACACCCGTATGAAGCACCCAGTGAGGACCGAATTCACTGAACTGAATTATGAACCCATCTTTTTTTTTAGGTTTTCTGGTTTTTCTTTATCAAGCTGGACTTTACTGAGACAAAACCACAAATGAGAGAAAGTCAAAGTGAAACACAATACCGCGGGGCTGCTTCCCATCTGATACAACATGGTCGTTTTCAAGTTCAATGTTAGCAAAGTCTTATTGAGCCGTCCTCAAATTTTGCCCAGTTTCAACCGTCATTACCACTCCTCACAATGTTGTCTCACCGTCCACCTAACAAAATCAATCACCCTTATCCTCGAGTGGCTTTTGGGCCTTCATAAGCGGTTACTCTTTAGTACAAAACAAGAATAAAAAGTGTTCACAATCAAACTGTTTTGTTCAAAGGAACTCGTCAATCGTCACGTGACGGTAGGTGTCTTCGACGGACAACGCAGTGAGTATATTTATTTACCGCCTCTCCAAGAGATTAGACACAAAGTCAGGCGAGGTTTTGAAAAGCCAGTACACTAGGAAAAGTACATTCTGGCCTACAAAATATGCCTGAGCAGCCCTGTCGGTATATCCTAGTAGGAACGCCCGAGGCGATTAGCAATAAACTAACCCTCTTCTAAAAGTGAAAAGGTAAAGTCTGGGAGAGTTGAACTCTCTCAAACTACACTGAACCATACCTCAGCCCAACTGAAGCAAGGCCATTGTTGGATTGAGTGTTGAGGACGTATCCTAAACTGGTATAAACCACACCTACTCAAGCTGTTCAAAAGATAAGTAACTGTACAATAAGTAATTTTTTTAAAAACTTTTTTTGCAAAGAAATCGAATTTCGTCGATCTTCAAACTTGAATACTAAAAGATTTTCATTTTCAGAATTGTTGGCATATTCCTTTTATCTAAATGAAGAAATACGAAATTTCGGGTCAATTTATTCGAACTATATTTTCATCAAAACAGATTAAGCTTAGTTAATTCAATTATACATTTCGATATTTTCAAATACCCTATTGGAACACAGCCATTGGAACACAGCCATTGGAACACAACCATTGGAACACAGCCATTGGAACACAACCATTGGAACACAGCCATTGGAACACAGCCATTGGAACACAACCATTGGAACACAGCCATTGGAACACAGCCATTGGAACACAACCATTGGAACACAGCCATTGGAACACTGCCAAAACACAGTTATTCGGATGCTTCATTAGCAGAATAATTTTATAAACATATCAAATACCAGAATGAAAATAAACGTGTGTTTCTATTTAGTTGCCTTCATACGAGGGCAGAGTTAGACACAAAGTCGGTTTTTAATGTAAAGAAAAATCAAGCTCTCCAAAACGGGAAACTCCCGATTGGAACAAAACTAACAATTGTTTAAGTCTAGAAAGATTTCTACATCACTAGCCGAGGGCAAAAAAGATTAAGTGTAATATCTGAACAGATACTAAACTTTGCTCCTAGCAAAAAATCTTTTGTTGTTTTTAACCAAATTACCAAAATGTGAAATGAAAATTGTTTCTTTGTTTTTCTGTAGAAACGGCTACAGGGCACAGGTAGTTTTTTGTTTGCTGGTAGCATAATTAATCCTTAATTTGGATAAAACTGTAACAGAAAAAGTTCGGAATGGAAAAGAACCAGACTGGAAAAAAGTTTTCAGAATAAATCGCAAGACACTAGAGTTGTCAGAATAAATCGCAAGACACTAAAATTGTCAGAATAAATCGCAAGACACTAGAGTTGTAAGAATTAATCGCAAGACACTAAAGTTGTAAGAATTAATCGCAAGACACTAGAGTTATCAGAATAAATTACAAGACACTAAAGTTGTGAGAATAAATTACAAGACACTAAAGTTGTCAGAATAAATCGCAAGAAACTAAAATTGTCAGAATAAATCGCAAGACACTAGAGTTGTCAGAATAAATCGCCAGACACTAGAGTTGTCAGAATAAATCGCAAGACACTGGAGTTTTCAGAATAAATCGCAAGACACTTAAGTTTCAGAATAAATCGCAAGACACTAGAGTTGTCAGAATAAATCACCAGACACTAGAGTTGTCAGAATAAATCGCAAGACACTAAAATTGTCAGAATAAATCGCAAGACACTAGAGTTGTAAGAATTAATCGCAAGACACTAAAGTTGTAAGAATTAATCGCAAGACACTAGAGTTATCAGAATAAATTACAAGACACTAAAGTTGTGAGAATAAATTACAAGACACTAAAGTTGTCAGAATAAATCGCAAGAAACTAAAATTGTCAGAATAAATCGCAAGACACTAGAGTTGTCAGAATAAACTGCCAGACACTAGAGTTGTCAGAATAAATCGCAAGACACTGGAGTTTTCAGAATAAATCGCAAGACACTTAAGTTTCAGAATAAATCGCAAGACACTAGAGTTGTCAGAATAAATCACCAGACACTAGAGTTGTCAGAATAAATCGCAAGACACTAAAATTGTCAGAATAAATCGCAAGACACTAAAATTGTCAAAATAAATCGCAAGGCACTAAAATTGTCAGAATAAATCGCAAGGCACAAAAGTTGTCAGAATAAATCGCAAGGCACTAAAATTGTCAGAATAAATCGCAAGACACTAAAATTGTCAGAATAAATCGCATGACACTAAAGTTGTCAGAATAAATCGCATTACACTAGAGTTGTCAGAATATATCGAATTACACTAGAGTTGTCAGAATATACTGCAAGACACTAGATTTGTCAGAATAAATCGCCAGACACTAGAGTTGTCAGAATAAATCGCCAGACACTAGAGTTGTCAGAATAAATCGCATGACACTAGAGTTGTCAGAATAAATCGCAAGACACTAAAATTGTCAGAATAAATCGCAAGACACTAGAGTTGTCAAAATAAATTTCCAGACACTAGAGTTGTCAAAATAAATTACCAGACACTAGAGTTGTCAAAATAAATCTCCGGACACTAGGGTTGTCAAAATAAATCACCAGACACTTAAGTTGTCAAAATAAATCTCCAGACACTAGAGTTGTCAAAATAAATCGCAAGACACTAGACTTGTCAGAAAAAAATCACCAGACACTAGAGTTGTCAAAATAAATCAGCAGACACTAGAGTTGTCAGAATAAATCGTAATACACTGAAAATTGTCAGAATAAATCGCAAGACACTAAAATTGTCAGACTTAATCGCAAGGCACTAAAATTGTCAGAAAAAATCGTAACATACTAGAGTTTCAGAATAAACTGCAAGACACTAAAATTGTCAGACTTAATTGCAAGACACTTAAATTGTCAGAATAAATCGCAAGACACTAAAATTGTCAGAATAAATTGCATTACACTAAAATTGTCAGAATAAATTGCATTACACTAAAATTTGTCAGAATAAATCGCAAGGCACTAAAGTTGTCAGAATAAATGGCAAGACACTAAAGTTATTAGAATAGATAGCAAGATACTAATAGCATTCGATAAACTGTAAAATAATATTATTATTGTTTCAGAATGTTTGTATTATTCGGACTACTTTCTAATCTTGGTTGTGATATTTATAACGTTTCGACTAATTTATCTTCCGACCTTCTTCAGGTGTATCATGTCAAACTTGGGAATCTATATCGGATTCCGAACTAAACAATAATAATTTACTTACTTAAGACTTGTTATTGCTGACAGAACGAGTAAAATCTACCCCCGTTGATTAAATGAAAGGGTTCGCTTGAAATCTTGTATGGATTCCAAGGTTTGACATAAAGATTCTGCCCGAGTTACTGAGATCGAGTTAAAGATTACCAAGTGTCGAACTTGAGGAATCTTTATGCTAAACTCGAGTACCTATACAGAATTTCAAACTGAATCCTCCATTCAACCCACAGGGGTAGATTGTTCTCGTTCCGTCAGCCATGACCGGATAGAAATCTTAATTTTTAAATCTTATTCTTACTTATTATTGCCTGTAGTAAGGATTGAACTTCAACCTCCAGAAGACTGATTGTTAATCAGTGCTTTTAACTGTTGCACCATGGATATATGGCTGACAGAACGAGAACAATCTAACACACTGGGATTAAATAAATAAATTTCGTAACGGTTTCTGAGTTTGATATAAACATTTCCAAGTTTGAAAAGATGGTGAAAATTACATCGGTCGATAAGAAAAAAAAGAATTGTGGTCTGAATAATAGATATTAACATTATCTTTCTTTATCAAATTAATTCAAAATCTTTAACAAAGATGAAAACGACTAATACCAGCGTCTTCGTCTCTGTCAGCCTTCCTCTACATCTGCAAACCTCCGAGTTATTTTTTTAAGAAAAATCTGCCCGCAAACATTAGTTTGAAAAATACACGAAAATCATTTTTCATTCCATGTTAATTGTTTTATCAATTCTATGAATTAATCATTGTCATTATAAAGAAATACAACATAGACCTGGGCGTGCCATGTTCGAATCCTGTCAGTTCCATATTTTCCCTATGGATGTTGGCAACATTCACGCAATCCCTCCTAGAAAGGATCGTGGAATCCCATGCCAACGACAGAATAGAATCGAGCCAATCAAAAGTCGTACCACTTTGATTCGTAGGAATTTACATTTTTATATCTTTATTTCCCTGATTTTAAATTTGTATTTCATACTTGTGTCTTCATGCTATACAAATTCATGCTTAGTGTATATCGGGAAGCTGCAGTTATATAAATATATAAATATGTAGAGCGGCTGTCCACTCGTTTTCAAGTCAATGTCTTACTAGTGTAAAACCTACAGCATATATGGCTTTTTAGGCCTGCTAGCTTTTTACAAACCATAACACAGATATTGCAGGTGATATGATGATTTGATTTGATACAATAATTGAAGCCTCCTCTTGATTCTGCTGCACGTGCACTCGTTGGTGATTCACCAAGATGGCATGTGACATGGTTACCAAATTGACAGCTTTGAATGTCAGCTGTAATTACCAAAACTTTACCACTGTAAGTCTGAAGAGGTTTATGATGCTGTAGATTTCAAGAGGTTTATTTGCTTATTTATTTATAAATATGTATACACATACACATATATAGATACATTTTTCTTATTCTTTAATATCTACTTTTTTTTCTCCTTCTTTAAAAGTAAGAAGCGGTCAGAATAAATTCAAATAGATATTTTGTTTGAACTAAACTAAAATAATAATTACTATCTGCAATGGAAAACTTCCATTAAAGTTTGGATATTGTCGAGAGAGACGCTAAAACTTTAAGTGGGTGCCACTTTGGCTTGTTACCTACGTGTCATGAATCTACTTTCGTATGGTATCTACACTTTGTTATGCGATCTACACCTCATAGTGCAATAATTAATACGGTACAAGAGCAAGGAAAACACTTCTCCTAATTGGTTTCGAAAGAAAGTGTGGTTACTGAGCCTGGAAACCTAACTATAACGTTCAAAAAAGAGACCGTACGACATACTTGATTCACTGAGAAGTCGCTGAACGCTCAGTAATCTAATGGGGAGTTTATGCTAATTCAAAGCAATTTCATTTTCGGCATTTTTCCGTAAATGATCAGCAAAATTTCGTCCATCCCAACACTGAGGAATTGAATGATCATAGCTTGATGCAAAGATTTGTATATTGAAAGCATTTAGTGGCACCCATAGTGTGTGAATATTTTTTTCTTGTAGTTAAAAAGCAAACGCGGCCCCTTCTAAGTGTTTTAGGGACCCCAATTTTACCACGTCTGGGAAAGCCACGATTATTTGCTTTAAATAAATGTTAGAGCAACCGCATGAAATAAATTTAACCACTACATTTAACATTTCAGTACTTTGTTACATTAGGACCCACTCTAACTTTTACCATGACCCTAACCCTAACCCCCACTTTGATCCTAACCCTAATATATATATATTAAAGTGAAATATTTTGAAAATCAACAATCGTGCAATTTTAAATGAACAATTCATTTATCTAATTTTTTTTTTTTCGCGAGCTTTTGTTGTAGTACAACCTTGTCAGGCGAGACTGTCTTATAGTTTTTTTTTCTTCTTGGAGGAAGAAAAGAAGAAAAAAAAACTATAAGACAGTCTCGCCTGACAAGGTTGTACTACAACGAAAGCTCGCGAAAAAAAAAATTAGATAAATGAATTGTTCATTTAAAATTGCACGATTGTTGATTTTCAAAAAATGTCAGTTTAATACATTATAATCCGTACTTCAAAGATGTTAATTTCCTTTTATATATATATATATACATATATATATATACATATATATAAGGATAAAATACACGATATATCATAAAATGAAATGCCGTGAAAACAGGGTGTATGAAAAAACAAAAGTTAAAAAAATTTTAAACAGGAAGAAACCATCAAAACGAGATATTTACCGGTTTCGTTTGGATCATCAACCTTTTCTGAAGACGTTCGTTGATTGAAACCGGTAAATCTCTCGTTTTGATGATTTATTACTGTGTTTTTTCTTTTATCTTTTTCAGATAGATTGATAGATAGATGTGTGAATGTATATATATATATATATATATATATATATATATATATATATGTATGTTAATATTTATGATATTTTTGGTTGTGCAGTAAAACTCAAGTGTTTAGTGAATATAAGACGATCTTATGTAAGTCCAGAGTAATTATATATTGATATCGTATGAAGCAAATTAATTTTTATTGCAAAATAACAGACATTTCATTTTTCGTTTTTTTTGTTTCTTTTCTGCTTTTCTCCAGATTCATCATGTCTATAAAATTAAAACTTTATAAAAATTCTACCATTTTTTGATTGTATTGCAGCGATGATGAAACAGCTGTTATATTTCTATAAAAAATGAATATATCAAAACGAATATATATATATATATATATATAAATGTATATATATATAAATGTATATATATATATAAATGTATATATATATATATATAAATGTAAAATTATATATAAAAATGAATATATATATATATATATAAATGTATAACTATATATAAAAATGAATATATATATATATATATAAATGTATAACTATATATAAAAATGAATATATATATAAATGTATAGCTATATATAAAAATGAATATATATATATATATAAATGTACAGCTATATATAAAAATGAATATATATATATATATATATATATATATAAATGTACAGCTATATATAAAAATGAATATATATATATATAAATGTATAGCTATATATAAAAATGAATATATATATATATATATATATATATATATATATATAAATAGAGAGATATAGCTCACGAATATCGGCTTTTAAATTTTTTAAAAAAATTAGAAGGATATTTTAAGACAGCACAGAAAAATAAAAAATATTCGTGTAAAATTGAATGATCAAGTGACCTGCAGAAATTTTATGCCGAACGGTTATATAGAATAGGAAGTAAACACTTTGTATAGAATAGGAAGTAAACACTTTGTATAGAATAGGAAGTAAACACTTTGTATAGAATAGGAAGTAAACACTTTGTATAGAATAGGAAGTAAACACTTTGTATAGAATAGGAAGTAAACACTTTGTATAGAATAGGAAGTAAACACTTTGTATAGAATAGGAAGTAAACACTTTGTTAGAATAGGAAGTAAACACTTTGTATTATGCCTAAATGCATTATAGTAAAAACGAAATATATGAAAAAAATCCTGTTTATAAATTTGAATCCATCACATCAAAATTAGCTTTAAAAAAATCCTATTCACAAATAAAAGTAATAATATAAAATATTATGTTAGCAAAAACGTTCCGTCTGTAAATTCTCGCAAGTTTGATTATCAAGGCGAAAAGCAAGCATCAATAGTTTGCATTAAAAACGGTAGCAAAACAAGAATTTGTTGATAGAAAAAAAAAACACAAAATTATGGGAAAGAAAAAAATCTTTATTTTATCGACAGGCTTGTTTGAATCGTGAACAATGTGAAAATATACATGTATGTATGTGTTTGGTGTGTATACATATAAATAGAGAGAGAAAATCACAGCATAACACATAGATGTGTGCATATATGTATGTGTGTGTGTGTGTGTGTGTGTGTGTACATATGAATAATTTTAATAAATTTTACAAAAAGTACGGACAATGATATAGATTGCGACAAAAAAGTCACAGCTTCTTAGTTCTTTTATTTAACTTAGTTTTTTTCTAAGTTCAAGATTAATTTAATTATAAACCAATTCTAACTTTAAGAAAAAATAAAATAATTGCTTAATTTGAACATAAATAATCAGTTTCCAGTCAAAGCTTTCCGATTAAAAGAGCCTTACAGACTAGGATCAAATTGTAGTATCTGTTCTGGGTGTCATTCTCCCAGGCATTACTTCCCCCATTTTGGAGGAGGCATATGTTTATTACCCGTTGCCGTAGTCGCTCTCGTTTGTGAGGGAGTGTACAGGTATTTTTGTCCCAATCTACAGTGGCCCTTTTTGGGGAGCGGGATTCTTCCCACATTAAAAACCGACTTTATGTCAAACCTTGCCCTCGTGTGGAGACAAGTAAATGGGGACGAGTCCAAGGTGTCATCGCATGCAATAACTTTTTTTCTCTCTTTCATTTTGTAAAATCAGACTTCATAATTCTGTATTGCAGGCAAGTCAGTCTGAACAAGAAAGATAACTCTAAAAATAAAATTATCTCCCTTGTTTTCAAGATATTCATCACAGATTCTTTTTATTATTATTATTATTATATTATTACGAAGAAGAAATAAAAACTTCAAAACATAAGTCCATACTCGTCATACAGTCCCGTATTCTGCATATATAAACGTTCAAACACTTTAAATATGATATAATTTCTAAAAAAAAAAAATACTTTTTCAAATATCTGCATACGTTCTTGTAAAAGATTGTATAAATATATGATCATATATTTAAATATATAATGAAAAATAAACGTTACTATTGACGACATTGGCAAATTAGTCAAAAACAATTTATTTTGGTTTACCTACTCACTTGTGACCTATATACGTTACAAAATATATTTAATAGAAGCTATGGACATTTTAAGTTAGCGTAATTATTGGTTGTGAGTAAAGTTATAACTTTACTCACAACCAATAATTTTGTTTTCCAGGTAGTTAGATACCTCCTTATTAATTTAGTCACAACCAATATTTATGTTAACTTAAAATGCTTATAACTTCTATTAAATATTTAAAAGAATTTAACGTAAATAGGTTACAAAAGAGCAAGTAAACCCAAATAAATTGTTTGGGGCTAATTTCCCAACAATATTTCCTTTCAAATAATTTATTTTAGTAATAGTAACGTTTACCTAATAAAATATAAATTATTATATGATCATATATTGAAAAGATTGTATGAATATATTATCGGTAATCATTACTATTACCGACATAAATTATTTTCAACGAAAATACAGTTGGAAAATTAGTCAAAAACCCTTTATTTTGCTTTATCTACTCGTTTGTGACGTATTTGCATGAAAAAATATTAAATATTTAAAAGAAGTTTTAAGACAATTTACTTTACCGTAGATAGTAATTGAGTAAAATAATTCGCGTTTTGCTATTTTGATTCTGGACAGGAATTAAATACATAACCAGAACGGAAGCGAGTAAGGGCCGAATATGCAGAAGCTAAGTATTCGGCTCTTACTCGCTTCTGGTCTCATTAGGTATTTTGTTCCTGTCCAGAATCAAAATGGCCACCACGGATTATTTTACTCAATTACTATTTACGGTAAAGTAACTTGGCTTAAAACTTCTTTTAAATATTTTTCTTTTAAATAACGCAAATAGGTCACAAGTGAATAAATAAAGCAAAATAAATTGTTTTTGACTAATTTTTCGTTTAAAATCTCAGTAATAGTAATGATATATTTAATCTGAAATGCCTGTGTATAAACTCCAAAATTCTATATGTACACTAGTGTCAAAATTATTTTGACATCAATGGGCTTTATTTGACAAGTTAGCAAATATGCTTCTAAGTGTAAAATTTGCTATATGTTTATTTTAGGGTCCTAAACTCCACATGCCAAAAAATGCAACATGACGACATTTATATTAACGTCTATCATGCCGATGCCAATGCGGACTTAGTGTTTGAGTTAATGAACGGCACTAATTGTACCGATTCCCCATCCAGTTTCGCAGCAACATGATAAACTTTTACCAAGTTAATGTTAATGTCGCCATGTTAAATTTTGGGGTTTGGGTAATATGGAAAAGTAAACTTTTACAGAAAATTCTTTGAAATACTCTACCTATTTAACAACTATGTATTGCAATTTAGAGAGGTAATTTCCCAGGATGTCGATTTTAAATAATTACTAAATAAATATTAGAAATGTATAAAGTAAATCTCGAATTTGTGTATTTGACCATATGCCTTTGGTGTGGGTGGGAGTCTGTGTTGGACTGGGGTGAAAAAGTATTTTTTTAAATGCTGTTTGTTTGGGCCTTTTTCTTGTAATATTTTTTTTATTTTTAAAAAGGGGTCAATGCAATTTACTTTCAGCTCAGATTATTCGTCGCAAAATAAATGAAATCTGAGTAAAAAAAAATAAAACACAAAAAAAAACGAAAATAAATTTTTGAAAAAAAATATTTTTTTAAGAAACAGATTTTTTAATCCCCACCCCTAGCCCCGACCTTTACTTCCCAAAAAATATTCTAGCAATAATTTAAATAAACCAATTAATAATTATGTAAGTAACAAGAATAAATTTTTTTTAAAGACAAAACAAAGTAGACGTTTTTAAGTCTTTGAATCAAATGGAACATACATTTTAACAAAGGAGACAATAATTAGGCAATTAAATTAATAGGAAATTAAAAAAAAAATAATTCCTCAAATAATACAAATTTTGTAAAAAAAAAATCAATTACACTTAAACTGGATTTTTTTTTTTCTGTTTCTTCTGAAAAATAATTATTTGTTTGTTTCACCAGGTAAAGATTGGATTGCGAGTAGCCGTAATGGAGATCACTGTGGCTGACCTGGTGATTCTAGATGATTCTAGTTGAAAAGTTGTTGAAACAACAGGAGACAAGCTGTCAGAACAATGGAACTTGTTAAAAAGACTGAAAAGAAAAAAGAAAAAAACATAAATGAATTACAAAAGAATAAAATACAGAGGAATCCAATAATTTAAATCACTTTATTGCTACTGTAGCATTTAAGGCAGCCATCTTGGAGTTATCAGAGTTAATTGAAGAGTTCCATCAAATGGAGATAATCTTGGAAGTTTATCATAACAAGGACAAAATCTAATAATACTGCATCTCAGAAATATGATCAAATGCTTTCTGAGATTATCTCCCTTTAACAGAACTCATGAACGAACTCTGATAATTCAAAGATGGCTGCCTTCATGCAACAGTAACAATAAAATTCTAGCATTGTAATGTCTAATAGATTGTCATATGTCAACAAAAATGACTACAGAATAGCGGCTTTATTAAACATATATATATATATGTCTAATAAAGCTGCTATTCTGTAGTAATTTTTGCTGTTAATATATAACAATCTATTAGACATTACAATTGTCTGCGAAATAAAAAAAAATAAGTTGTAAAAAATGACGTTAATCTGTCCTCTGTGATAATAATGTCGTATTGAACTACATAAAAATACTAAATATAGCATAGCTCTAGCTTTAAACTATTGAGCTATTATAAGCACTTTGTGTTACAAAAATAAAAAATACATATACATATATATATATACATATATATATATATATATATATATATATATATATATATATATATATATATATTCAAGAGATGAAAGATGAGAATAAAAAATTGTATTGATACAATATTTATTAAGACATCAGAAGTTCAAAGCAAGGAGTTTCATTATCCTAGGATAATGAAACTCCTTGCTTTCAATTACCTAGTGGAGAGTTTGAATTACCTAGTGGAGAGTTTGAATTACCTACTAGACACCATCCTCGAGTGTCTTCGGTATCTCTGTACAAGGGTTTGTCAAGAGAACCTCACATGAGGATAAACCCTGACCAAATATTTAAAATAACATAGTATTCGAAACCCAAATAAGATCCCCTCGATACGGCTATGCACTTGCTTATACGAGGAATCGTGCACCTTTTCCAGGTAATGTTATCTCTGGATACTCCACCAGACTAGATGAATTCTTGTCCTGGAATACAGTAAGACGTTAGAGACTGCAAGAAAGACATGCTATAACATAATAAACTGGTCAATTGGGGAGAGGAAAAAACATAACAGAATTCACTTGCTTGATTATACCTTTTTTTACTTTTTCAAATTTTCTAATGATCTTATTTGTGTTAAAATAAAAAAAGAATGAATGGATGTTCCATATGTATCAACTAACGTTTTTGATTCTTCCTCAAATCATCTTCAGGTGACAAAAACAAATGAACAGATTTGGAGAAAAGAAGAGAATTTCAAAAAAACATCCGAAAACGCGCATGTGAAGTCAGACATCAAAGTGGTGCAAACGGGGGCAGTTCCAGGAGAAATGTTAACAATTTAAATTCCTGGATGCCAGAATTAGCGTCATAGGATGAATTGTTTTTACTCGTTTCATACATAATGTTATTCATTACAGGTTGCTGAGTTTTAATAAAGATTGCTTCGAGTATTTTAAAAGAAATTAAGCTTGTTTCAAAATGTATTATTTTCGTGTTATCAACTAAAATTTGTCCTAAATAACTTATGTTTTGTAAATGTTTGTAAATTGAGTGAGAGTTTACAAGGTGCATGGTGAGTCGGTGGAAGAGGGTAGTGATAGTAAAACCAATGTAGCTATTAGCTTTATTATTATTATTATTATTATTATTATTATTATTATTATTAATAGAGAAGTGTAGTTTGCTTGAAGCATTGCTGGGAATAGTAGGAATATATGAAGAAGGCTGAGGGTAATGCAGAGTGCCGAATAGGTTGTAAGCTGGAAGGAACAAAAATAATAAATCGAAGTGGGGGGACTTACTATTTATTTTTCTTTAAAATCTTACAAGTGTGGTGTCGGCTGTGTGTGTGTTGTCCAGATGATGATTAAAAATCATTTAATATTTCGGGAAAATCTTCCCTTTGTCAAAAATAGACACCAAAGGAAAAATCCGTCTGTGTAGAGAATTCACCAAAATGGATGTCAAAGAGTATTGATTTACTCCTCTCCAGGAGTTAGGCACAAGGCCAGTTTTTATCTTACTCCCACAAGTAAGATGTGACCCAAGGTCGGGTCGGGAAAGTGGGGTTTAAAAATTGCCTGGGCAGCCCCGTCGGCATTCTCCGGTAGAGGCGCCTCAGGCAGTAAGCAATAAACTTACTCCTCCCCAATGAGGGGAGGCAAAGCCTGGGAAGGTGGACCTCCCAGAACTGCACAGGACAGACCCATTGACCGGCGTAAATCAAGACCCGAAGGCCAAGACAACACCAGTATGGGGTGCAGTATCCATCGGAACAGATACTACACTTTGATCTTAGCCAAAAGGCCAAGAGATCAAGAAGATTGGAACAAATCAGCCCCACAGAGAATAGAAATTAATAAATTTTAAATTTCCTAAAATTATTGTTAGTATATAGATATGGTGCTTTAGCCTTCTTAACATCATGTTGTTGTTGTTATTATTAATAATAATAATAATAATAATGTTGTTGTTGTTGTTGTTGTTGTTAATGGAGTTGCATTCTCCAGAAAGGCATTTGAACTTATAAATAACATTGGTTCTTTCTAATGTTTTATGGGTTGGGGAGGAATTGTATTTTTTTACTATAAGATTTTGGGTTTTAAATTTCTTAAAGTAAATAATGAGTCTAATTTTATTTTTATTGTCAATTGGAAATATGTATCTGTGTACAATAACTTTGATGGCTTTTTCTTCTAATCTAAAGTTTGGTTGCATTTGATTACAATAGTATAGGTTAATATAGTTTGAGTTGTAATGTCGGATATTATAATTATTTGTAGTAGTACTTTTTAAGTTTCGAATCATTACTTTGATTTGTTCATCAACGAAACAATTAGGGAATTCGTTATTAATAAGAACTTGTTTTACATTTTTTTTTTATTCAATGAATAGTGTTATTTCTGATGTAGGAGATTAGTTTTGCCTGATTTTAACAATTGCTATTTTGTAGCGATTGGAAGATTCGCTCTTGTAATTTAAGGGACTAGAGTTTAAGCTGGGTGTTTCTTTTACTAGTAGAAGTGTAAAACGTATTATTAGAGGTGTCAATGAGAGCATGAAGGAATGAGATTTTATTATTTAAGAATAACAATTAAATTCAATAAAATTCAAATTGATGATATTTTAAGTAGGTTAGTTATAACTAGTCATAGAGAATTGTAACTGAACTCTCTCTCTCTCTCTCTCTTTCCCTCTCATATATATATATATATATATATATATATATATATATATGTGATTTTATGAAGGCTTACCAAAGCATTCCTTTCAGGACACCAATGATCACCATTAAAGATATTTTTTCTTACAAATATTATTTATTCAAATTAAATGTTTTTTCCTACACGTGTTTCACTACCAAGCAGTTACTGATTGGCAGAAAGGAATGCTTTGGTAAGCCTTCATAAAATCACATATAAATGCTCTGTACTCTGTAATCGAGTATCATCGAGCTTGTTTTTATTGGAACAACCCCGGTCTTCACTGAATGATCTATTTTATAAGTGAAAAATCTAAATCTATATATATATATATATATATATATATATATATATATATATAACACATCACTCAATAAGTCCCGGGCCTGACATATATAACAAAAAATCCATATGACTTTTATGAAGTAATATCCTTCGAATGACATGTGTCGGATTATTAGTTTACAAATTACAGTTATTTAAATGACTTAAATCTTAAAAGTAATGAAAAATCTGAATTTCATTGCTTTTTGATGGGAGAAAATACTGTTCAAGTAAAGAAATGGCTTGATAAGTGTTACTTTGGCTGTGCACCATCGGAAACAATGGTTACGAAGTTGTATGCTGACTTTAAACGTGTATTATAGAATCAAATATTTACCTGCATTACTGTGACAATTGTCTGGATAAAAGTTTCCTTTCTTCTCATCGCGAGCAACCAAATATTCCTCGAATCTGGCTTTCCATTTGGCTGGGCTGTATTCATCATCACCTACAATTGAAATAATCAAAGCAACTATTATGAAGCAGAAATTAAAAAAGCGTCAAATACAAACAGCCAGCAGGACCTCGGTGTTGCCCAGGAAAATTGAGGAAACCAAGAATCGCCACCCCCAGAAGTAAATTGACTGCAAAGAACCGGAAAGACTCTTTTCACCTAAAATGCTAAGTGTTTATCCACGATTGGCAGGAAGGATACTCACTAAATTGTTTTTTTTTAGCCATGGCGCATGTTGAGGGAGGGGGGGGGGGCTTGTTTTTATTTTACAATTTAACAAAAAAATAAAATGGTTGATTTGTTTATGAGAAAACTGAAATGCATTATGGTGGAATTTAATTTCGTAATGAAATAAATGTTGTGGAGAAGGATACTAATTAACTTGTTTGCTTCGTCGTGATATGTGCGTTTGTGTGTGTCTGCTGTTTTTTTTTTGTTGTTGTTTTTTTTTTGGGGGGGGGGCTTTGATTAAAATAAATCGACCTGAAAAGACTGGAAAGGCTCTTTACATCCAAAATTCTAATTTTTCTATGCACGATATAAAACATAAAAATATGTTATAATAAAACGAAAGCATTCATTGAATTAGAAAACAATAAAAACCAATAGTTAATTAATGCGATGTCCTTTTGCAAAGCAATATGCAAAGTAGTCAACCTTAGATTGCTGATTGCATATATATTATCAGTATATTACATAGCAATTTGTTCTATTTTAAATACGAAATTGGCGTTTTTATTTCACTGTAAGCAGGATGGATCAGCTAACATTATAAATATACTAGAAGAATACCCGTCCCAGAACAGGTAAAATTAATTCCCCAAACAATTTTGAACCACTTTTATGTCCTCCAACGAAGATTAAAATCAAGACATAAACCTTATGTCTAGAATCCTTATTCCAATTTTGATCAAAATCCATTACATGATTTTGATTCTAGAAAATGTCAAAAATTTAAGGGGATTTAAGAAGAAATTGAAATTCAGGGAATCTTTCTTAATCGGTGTCTAATTACTATGGGTCGAATTTAATGCAGATCTGAAATATTTTAATGTTCAAATGGGAGGTTGTGATTATATCATGTCCCCTAAAAAAACTATAAAATACTCCAAAGAAACTTAAAATTGGGAAATATTTATTCATTGATTGTTAAAATTTCATAAAAATCAGAGATATCTGAATTTTCCCAAAGAGCATCAACCTCCTTTTTACCCTCTTTGCATAAAACTAAATTAAACTAAATATAGTCAACATTACGAACCCTTATGCCTAGCAGCTGTGTTCAAAAGTTCATAATAATTGGTTAATTAGTCTAGTAGTGAATCCTGTACATACAAATGTATAAACATATACGCATACCCAACTTTATATAAAAAGATATGAGTATTTATTTACTCCTCTCCAGGAGTTAGGCACAAGGCCAGTTTTATCTTACTCCCCCAAGTAAGATGTGACCCAAGGTCGGGTCGGGAAAGTGGGGTTTGAAAAGCCAGCACCCGAGAGGTGAGCACTCTGGCCATTAAAAATTGCCTGGGCAGCCCTGTCAACATTCCCAGGTAGGGGCGCCTCAGGCAGTAAGCAATAAACTTACTCCTCCCCAAAGAGGGGAGGCGAATCCTGGGAGGGTGGACCTCCTAGAACTGCACAGGACAGACCCATAGATCGGCGTAAATCAAGGCCCGAAGGCCAAGACAATACCAGTCTATGGGGTGCAGTATCCATCGGAACAGATACTACACTTTGATCTTAGCCAAAGATATGAGTAGATGCATTGGTTAAACCCTTTCTTCCCAAGTGAATTATTTTTCAACAAAAATGTTTGATTTTGAATCAAATTTTTTGTTAAATTAAAATTAAATCTGTAAATGGAAAGTTACAAAAAAACAAACTTTGTCATCCTTCGCTACCGGAAATATACAATTCTCGAAGCAGTGTGTGTCAAAATGGTGGATTACAAGAATTCACGTTACCAGTCATTTTTTTTTTTACATATGCCTTTCCCTCAGAAAAAAATAATAAAATATATTTCTCATGAAAATCCGGGAAGAGGTTAAGATTACCTCGCAAGAAAAAGGTGACATTTGTTTTGTTTTTAATGTATTGCATCATAAGCATTTTCATGATACAATGACTTATTGCTGTTGCATCAGGCATTATTATCGTAAAAATGATTTTTGTCTCAATTAATCTGATAACCATCATGGTTATTGAGATGAAAAAAGTATTTTTTTCAGAGAAATGAGGGGATAAAATTGCAGCCGTTTTTACTAATGAGTCACCACTTTTCAAGGCTAAAAGCCATTCGAGGTCAAGGGTTACTGCGATAGATAGATTACCAGCTGAATGATAAAGAACATTTATGAGAGGATTGAAAATGATGAGTGGAATCAACCAACTTTTAGGACTTATGAAAACGGTTTATCACAAGTATTTGTGGATATTGAATTTGAAAACGACCATATTGTAGTTTGCAAGGAAGCAGTCCCGTGGTAATGTTTTCCATAGAAGGGAAGTTCTTGGAAAGAAAAAAAACTCTGTTCATGGAAATTTTGTTTTATGCTATGTATATGGAAGAAGAAGGAAGGAAAGTTCTTTGTAGTGGTGGTAGAATACGAGTTCTTGCTGTGAATGTCTTAAAAGGAGGAACGGAAGATTGGAGCTCGGTCGAGCACCTTGCACGGAAATAACGATAGAATGGAGAACTAGTGATTTCATGCAAAGGCTATTCTAAGCGTGAAATTATTGACGGATTATTTTGTATCAAAATAACGTGTCCTATCCGTACATGAGATTTAATTTTGATTTCATAAAAAAAAGAGTAATTTTACAACCTGAAGAAAGTCGGAGGTTACATCGGCCGACATGTTATGGAACTAGCATCCAAGATGAGAACATTGGTCCAAATAATACAAATTATCAATCCTAATCTCCAAAAATACTTGTTTGTGTGTGTAGCTTGTTATGCATCACACACACACACACACACACACACACACATATATATGTTCGTGGATGACTATATAAGCCTCCTTTTCATGTGTTGAGCACTGTGGTAAGTTATATTGCCAACTAATATTAGCGATAATGCAACCCTCTGTGTAAACAGATGGAGTATTCACTGGTAGTTGACAGTGTTTATATAAAACATTGAGATGTCCCTTGTTAACAGTGCTCACCCCATAGCAGAGTGGTCGTAGGTTCGATCTCTACTTAGTGCTAGTCTAGTCACATTGAAGAGCTGTGATACAGCGAAACAGTCTCTCTGTGAATGATTAAGTTAACCATAGCCAGAAACACGTGTCGGTGGATTACTTTTATGTACAAAAATTTTTAAATATATAAATAAATAGAAAATATGTCTAGTTAAGGTCAACTTAATGCAATCTTCTGCATGACCTTACACCGCTTAGGAAATGAAAAAAATACACACTGGTATTATCGCCAGTAACAACAATAACAAATACATTACTATATAAATTGGACTTACCGATACACATAAAGGCCTAGCAACCCTCCCCCCCCCCTCTGCCAAATACATAACCTCATAATTGCCCCACTAAATACCGACTTGCACTCCGGAAAATTCTCTCAACTATTACCCTTCATAAATATAAATAATATTAAAAAATAGGAACAAATACCTTAATCGGCTCATACTCACACCACTACTCACGAGCAATAATTAATAACTTTCCCAATAATAATTTTCCAGTCATTAAGAGGGTAACACCCCCATTTCACATTATTATTACTCCTATAAGTCTCCATTTCTCGGCCATAATGCTAATCTCCCATATCTCCCAAACAGATCCAATCTTGCCGACCCAATCCTTACTCTTATCTCTAAACTAGTTTTAATCAGCATACCAATTTTATTACTCCCATAAGCCTTCACTATACCTTAGTGAATAATGTTAAATCCCGAATAGAGTTGTACTAATTTTTCTGTACCCAAATAAATAATGTGTGTGTGTGTGTGTGTGTGTGTGTGTGTGTGTGTGATTTTAATGAATGAAGTGTTAGACAAGATATAAAAATGGCTGTCGTTACCCGGTTGTAAATGAAAAAAATTGATGATTTTAATTTTGTAATCAAATTATTTTGTGAAATAAGAATTCATAAAATATTTTTTAACTACTTCACGTTAATCGAATTATTCTCAAATTTTCTTCAATAAATGACTTTAATTGATCAATTGTTTGTGGTTTTCTTCTGTAAATTACAATTTTTAAAGAAATCCTGCAAGAAAACCCCTGGAGGCGCCACTTTGCCATAAAAATGACTATTCTAACACACTTTTGTCTTGAATACATCAAGATGGCGGTAAAGCTAAAACAAGATGGTGTCAAACAAAATGGCGTTACAATGATGCAGTAAAAAAAAAAATGTTATTTCTTTTTTAGTGTATAAGTTTTATTATTATCAGAAATAATGGTTTCATGTTATTAAAAAATTTAAATAGATGATTTTTTGAAGACCCTGTCTTTCATCAGTATAAACACTATTAGTAAAATGCTATGATTTGCAAAGGAAATAATTGTACAATTTCAACAAATGTAAAGCTTTGCCTACTTTTTATTGCTCGGTAGTGTTGGACCAAAAAATTATTTAAAGTGATCTCCCTTGGATTATATCAGAGTTATCTCCCTTGAA
This sequence comes from Sepiola atlantica, assembly GCA_963556195.1. Classification (NCBI taxonomy): domain Eukaryota; kingdom Metazoa; phylum Mollusca; class Cephalopoda; order Sepiida; family Sepiolidae; genus Sepiola; species Sepiola atlantica. Next base: position 55,135,709 of record OY744523.1, on the reverse strand, counting down.
TTACACGCGCTAAAGAGAAAGACCTACTTAATATTATGATGGGATTTTTTATTTTTCACAAAACCTGACTTTTTTGTCAGGGTTTGTGAAAAATAAAATGGAGTTATCTCCCTTTCATTCTAGTTGAATTTTTAGTTTTCATTAAAACTTAAGAATCAATAATGAATAAAAGACATTTTTTCGACATTTTTTAAAAGTTTATTTATTACAACTTATCAAACGGATTTTAGTTTTAATTTTTAATTTTTGTTCAACAGTAACAAAAATAAAGAACGTTTATTAACGAACAAAAACTTTAATCGCGAAACAATATTAATTAACGACCCAAAAAAGTAACATATTGTTCTCTAAATAGAGGTGAAACATATCGTCTGGCGTCACCAACAATTTGCTGATTTTCCTTTTTTGCATGTGACTAGAAACTTTCATTTAAAAATGAAAAAGTTATTTTTCTTTATTTTATTCAATGTGATGATACTATTTATTAGGGAACAATATCTTATTTAATTTTTTTGTTCATTAATTAATATTGTTCAATTGTTAAAGTTTACAAAACAAATGGTTTTTGTTCATTAATTAATATTGTTTAATTGTTAAAGTTTACAAAACAAAATTCTTTTGTTCATTAATTAATATTGTTTAATTGTTAAAGTTTACAAAACAACATTTTTTGTTCATTAATTAATATTGTTCAATTGTTAAAGTTTACAAAACAAATGGTTTTTGTTCATTAATTAATATTGTTTAATTGTTAAAGTTTACAAAACAAATTTTTTGTTCATTAATTAATATTGTTTAATTGTTAAAGTTTACAAAACAAAATTTTTTGTTCATTAATTAATATTGTTTAATTGTTAAAGTTTACAAAACAACATTTTTTGTTCATTAATTAATATTGTTTTATTGTTAAAGTTTACAAAACAAATTTTTTGTTCATTAATTAATATTGTTTAATTGTTAAAGTTTACAAAACAAAATTTTTTGTTCATTAATTAATATTGTTTAATTGTTAAAGTTTACAAAACAACATTTTTTGTTCATTAATTAATATTGTTTTATTGTTAAAGTTTACAAAACAAATTTTTTTTTTGTTTATTAATTAATATTGTTTAACTGTTGAAATTTACAAAACAACATTTTTTGTTCATTAATTAATATTGTTTAATTGTTAAAGTTTACAAAAAAATGTTTTTGTTCATTAATTAATATTGTTTTATTGTTAAAGTTTACAAAAAAATGTTTTTGTTCATTAATTAATATTGTTTTATTATTAAAGTTTACAAAACAAATTTTTTTTGTTCATTAATTAATATTGTTTAATTGTTAAAGTTTACAAAAAAAATTTTGTTAATTGTTAATTAACATTGTTTCGTTGTTAAATTTTTTGTTCGTTAATTAACATTCTATCATTAATTTTTGTTTTTACTGTTGACAAAAATTAAAAATTAAATTAAAACCCGTTTGATAAAATGTAATAACTTTTAAAAATGTAAAAAAAATGTCCTTTATTTGTTATTTTTATTTACTAATATACTTAAATCGTTTCATATCTATCTAAGGAGAAGATTCCTCAACCATGTCCAGCCTCTAACAACATCTCAGGAAGAGAGTAAACTGCAACTGAGGACCAGCTGTATAGAGAATGGCCTCCCATCCTACTGACATGGGAAACCCATCCTTCGGAAGCATTCCTTCCTGGCTCAGAAGTTATGTGGTTCTAATGGAAGACGCTCAACCGCCTGATAATGGGATTGGGCCGATCAAAGTCGATTCAACCATCTACGAATGTAGAGAAGAGGAAGGCCATACAATGCCTAATCTACCTCCTATTATCCCACCAGTGTAGCTTGGAAGATCTCGCAAAGGACTGCATAAAGAAATGGCGAAATGTTGTATGATCACATGTTTCTAAAGACAAAAACGAAGATCTATGCAATTTATTTCATTATAAGATCAATCTATTTAATTCTTTCCATATCTAGAAGACATTGCCAAGGCTGCTGCAAAGAAAATGGGCTCTCCCTAGCATGCTAGAAAACTTCTCACACATTACAGTATTCTATATCTCTACAAAGCCACTATCCACCCATGCATGGAGTATTGTTGTCACATCTGTGCTGGGGAATCATCCACTAGTCTCTCCCTCTTAGACAAGGTCCAAAAAAGAGTTTCTAATCAATAAATCCCTCACTATCCACCAAGCTCCAGTCCATGTCCCATTGCCACAATGTTGCATCTCTGTGCTTGTTTTACAAGTACTTCAATGGAATGTGCTCCAATGAACTTGCTGCTCTGGTGCCCTCTCGACGTAAATTCACTAGACTAACTCGACAATCAACTAAATCTCATTCATTCACTGTGGAGGTCCCCAGATGCCGGAGAGCCTTCTACTCAAATAGCTTCTTTCCTAGAGCTGCCGGCCTTTGGAACTCTCTTCCTGCGCTCTGTTTTTCCAACTGCAGAAATTTAAAACTAACGTGAACAAGCATCTCACCGCACAGTTCCTAATTTAGGATGACCCCCTAAACTTTCACCCTAATTCTCAATAGCTCCTTACGTCTACAGTTGCAACTTGCCTTGTTTGGGGTGAACGAAGTTAATAATAATATATGTAAAAATTATAAAAAATGAAAAAATATCCATCTATCTATAGATCATATCTTTTCATAAAGATATAGATGAGCTTTTCATGAAGATATAGATGAGCTTTTCATGAAGATATAGATGAGCTTTTCATGAAGATATAGATGATCTTTTCATGAAGATATAGATGAGCTTTTCATGAAGATATAGATGAGCTTTTCATGAAGATATAGATGAGCTTTTCATGAAGATATAGATGAGCTTTTCATGAAGATATAGATGAGCTTTTCATAGAAAATATAGATGAGCTTTTCATGAAGATATAGATGAGCTTTTCATGAAGATATAGATGAGCTTTTCATGAAGATATAGATGAGCTTTTCATGAAGATATAGATGAGCTTTTCATGAAGATATAGATGATCTTTTCATGAAGATATAGATGAGCTTTTCATGAAGATATAGATGAGCTTTTCATGAAGATATAGATGAGCTTTTCATGAAGATATAGATGATCTTTTCATGAAGATATAGATGATCTTTTCATGAACATATAGATGAGCTTTTCATGAAGATATAGATGAGCTTTTCATGAAGATATAGATGAGCTTTTCATGAAGATATAGATGAGCTTTTCATGAAGATATAGATGAGCTTTTCATGAAGATATAGATGAGCTTTTCATGAAGATATAGATGAGCTTTTCATGAAGATATAGATGAGCTTTTCATGAAGATATAGATGAGCTTTTCATGAAGATATAGATGAGCTTTTCATGAAGATATAGATGAGCTTTACATGAAGATATAGATGAGCTTTTCATGAAGATATAGATGAGCTTTTCATGAAGATATAGATGAGCTTTTCATGAAGATATAGATGAGCTTTTCATGAAGATATAGATGAGCTTTTCATGAAGATATAGATGAGCCTTCATCCGAATAAACACATTTATTTCTCTGAAAGATTATCTTTTAATTATTCATCATGACAAGTTTGTAAAAGATAAAGAGTTGATTCCTTTTAGCGAAATATGACACTATCTAAAACCTTATCAACGTTTGTCAAAGTTTATCAAAGTTTTATCAAATTACACACTTACCCAAGAAGTAGAATTTGAGGACCCTGCAGTCTCCATGAATAGGCATTTGCTCAATGGTAAAATGCCAAGCTTCTGTTTTCAGTGCTTTTGCCACTTTGTTCATCAAATCAACCCTGAAAAAAATAATTAAAATAAGCTGAATCATGTCAGTAGATTTGGCATCAGGGTAAGAGCGTTCACTAATGAGCCGGGGGGGGCATGGTTCAATCCTTGATCAATTCATAAAAAAATCTTTAAAAAATGGTACTTGATGCTTCTTTGCTAAACACTCATGAAGGTTAGCAAGGGTAAGTGGAACGATTAAAAAAAAGTGTGGCGCTCTCCCTTACATCCCGGTGTAGTAACTAACAAAAAAGGAACCTTTTTTATGCGTTAGTTATAAATGGATGTTTTCATGGCATATTCACCTTTTTGTATTATTTAATGACTGATTGGTTAATATCACATCTATCCAGTGCATACACTAGCATGACTATTCTCTAAACAAGCAAATATTAAAGGGGAGATAACTCAGTTATCTAAACATGATGGTCAGAGTTGTAGAATTAAAATTCATTTTGATAATTTTGCCTCAATTTTTATTCCTAGAAATATCTAGATTTATATAGACTGCAATAAACTGGTGAGTAAATCCATTTCATAAGACAAAGAATCATTAATTTTCAAATTCATGCAGATTTAAAATACACATTTTTTAGTGTTTCTTGTGTTGAACTATGATGAACTAATTTTCAATCCCGGCACATAAACAGCTGGAGTCTAGTTGTGTAGATGACACATAGCAGTAGCGCGTTCTCTCCTATTTCTTGTTGTTGTCATCTTTTCCTTCCTCTTCTTTTCAAAAAAGTTATTAATAAAGACAACACACAATCATTTACCAATGTTTTTGAGTTTTTCTTTCCCTTTTTACTTATACAGTATACATAATAACATGACCCATCTCCCATAAAGAGAGGGAGCAGCTGACCTAAACCTCTCTCTCTCTCTCTCTCTCTCTCTCTCTCTCTCTCTCTCTTTCTCTCTCTCACTCTCTCTCTCTCTCTCTCTCGTGGTTCAGAAAAAAAGCAACAGCTTATTGTTGTCATATCTTGATCAGGTGCAGAAACGTATCTGCAATTTGATTGCCCATATCCTTTCTTCTCTGTACCCTCTCTCTCACAGACGTGATGTTGCTAGTCTCAGACTTTTCTATAAATACTATTATGGCATGTGTTCTACAGAATTATGTTATCTATTCCCTGCTTCTTTTGTTCCAGTTTGTTTAACTCGTTGGTCTAGTGATCTCCATAAATTCGCTGTTTTGATACCTTCCTATTCCAGTAGCTTCTTTCCAAGAACTGCAGGCTTGTGGAACTCTCTTCCTGCTGACTATTTTCCTCCTACCTATAGCCTTGGTCTTTTCAAGACTGAGACCAATAGGTATCTCCTGTCTTTGCGATAATCATCTTTCATTCTTGTTAGCTGCTTACATCAAGTGACTTCATGTCTTGTCTGGAGCGATTTCCATAAAAAAAAGTAAAAGGGGCTTATCTGCTAGACATCTATGACGTCATATCCTGTAATTCTAATCTTTTAACTTCTGATGGAATTTTCCATTCCTCTGCATAATTTAACTTTATGTGAAAAATACCGTTTTAACACTCTTTTTGCATACCCAAGTCCGATACCACCACAATTGTCGAATCAAGAGACGTGTATGCTTTCTTTATGTACACTTTTTCATGCAAAACGCTCCAAAGTGTGTTCTATATTTATGCCGATGGCCCTAAACCACATAGTATACCGCTGAAGATATGGAGGGGATCGCTTGATAACGAGCCGCACATGGCAGGCAGCACAAGTGAAATGGCAACAGACTGGAGAAGTTGAAAGTCATTCACGAAACGTCTAACCTCAGCATGAAACACGAAAACAAAAAGAAGGAAAATAATAGATTAGGGAATGTGTGACACAGTTGAGTGACATCAGATGTGATGTCATGCAGAACCTATTCTTTTCACCCACCCTCATAAGCAAGATGTCGAATTTTCACATGATCAAATCTGGAACAAAGTTATGAACACAGTCGTTACATAAGTCAATCACTCCCCCATCCCACGGTTATATGTCCGGTTCTTTTCATTTATGCTAAACAATTTTTTTACAAATGAAATTTACTTATCAAATTTCTTTGTCCTCCAATAAGACAGAACCACAAATGGATGATTGATGGGAACAACATCAGCGCATGCCATCTTCTGTTGGCCATGATTCTCAGAGTAAAACACCATTGCACGACCATAAACTGAAATAAAGAAAGTAAATAATAACGAATTTGATAGCAATATAGATTGATAGATGGCGATATGATAGATTTGTACTCCTTACTAGAAAGATCAGAAGGAAAAAAGGGGTGAAAATGAAGTAAAAGAAGAGAAAAAAAAGAAAAGAAAAAGGGTTAAGTGAAGACAATAAATGAAAAAAAAGGGTTAACTGAAGAGAAAAAATGAAAAAAAAAATTAACTAAAGACAATAACGGTTGTGTGAATTAATTATTCTCTTATGTGTGAATTTTACAATGTGTTTTTTTTTGTAAGTCAAATATGAACATTTTAATGAAGAGGAAAAAAACGAATATGTTTGACATAATGTATTATGAAATCTATTATATAAATAGAAGTGTATGTGTGTGTCCAGCTAAAAGTCCAAAACTACCAAAGAAACACCCACAAAGTTGGTATATTCTTGATCAGCGTTGCCCAGCTAGAATAATATCTTAAATTTATTTTAAAAAATACCCATTCTTTGACCCTAAACTGCCACCGATTTTGTCAGGGGGTGTTGATTTTTTTTTAATTTTTATGTACTAACTAAAGGGAAATAACTCTGATTATTTTCAAAAAGTTATGTGCTGGGCGGAGAAGAAAGTGGGGGTGGGGAGAAGGAGGGTGTAGAGAGAGGAAGAGGGAGAGAGGGCCAGGGAAGAGAGAGATAGAAATAGGTTACACTTTTGCCCAGGCAACGGCGGGTAGCCCTGCTTATACTTCATACGGCATCAATAATATCTAAACTTCAGAAGAAAAAAATTTCTTTGAGGGTAAACTGGCAACGATTTTGTTAGTGGGGTAGGTTTTTCATCTTTTTCCCATTAACTAAAGGGAAGTAACTCTGATATTTTTCTAATGAGTTATTTTTTATTACTCATTCCTCGAGTACTATATAAAAGTGTGTGTGCATGTCCAGAGAGAGGAATGGGATTAGCAGAAAAGTAAGAGGGTGGAGGAGGACAGAGAGAGAGAGAGAGAGAGAAGTTTTAATACAAATATGTCACACTTTTGCTCTGCTAGTTTTGAATTAAAAAAAACAGTCTAAGGAAAAAAAAAAATAAAGAAATCATCATATTGGATGTATCGTGTTTTTTGCAGCCTGGTTATGGTGTGCTATGCACTGATGAAGCCTCTTTGTGAATGTTTGGTAAATTTTGTATAACATAAATGTGTATATTTACGAAATGGCAGAAACAATTGTTAGTAAATAAAATGTTTTTTGAATGAACTAGAATTATATCATGTTGAATTAATAGCTCTAGTATAGTGGTATTATACACTATTGAGCTACTATATAAACTTTTTGTGTGCATATATATAAATATTCATTCAACGAACAGTATACAATAATTTTATATCGATCATAAAATCGACTGCAGAACGGATACACTTGCTATCTTTAGCCTTGGGGACTGACTTTCAAGTGTTTCTGTGAAACCGAAGGTATCGATGGACGAATAAACTAATGTAGAGTGTTCTTTAAAATAAAAATATATACTGTTACGTAAACGAGCATTCTCATTATTTGTCCTACAATAAAAACACAGCATTACACTATATACATTTAAAAAGACGCTTTTAGAATATACATTTATATATATAAAACTCAATGTTTGTGTGTATGTGTGTGTGTGTTTGTGTGTGTGTGCCCTATAGAAAAAAAGTTAGAGAATCTACATAAAATCTAAAAGTGTATTCTTATGTAAAATTAAAGAAGGGAAGATAACGAAAGTATTCCTGAATCTTTAAGAGCATCCGTAACGGGTCTATCAAGCAGATTTCGTCAAGGGGTAGACTTTTTCAGCTATAATTTGGAAGGAAAACACTGTAATTTCGATGTATTCCTTCTGCTCGCCATTTTTTTTCAGAATCATTTAACATTTCTTAAGCTCCTCTTATGGCTAGGGAGGGTGGAAGTACGAAACTCGGAAAGGGTGATTTTAGTAGTGCTCTGGAGGCATCATTAATTTTATTCAAGTGGTTTCAGTAGCGCTCTAAACGGGAGCAATAAATATAACATTACAGTTTTACATTTGGTAAGTGAAAAGTACTCAACATCCTAGATAGAGCGTGTGTGTAAACGCAGCGTTGCCCGGGAGAAAAAACTTCTGTCTTTTGTTAACTTGGTGTTGCTCGAGAGCGATAATAGTACTAATACAGTATTGGTAAGTGGTATAAGTTAATCCAAAGTGCTCAATATCATAGATAGAAGAGGTGTGTTTACTTAGCATTGCCTGGGAGTTATCAATATCCTAGATACAGCAATCCTACATAGAGTAGATGTTTTTTAAATGCCGCGTTGCCCGGGAGAAAGATTTTCACTGTATTTTTTTTTTTGCACTCAAAATTTGTTACACGCCGCTATTCCGAATTCGTAGACGGTGAAACTTTGGCATGCAAAGGGAAATAACTGTTTTATCGCTGCAAAAGACGCTTTTTCACAAACTTTATAACAATTAATAAAACATTATACGGTCTTTAACACAAAGAAAGAGAATGCAACAGTAATTTTTAATTAACTCTCCGTTTTTAAATGTCACAAAGATCATTTTTAAGTGCTTTTATTTACATGTGTTATCACTGCCCTCACAATATTGTAAAGAAAAAAAATGCGACTGTTTTTGTAACTTTATAACAATTATGAGATTTTTTTGTTTGTTTTTTTTATTATGTATTAAGGTTTAGTAAAAGACGATTTGAAAAATGCGACGATAGTAGAAGATTTCTCTGGCAATAGATGTGATATTACGACAGTGGAGCGCTTAAAAGTTATCTTTGTGGCATTTAGAAACGGAGACTTTATTAAAAATTATGGGTGTATTTTCTTTCTTGTGTTAAAGACTGTAAAAAATTTTTATTAATTGTTATAAAGTTTATGACATGTGAATAAAAGCGCTTTTTATAGCAATAAAACAGTTATCTCCATTGCATGCCAAAGTTTCAGCGTCTACAAATTCGGAATAGCGTTCTGTAAGAAATTTAGAGTTATCTTCTTCAGATCGGTTACGTTCTATCCAGGAGCGCCTTTTTTTTTTATACTATTGTATACCAGAAAAGGTACTCTGCATTGCTCGGGAATCAGTGTTCTATATCCTTGATAGAGCAGGTGTGTGCAATAATACAGTAGTACATTTTCAATGTGGTATATGCTTGATGAAGAAGAGGATGACAAAAAAGTCAGTGTTGCCAGGAAATACACTAAAATAAATATAGGTTTCATTATATTATTAAGGGGGGAAAAAGATAAGAAACTTATTGTTGTCCGGGAATAAATTTAAACAAATATAAATTTCATTATATTTTTTAGGAAGTGTGTGGGGAAGAAACTCGGTGTTGCCCGGGAGCAATAACTTTAAAATTGAAAGCTCAGGTGAATGACTTACATTATTATTATTATTTTCAATATGTTAAAACAAGAGGTGGGCGGAGGTGAAAGTGGAATGGTGGAGAGTAATGTGGAAAAATGGGGAAGAGGGAAAGAGAGAAACAAGAGAGTGACAGATTGAGATAGGTAGAGAGATAGGAGTGTTAATATAAAGATGTTACGCACACTTTTTAACGTCTCTATTTTTTTTATGGCTCCAAGCAACGCTGGATAGACCTGCTAGTATAATATATATATATATATATATATATATATATATATATATATACACGAGGCCTGTCTAAAAAGTATCCTACCTTAGGCCAGAAAAAATATTTCAAATACGTGACGGGGTTGGGACCCTAATCCCCTTCAAAGTAGGCCTCTTGTGCTTGCATACACTTAGCTCACCGATCCATCCACTGCCGGAAACACCTCTGGAAGTCATCTTTTAGAATGGTGTTCATCTCCGCCGTCGCGTTAGATTCAGCAGATGTTTGAGAAGATGCGATGTGTAACACAAATTAAGGAGTAGTTCAACCGATTCAAAAATAGCCGCACATCAGCAGAGAGTGATCAGCTTTTTGGCAGGCTCCGAACTGCTTCGATTGCAGCTGTTGTTGAGAGGGTGTGAAAAAAGAGATGATGCGGAACGTGACGGCGGAGATGAACACCATTCCAAAAGAAGACTTCCAGTCGATGGATCGGTGGGCTAAGTGTGTGCAAGCACAAGGGGCGTACTTTGAAGGGGGTTAAGGTCCCAACCCCGTCACGTATTTGAAATATTTTTTTCTGGCCTAAGATCAGATACGTTTTTGACAGGCCTCGTATATATATATACCTAACTTTATATAATTATATATATTGGATGTTTCATAGTGTGTAACTATTAGTAAAGTTATTTCCAATTATAACTATTATTTTACTCTCTTTTTTTTATTACAATAATCTTACACAATTACAACATTTAATTTCTGTTTATTGCTTTTTTTTAAACAATCATAGATACACAACGAATTATGGTTTCATTATAAAACCATTAACACATAAAGGATGTGATGACGTGAAAATGAATGGGTTTTTTTTTGCCGTTAGACAACTAACGTAGTTTTAACAATTTGATTATGTTTTTCTTTTTAATATTGTCATTCGAAACCAAACCAACTAATACAGTTTATTATGACTATCTGTACCATATAATAATAATAGGTTAAGTAGGTAGTTATATATTGCATTAATATATTAAGAATACTTTCATTTTGGAATATAATGTCAACGACAACTCAAGCAATTTTATTTACATGCTAGCTGTTCCACTCCGGCATTGCCCGGTAATGCTTTTAGTTGTATTTTTGTTTTTGTTTTGTTTTTTGTTTTTAAGCGGGGTTAAACTATGCAGTTTTTTTTTTGTCACAATATTATTTTTTGTTCCAAACAAAGAAAAATAACTCTGTTTTTTGGCGAGTACAGAGTTAGGTCCCTTTTTTAATATGTTGTCTGTATGAAAATAATTCTGATATTATCATAATGTTTTCTGTAAGAAATTAAATCGAACTACATTTTATTGTTCTCAACAACATGCTGCAACGATCCATCAAAAGAACTGACGAACCTAAAATCGAAATCCTTTAATTGGAAATAAAATTTGATCAGAGCGATAATGAATTTGGTACTTATGCAGATTAGGACCCAAGCTAGAATCGACCTGGCACCGGTTACGGCTAGCGTTAGCGTTAGGGTTAGCTTGGGTCCTAATCTGCATGAGTACTATACATTTTAAGGAACCCTAACCCTAATACCATTTTAACACTTGTTCAGTGAAAAAAAGCAACTTTTTGTATGCATGAAAAACCATTTTATAACCCTAACACTGTTTTAACACTTGTTCAGTGAGATTTTTCTTAAAAAAAAAATTTACGTGTAAAAAAAATTGTATATTCAGCCTCGTTTTGAATCTTTTGGACGCAGGCAACCGACTTTTCATTCGTCATTTTCCGGCCGTCTATCTAAACATCGGGAAACTACTGACGCCAAGTCGATTTTAGCTTGAATCTGCATCTGGACAAGTACCCATGAATCAAATATTCTTAATTATTTCTTGGAATAAAGCTATCGATAATAAAACTCGAGAAAGAAACTGACTTTACTTTATATATTAGAGTTTCCCTTTTCAAAGCGAAAGAATTTGCTGTTAAAGTATTTTTATTACAAACTAGCTGTATTTACCCGACGTTGCTCGGGTAGAACTCTTGAGAAGTTGTAACATATTTTTTTTTAATTCTTAATTCTTGGGTGAATGATTTTAGATATTCAAAAATATTCTGGAATTAAATGCTATTTTTATGTTAAAAATACATATTTTAATTAAATTTAAATAAAAATTTATTAAATAATAATAATAATTGCTTTTAGTTTAAATACGACAATCACGTAGACACACCAGTTCTCGTTAGATTAGCAAAGTTAAGTGACATTGAGCTTGGCCAGTAACGAATGGGTGACCAGGCACTGTATGTGGGAGGACGGAAAAATCTCCCTGAAAAACAAAAATACACCCCTGAAGATACCTTTAGCAAGTACATCAGTTTAACCTGCTCATCTACGCATATATTGACACAACAGAACAACCACCCTCTGCACAGAAGTTCTGTTCTAAAACATGTAGCGAAGCTCTCTGGAGAGAAAGTATGCTTTAGTTTTTTGTTAGTTTAAATAAAATCAGTAAATTCATTATATATTGTATTTTTTAATCGATTAGTTAATTTTTAATCAATTAGTTAATTTTTAATTAATTAGTTAATTTTTTATTAGTTAATTTTTAATCAATTAGTTAATTTTTAATTTATTAGTTAATTTTTCATCAATTAATTAATTTTTAATTTATTAGTTAATTTTTCATCAATTAATTAATTTTTAATCAATTAGTTAATTTTTTATTAATTAGTTAATTTTTAATCAATTAGTTAATTTTTAATCAATTAATTAATTTTTAATCAATTAGTTAATTTTTAATTAACCGTTAAAAAATAAAATAATCAAATGAAATTTTAATAAGCAACCATCATTATTAAATCTAACTTTATTAAGTAGTAATATCGGATTTATTTAAACTGCTCGGTGTTGTCTGGGAGTCTTTTTACTTTTGTTTCAAGATCTTAATATAACTTCATTTTGAAACATTTTGTTTCGAATGTTTGCTGTTGCTTTCTTTGTAAATTAAACACACTTTGAATATGTGTGCAGTTGTAATCATTTATTAGCAAAAACTGTTTTCAAATTGGGCACAAGGCCTTAAAAATGAGAGGGTCGGTAATCATCCTTTGTCTATCCTACTCTTAACTAAACGCATTTTGACCCATTCTAACAAGAATTGTTTCTTTCATTCTTTCACCGTATCACGTTTACATCAGCAATCACCTAACCCTAATCCTAACCTTAAGCACCACAATACCACATTTACTCTAGGCATTGACATACTTGAATATATCCAAAATGATTTTTGCTGTTTGTTTTGGATTCTGCCATTTATTTTGTTGCATCTAAAATTCATTTTTAAAAAGAGACAACAGATTTGCAGTGTAAAACTAACCGATATTTTATATATGGTTCAGGCAAGATACCCGACAACGAGGCCATCACTCTGCATGTTATGTTATCGTTTGTAACACACATGGGAGTTGAAAGGAAACGACAATGTTGTTATTAGGGTTTATGAAGGACATGCCAAGCTGGAAGCCAGTTGATCAACGTCCAACGACCTTGAAGGACCAGCCAGAAAAGAGAATAGACCTTGTTCTCACTTTCATACATGTGTGGGGCGAATTTTCTTACTAAGATCACTCATGGCAGTAACAGCAGTTTTTATTAATTAAACATCTTTATGGGTTAGTACCAGTTTACACTGTGACATAGTTAAAACCAAACTCCAGCCCCTGTCACATCACCGCAATGTTGCATCTTTGTGCTTGTTTTACAAGTACTTCTATGGAATGTGCTCCGATGAACTTGCTGCTCTTGGTGCCCCCTCGGCGTAAATACACTCGACCAACCCGACGATCAGCTAAATCCCATCCATTCACAGATGCCGGAGAGCCTTCTACCCCAATAGCTTCTTTCCTCGAGCTGCCGGCATTTGGAATTCCCTCCCTGCTCCCTGTTTTCCCGACTGTACCGACATGCAGAAATTTAAAACTAATGTGAACAAGCATCTTGCTGCACAGCTAACAATTTAGGATAACCCCCTAAACTTTCACCCTAATTCTTAGTAGCCTCTTACATCTACAGTGGCAACTTGCCTTGTTTGGTGTGAACTATGTTAAAAAATTCAAAAAAACAAAATGTTTAGTTCGTCTGTTTTATGGCATATCAACAATTTGGGGTTTATTTAATGTTGAACATATTAGAAACAATAAAATAGACGTTATTTTACTCATAGCTTAGGAAGGGTGGGTTCATACCTGTTTTCCATTTCTGTTAGAGTATAAGTGAATGCAATAGGTCTGTAATGGAAGACTTATCTGAGTGATCTCCTTTGGATTATATCCGAGTTATCTCCCCTGAATAATTCTTGCCAAGGTTTGAGAGAATGCACTTTCCTGTCCAGAAGTCAAACATCTCATTCCACCTATATAAAAAATTTGAACGAGATATTATCCTTTTTCTGGTTGGGCTTTTAAAATGATCAAACGTACTCCAATCGGCTGGCCATCTCTGCATGGCTTTCACAAACACTGACGTCGTGTCAGTCAGGCACTTCCTGGGCGCAGTCATTCAGACTCCCAGAACAGCCCAACGCAAATATATTAGTAATATTTATTTATACCATTTTTCATGCATATTTTCTATTCTACAACCCTGGAAAGACATGTCTTTTGTGTTGGGAGATTAATGCATTCTTTTCTTAGAAATTATGTCTGTGGTGTTTATCTCTTCATCTCCCTCTTTTCACGTCTGTCTCCAACACACTGTTTATTTGGGAATTAAAAAAATTATTCATCCTATTTGAGTAAAATATTTATTACTGTGAATCCATGCTATGAGTGGTATTTACAAATAGTTTAAATAGGAATGGCAATGTTAGCTGCAGAAGTATCAGAATGATCTCCCTTGGGTTATATCCAAGTTATCTCCCATGAATTATACTGGCCAACGAGAAGGATGCACTCTTCTGTCTCTAAGTCAAAAATCTTATTCCACCACCACTACCACCATCACCATATTCGGTTTAACATCTGTTATATGTGAAATTTAGAAGAGATATTATCCTTTTTCAGGATGGTCCTTCAAGACGCACGAACATTCCATCTAGTTCCTCCTATCATCTAGTTGCGGTTGTATGTATTCCCAAACCAAAATTAAAATGTAAGTAATATTTACTCATGCCTTGCTTATGTATTAAAATTAAAATGTAAGTAAAATGTAAGTAATGCCTTGCTTATGTATCTCTCTATATCAGACCGCAGCAACACATGTTTTCATTGATTGTATTTGGACTTTAATCTATTCTCTCTTTAATGCTTATGTCTGTACCTTCCTGTTATATATCATATAAAGTGCTACCTTACATGTTTCATATTGGCCTCCTCCATCGCTTCTGGTTCTTCTAGATCGTCAGACATGAACTTGTCATGGCCTTCACAACCCTGGTAGTAGTTGTATTAGACTCTCTTTTCTAGTGGCAGTCGCCCAGACTCCCAGAACACAGCAACTAATAAATGTAAGTCATATTTACTTATACATTATTCACATATATTCTCTATCTACGACCCTTATATCTTCCTTATTGTATTGTGTCTTCATGTATTCATGTCTTCCTTATTGTAGTGTGACTGTAATGTGTTCTCTCTCTAGTAATTATGTCTGTGATTTTTACCTCTTTATGTATCATATTAAGTACCAGCTTACATGTTTCTTATCCCCTTTTCATCATCACTTTTGGTCGCAGTCATATGTACTCCAAGACCGCAACCAAAATGTTAGCAATATTTACTCATGCCTTGCTCATGCATCTCTCTATATCCGACCCTGGCAACACATAGCTTTACTGATTGTATTGGGGCTTTAATGCATTTTTTCTCTTTAATACTTATGTCTCTTCCTTCCTGTTGTATATCATATTAAATGCTACCTTACATGCTTCATATCCTCATTTCACCTTTGTCTCCAACAAACTGTTTATGTGAGAATAAATGTGTATATATGCAAATCTAACCGTTTCATCACTTTTGTACTTTCCTTTGTGTATTATTTACGGTAACATAACACAAAATGGCGACCTCGTGTTCAAGAAAAACGTAGTCACTAAAAACGTAAACTTTAGGATATAAAATATTCGTTAACTATACAGGTCCCACGAGATTTTAATTCAGTTTACCTAATCTCATACTCAGTGACAGTCTATAGTACATCACTCCCACCAAGTTTCAAACTACCATTTGCAACATGTGACCACTTACTTGACCATTCTCCAAAGAGAGGCAGATTTCTATCCACATAGAAATAGCCATTGTCACCAACGTTGTAAGTTCCATGTTTGTTTGCCATATCTCCGACGGCGCATCTCGGATGGTTGTGGATGTCACATTCTTCGTAGCCATTCTGAAGAGAAAAACAATGAGATTTACTTCTATTACATTTTTTATAAATTGTTGCTAAAAAAAAAAAAACATTAAGTTAAAAATAAATGATTCAATTTAATTATTTTTTTAAATTTAATAAACAAGATTAAAATTTACTTCTATTACATTTTTTTATAAATTGTTGCTAAAAAAATAAACCATTATTAATTTTAACAAAAATGATTTCATTTAATTATTTTTTTAAATTTAATAAACAAGATTAAAATTTACTTCTATTACATTTTTTATAAAAAAAAATAAACCATTATTAAGTTAAAAATAAATGATTCAATAAACAAGATTAAAATTTAATTCCTTTTTGGAAGACCCTAAAAAAAGCGTTTGATCTGAGTTATTTTTATTTAACTTTTCTTCAGGAGGTTAAACAAAAGGTCAGGTGCAGGTTTTGATGAAAGTCTTTCTGTGGAACTAACTGGACTCGAACCTGGCACACCCAGGTCCTCAGTCTGTGCCGTTAAACACTTAGCCATCGTGCCATACGTGTTTGACTTAAGTTATGATATGAACATCCCGTATGCTTTTTCCATCATCAAAACGTAGTGCTTCATCTAAAATCGTAATGTTTCTTCCAGGTTCATTTTTTAATCGAAACATTTAAAAAGAAACTGATATTTATATTGAGAAAAATAAAATTAGACTAAAACCATTTTTTTTAACTTTAACTCATTTCATATTTAACTTTTAAAGTCTTTTTTGTTTTGTATTTACTAATAAGACTTTTTATGTTAAGAAAAATTTTTATAAAATATTAATTTGAAAAAATTATTTTATTATGTTTTTCTTTTTTTTGAAGATTTAGTTCTCTTTTTATTTCTCTTTCAACTAAGAATAACATAAAATATTAATTTGAAAAAAAATATTTTATTATTTTTTAATCGAAACATTTCAAAAGAAACTAATGATATTCATATAAAAAAATAAAATTTAACTAAATTTTGTTTGTTTTTAACTATTTTTAATTTTTTTAGACTTGAGCTTTTTTTCATATTTAACTTTTTAAGTCCATTTTTTTGTTTTGTGTTTACAAATAATATATTTTTTAATTTAAAACATTTTTTGCTTACAAATAAGACTTTTTATGTTAAGAAAAATGTTTATAAAATATTCATGTGAAAAAAAAATATTTTATCATTTTTTATTTTTTAATCGAAACATTTCAAAAGAAACTACTGATATTTATATGAAAAAATAAAATTTAACTAAATTTTGTTTGTTTTTAACTATTTAAATTTTTTCAAACTTATACTTTTTTCATATTTAACTTTCTAAGTCCATTTTTTTTTTTTGTGTTTACAAATAAGATATTTACTTTATTTAAAACATTTTTGCTTACAAATAAGACTTTTTATGTTAGGAAAAATGTTTATGAAATATTCATGTGAAAAAAAAATGTTTTTTTTCATTTTGCTTGAAGATTTGGACAGAGTAGCAAACAAAAAAAGTTAAATCTTTGGGAAATTTGATAATTTGCATTATTTGGATTATTCGGACTACTATTCTCAGCTCGGTTGTTATTCTTCACAACGTTTCGGCCGATGTAACTCCCAATCTTCTTCAGGAGCATCTTTTGGAACTTTGAGATCTTTACGTCAAACTCGGGAACCTATACAGTATTTCGACCTCAACACTTGAACTCATAACGCAACGGATAAAGCATTGATTAACAATCGGTTCTAAGTGACAGTCTTTTGGAGGCTGAAGGTTCAATCTTTACTAGAGGCGATGATAACGAAGAATAAGATAATAGTTAATTAATACGTTTACCTATTCATGGCTGACGAAATGCGAACAACCTTGTTTTAATTTTTTTTTAACATAGTTCACCCCCAAACAAGGCAGGCCGCCACTGTAGACGTAAGGGGCTACTGAGAAAAAAAAGGGAGATGGTAGGGGGGGTCAACCTAAATTGGAATCTACACAGCGAGATGTCTATTTACATTAGTTTTAATTTTCTGCATGTCAGTACTGTCGGGGAAACAGGGAGCAGGGAGGGAGTTCCAGAGGCCAGCAGCACGAGGAAAGAAGCTATTTAAGTAGAAAGCTCTCTGGCATCTGGAGATCTCCACGGTGAATGGATGCGATTTAGTTGATTGTCGAGTTGGTCTAGTGAATTTACGTCGAGGGGGCACCAGAGTAGCCAATTCATCGGAGCATAATCCATTGCAGTATTTGTAAAACAAGCACAAGGATGCTACATTGCGGCGATGGGACAGGGACTGGAGCTTGGTTGACAGCGAGGAACCTATTAGGTTGGCGACTCTTTTTTGGACCTTGTCAAGGAGGGAGAGACTAGTAGATGATGCACCAGCCCAGATGTGGCAACAATACTCCATGCATCGGCGGATGGTGGCTTTGTAGAGATACAGGATAATGTCAGGTGTGAGGAGTTTACTAGCACAGTAGAGGGAGCCCACCTTCTTTGCGGCAGCCTTGGCAATGTCTTCAATGTATTTGTTCCAATTCATGTTACCTGTGAAGGTTAGGCCGAGAACTTTTCCCATGCATTAAATAAAAGGTTCAGTTGTAACCTCTGTATAGTTAGAAACGTTAACATTATAAACTTTAAAGTTCTTTGAATCTCTCAATACTCTGAGACAAACCGCGCCCCCCACACACACCTACGGCCATGCGGCACAACTGATATAAGCATCACTTTGTAGCGCACAAGGCCATTAAAAGTGGAGCATTTCAATTTTTTTAAAACCATGCTTATAATTTGAAAATAACATACGTTGGTGTTGACATCGAATGGATTGTAAACTTCTCCGACTCGGCTGCAGGCTCTCTGCACGGCCTCTTCCATGCTCACCCTCCTCTCTTCTTCGATATGTTCCTTGTGTTCCCCTTCATCGGAACTGTTTCCATTATTACCTTCGGGTTCACGGTCGGCAAACTGCTCTTCCCAAACGGGATCACGATGGATGCGCCAGTCATGATTCCTGCTCTGAAATCAAAGAAGAAAATCAACTCAGAAAAGGGAAATTAAGTATTTTGTCTTTCGAATTTCAAAAAGATCAAAGAGAAAACAAAATGTGTGCATGTGTAATATAATGTAATATAATGTAATATAATAGTGACGTAGTTTATAAAAAGAACAGCGTAAGTCGCTCTTCGCTATTGATATAAAAAAAGAAGGACGTGACAAAAAGACAAGAATAGCCAGTTGTTTCTGGTTTGAGCTGTGAGACGATGCAGACGTGTTTTGGGAGGACTTCTTCACTCCCCCTTAAGAACAGCATATCGGTGGAAGACTCATAGTATGTAATCCTCTGTAGAAGACTTTAAAGAAAAATTAAACCAAGAAAAATATTAAAACACGAAAGGTTAACGTGTTATTATTGTTGTTATATACTCAACGTCAGCACGAATGCTGGGACTGCAATGCACTCGCTGACTACTGCAGACAGAGACGCTATGCCACACACAACTCCTACTATGATCAACACCAAACGTTTCATCATGGTGAGACGACACTTGTCATCACGCTGTGACTTGTCAAAAAAGGAAAATCTTTGTAGCTAGAATCTCCCTCTACTTCTGTGTCCTTCTCTTTTCTCTTTTTTTCTTCGAGCCACAGTCGAGTTGGCACCAGTCCCAGGGACGAAACTGCGTCTCAACAAAAATAAAAACACTTCTTTTTATATCTCATGAGTCTCGGCTTAGAAAAGGGAATCCTGTGCTTGAGTTAGCCTCGTTTTGGCCGATGACGCATGCACTGTGTCATTTCATCATAGCTTTGCTGACGTTCCCCTCGCAAGTTTATCACGTCCACACGCACATATACAAACAGATCGCCCCCTCTTGCTTTTGTTAGGTAAGTCTCTGCCACAAATGCGCCAGGCATATTTGTTCACAGGGCGAAGATTCGTCCACTATGTTACATGTGGATCAACGGTTCGTTTGTCGGGGTGCAATTTCAAGTAGAAGTAAAGACTCATATCTGGAGTTAATTTGAATGGTTAGAATCAAAATACGAAAGATTAATTTAATGAAGAGTAGCTCTACAATGGAACATTTTTGAAATTATGCTCTGAATGAGTATTTAAGATGTGACCCTCCTATATTTTTTAAAGAATTTTTGGTGCTTATACAGCTGAAAGAACAGGTGAAAATCACAATTACACAAGTGAAAATCACAATTACACATGTGAAAATCACAATTACACAGGTGAAAATCGCAGTTCCAAATAAATTAACAGGAAAGCTATTTGATATACTTACGTATCAGGCAAAAATAGGTGTATGCACCAAAAAGTAAAAATTATCGATTAGAATCTTAATTAAAAATAAAAATCAGTTTTATCGTATTTTTGATAAGAAATAAAAAAGAAAAAATATAAAAAAATTTTTTTTTTTAAATATTTAAAAAAAAATTTTTAAATATTAAAATATATATATATATATATATATATATATATATATATATATATAGTGCGTCGGGGTATGTTGAAAAGAAATCAATAAAGTGCTCGATCGTAAGAATGCCAGAGCTAAAATAAAAATTATTAGATACACATACGCCATAGAAACAGATAAACATGCAACCTTTGTAATCAGCAATTAAGTTATATTTAATAATACTAAGTTAAAATTAAGGAACATACATCCATATAGACAGCCCTCGTAAACTTTGTACTTTCGCCAAAAGGGGAACTTAAGAAAAACCATCGGACGATAAAAGCGGTGATCATCGGCTTTCATTTTTTTTCGAACTGTCTTTATTTCGTGAGTCGCTGAGGATTTGAAATGGGTTGTAAGCCCTTTTCTAAACAGTAAAGGTCTACCCGTGTCAATGAAACCACGGTACATATCTGGAATATGTAATGTATAGGTTTTAAATAAATAATGTATATATATTATATATATGTGTGTGTGTGTGTGTGTGTGTGTGTGTGTGTGTGTGTGTGTGTGTGCATGTGCACGCGCGCGTGTGTGTGTGTGTTAAAAAGACAAACAGAAAAAATTAAATACAGGAATAAATCATAAAAATACGAAAGATTTAAATCTCTCGTTTCTTGATTTATTCCTGTATTTAAATTTGTTTTTCCGTTTGCCTTTTTCACACACCCTGTCTTTCACGGCATTACATTTTATGATATATCGTGCATTTTATCCTCATGTGTGTGCGTGTGTATATGATAAAAATCTAATAATATTCCAACGTAATGGAAAATGAAAAAAGGAAAACCAGAAATATAATTTATGTATTCATCAACGTTTGTCTTTATTTCAAGACTTCATCAGGATGATTGGTCTTAAGAAATAACACACAAGTACAAATATTTGAATCAGTAGCAGTAGGAGGAGTAAAGCTCAAAAGGCCACTTATGAAAAGATAAATTATGAGTTATGAGAAAAATGTTGGATCACTCATTGAGTGCGGGTTAGATTGGTTGAAAAAGTGCATTTACAAAGCAAGTTAAATATAAAAATACCAAATCCAAAATTAGTTTCTTTCTGTTCACTATATCCCTCATCCTTTCTAACTTTCATTCTTCAGCTACAAGTTAAATAGAATTACTACATGTTGTGATATTCCCTTTTGGTTATAATTGACTATTCCGATCTCTTTATTCGTTCTTTTCTTTATTACCTTCGAATTTTAATAAACAGAGACAGAGAGAGAGGGGGGGAGAATGAGTGAGTGAGTGAGATAGAGAGTGACAGAAGCGAGAATGATACATGCTGTACAAAATAAGAGCAGGGGCCGAGTCAAACAATATATAGTGAGAGAGGGTGAGAGATAGATAGAAACTTAGTAAGAGATGGTGAGTTAATTGCAAATTACAGCTAATTAGAACATAATTAAAATTGATTTCTTTTCAAACCTACCCCAATGTCAAAACTGAGGAATATTTTAGCATATATTTTGTGTGCTAAAAATATATCGGGGAAGCAAACGTTGATTAACTCAGCTTTACTATAATAATATTGTTAGGTCGCTAGCTTTTCATTTCTTCGTTGTAATGGATCTTTGTTTGCTTCTACATAGACGCTTTTTTTATTGGAGAGGTATGGAAGACCCCGAGAGCTATTCTGAATCTTTCATGATGTATTGTGCTGTGTTTAATCTTCTTAAATAAGACTTTTTGGCTGATTGGTAAACCCTGTTGATTAAGTCTAACTTTGAGCGAATCTATGTTTTTTTTAGAGTTTAAGTAACGTTTCTTTGCTGGCGACCAATTTTATGAGAGCTCTCATGCAGAATAATTGAAGGCCTTGTAAGAATTTTGTATTTTTATGAATTTCATGTGTGGAATGAAAAATAATATTCTTCTAAGATTATTTCCAAGAATTATATTGTTCAGTAACTGGTATTTCTTCATTTTATATTTTTACGGGTTGGGTTGTTATGTAGTTTTTTTTTCAGTTGGGAGAGGTGGGCGCATTTTGTAATGTGTTTTTTATTTTTTATTTTTATTTATTTTTATTTATTTTTATTATTTTTATTATTTTATTCACATCTGTTTTCGGGTGTCCATTTGCCAATTTTATTCAGACATTGTTGCAGTTGTCTTTCCACTCGGTCTTGGAATAAATAGTAAACTCATCCGCATAGAGTGAAGGATCAAATCCGGGGTTACCGTTTTAATTATATTCTTTCTTTCTACGATTCGCCGGCTCGCTATCGCTTCGCAGCGTTCTCTACTAAAAATACTTGAAACGTTAATTTAAAATAATAACCATTTCATTGAGAACTTTGTTGTATCCATATATATGTGTACACATATGTACACATATATATGTACACATATATATGTATACACATATGTACACATATATATGTATACACATATATATGTATACACATATGTACACATATGTATACACATATATATATGTACACATATGTATACATATATATGTATACACATATGTACACATATATATGTGTACACATATGTATATACATATGTATACATATATATGTATACACATATGTACACATATATATGTGTACACATATGTATATACATATGTATACATATATGTACACAGATATGTATACATATATGTACATACATATGTATACACATATGTACATACATATGTATACACATATGTACATACATATGTATACATATATATGTATACACATATGTACATACATATGTATACACATATGTACATACATATGTATACATATATATGTATACACATATGTACATACATATGTATACATATATATGTATACACATATGTACATACATATGTATACACATATGTACATACATATATATACACATATGTATACATATATATGTATACACATATGTACACATATATGTACACATATATGTATACACATATGTACACACATATGTACACACATATGTACATATATATATATATATGTGTATACACATATGTACACATATGTACACACATATGTACATATATATATATATATATATATATATATGTATACACATATGTACACACATATGTACATATATATATATATATATATATGTATACACATATGTACAAACATATGTACACATATATATGTATATACATATGTACACATATGTATACATATATATACATATGTACACATGTGTATACATATATATGACCACATATGTATACATATATATGTACACATATGTACACATATATATGTACACATATGTACACATATATATGTACACATATGTACACATATGTATACATATATATGTACACATATGTATAAATGTATATGTATACACATGTGAACACATATATGTATACACATATATACACGCGTCTGGGACTGACCTTCTCCCCAGACCTGAAATGGAAGACTTACATCAAATCCATTGCCAAAGTCGCTGGAAAAATGGTTGGATCATTCTACCGCACCAGAAGATATCTCACTCCTGACGCAATCCTCCACCTGTATAAGAGTCAGATACGTCCTAACATGGAGTAATGCTACCACGTCTGGGGAGGTGCTGCTCAGAGCACCCTATCCTGCCTTGACAGGGTACAAAACCGAGTTCGAAATCTAGTGGGTGATGTCTTTTTCTCCTCCCTACTATCTCTTCCTCACAAAAAGATGTTGCTAGTCTTTCTTTACTCTATCGTTATTTTCATGGCATGTGCTTGATTGAGCTTCGATCTATGCCCCTCTCAGGTCTAAAACATTCACAACAGAAACTTGTCTAGCTAACACCACTGTCAATAATTTCTCTCTCTCTCTCTCTCTCTCTCTTTCCCTCCCTCTCTCCCTCTCTCGCTGCCTAAAACTAAACTTCCACGAGCAAAGTTTATTTCCTAGAACTACCCGTCCGTGGAACACAATACCGCAGGGCTGCTTCCAGACTGACTATAACATGGCCGTTTTCAAGTTAAATGCAAACAAGTTCTGCCAAATTTCAATCATTACCAATCATCACGGTGTTGTCTCACAGACACCTGACACATTTGTCATTCAGCGATTGTGAGCCCGAGCCACCTATATCTGGTTGCCAGATCTTATTGGCAGAGAGCCTTGACACTGTCCGCCACAACAAATGATGTAAATACCTCCATAAGAAGATCTGCTGAGAGATGCAGCTTGCTAGATCGTCGAACATCATGGGGCATGAACCTTTACCGATGACATCAATTGGAAAGGTGATAGTCTTCAATGAGAAAGACATATAGGTGGGCAGATGCATAAAAGACAAGGCCATCAAACCAGACATTGTTATATGAAACAAACCTGAAAGGACTATTCTCATTACTGATGTAACCGTCCCAAATGACTATGGCCTTTAAAAACTGTATGTGAAAAGATAACGAAATATCTGAAAGAAATAAACATTATACCAGATGTGGTAGAAAAAACTGACCTAATGAAAAAAAAGAACTTTAAAAAGGAAAACGTCTATCCTTAAAAGAGCCCTCAGATATGAATAATAAGGAAAGGAAGTGCCTTTATCTCTTCGAACAAACTGAAGTAAAATAAAAACGTCGAAAAATGAACCCTTATCTCTGAGTAGCCTTTGGACCTCAGTAAGTAGTAACTTTTTAGTAATACAAAATATACATATACATATATGTATTAATATATATGTATACATACACATATATATAGATATACATATATGTATTAATATATATGTATACATACAAATATATATAGATATACATATATGTATTAATATATATGTATACATACAAATATATATAGATATACATATATGTATTAATATATATGTATACATACAAATATATATAGATATACATATATGTATTAATATATATGTATACATACAAATATATATAGATATACATATATGTATTAATATATATGTATACATACACAAACATACACATATACGTATTAATATATATGTATACATACACAAACATACACACATACATATATGTATTAATATATATGCATACATATATATGTGTGTACACATACAAATGTATTGATATATTGATATATATATATATATATATATATATATATATATATATGTATACATACAAATGTATTGATATATATATATGTATACATACAAATGTATTGATATATATATATATACATACACATGTATTGATATATATATATACATACAAATGTATTGATATATATATATATATACATACAAATGTATTGATATATATATATATACATACAAATGTATTGATATATATATATATATATATATATATGTATACATACAAATGTATTCATATATATATATATATGTATACATACAAATGTATTGATATATATATATATGTATATATATATGTATACATACAAATGTATTCATATATATATATATATGTATACATACAAATGTATTGATATATATATATATGTATACATACAAATGTATTGATATATATATATGTATACATACAAATGTATTGAACTATATGTATACATACAAATGTATTAAACTATATGTATACATACAAATGTATTGAACTATATGTATACATACATGTATATATACACACATACATATATATACATATATGTATTAATATATATGTAAACATATATATGTATGTACACATATAAATGTATTGATATATATGTATACATACATGTATATATGCACATACATACATATATATATATATATATATATATATATATATATATTAATTCACTCTTTTAAAAATATTTTTATCTTTTTGTCTTTTTAAGATTCTAACCGTCCCTTTAAGTGCAATTGTTTGTATCTCTCTTGCACTTGGTTCACCGGGTATGATCGCCAGCTAGTTTTTAATTTTTTTTTAATTTGTCCGGTTGCTTTTATAATTACTGGGATGATGGAGATCTTCCTAAATTTCCAGTTTCTTTTCATGTCGTACATAAGACCTTGGTAATTCGTAATCTTTTAACTTTCAGCTCTGTTTAATCCTGTATCATTAGGGACACTGACTTCAACTAGGGTTGCTACTTTCTCCCTTTTTCCCCATATCACGATGTCAGGTTTAACAGCTCCGTTTTCTAGATATGTAGCTGTAGTGATTGCATAGTCATAGTGGATGGTGTATAACTTATTTACACAATCCATTGTGTCGCATTGTATAATAGCCATCCCCCAGCAGAATCTTACAACTGGATGTCAGGTGGCTCACACTCTCTAATTTTGAACCGAGATATGGTTGGCTCATGCGCTGGAAGCAGGCTTATAACGTTTCGTTCAAATAATTTCACGGCGAATCAACGTCAGCAGATCACGTTTCTGCCAACGAATGGGTGACGAATGTGTGGCCGCAACTTTTTCGTGGATATGATCCAAAAGATGTTAGGAATTGTGGTGAAATGAGACTTTTCGTCTGGATCTTTGCGATTTGCCGGAGACGAACATTCAAATGGGACAAAAGTTCCCAAAGACAGACTCACGATGCTTCAGTTCACAAACATGGACGGCAGTGAAAAGCAAGTGGTAGTTGTTGGTAAGTCGGCTAAACCACGCTGCTTTAAAAATGTCAAAACTCTGCCGTTTTCTTACTTCGCTAATCGTAAAGCCTGGATGACTAGTCAGCTGTTTACTGACGTTATGAAAACGCTTGACCGAAAAATGATTGCTCAAAATCGAAAGATTATTCTGTTTTTGGACAATGCAACTTGTCATAACTTACTGCCGGGTACAAATATGTCAAACATCAAACTGTCGCTCATGCCACCAAACACCACCAGTCTCATTCAACCTTTGGATCAAGGCATAATTCGTCTATTCAAAGCGTATTATTGTCGAGAACTTGTTCGAATGCAAATCGCAGCGATCGATGCTACACCGCCAGTACAGCGGTCCGAACTCTGACAGCCAACTTTAAAACAAAAAGCAGTAATCCTGATTGCGCATTGAAAAAGATTTACGTACAGTATGAAATTGTTCATGGTGTTAACAAAAAGATTTCTGTACAATAAAAAATGACTTACTTTTTTAAGGAAAAGCAATTTTTAACTAAATTATTTGTGAAAACTGATTGGAAATGTATTTTCGTTTTTATGTCTAAAACTGTTAAATAAACTGTACGTAAGAAGCGTTATATGAAGTGTTCTCATACTTACCTACACAAAATAGACCAAACCCAGATATAAGAGAAACACGAATATAAGAGACTTCTTCTCCGGTCCCGACAGCTGTCTTATATCCAGTTTACACTGTGTGATATATATATATATATATATATATATATATATATATATATATATATACACATGTTTTAAATGAGGATATTTTTTTTAATTTTACCTAATTAAGAACCATATACTTACCATGCGATCTTCATTACTTTTAACATCAATGTAAACCCACGTTTCTGTTGTGTGACCATCGGGGAAAACGTACTGCCACTGAAAAAATAAAAAAAAAACGAATATTTAAAAGTGTATTCTTTTCTGATTTTGTTAAATGAATCTTTGACATCAAAAAATATTAACAAATATTGCGACAATGTCTAAGTAATTATTTTCTCTGAATAGACAAAACGCATAAACATTTTCAGTTGCACTAACTTGTACGTTTTATTTAATTATGCAATGGTGGTTAAACATTTTCAGTTGCACTAACTTGTACGTTTCATTTAATTATGCAATGGTGGTTAAACATTTTCAGTTGCACTAACTTGTACGTTTCATTTAATTATGCAATGGTGGTTAAACATTTTCAGTTGCACTAACTTGTACGTTTCATTTAATTATGCAATGGTGGTTAAACATTTTCAGTTGCACTAACTTCTACGTTTCATTTAATTATGCAATGGTGGTTAAACATTTTCAGTTGCACTAACTTGTACGTTTCATTTAATTATGCAATGGTGGTTAAACATTTTCAGTTGCACTAACTTGTACGTTTCATTTAATTATGCAATGGTGGTTAAACATTTTCAGTTGCACTAACTTGTACGCTTCATTTAATTATGCAATGGTTGTTAAACATTTTCAGTTGCACTAACTTGTACGTTTCATTTAATTATGCAATGGTGGTTAAACATTTTCAGTTGCACTAACTTGTACGTTTCATTTAATTATGCAATGGTGGTTAAACATTTTCAGTTGCACTAACTTGTACGTTTCATTTAATTATGCAATGGTGGTTAAACATTTTCAGTTGCACTAACTTGTACGTTTTATTTAATTATGCAATGGTGGTTAAACATTTTCAGTTGCACTAACTTGTACGTTTCATTTAATTATGCAATGGTGGTTAAACATTTTCAGTTGCACTAACTTGTACGTTTCATTTAATTATGCAATGGTGGTTAAACATTTTCAGTTGCACTAACTTTTACGTTTCATTTAATTATGCAATGGTGGTTAAACATTTTCAGTTGCACTAACTTGTACGTTTTATTTAATTATGCAATGGTGGTTAAACATTTTCAGTTGCACTAACTTGTACGTTTCATTTAATTATGCAATGGTGGTTAAACATTTTCAGTTGCACTAACTTGTACGTTTCATTTAATTATGCAATGGTTGTTAAACATTTTCAGTTGCACTAACTTGTACGTTTCATTTAAATATGCAATGGTGGTTAAACATTTTCAGTTGCACTAACTTGTACGTTTCATTTAATTATGCAATGGTGGTTAAACATTTTCAGTTGCACTAACTTGTACGTTTTATTTAAATATGCAATGGTGGTTAAACATTTTCAGTTGCACTAACTTGTACGTTTCATTTAATTATGCAATGGTTGTTAAACATTTTCAGTTGCACTAACTTGTACGTTTCATTTAATTATGCAATGGTGGTTAAATATTTTCAGTTGCACTAACTTGTACGTTTCATTTAATTATGCAATGGTGGTTAAACATTTTCAGTTGCACTAACTTGTACGTTTCATTTAATTATGCAATGGTGGTTAAACATTTTCAGTTGCACTAACTTGTACGTTTCATTTAATTATGCAATGGTGGTTAAACATTTTCAGTTGCACTAACTTGTACGTTTCATTTAATTATGCAATGGTGGTTAAACATTTTCAGTTGCACTAACTTGTACGTTTCATTTAATTATGCAATGGTGGTTAAACATTTTCAGTTGCACTAACTTGTACGTTTCATTTAATTATGCAATGGTGGTTAAACATTTTCAGTTGCACTAACTTGTACGTTTCATTTAATTATGCAATGGTGGTTAAACATTTTCAGTAGCACTAACTTGTACGTTTCATTTAATTATGCAATGGTGGTTAAACATTTTCAGTTGCACTAACTTCTACGTTTCATTTAATTATGCAATGGTGGTTAAACATTTTCAGTTGCACTAACTTGTACGTTTCATTTAATTATGCAATGGTGGTTAAACATTTTCAGTTGCACTAACTTGTACGTTTCATTTAATTATGCAATGGTGGTTAAACATTTTCAGTTGCACTAACTTGTACGCTTCATTTAATTATGCAATGGTTGTTAAACATTTTCAGTTGCACTAACTTGTACGTTTCATTTAATTATGCAATGGTGGTTAAACATTTTCAGTTGCACTAACTTGTACGTTTCATTTAATTATGCAATGGTGGTTAAACATTTTCAGTTGCACTAACTTGTACGTTTCATTTAATTATGCAATGGTGGTTAAACATTTTCAGTTGCACTAACTTGTACGTTTTATTTAATTATGCAATGGTGGTTAAACATTTTCAGTTGCACTAACTTGTACGTTTCATTTAATTATGCAATGGTGGTTAAACATTTTCAGTTGCACTAACTTGTACGTTTCATTTAATTATGCAATGGTGGTTAAACATTTTCAGTTGCACTAACTTTTACGTTTCATTTAATTATGCAATGGTGGTTAAACATTTTCAGTTGCACTAACTTGTACGTTTTATTTAATTATGCAATGGTGGTTAAACATTTTCAGTTGCACTAACTTGTACGTTTCATTTAATTATGCAATGGTGGTTAAACATTTTCAGTTGCACTAACTTGTACGTTTCATTTAATTATGCAATGGTGGTTAAACATTTTCAGTTGCACTAACTTGTACGTTTTATTTAAATATGCAATGGTGGTTAAACATTTTCAGTTGCACTAACTTGTACGTTTCATTTAATTATGCAATGGTTGTTAAACATTTTCAGTTGCACTAACTTGTACGTTTCATTTAATTATGCAATGGTGGTTAAACATTTTCAGTTGCACTAACTTGTACGTTTCATTTAATTATGCAATGGTGGTTAAACATTTTCAGTTGCACTAACTTGTACGCTTCATTTAATTATGCAATGGTTGTTAAACATTTTCAGTTGCACTAACTTGTACGTTTCATTTAATTATGCAATGGTGGTTAAACATTTTCAGTTGCACTAACTTGTACGTTTCATTTAATTATGCAATGGTGGTTAAACATTTTCAGTTGCACTAACTTGTACGTTTCATTTAATTATGCAATGGTGGTTAAACATTTTCAGTTGCACTAACTTGTACGTTTTATTTAATTATGCAATGGTGGTTAAACATTTTCAGTTGCACTAACTTGTACGTTTCATTTAATTATGCAATGGTGGTTAAACATTTTCAGTTGCACTAACTTGTACGTTTCATTTAATTATGCAATGGTGGTTAAACATTTTCAGTTGCACTAACTTTTACGTTTCATTTAATTATGCAATGGTGGTTAAACATTTTCAGTTGCACTAACTTGTACGTTTTATTTAATTATGCAATGGTGGTTAAACATTTTCAGTTGCACTAACTTGTACGTTTCATTTAATTATGCAATGGTGGTTAAACATTTTCAGTTGCACTAACTTGTACGTTTCATTTAATTATGCAATGGTTGTTAAACATTTTCAGTTGCACTAACTTGTACGTTTCATTTAAATATGCAATGGTGGTTAAACATTTTCAGTTGCACTAACTTGTACGTTTCATTTAATTATGCAATGGTGGTTAAACATTTTCAGTTGCACTAACTTGTACGTTTTATTTAAATATGCAATGGTGGTTAAACATTTTCAGTTGCACTAACTTGTACGTTTCATTTAATTATGCAATGGTTGTTAAACATTTTCAGTTGCACTAACTTGTACGTTTCATTTAATTATGCAATGGTGGTTAAATATTTTCAGTTGCACTAACTTGTACGTTTCATTTAATTATGCAATGGTGGTTAAACATTTTCAGTTGCACTAACTTGTACGTTTCATTTAATTATGCAATGGTGGTTAAACATTTTCAGTTGCACTAACTTGTACGTTTCATTTAATTATGCAATGGTGGTTAAACATTTTCAGTTGCACTAACTTGTACGTTTCATTTAATTATGCAATGGTGGTTAAACATTTTCAGTTGCACTAACTTGTACGTTTCATTTAATTATGCAATGGTGGTTAAACATTTTCAGTTGCACTAACTTGTACGTTTCATTTAATTATGCAATGGTGGTTAAACATTTTCAGTTGCACTAACTTGTACGTTTCATTTAATTATGCAATGGTGGTTAAACATTTTCAGTAGCACTAACTTGTACGTTTCATTTAATTATGCAATGGTGGTTAAACATTTTCAGTTGCACAAACTTCTACGTTTCATTTAATTATGCAATGGTGGTTAAACATTTTCAGTTGCACTAACTTGTACGTTTCATTTAATTATGCAATGGTTGTTAAACATTTTCAGTTGCACTAACTTGTACGTTTCATTTAAATATGCAATGGTGGTTAAACATTTTCAGTTGCACTAACTTGTACGTTTCATTTAATTATGCAATGGTGGTTAAACATTTTCAGTTGCACTAACTTGTACGTTTTATTTAAATATGCAATGGTGGTTAAACATTTTCAGTTGCACTAACTTGTACGTTTCATTTAATTATGCAATGGTTGTTAAACATTTTCAGTTGCACTAACTTGTACGTTTCATTTAATTATGCAATGGTGGTTAAATATTTTCAGTTGCACTAACTTGTACGTTTCATTTAATTATGCAATGGTGGTTAAACATTTTCAGTTGCACTAACTTGTACGTTTTATTTAATTATGCAATGGTGGTTAAACATTTTCAGTTGCACTAACTTGTACGTTTCATTTAATTATGCAATGGTGGTTAAACATTTTCAGTTGCACTAACTTGTACGTTTCATTTAATTATGCAATGGTGGTTAAACATTTTCAGTTGCACTAACTTGTACGTTTCATTTAATTATGCAATGGTGGTTAAACATTTTCAGTTGCACTAACTTGTACGTTTCATTTAATTATGCAATGGTGGTTAAACATTTTCAGTTGCACTAACTTGTACGTTTCATTTAATTATGCAATGGTGGTTAAACATTTTCAGTAGCACTAACTTGTACGTTTCATTTAATTATGCAATGGTGGTTAAACATTTTCAGTTGCACTAACTTGTACGTTTCATTTAATTATGCAATGGTGGTTAAACATTTTCAGTTGCACTAACTTGTACGTTTCATTTAATTATGCAATGGTGGTTAAACATTTTCAGTTGCACTAACTTGTACGTTTCATTTAATTATGCAATGGTGGTTAAACATTTTCAGTTGCACTAACTTGTACGTTTCATTTAATTATGCAATGGTGGTTAAACATTTTCATGTGCACTAACTTGTACGTTTTATTTAAATATGCAATGGTGGTTAAACATTTTCAGTTGCACTAACTTGTACGTTTTATTTAATTATGCAATGGTGGTTAAACATTTTCAGTTGCACTAACTTGTACGTTTCATTTAATTATGCAATGGTGGTTAAACATTTTCAGTTGCACTAACTTGTACGTTTCATTTAATTATGCAATGGTGGTTAAACATTTTCAGTTGCACTAACTTGTACGTTTCATTTAATTATGCAATGGTGGTTAAACATTTTCAGTTGTTCTAACTTGTACGTTTCATTTAATTATGCAATGGTGGTTAAACATTTTCAGTTGCACTAACTTGTACGTTTCATTTAATTATGCAATGGTGGTTAAACATTTTCAGTTGCACTAACTTGTACGTTTCATTTAATTATGCAATGGTGGTTAAACATTTTCAGTTGTTCTAACTTGTACGTTTCATTTAATTATGCAATGGTGGTTAAACATTTTCAGTTGCACTAACTTGTACGTTTCATTTAATTATGCAATGGTGGTTAAACATTTTCAGTTGCACTAACTTGTACGTTTCATTTAATTATGCAATGGTGGTTAAACATTTTCAGTTGTTCTAACTTGTACGTTTCATTTAATTATGCAATGGTGGTTAAACATTTTCAGTTGCACTAACTTGTACGTTTCATTTAATTATGCAATGGTGGTTAAACATTTTCAGTTGCACCAACTTGTACGTTTCATTTAATTATGCAATGGTGGTTGAACATTTTCAGTTGCACCAACTTGTACGTTTCATTTAATTATCCAATGGTTGTTAAACATTTTCAGTTGCACAAACTTGTACGTTTTATTTAATTATGCAATGGTTGTTAAACATTTTCAGTTGCACTAACTTGTACGTTTCATTTAATTATGCAATGGTTGTTAAACATTTTCAGTTGCACTAACTTGTACGTTTTATTTAATTATGCAATGGTTGTTAAACATTTTCAGTTGCACTAACTTGTACGTTTTATTTAAATATGCAATGGTGGTTAAACATTTTCAGTTGCACTAACTTGTACGTTTTATTTAATTATGCAATGGTGGTTAAACATTTTCAGTTGCACTAACTTGTACGTTTCATTTAATTATGCAATGGTGGTTAAACATTTTCAGTTGCACTAACTTGTACGTTTTATTTAATTATGCAATGGTTGTTAAACATTTTCAGTTGCACTAACTTGTACGTTTCATTTAATTATGCAATGGTGGTTAAACATTTTCAGTTGCACTAACTTGTACGTTTCATTTAATTATGCAATGGTGGTTAAACATTTTCAGTTGCACTAACTTGTACGTTTCATTTAATTATGCAATGGTGGTTAAACATTTTCAGTTGCACTAACTTGTACGTTTCATTTAATTATGCAATGGTGGTTAAACATTTTCAGTTGCACTAACTTGTACGTTTCATTTAATTATGCAATGGTGGTTAAACATTTTCAGTTGCACAAACTTGTACGTTTCATTTAATTATGCAATGGTGGTAACCGCGAACATAAATTAACCACTTTGCATGCTGTTTGATTTCCTGTCTATCCTATCATAACTTTTTAATCAAAATGTTGTTTGGTAGATATGAATTAGGCGAAATGTTGTTTGGGATATGTAAATTAGGCGAAATGTTGTTTGGGATATGTAAATTAGGAAAAATGTTTTTTGGCATATATAAATTAGGCGAAATGTTGTTTGGGATATGTAAATTAGGCGAAATGTTGTTTGGGATATGTAACTTAGGCGAAATGTTGTTTGGTAGATGTAAATTAGGCGAAATGTTGTTTGGGAGATGTAAATTAAGCGAAATGTTTTTTGGGATATGTGAATTAGTCGAAATGTTGTTTGGGATATGTAAATTAAGCGAAATGTTGTTTGGGATATGTGAATTAGTCGAAATGTTGTTTGGGATATGTGAATTAGGCGAAATGTTGTTTGGGAGATGTAAATTAGGCGAAATGTTGTTTGGGAGATGTAACTTAGGCGAAATGTTGTTTGGTAGATGTAAATTAGGCGAAATGTTGTTTTGGAGATGGAATGTAACGTATACGTCTTTCTGTATCCTATCTATCATTTCATGTTACATTTTATGTTCCTTTTTCTTTTCTTACATAATGTATTGATATAGAAATATTATATATTTTAGAATTAAACACTTCCAAATGATCGACTTTTAAGTTAAGAATATTTTTGTCATTTGCACTCTTTCTCTCATATATATATATATATATATATATATATATATATATATATATATATATATATATATGAGGAATAATAGAAACAATGTTTCAGGCAAAATGCAAAATAAAAATGGAATTGAGGATAAGCGAATCAACAAACTAACAAAAATATAAACTCAACTTTTATATGTGTTTCAGTTTATATTTTTGTTAGTTTGTTGATTCGCTTATCCTAAATTCTATTTTTATTTTGCATATATATATATATATATATATATATATATATATATATATATATATATATATATATACTTTTGTAAAGTCTCTTTCTTAAACTTTTCCCATTTTCCGATATCCTGTTTTTGGAATAATATATTTTCTATTATTTGTAAATGAACTCGTTGCTCTGATGATCAGCAAAGTTAAACTACATTTTCTTTTGATCATGCTTTGAAACACGCATGAGAAAACCTTTTAATTTTGGAAACAATAAATTAAATAAATGAAAAAAATAGAAATATAAAATAAATAAAATTTTCGGAAGAATAAAAAAGAAATACATGTATTCGCCGAAATACAAAAATAAAAGAAAATTGAAATGAATAGAAAAGTTATGATTTTGGAATGATTTTTCATGTGGTCATTGGAATGCCACTATAAAGTAATATATATATATATATATATATATATATATATATATATATATATATATATATATATATATATATATATACTTTATAGTAAGTTATGAAAATAGATTCATGGCAATTAAGCTACACAGAAGCTTCCGCGTTTCATCCCCGGGAATCATGGAAGCCTCTGTGTTGCTTAATTGCCATAAATATATTTTCATAACTTACTAACTAGCTCTACTTACGTATCGAGCACTGTTGAAATAAATACTTAAAACTGATTTATAAAAATGATATACCCTTATAACATTTTATGTGGATACACGAAATAACTAATTATATATATATATATATATATATATATATATATATATATATATATATATATATATATTATTTATATATATATATATATATATTTGTGTATATATTTGTATATTTGAAAATATATATTTTAGCCTACACTTTCTATACTTGATTTTTATAAACTTCTTCCAATTAAAGCTCAATGATTGTCAACTAGTTACGACAGAGCATATATAAGTAAACAAGGTTCATTTACATTCCAAAAGGCAATTTTTATTTCATCTTACGAAAACATCTTCGCAACAGACAATCTTTAGTGCAATTATTTTACAAATTCGTTTCGCTCAAAGTAGACCAATGAACATCAGTATGCCAATATTGGATCTGTCCTTCTTGAGCTCTTCAGTACAAAAAGTTCTCAGTGTGAAAAATGATACACTGTAGCGTGGCATGAAAGATAAACGTCCCAAAATCAACCGTGAATTCACATTCGCCCTCCACTATTACTCCACCATGCGTTGCCACAGGGTAATCTTCTAAACTAATGAACGGATCATTATGAATTTTGGAATATATATTTTTTTAAATACGGTGAGTAACATGAGCACATTATTATTTTCGTAATTTAAGGGGTGCATGTATATAAAGTTGTTTTTTTATCAATTTTTTTATCAACCGATCATTATGAATGTTGGAATATATATTCTCGGCAACTTGGTGAGTAACATGGGCACATTATTTTTTTTGTAAAATTTATCATTTAGGGGTGAGCCCCCCCCCCCCCCCAAAAAAAAACAACAACTTTTTAATCTCCCAAACTAATTGGCAGATGATTATAAAATTTGGAATATATATTTAAGAAATACAGTGAGTAAGATGTGCGCATTATTATTTTTGTAAATGAAAACATAAGGGGGATGCATATATGTATAATGTTTTTTATTTAATTTTTTTATGAAACGATCATGAATTTTTGAATATATATTTTTAAAATACAGTGAGTAAAATCGGGACATTATTATTTTTGTAAATGTTAACATTTGGAGGGGGGCATATATATATAACGTTTTTTATTTTATTCATTTTTTATGAACCGATCATTATATATATATATATATATATATATATATATATATATATATATATATATATAACCAAATAAATATTAGTGATAGTTGACACTAATTAATTCGTGCTGTATCTAAAAGTAAAGATCGGTTTGGAAATTCGCCCCTTCCGACCGTCTGAAATAAGCCCTTTTAATAAATTAGAGTCGAGCACTCTCGAAGATGTTAAAAATAAACTATCAAAAAGCTCTAATGCAAAGTTCTGAATACGTTCGTCGAACACTCGATTAATCTCTGTCTGTGTCCATTTCTAGGTACAAATAGATCTTAATTTCCATTAATCAGTGGAATCGGTGACCGCGAAGATAGGGCGACTGCTTGCAGATTCTAGGCTGGCTCTGTGAACCGAGTTCGTGCCTAGCAACGTTCTGAAATTGTAACTTCTTTCCATGCACGTTATTTATCTACCTCTCACAGCGGTAAGATGTGACACAAGGTCGAGAAAGTGGGATTTGAAAAGCCAGCGCCCGAGGTGAGCACTCTCGCCCACAAAAAATGTCTGGCCAGCCCCGTCGGCATTACCCGGTAGGCGATTAGCAATAAACTAACTTCTTCTCAAAGGGTGAGAAGGTAAAGCCTGGGAGGGTGGACAGGACAAACCCATAGACCGGCGGAAATCAAGCCTCGAAAGCCAAGACGATACCGGAATATAGGGTGTAGTATCCATCGGAACAGATACTACACTTTGATCCCTGCCAAAAGGCCGAGAATTCCATGCACTGATGAGAGAAATAAGCTTGAAACGCTAGTGTCTGTTGGTTATATATAATATCATTTTTGTATAAATATTATATATATATATATATATATATATATATATATATATATATATATTATGCAATGTATGTTTATAAAGCTCCCCCTTATATTTAGCACTTTTGGTATTCAAGTTCATTTATCAATATATTTGAACTTGTTTAATATATATATATATATATATATGCACGTTTTTGTTCTTGTTTTTTTTAAGAGAGGTGGTGTCTGATCAACACTTCTGGGAGCCATGAGACAAAATACTGTTTCAGTTTTAAATCCCCGAAACAGTTATTCAGGGTAAACAACTGATGAGCTCTAAAATAATATTAAGATTAGCGTAAATTCTTGGAAGCAAACTAATGTAGTGATAGCAAGAGATTAATTGACTCATAAGCGAAGGAGTTTTCCAACGAAGGACTTGGGACTAAAAGTGTTTTTTTTTCTTCCATATAGTTTTAAAAGGTTGAAAAACTTCCAAGACATATATATATATTTAACATGGTTCACCCCAAACAAGGCAGGCCGCCACTGTAGACGTAAGGGGCTACTGAGAAAAAAGAAAAGGGGAGAAGGTTGGGG
The DNA here is from genome assembly GCA_963556195.1 of Sepiola atlantica. Lineage (NCBI taxonomy): Eukaryota > Metazoa > Mollusca > Cephalopoda > Sepiida > Sepiolidae > Sepiola > Sepiola atlantica. Next base: position 55,097,083 of record OY744523.1, on the reverse strand, counting down.
GGGTCAGCTTAACTTGGGATCTGCGCAACGAGATGTCTGTTTACATTAGTTTTAAATTTCTGCATGTCAGTACTATCGGGGAAACAGGGGGCAGGTAGGGAGTTCCAGCGGCCAGCAGCACGAGGAGAGAAGCTATTTGAGTAGAAGGCTCTCCGGCATCTGGGGACCTCCACAGTGAATGAATGAGATTTAGTTGATTGTCGAGTTAGTCTAGTGAATTTACGTCGAGGTGGCACCAGAGCAGCCAATTCATCGGAACATAATCCATTGAAGTATTTGTAAAACAAACATAAAGATGCTACATTGCGGCGATAGGACAGGGACTGGAGCTTGGTTGACAGTGAGTGACCTATTAGGTTGGCGACTCTTTTTTTAACCTTGTCAAGAAGGGAGAGACTAGTAGATGATGCACCAGCCCAGATGTGGCAACAATACTCCATGCATGGGCGGATGGTGGCTTTGTAGAGATACAGGATACTGTCAGGTGTGAGGAGTTTATATATACCTAACTTTATATATAGAGAGATATATCATGTTTGCTAAATTTAACACCAATTGTTATACCTTTGCCTTCAACAATCATTTTTCAACCGATATGCGAATATTTCGATCCTGTGACTTTTTCATTGTCTCCTTTTGTTTGTCCCAGTCGCCGATGCTTTTGACAATTTGACCAATCCCACACGTCACAACGTGGGAACCTCAGTCGCCGGCGAAACTAAATGAAGCCCGAACAGAATGACCCACATTGCATATATTTTCCCATCTATTTAATAAGAAATGGATAAACATCGCGTACAGCAAAAACACAACCCGTAATAAACCACGAATAACGAAAACCCTCCGCTATCATATGGAAATGCCCACATAATTCAGCTTTGAAATCCTTTAATAGTTCCATTGTGATTTCTTTCTCGATTATCACAAAAAGCAATATAATTATTAATCTAAATAGTTTCTCAATTCTCTGATTTAAAAAAAATAATAAATGGATCTGTAGCAGTCACGTGTTTTGATGTACGATTTTATAAGCCTAAGCAGGGGGTAATGTAGCAGTAACGTGTTTTGATGTACTATTTTCTATTGATGTAAATAGACAAAGTTTAGCACCGAGTAATTGGCCCATCGACCGATAGAGTAACTTGGCGTATGAATACAGTTTGTTGGACTAGTTATTTGAAACGCACACACGCAAGTCTTTTCCCCCGATTTCAAACCATTAGTTAGATTGCACAAGGCTGGTCCCTTCCAAATCACCAGCCTAGAATGAAGTCTGCCAGGATGAGTGCCCTCCCCCTTTTGTAAAGATTACTATTGTCTGTTTTTCATCCCTTTCCAAGTTCTGCCGAAATAAAAGTTATTTTCGCTTAAACAATATTGCCGTTGTTTATTCTTTCTCCCGTAAACCGGGGGGGGGGGCTTTCTATCTAGCTGTTGCGAACATAGAGCCAGAAGGAACGTCAGTCTAAACTAAAACCTTATTTCTAATGCCTATCGTACCCAATCACCTCAACCCGATTCATTATAGCCAACTACCAAAGAGAGTAGAAAGTGGACCTTGGGTTTACTTTCGGCAGCTTCGTAACTCTCGCTTCCCTTATTGTGTCCTTTCGTCCTCACATTCCATGAGCGATGTTTCTGACAAAGGGGGAAGAATTGCTGTTTTCTGGGTCGTAATCTATCCACCTAACAGTTATATTTGGCTACTTTTTGACCTTGAAGTAGTATTTTAGCTCCTTACATCAAGTGGCTTTATGCCTTGTCTGGAGCAATTTCCATAAAAGAAAAAAAACGTAGCCAATGGGCAGTACGAAGGCTTCCTTTTCATTGGCTGCTGCAGCAAAATGTAGGGGGGGCACTACTCCTTTTTTGGGGATTGATCCACTTACCCTTGATCCTCACCTTATAATGCTGAGTATTTAGCAAGGAGACATGAAGTACAATTTTTTAAATCTTTAATATGATTCGACTGAGGATTGAACCCCGGTTCTCCGGCCCATCAGCCAACGCTCTAAACATCATGGCATTGTCTAATGTTTCAAGTATTTGTGTGGATCCTTTCTGGATTTTTTTATACATCAAGAACACGCGAGACTTTTGATTAGAAGCACACATGAACAATCATACTTATTATTTTGTTTATTCGGACCACTATTCTCATCTTGGTTGTTCATTTCACAACATTTCGGCCGTTGTAATCTCAGACCTTCTTAAGATGCTTCGTTTCGAACTCGGGAATCTTTATGTTTAACTCGGGAATCGATACGGAATTTACTATTTACTCCCCGGAGGTAGTGCAACGGATTAAGGTGCTAAGTAACAATCAGTGCTAAGTGACGTGAACGGACGAGAGACGTCTCTCTCGGCTATCCCCGGCAAGGGGGGCGATGGCATACAGTGTAGTTAAAAGTCGACCTGTCCGTCTATATGTTGTCGGTCTTTTACCAATTATCTCTCTCTCTCTCTCTCTCTCTCTCTCTCTCTCTCTCTCTCTCTCTCTCTCTCTCTCTCTCTCTCTCTCTCTCTCGTACGCGCGCATTTCAGTGTTCTGTCTCTGTTCTGTTTAAATAAACTTTTAAAACAAAACCAGCGTCCACGTGGTTTTCTATCAACACCCGAGTTTCAAAGCGCGAGTCTTGTCAACAACTGGATTACAACAGAAAATACACGGATGTAAAATGTTTGTACACCCGACGGTAAGCAGTATTCTACACAAGGCCACTAGTAATGGAGTATCGTGATTTAGTTGCGATTGTTTAAGATACTCCCTAATACTTTCCGTAACAAACGACTTATAGTCAGTTCAATAACTAACTGACTATAGTTGTCATATTAATTTTAGTAACAATATTTATTCCTAGAAATTGTCGTTGCGGTATATTTATTGTATTACTAGCGGGGTCGTGGGATACGCAGTGTTGCCCTGGAAAAAGTGATGAGCCAAAGAAACTCCTGTTCCTAGCACTGAATCCATATTTCTATTTTTATCCTTATTTTTAAATTTCTATAATTATTGATTTTCAAGTTATAAATAAAATAAAGTAAAATGTTGTCTTTGCTGTCTGTTTAAAGGCTTCAAATTCACATTCGAATTATTTTTAGTCTAAAAAGACAAATGCTCCACTTTGATATGTAGACTTTAATTCTTGTCAGAAATTAATTTCGAATTGACAGTTTAAAGGTGTCAAAATCACATTCAAATTTCCAATGGACACAGTATAAATAGATGCATATCCTCCGACTATATTGGGGCGTAATAGAAGGTTGGGCAGTAAAAAAGAAAAAAAAAGAATATTGTGTTATGAGCATAGTGAAAGTGGATATAATAGTGTTCCTCATTTAATCCCGGGTAACGTCGGGTTTTCCTGCTAGTTATGGTATAAAAGTATGGGACTGGACCATTTATCAATAATAGAATCGATAAAACCGGTATTTAGATTATTTGGATTATTCAGACTACTGTTCTCATGTTTGACGTTGTTCTCACAACGTTTCGGCCGATATAACCTTTAACCTTTTTCAGGTGCATCCTGTCTAACTCGGGAATTTGTATGGAATTTCGAACAAAACCCTTTAATTAATCCACGGGGTAGCTTGCTCTCGTTCCGTCAGCCATGACCGGGTAGAAGTATGAAGTAATTCGCAATTGTATTTTTAGTATCGTCTGCACTGAGGATTGAACCTTCAACCTCCAGAAGACTGTCACTTAGAATTGAGTATTTCTTAGAACTTATATCCGTTGCGCCAAATTCCGAAATATAAGACATTAGTGTCTTCTTATCCATAACGAAGCAAACGCGTCATTTTAGTGATAATCGCTACCGACTCTAGAATCACTTGTAATGGCATACGATTAAAAGAAAGAAGGAGAGAGCTTACCATGTGAATGTATCCGTGGACGTAACCCCAGAGATTGACACGAGCTTCCCATCTTTCGGCTTCCGGATTAAGGAAAGAGAAGTTCCCACAGCCCTTGATTTCAGTGTAATCATTCGACACCGCCATTGCCCGCTCCATCACCGACGAAGGACCATAAAGCGCCAAGTTGTAATCTCGCATTGTCTTCTTTTCGTGACCGCGGTCGCCAAAGTAACCAAATTTGCCGCTCATGTCACCCATAGGATACTGACTGTGGGTACCCTGTGCGGGAGAAGGAAGATTTTGTATAGGTACTCTAAATGGGTTCCACATGTAACCAAGGGCGACCTTAGAACAGGACGGGTGACTGTCTTCCACGGCCGGATTGAAATAGATGGCCCATGTATTGGCCTTCTTGTTTAGTCCAATCATATCCATACGGACGACTGCCGGATCAAACTCTGTCTGCTGTTCAATGGTGACTGACCCTTGCATTGTGGTAGATGTGTCAATCATTTGCCTCATAACGGCCTTATAAGGCCAATGACGATAGATGGTTGCACAAGCAAGACGGTTCTGGCGGATATTGTCAAAGATTACCAGGGATCTTCCCTCAATGCTGTAGGGACCAAACAAGGGCAAGAAAGTCGTTGTGATAAAGGTCTTCTTAGCCGGCCTTTTCTTGGATCCAGAACGGATCTGAATTCCACCTACACGTTTAGTGATATCTCCGACAGCACAATGGAAACCCCTTTCCTTGCGACATGAATCCATGTACTGTCCATCGAGGGCAAGGTTAAATGGGTTGTACACGTTTCCGGTAGAACTGCATCGATGTGCGCCATCTTTATCATTCCAGTCAGTAGCCGTACGTTCTCCAATCTTCCATTCGTGATCCATTGTCGGACCAGTTCCGTCACTGTAATCCAGTTCAAAGTAAACGCTTGTATCAGACATGGGATCTTTCGTACTTTGTCTGAACATTACATAGCCAAAGACAGGATACCAGAACTTGGCCATCAAGATAACCGTATCTTCAGGATAATTCACATTGGAGCAGAACCAACGGCTTCCGTCGGTTCTGTGCACAACAAATGAGCGTCCGATGATGCTGTACTCCTCAAACAAAGGTAGATTCCAATCCCAATAGGTTTCAGCGAATGTGTCCCTTCCGTTCAAGGTTCCGAATTTTCCGCTCAAATCTCCAACTTCATACTGGTCGTTCGTACCCGCCCCGGGTGCCGGTGATGAATTAGGGGGGATATCAAACGGATTCCAGTGCCCGGCGATTTCAGAGTTGGAACATTCGTCTTGGTTTGCGGTGATCCGCTGAGAAACCGGGTATTTGTGGACGTGGTAACCAGAAGCTTGGTCACGCATGTTCTCAAAGTTGACATACAGGACGGTCGGGTCGTAAGGAGAGTCTTGTTCAAAGCGGATCGAACCCCAAGATCCGTCTCCTTCAAAGTACACATGAGCCGTCTTGTGGCGGTACTCCTGGATGAAACTGCAGGCAATCACCTCTTCGTTTTCGTCCACAATGCCCACCCATTTTCCGATGATGTTGTCATTGCCAGTCACCCATACATCCTTTTCGACCCACGCTTCTCGATGGTCATAAGGATTCTGCCCAACGGGTAGCATGGGTAATTTTTCCACCCGACCACGCGGCTTGTAACGAGTTTTAAGGCTGCGGCACATTTCGCTAGTCTCCGTCTCAGATGTTGGATGGAAGATGTACCAGTGGTACGAGGACCGCTGCTGGGTACCTGGTGCCATATAGTACAAGTCAGAATAAATTGTGGTGTACTCTGTCTGCTCGTACTGCCTGAAGATGATTCTCCCGCCGATGGAACTCTGGAGACGAGCGTAAGCTGTTACATGGCGACCCCTAAACATGATGGTGGCGCATGCCGGCTTTTTTGACGACTGTGTGGGATTCAAGAGCAAAGTGTAACCTGAAACGAAACAAAAACGAGAATAATTCATCAGAGAAATGTCGGCAAAAATTTAATCATATTTACTATATGACTATTTTAATTGTAAACACAAAAAACATAAATATTAAAATATTTTTTTAAATATTAAAAGTATTATATTTTTTTACTTTCGAGGTCACCACTTATCAAGGCCTAGAGCCACTTGAGGAAAAGGGTTAATGAGACAGAAATGAATGTCAGCAGAAAGATGATGAATATTATGTGAGTACTAACATTGATCAGTGGTAGGAACTACGTTTGATAACTTTTGGGGCAGTCCATGACAGGAATTTATTGACATTCGATTTAAAGCCACCAAGTTTTAATCAGCATGGAACTAGTCCTGCAGCAATGTGTTCCACAGCTTGAAAGACTTTGCAAAGAAGCGCTGTCCATGGAAATTTCGCCTGGCGCTAGGCACATAGAAGGAGAAAGAAAAGTATTTTTCCGTTGTGGTGGTAAGACGAGTTCTTGCTGTGAATATCTTACAGGGAGGGACCAGAGATTGGAGCTCAGTCGAGCATCTTCCAATGTAATAGTGATAGAGTAGAGAGAGTAGCAACGTTTTTTTTCTGTAAGAAAGGAGCAGTTGGGAAAGAAGATATCATTCCCCCACTAGATTGTGAAGTCGATGTTGTACTCTGTCAAGGCAAGAAAGAGTGTTCTGAGCATCACATCCCCAGATGTGGCACTAGTGGTATCCCATCTGTGTATATTCTCTTAAGAATTGTGTGATCTATTCCCCGCTTCCTTTGTTCCAGCTCGTTTAACTCGTTGGTCTAGTGGTCCTCTACAATTCGCTGTTTTGATACCTCATAGAAATACAGCTTCCTATTCCAGGACCTCCTTTCCAAGAACTGCAGGCTTGTGAACTCTCTTCCTGCTGACTGTTTTCCTCCTACCTATAACCTTGGTCTTTTCAAGACTAAGGTTAATATGCATCTCTTATCTTTGCGATAATAATCTTTCGTTCTTGTTGGCTCTTTATATCAAGTACCTTCATGCCTTGTCTGGAGTGATTTCCATAAAAAAAATAATTTTTAATCTTAAGACGTATCTGATTCTTATACAGGAAAAGGATTACGTCAGGTCAGGTAGTTTCTGGAGCGATAGAATGATCCAACCATTTTTCCAGCAACTTCTGTGAATAGTGAATCTTCGGCCACTAGATTGTTAAGTTGATTTTGTTAAGGCAGGAAAGAGTGTCCCGAGCAGTACCTCCCCAAATGTGGCAGCAAATTAAATATGCTTAGCTTAACATGTATTTACATTTGGTAATGAAAATAAATTTTCCACGGTAAGTTGGGGGAGGGGGAGCTTTAAGAACCCCTCCCCCTCGCCTGAGCCCACCCCTGATTATCATTAAGTGATCAATTTCATTGTTTATTCTAATCAATCATTTACTGATTACAATTATTTCTTATTATTATTCTAAACTCTTAGAGTCGTTAATAGCATTCCATAGCTTTTAAGTTAGCATGGAGCGTGGATCATTTACTAGCAAGCACCTCCCGGAATAAATGCGAACCGATGTGTACTGCTCCAAGCCCTGAACCCCAAATTACCATTTTCTGTTCTTATTAACTTACTAGAAGAATACCCGTCCCAGGACAGGTGAACTGAATTGCCTGAACAGAATAGTTTTGCACTAATTTATGTTCCATTACGAAAAGTAAAATCAAACAAGATATAATGATACTAAACATTATGTCTAGAATCCTTCTTCCAATTTTGATAAAAATCCATTACATGATTTGGATTCTAGAAATTGTCTCAAATTTAAGACTTCAGGTTAAGAGGTCTTAAGAAGAAATTAAAATTCAGAAAAATGTGCTTAATTCGTGTCTAATGAGTATGGATAAAATTGAATATTTGAATTTTTAAATGTGAGGTTGTGTCCATATTATGTTCCCTAAAAAACTCTTTAAAATACCTCAAATATTTTAAATTTGAGGAATAATTATTAACATTTCACAAAATTCAAAGATATCTGAATTTTTATGAAGGGCATTTAATTCAATTAATTTGGCAAAAAAATAAAACAAGCATGTTTCGTTGCCATGTAGTGAACAGGTGATAGAAATTTACATGGAATATGATAAAATGGACCAGCACTTGTTCAATTTCGCCTGGAATTGTGGTGTCGTTGGTGCATTTACTAAATCTCCTGGAAGTCCATTCAAAGGTCCAGGGATCCTGATTGAGAAAGCACCCTTCTTGCGCATCAATCGAAATCGGCGACAAAAAATGGTAATGACCATGTAGATCTCTTTCTGGCACATATTTTTGCTAGTTGGAAGCAGAACAGATACTACATCACCTCCACACCTCTAAAAATGAGGAGGTAATGCCTGGGAATATGGTATCATGACAACAGAACAGATGCTACACTGGGGGAAATCATAATGGTCATTAATGAGATTGTAGGCCAAATTTTTTTTTAAATTCTAACGACTATGCTTTGTTTGAAAAAAAAAACAACAAAAATACTTTTCACGTCACAAACGCACCAAATATTTTCAAATATTGTATTTGTATGTTATTTTTTCAAATCAATCATCTTGAGAAAGTCTTGAAATAAAGACGAAAATAATTTTGATTTTTCCTTTTTCATACTTTTAATTAAATATAACAAAATAGTACTTTATCGCTCTTGTGTATATCGACGAGTGAATTATTCCCTCCAGTGTGTGTGTATGTGTTTTGGCGTGGGGATACCCACTGACTTGTTTGCTTGGCCGTAGTGCGTGTGGGTGTGGGTGTGGGGAGGCGCTATGTTTTTAAATTTCATTGTTACTGCGAAAAATGGCCCTACTTTATAAAGAAGAGGTTGAGAGCTGAAGTTTCATTGCCGTTTACTTTTATTTAAAATATTTGTAAGCATTGATACTGTCGGGGTAAATTTAACCCTGGTTTTTAGAAATTTTTTAGAAATAACTAGCTGTATATACTCGGCGTTGCCCAGGAATCTTTTAATTTTTATTTCGTATTTTTTAACTATGCCTTTTTTATATTTATTTTCCATAACAAACACAAGGCATCCATTTTATTCGTATGTTACAAGTTGAAAAAACAATGAATTACTTCGTGACTCTTTGAAGTTAGAAAGCATTTAAAGACCAAGATTATTCAAGAACGCGGGTGTTGAGTTAGTAATAAAACCTCCGACTTCGATAGGAAATGCAATGCTTTTCCTGCCATTTCTGGCACATTGTTCTCATCGATATATATATATATATTGAAAAGTCACACATGGAAACGTTGCTGAAATGGCAATAATAAGGAGAATTATATTTTTCAAATATTTTGAAAACCTGGACAACGCAATTTATTTATGTTTTGTAAAACGAATTGTTTATTTACTTTAAAAACTTGAGTACTTTCGGTGATATACACCCTTGTCAGAAGTATAAGCCTATTTCCCTCACCCTTTTTTTCATTTAATCTCCTTGATTGAGACATATTTATCGCAGTCAAGTTGAAATTCGTCTTGATGCTATCGGCGACTAATGTTGATATGCCGCTGTGTGTAGCACACACACACACACACATATATATATATATATATATATATAGGGCATGTATGTGAGTTCAAATGAATTCAAGCATATCAAATGCCCTTTTCATGAAGGAACAAAAAGCCCCCAACGATAGCACATCATTCGTGTCTCCCGATCGCCAACGATACTGGAGATATAGAGGGAAAAAAATTTAAATAAAAATTCAAGGACGACCATCTTTGTTGTTAAGCTGTATCAAGTAGGCCAGATCGGGTGACGACGAGACAAAACCCGTCCGCCCTATGATGACGTTTGTATTATTTCTCCATTCATAGATTTTTAGCCAGCGGTTTTGTGTGGCTCTCTGTACATTTCATTCATAGCTTTCAGTGTTGTCTGATAGCGGACGTAACATTAAATTTGAATTAAATGCCACTTTTCAAATACTATAAAATATATAAATAATCAGGTTAAATCTTTTAAAATATAAAAGAAGAAAAAAAGAGCAGTAGTTGTTAAGAGATTTTCAGTTAGAAATTAATCGTGTTTTTGTGCGTGCACATAATTCCTTTATTGGGCACTTGTTGTCATATTCACGGAGTACAGGAACGTGAGTGTGTCATCCCAGAACAAACTTTATTAGAATCAGCTAGCTCACAGAGGCTTCAAAAGAATCCGTTTCAGACGAGCAAGAATCATTCTCATTGGTTACAAAATCTCGAGTTAACACCAACATGTTATCTAATGCTTATTTCTTTTCAGAGCCTTCTGATGCGTTTCTGCTGATGTCAGATAGTAAGAACATTTGATTTGAGTGCGTCTCATTTCCACTCAGTACAGCAAGAGGATGAAGTGAACAGAAAAGAAGAGGGAAGAGTACATTTAACGAACGAAGAAAGAAATAGAGTAGCTTTTTCAAACTAGTATATTTTTCACGTCCTCTCGTCTCTCATATCTATTTACTAACCTATCATAGTTAGTTATTAATAACGGATTAAAGTAACGGTTAAAAACGTGTAATGTAATTGATTGAAGAACACATTTGTAAACAAAAACATTAAATGTAATTGTTTATATACAATAATAAAGTAGTTTGCTAATACTGGTCAGCGCCTCGTTTTAAGATTTCCTATTATATTTTAGAAATCAACACAGATTGTTCCGCGAGCTGACCGCTGCTGTTGTTGTTGTTGTTGCTGTTATTGTTAAGCGAATCGGACTTCTGTATAAAGCTAACGATTGTATGGTCTGCATGAAGTCCTCCTGGTTAGTCGCAGCGATTCATTAACCTGCAAGATGGCAACTTTTGACCCTCGACACCGAAAACAGAAAGGCTCAGTGGTTGCATGCAAAATCGGGGAAGGTTTGGCTCAGAACACACAAAGCAATGGCATAGAAGCAACGTTGTTACTACCACTCCGTTGATTGGCGCGTATTTGCTTGTCACACGCAAAGGAAAGACAACCAGAGGACGACGCATCCTGATGCTGGCTCCTCTTGTTGGCCAGGTTGCGGGTCAAATACCGCTTGGTGCTAAACCTGTTCGTCGTGGGTGGCCCTGCTAGGAACCGGGATTCCGAACCGCATAACTCTGATATTACCACGTTGCAGCCGCCCACATAATAATGAGGACAGGGTTGGACTCTAGGGGGGGGGCTATTGTTCTTGTCGTATTTAATTTAATCCTTTATTATTGTTTATTTTGTAGTCATTTATGAAACTTGTAATAACAAAAAGATAGGTGCGGATGAGCGTCAAGAAGAGGGTTTTTCTCGGAAATCATAATGAGGTTACGTTTTTTTTTTCCCATTCATATTGTTGTTTTTGTTTCTGTTAAATTGAAGAAAAAAATTAATGCGCATATTAATTAAAGGATAAAAAACCTGGCGCGTGTAGGTGTGTACGCGTCTTACTCGAACCGTGGGATTGATAAGTACAAGTAAATGATTTAAAAGCCTATTTAAACTTATCAGTATCTCATTGTTGAAAGTCCGAACTATTACAAGATTGACATGTATCTCAATCCTATATATTTCAAACACGCAAGCCAGTCCCCCCCCCCCAAAAAAAAAACTCTACAAAAGCTATTACATTTTCGTAAAAACGGAGGCTCCCAGCAAGATACTGACAAAAAAGTGAAAATAACGATCATGTGATGTGCTAACGATTACGTCCGCACGCCAAAATTATCCTTCAGGTCTCGAAATAATTGTTTGTGTCAAAAAGTAAATTTACTCTTTGATCCAGTCGTCAAGCATAAAATGATCAGATTTTGCAACATGCGGCTAAGAAGGATCCAGAGAAAGACAGAACGCGACACGACATTACGCTCTGTACATCTCCAGTGGAAACAAAATTGCATACACAACTTTACTGTGACCCACATATACTCACGGATTAACAAAGGAAAATATATACACCCATTGTCAGACGCATACACACACTGGCGGAAAGCAAATGTTCTACAATCATAAAAAGATCAGATTTTTCACACTGACAAAGACCGCATACGTACAAAGTCTACACTGCTTCCTGAACTCACACACTGTCACATATTTATTCACACTGACAGAAAAAATATAGACATACATACATCGGACATCCTACAAACAGAAAAGATTTAACTTTTCTAACGAACAATTTACACACATAAAATATCTTTCAATCAGCTGTAAATGTTGGTTAATTATATTTTTATCTTTCAACATTCACGTCTTCATCTATTTTCAACATTGAACTGTCAATCTCGATCTTAGTACATTAGTAAACCGCAACTAATGTGGGTCTTAGTACATTAGTAAACTGCAACTAATGTGGGTCTTAGTACATTAGTAAACCGCAACTAATGTGGGTCTTAGTACATTAGTAAACCGCAACTAATGTGGGTCTTAGTACATTAGTAAACCGCAACTATTGTTTATACTCTATCCAAGCCAGGATCCACGCTACAATATAAAGCAAAACAAAACTAACTACGTTGTTAAGCTCATGTTGTTTTAATCTCTATACCAAAGATTCTTGGACGTAAATTGCTGTCAAACTTGTTAAAATTTTAACCGTAGAAATAAGTTTCTATTCGACAGTTTAAAGACTTTTAAATAATTTTCAAAAGCTTTTGTTCTTTCTTATTTGTTCTTTCTTTTTTTCAAGTCGAAAGTAGGTCGGAGGCGAGGGAAAACTAAGCTGTGAAAACTTGGTTTATGTGTATTTTTTAAAGGTAAGAGAAAGGTTGACGAAGAAAATTTGGTTGAATTGTATATTTTGGAAACAAACTAATTATTTATAACGCTTCAATAAACTAAGTACGAAGTGATTATGCGTTTCTTGTATTCATTATTGAACGTAAGAATATTTTTTATTGTTATGCAGTATGTGTTGAAGTAGAGTTAACGCTGAAACATGTACGGAGGCACGTAGACGCAATAGTAGTAGCAATGTTCTTATTTGTCGATTGTTTATAATACGTAGTTTTAAACTAATCTAAGAATAAAGACTATGAAATATTCGTTATTTGCTTTTAACTAAATAATTACTGAAAGAAGTATTTATATCTAATATTTATTATTATAAAAAAAATATGAGAGATTATTACTATAATGGTCATCCGTTGTGTTATGAACCGGTGAAACAAAATTTGGTATCTTACTAAATAAATGACTGCTGTGTAAATTGAAAATTGATTAAAGGGTAAAACATCCGTCAATTTTCTCTTAATAAGACGAAAAAAACTACAACATAGGTCCGAAATAAATAGCTAAATCGATTAATGTGATTGAAAATGAAATATATTTGTCAATAGATAAACAAATCTAGGGCAAAAACAAATGACGAAACAGGTTTGGTGTAGCCTCGCTTTAGTAATTTAAACTGATCAATGAAATAGAGGAAAATCTCACTTTACTATATATATATATATATATACATAATTGTTCAAAGGTCTCTCTAGATTGAGAACTTTAATAAGTTAACAACAAGCCGTTATTTATAGCATAATACGATACTCTGGGCCATGCCTATTGAGATGACCGCCGCATTTGCAACCGAGACGTTAATTCAATCTCCCATTTCCAGGCAATGCGTGAAGGGCACATCGGTACGCGGTCTGACTACCAAGTCAAATATTACTTTCGTATTGAGGTTCAAAACGTGTGAACGGCAGAGATTGTTTAGCATGAAATACATGTGTATATGGGTTAATTTGAAAATATTATTTATACATAATTATATATATATATATATATATATATATATATATATATATATATATATATATATATCACCCCACCTGTCCAGTCAGAATCATCCACATTTATTTCATTCCATGCTACTGACTTCACTAAGCTCGGACCTCGGTCCTGCGCCAGTAGCAGTGGCTACTACTTCTTCTCATCAACCCATCATGTCAACCCAATATTTTCACGTACTTGCATGACATTTTTCTTAAAATTATCATCCTGAGGAAGTCTTATAAATAAAGACGAAACGTTGATGAATATATAAAAAACATCCTTTTTTGTTTTTTTCCTTTTTCATTTCCCATAATATATATATATATATATATATATATATATATATATATATATATATATATATATATATATATTCTTGTTTATTGGTGTTCGGCACGAACGAAGACCCCCACAATATTATTCCAAAAATGACTAATAAAAATAATAATAAGACCACCATTAGATTTCTCGTAAAGTTTCACTCAAGGAAAGACAGTTTTGCTCTTGGTATAGGGCTCTGTTCTCAATTTCATCCCGAACAGACAGAACGACAAATAGACAGAGACACCATATGCATTGTTACAACAACGCAAGACAAATAATAAACAGTACTTGTCCTATATCATTGTTTTTTTTTTCTATGGATGGCCAATATCAATTAGGCAAGCCTTCTTTATTGTCTCTAAGTGTTTATGTCACCTAAGAATAGACAGACCAAAACCAGTAATGCAACATTCCTTAAAGAAATAAACATTAGCGTTGGATTGAAAAGTGATACATTGTCGAGATAACAGAGATATATATTAAGTGTAACTACAAGTATTCATGACAGTGGCACGACCTTCTCCTACCCTACAAGTATTTATTTATGAACAGTAGACTTTATAGTTACGGATGGTTAAAATAGCCTATAATTTGTCTCTGTATATCCAGTACACTATTCCAGTCTTATAATACTAAATTAGCAGTGACAATAGGAGTAGAATATAAAATATGGAAGATATAACATAATCACGTTGACACACAGGTTCTCGATAGATCACCGAAGTAAAGCGACGTTGAGTCTGGTCAGTACCAAATGAATGGTCATTTGGGAATGCCAGGTGCTGTATGTGGGAGGACATCAACACTTCCCTTCAAGAAATGCGAAGACCTAACGTCGTTATCTCCCCTGACTGAGATATACTTGCGACTGGGGACCGCTTGTGAATTTAATATTTCTTAGAAACTTTTTCCTTTTCGGAGAAATCCGGCTCAATCCTCCTTGGGTGTATGTCGCTTCGTTTTGTTTCGTTTCGTTTCGTTTTTTTTGTCTATTTTGGAGTCATACCCACACACGCATGCGCGAATTAAGAAAGTGAACGACAGAACAAAAAGCTGAAACCATTTTCACTCTAAATAATTAAGGTGGATGAAATATGAATTAACCTGTAATGTTTTAAAACACATCGATTTGGAAGACATGACTCTCTATTTGTTGGAAGCCGATAATAAATGGAATTTATTTAAAATCTTTAAAATTCATCGAAGACGTTAATTTACTTTTGGAACGAATAAGTAAAAAAGGTTTGTTTTATTTTTAAGAAATTCATTAATTTTGAAGAATTAATTTTTAATTCTTAGAGTTAAGTTGACCACAGTACTTTAAATACATTTTTAGTTTTTTTTTTAAGAAAAACGCAGCGATTGATAAAGACTATAACAAATTATGTCGATTGGCCAATCAAAATATGCACGACCAACACCCCGAGCAAAAAACAGTACATACAAAAATATGTCTTATATTAAATAAAATCCGGTTTTTAATAAGTGATTATGCTAAGATTTCTGGGTGTCAGAGATGATCCTCTCCCCCTTCTTTAAAATATCAATAAGCAAAATGAAAATATCGATAGGATTAAATAAGTAATCGATGAAATCGATTGGGAATACAATTATTTTTAGGAACTCGATCTGATACTTGTCATAAATAACCGGAGAAAGAGAATTAAGTATGTACCATTATCCTTAACCCATGGATTTTCAAAGACAAACTCTTTTCATCAGAGAATAAAACTCGGTAGTGTAACTAAATATTACTGGTAACATTTAGCTATGAAAATTACTACGTATATATATACAAAAACAAAAGACAAAAACTTTTGGCTGGGAGGAAACGTAAAGTCAGTGTAGTCACCGTCAAACGGAATAAGTTATTATAGTGAAAATAAACGTTTGAAAAAGAATACTCAGAGTCCAAATATTGTCGTAAAAAAGCTGATTGTTCGACAATGGTCAGTTGAGTTCGTGTATCCTGTGTACGTAGAAGTCGAGTGGGAGATGTGAGGAGGCGAGAGTAAAAGTATCGAAAAGGATCCAGGATAGAAGATTATCGGTCAAAGTTCGATGTATAGCAGGGTGTGCATTGCCCAATTTCCAGCTTCCAGGCAGATTAGTGTTTTCATGGGTTACAATATGGAGTTTAATACACGATATTCAGGGTTGCGAAGATTAAAAATATCTATTTTTGTATGTTGGATAGGAAAGTGAGCTGTCGGTGGGGGTGTGGTGTAATTGCAATGGGTGTTATAAGAAGGGGTGGAGTTAAAGATCAGGGAGGGTTGGGCGAGGGTAGGGGAGGTCGGAGGAGTCAGCGTTAACTGTGAGTGGGAAACGGGGGGGGGGGGGTATTTGTGGGTAGGGAACGCGGATGTTTATATTTTGCGAGGTGAATTAGTTTAGAAAGGCGGGGAGTAGATTAGAATCATATGAAGTGGATCTGGTGGAATTGAGTGCTCGGCTTGCAGTCAGTGTTCCACAGTATCACTTTCATTTAGGGATGTTGGCAACCTTCTCGTCGTCCTTCCCGTAAGTATTGATTTACTCCTCTCCAGGAGTTAGGCACAAGGCCAGTTTTTTATCTTACTCCCACAAGTAAGATGTGATCCAAGGTCGGGTCGGGAAAGTGGGGTTTAAAAATTGCCTGGGCAGCCCCGTCGGCATTCCCCGGTAGGGGCGCCTCAGGCAGTAAGCAATAAACTTACTCCTCCCCAAAAGGGGAGGCAAAGCCTGGGAAGGTGGACCTCCTAAAACTGCACAAGACAGACCCATTGACCGGCGTAAATCAAGACCCGAAGGCCAAGACAACATCAGTCTATGGGGTGGAGTATCCATCGGAACAGATACTACACTTTGATCTTAGCCAAAAGGCCAAGGAACGCAGAAAGATTTCTAACTAGAAAAACATCGGGGAAACTAATGCCAACACCAGAAAAATCTGATTCACACGAAAGAAGAAGAAGAAGAAGAAGAAGAAGAAGAAGAAGAAGAAGAAGAAGAAGAAGAAGAAGAAGAAGAAGAAGAAGAAGAAGAAGAAGAAGAAGTGTAGTTAGAAGCATGGGGTATTAATATTTTGAAACTAGATTGATTTTAGGGATCTCATTTATTTCTGTTCACTTTTAGATTATATTTTCCATGGAGCAAGGTAACACCTAATATAATGAACCTGATAATTCTAGAGAAGTGGGCGTACATGTTAAACATCAAATTGAAAATCAACGTTTAAGGAGGGAAAAGAGCATATGATTCAACCCTACATACAATAATAATGTTAAAACTAATATCCCTAAGAAATTTTTCAAAATAGTTGAAAACTCATTTAAATACCCATATAGTACTATCCTAAATAATTTAAAAAAACACCATTCAGGACCCCGCCCCCCGTTATCGGACGTTACAAATAGCTTATTAGTGCGATGTTACGTAGATTCAGCGTCTCACATGGCGAAAATTATATATCTTTTATTTAGTAGTAGTAAGGTTAACTGGCGTCGCTCGGGATCGTAATTTTCGTAAATTACGTAAGTTACGGGAAAAAAGTAAAACCAAGCATTCTGCTTAATATTCTAATTTGGAATGTTTAATTTAATTTAGAAACACGATCAGGATAAAAATAAGTATGCCCCGGGTGAGATTCGAACCTACAAAGTTTGTCTACAACTACTGACTTTACTTAATTTATAAGATTAATAAATCGTAAAAGCTTTCTTATGTCAGTTATTCGCGTCTCCGGGTATTTAAAACTGAAAATGAGACGATACAGCCAGATAACGAGTTCCCACACGATATTCAAGGATGTCATTCGAGGGCGGGGTGATTGCACAATATCATTGACGAGACACTTGCCTGATCATATGACAAATCAGACATTATATAAGAAGTTAGCAACGTACCTACCTGTGTTTCCCCCCACCGCAAACGAAACCCAGTTTTTTTTAGCGATCAAATGAGACACAGCCATCGTAATAAAGGAGGCCAGAGCGCTGGAAAATTACATCATGCTCTAAAGTAACAAACGATATCTGTCAAACAGTCAGACTATGGCCATTTTGACCCCTCCCGTCACTTAAACATTCATCAAAATTCAGGAAGTCAACCAATTGTAATGACATTTTCAGTATTTATTAATTAACGATCACTGAATATAACTAACCTATTACTCTATTAGAAATCTTAGTACAAATGTATTATTTCGTGTAATTTGCGTAGGTTAGACAGCAAAAATTAAATAAGTAATTAATTAATAATAAAATAACATTGTCATAATTTTTTTTTTAATTTCTAATACGTGAAATTTTTCTTTTGAAAAATAATTTGTCTAATTTAATATTCATTCTTTAAATACGTTCATTCTTTCCGGTCCACATCGAATGAAAAGACTAGTATCAGTTATACTGTATAGAAATACTTCAAGAAGACAAATCCCTATTCTTTATATAAACATTTCGTTATCATTAGTTTCAGTTGAATAATTTGATAAGAGTTGCTATCATTTCCGAAAAAATAAATCAATCTTGATTCTTTTAACTTAAAACTAAATCAAACATGAAAAGTAAATCAAGCATGAAATATTACGAATTTATTAAAGTAACACAAAATCAATAATTCAAACCAATTAATTAATAGAACATTTGTTGAAATAAATTAAAATGTGTGTTTTATTTTTCAAAACGAATAGTTTATTTATAATATAGTGAGAATGTGTAATGAATTAAAACAGTCATGTTTTATGTGGGGGGATTTTCTTTTCAAACGGACATTTTATTTAGAATATATTATCTTAATATGTCGCTTATTTCGTTGGATTTTCGCACACATTTAGAACGAAACTTATTAATTAGTCTAAAATTGTATTCTTATCGCGAAATAAAATTATACTTTATTTTGTTAATACTTGAAATTCGAACTTTAATGCAATGCCTTAATCGTTGGACGCCATCTTGTAATTTCCTTATATTCTTTCTATAAAAAAAAAACGGAAATACGTTTGAAAAAAAGGAACAAGTTAAAAATGATTTCCAAGTGAATGAATAATCTTTAGGGGGTAGCCGTGTTCTTGGCAGGGGAATAAAGTCACAATAGCAGGAACAATTTAACAATGATTTCCAAGTGAATGAATAATCTTATGAAACTGAGTCTGCTTGTTTGATTACTTGCTCTGATTACAGATAGACGCATGCGTGTTAAGCGTTCCGAGGACTTCCGGTTCTCTTTGATAGTGCTTCTTACTCCCACTATCAATGTAAATGATAAACATCCACCGAGGTGTTGAGAGAATTGTAAAATAAAAAAACAAAAGAATTAAAAGATTGAGGGATCTCATGAAATTATGACTTTAGATTGATTACTGCATGGCCATTGGAATGAATCAATATATATATATATATATATATATATATATATATTAAGGGTAGTATATTATTATTATTATTTGATTATTATTATTATTTGATTATTATTATTATTTATTTATGTATATATAAGTAACATTTTAAGCTGAATTATTTCGACACTTGATTATTGGGGAAATGGTAGTTTGATCTGTACCATTGGAGAGCCATGCATATAACTGTCCTGTTTTTAAATCTCCGAAACAGCTGATGATCCGCGTGTTAATATTAGATGCTTACGTTAAGGTCTCTTGTTTTTGTTTCACTGTTAGATACTTAATCCCCCTTTTTTTTTTTTTTTACTTACTATTATATATTTTATTTATTTCTGAATTTTCCAACGAATGTTAAGTCTGCACTATTTTGGATTTAGTTAGTTTCTGTTGGAATTTAAACTGCATTTATCTTCTTTTTTTGTCTTTTTGTTTAAAACAACTCAAAGCTTCTTTAGACATATATATATATATATATATATATATATATGATAATTTTATTTACACAGACATGTACAAAATCTGCGACACTGGCATGTCGATGTTATCGATCAACAGTTACTATAAACTGAGATCTCATCAGGCAGAGTTAGAATCCGATCTTAACCTCAGATTATATTTGGAGAGAATGAACCTTCATTCTCTCCAAATATGATCTGAGGTTAAGATCGGATTCTAACTGCCTGATGAGATCTCAGTTTATAGTAACTGTTGATCGATAACATCGACATGCCAGTGTCGCAGATTTTGTACATGTCTGTGTAAATAAAATTATCATACATAAAGCTCTATTTTGATATTGAGCACTTTTTATAAACCCGGTTAAAATTCTCTGGATTACCACCCTGTGGATATTTTTCACCTGGATTATTACCATTATTATATATATATATATATATATATATATATATATATATATATATATATATATATATATATATATATATATATGCATTGGTCTTTACTATAGGGTGGATGATTTTTAATCTATGAAAATTAAACAATTTTGTCGAACTCGGAAGTCTTTAGACTGTCGAACTTAACCCTTTATTTAATCGACGGCCGGGGTCGATTGTTCACATTCCATCAGCCAAGACGGAGTAGAAATTTAATACATCCCCAGTTGTTATGATTAGTTTACTTTAAATTTCGAAAAGGCGAGAAATGTGTCAACGTATTTGCGTGTGAACAAATAGAAGCAATAAACTTGTATAATAAGTAAATGATAAATAATGAAAAGAAAAAACTTTTTTTTCTTTTTCCATTCGTCGCGCGCAAACAAGAATATTTAGACGTTTTTCCTCAATGAATTATCTGCGCCCACATTGTCCCAAGAAGGAGACGAATGTATTAATGTAGCTGAACGAATAGAAGTAAGAAAATCTTTAAATAAATAGATCGACTTACGTCAAGAGCGACTTAGAGGTTTCCTTGTTCCTTTAGTTTTTTTCATTATTTTCTGATATGCAAACTCTTATGATAAACTAGCAAGGCTACCCGACGTTGGTATACATAACAAAATATAATTTTTCTTAAAGTTGTGTCTAACATCTTTCTTCTAAAACTTCTCTCTCATTTGACATCCAGTACTAAAAAGGAAGGATAACCGTGCACGATGGATGAGGTCACAATTGGCTTTTCATTGGCTACTACACCGAGATATTAGAGAGTGCCACTCCTCTTTTTCTTAAATTGATCCACTTACCCTAGACTATAATACTGTGTGTTCAGCAAAGAAGGATCAAATACCATTTTTTTTAGTCTTCGCTATGAATCGATCGAGGATTGAACCCTGGTCTCCCGGATTATTAGCGAACACTCTAACTCTAATACGCAATAGGCTGGATAGAAGTAATAAACTTATATAAATAAATAAAAAATAATAAAAACGAATTTTTTCTTTCCCCTTCATCTCGCTCGTCTCGCACAAGAAAAAAGATTTGGACGTTTTTGTTTGATTAGTTCACTGTGTTTGTCTGAATATAAACTGTGTTTACTTATTTTGCTCACAATACAGACATCGTTCTTGTTTGTGGAATTTTTATATATATATATATATATATATATATATATAGGATCAAATATAAACCAAAGTAAAACTTTTAGTAGATGGAACCTATTGTGAAGAGGATGAGCTCAATATACGAGATAGAGCAGTGTAGAGATAGAAGAAAAAAGAGTGATAAATATGCGACGATTGTCCAAATTTATTTCAAATTTCGATTGTTCAATGCAAAGTGTTTTCAGTAATAAACTAGTGTTTATTATTCTTTCCAATAATAAACACTAGTTTATTACTGAATACACCTTGCATTGAACAATTGAAATAAATTTGGACAATCGTCGCATATTTATTACTCTTTTTTCTTCTATCTCTCTCTCTCTCATATATATATATATATATATATATATATATATATATATATATATATATATATATATATATAAATAATTGAGAACAGTGAAATTAGGTTAATTCGAATTTCACTGACATAAATATCTGAATACACGTTCGGCCCGATTTAACATACATACCTTTATTCGTATCCTGGCCTTTTGACTTGGAACAAAGTGTATCTGTTCTGATACCACACTTAGTCTATACGATAACCAGTAAAGGAGAAGTCCTTCTTGATTGAGGCAATTTTAATTTTTGTTCCAATCCAGAGTGTTCCTTTTTAGGGAGCTGGATTATCCCCACATATTTAATGGACCTTGTGTCGAACGTTGCCCTCGTGGGGAGGCAAGTAAATAGGAACATACGTAAAGGCGTTGTTCGTTGCATAGCAGAGAAGTTAACATTCTAAATATGTGGTTCGTCTATGTTTTGAAGTTTAACGTCGATGCTTTTTCTGGGAAAAAAGATTCACCCCACTTCATAGATGCACCACATATTTTGAATTTTAATGCCTGCTGTTTTTGCGAATAGCCGCATTCCGTCATATCCAAATCAGACCGACAGAGTCTTGAGCATGCTGTGGCTGGCGTGGCCTGGTTCTCTGCCGATCTAATGGATGGTCCT
The DNA here is from genome assembly GCA_963556195.1 of Sepiola atlantica. Lineage (NCBI taxonomy): Eukaryota > Metazoa > Mollusca > Cephalopoda > Sepiida > Sepiolidae > Sepiola > Sepiola atlantica. The sequence goes on along the minus strand of OY744523.1, from coordinate 55,074,794 downwards.
GTGCAGCTCAAGGAGGTCCATCTTCCCAGGCTTTACCTTCTCGGTCTTCGAGAAGGGGTTAGTTTATTGCTAATCGCTTAAGGCACCCCAACGGGGAATGCCGACGGTGATGCCCGGGCAATTTTTGTTCGGCCAGTATGCTCTTGCTTTAGGGCGCTGTCTTTTCAAATCCCACTTTCTTGACCTTGTGTCAATCTTCCCCCGTGGAAGGGAGATAAATAAAAACGTCTATGCTTCTTTACAAAAAAGAAAAATATTATTTCCACATCATAGACCCACCACGCATTTCAAATTTCAACTTGTATGTTTTCTTTAAATCAGTCATGTTGAGACAGTTTTTGACGCCAACAATAACAGAAAATGGTTTTCTGTCATTGTTGACGCCATTCCCTATCGGGACGGGACTACAATCATTTCAGCTTGCCGATGATTCCACTGGGCACGGAGATTTACTAAAGATGTCTAAATCTGCCCTTTTGGATGAAACCGCGGTACGTTGCTGAAATATGTAATATACAGTATCTAAATAAATTATATTAGCTCTCTTATATGATCGAGCACTTTATTTGATTTCTTTTCATATACAGCCTGACACACGATAGGGTGGTCCAAAAGTAGATTGATAGCAAATGACGATATTTATTTAAGATTGTATATTCATTATGGGTTTTTTGAATGATCAAATAAAAATAGATTTAATGTAAATAAATTTGGTTATACTGTTTAAAATGATATAGCACAAATAACATAGTTATAATGAACGTCATTGCAATAATATAACCGATATACAAACCTATTCACCTACTTTGGGACCAGGGAGTAAATGTAAGTTTGGGACCAGGGAGTAAATGTAAGTTTCAAATTTCTATTAAAAATAATTTTGTTAAAAAACGGCATAGTTTTAAAAGGCGAAATAAAAAAGGAAGTTAAATGACGCCCGGGTAACGTCGGATAGGGAAAGCTAGTTGTTTATCCTAGACTCTCACCTTATAATACTGAGTGTTCAGCAAGGAAGCATCAAGCGCCATTTTTGTAGTCTTTGGTATGACTAACGACGGCTCCAAATCAATAAATACAATCATAAAGTTGTTCACCGTGTCTTATTCCTTAAGTAATTTGCTTTTGCAAAAACTACAACAAAAATTAACTTATATTCCATCGTTCGTAGTTTGTACTTACCAACAATACCATTCAAACCCCAGAGGTGGACAGTACGTGCAGTTATATGCTCATAGGCACCCATTGTAACAGTTCCAGTCTCAGAACTAAACCTGAAATAAATAAATAAATAAATAAAATGATGCACACGTGACCAATAAACAAGTATAAAAGACTCGGTTTTCATTATGTGACGTAATCTCATTCTCTGTAATCCCTAATTTTTTACATATCTTTAAACGGAGAGATTTTATTGGATAATCATATTATTCAATCTCGGAAAATATATGCCAATTGAATCTCGGAAAATATATGCCACCGAAAGATTTATCTGGCCGCATAGAATATTTAATCGAGGAAATAGATTAGAATGTTATTTTTTTATTTAAAAAAGAACACAGACTTATAATTTCCGTAGTTGATTGGCTATTGAGAATGAAATGTTGATTTTGTAGGAGAGAACACATTGATGAGAAACTTCGAGAATCCGGCTGATTTCATATAATCATATAGATAGATTTTTTTAAATATATTTTCGAGATCACCGCTTATCAGTGCGAAGAACCATTCGAGGATAGGGGTTAATGAGACAGGAATGAATGCCAGCCGAAGGATGAAGAACACTATGTGAGTACTAACATTGGTCAATATTATAAATTGTGTTTGATTACTTTTGGGGCGGTCCACGATAGGAATTTGCTGACATTGGATTTGAAGACGACCAAATTGTAATCATCAGGGAAGCAGACCCGCGGCAATATGTTCCATATGTGGTAAGCGCTTGCAAAGAAGCTCTGTCCATGGAAATCCGGCCTGGCGTTAGACACATGGAGAGATAAAGGAAAGTCTTCTTCCGTTGTGGTGGAAGGCGAGTTCTTGCTGTGAATAATACTGTGATATTGTTCTACACTAAAGTGAACTCATTAAACAGAATTGAGGTTTACTATGGTTTTCAATATATATATATATATATATATATATATATATATATATATATATATAAAATATAATAACACGAAATCACATAATTGTCGATGCAATAATTTATTTCAACCGTGCGGTTTTTTCAAGCATCACTCAGACAATTACATTTTTGAGTCTCAAAAATGTAATTGTCTGAGTGATGCTTGAAAAAACCGCACGGTTGAAATAAATTATTGCATCGACAATTATGTGATTTCGTGTTATTATATTTTATGTTATTCTTGCTCTGTTTACTACATTGAGCTCTCATACCCAGATTTCCTCCTGGAATTATCCCATTATAACACAAATATATATATATATATATATATATATATATATATATATATATATATATATATATATATATATATATATATATATATATATATATATATATATAAACATCTACGGAAATTATAAGTTTTTTTTTGTTTTAATAAAAAATAACATTCTAATCTATTTCCTCGATTAAATATTCTATCCGACCAGATAAATCTTTCGGTAGCAAATATTTCCCGAGATTAACTGTTCATTTTTATTGAATGATATGATTATCCAATAAAATCTCCCCGTTTAAAGATATGTAACAAATTAGGGATTACAGAGAATGAGATTTGATAAATGTATGTTCATGTTATATCTGTCACAAAACAAGTAAAATCAATCTTTTTCAATAAAATAAAAAGTAAACACTCTTATTGCTTGTCTAATAGAATAATATATTTGTAACATATTCCGTGATCAGGATTTAAAAAAATGTTTTAAATTATTTTGGGGTCTATCTGATGAAATATTTAGGAAAATTTGATCTGCATTTTCATATTAAATGTTTTGTGAGTTTTTTTTAATTAATAGTTTATATGATATTATCGGTTGATATGATAGTGGTTTAAAAGGTGACAATTCTTTTTACCTTAAAAAGACAGAAAATATTTATTGTTTAAAAAAAAATTAAATTGCTACAATTTTAAATAAATAAATAAGAGACATATTCGTTTTATTTTATTTAATGAATATTTACTTGACAATGGCAATTATTTTTACGGAAGTAGAAGAAAGAGTCTCTTTTTTTCTTAATAAAGTCCTAACCCTAACCTTAACCCTGAAATGCATTTATTATTTAAAAAGTAATATTATTATTATCAAGAGCAAATTATATAGATTGATATAGAAAACACATTTGAATTTCGACGGGTACCACTAGTATTAAATATTCTGTAAGATTTTTATTATAAGCGTCATAATCGTTTCATTGATAAAACCATCAGACAAGATCTCGTATGTATGTCTTTCTCGCCTATGCGTAACTTTAAATAAATACACATATAATTATTACTACTTTTAATCGGATATTTATTGAAATCAAAAGTAAAATAAGAAAAACTAAAATGGTTTCTATATTTTTAATTATTTTTCTCTACCCCCTTTACCGGGCAATATCTATTTCCCCGAGCAACGCCGGGTGAATATAACTAGGCACGTGATATCAAAAACGAACATGATGGATGGAAGTTGTGGGCCATTCTCTCGTAACTTACTTCCTGCCGATGTAGCGGTCATCGCACTTGTCTTCCTCGCGGTAGTCGGTCAGATAACGACGGAACTCCCACGTGTATTTGTCCATATTGCCGTCGGTGCTGTTTAGCCTGAACATCATGGTCACGCCGTTGCCCTCGCCGGGTTCTGTAAAGATGACCTCTCCTCGCACGCTCTCCATGTCAAAGGTCGCCATAAGGTACGGTTCATGTTGGGACACAGCTAATTGAACTGAAAAATACAAAAGATTGGAAAAGAAAATTAGGAATATATTTCGACATAAATACCTTCATTTTTTGTTTTACTAAGGAGTCACCATTTCTCGAGGCTAAAAGCTACTCGAGTATCAGGATTAATCAGCTGGATGTATTGTCAGTTTAATGATGAAGTATATTATATTATACGGAATAATCATGTTGATACACCGGTTCCCGTTACATCGCTGAAGTTAAGCGACGTTCAGCCTGGCAAGTAAAAAATGGGTGACCATTTGGAAATACTAGGCGTTGTATGCCATCTCTCCTAACCGGGATATACATCAGGCATGTCTGGCCTTAAAGCCACGTTTTTAACAAGTGGCCTTAAATAGTGAAAATACAGGTATTTTAGACTTATCGACACAGAATGAAGAAAACTAAAATTTAAAATAGAATATTTATTAGGCAAAAATTACATTACAACTTTGCTCGCTTTTACAACTTCAAATTTGTCAGGTTTTTTTTTAAGTTAACCTTCTTGGGCAAATCACTTTCAAAACAGAGACGTGACAGTACAGGAAGCCACTGTTGACCCATTGTTGATCGTTTTACATCTTTAATTCTTTTCAATTGTGAAAATGAGCGTTCTCCTGAACAATTGGTTGCCATCAAATATAAGTTGATCCGCAGAGCTAGTTCAGTATTTGTAAATATTTGATAGACACCAAAAATGTGCAGCATTTGAAACATTTTCTCAACACTTGATCCTTCATCATTGTGTCTCTGTTCTTTATACCAGCACATAAATTGTCGAAATTCTGCTGGAAAATCAGAACACCGGACTTTTGAATACACAATAACCAATCCTTTAACAGCAACATCAATATAAACCTAATTAAGAAAATTTAGATCAAATTGAAGTTCGCGCAGAAATATAAGATATTAGTAGGAAAGTGTAATTGAATTCTTAAAACAAATGCTGCAATTTCTTATAGATACAAACAAGTTCACTTTTTCGCTCTCTTGAGCATAACATGGTACGGCCCAAAATAACTCCCCAATTTGTTTTTGTGACCTGGATTTTTGGCCGTCCCTAAGGCATGTGCCTTGTTTGCCTTATGGTTAATCTGGCTCTGATATGCATGCTGATTGGGGACTGCATGTGAATTTTGTATTTGTATTCCACATAAACTTCCACTTTCAGTTGAAGGCGGAATGTCCAACGCTCGGCGAATACTACGAAAAGTGGTATTACCGATTATTCGATATAATGAGAGGATTGACAATAATGAATGGAATAAACAAAGCTTGATTGCCTATGGGTAAGCTTTTCAACTTCTTCTCGATTGAAGCAACATCAATCTCTGAACTATCCGCCGCTCATATTATCCAAAAGATAAGTGCCTATTTTAGTCGGTTGTAATTTCCAAAAAAACTATGTTCCACCAACATTAACATACTTCCAAAACACGCATTTATCCCAAAACCAGAACATTGCCCCTTTCAATCCTACGTTGACACTGTATTCGAAGACGATCATGTTGTATCCCACAGGGAAGCAATTCCATATTGTAATCTACATGTTGATATCTTGTTAAGTATCTATAATGATGTATGTATATATTGATATCCATAATGCAGGTGGTTTAGTATTTAACAAGTTTCACCTTCTTGGGTAGTCCCTTTTCTTTGAGTTAAATATTTCTCAATTGCAGCAAGCCTGTCATCCGCATGCATTGCAACTATGCAATCCACTAAACATGCAGCATTGCACATGTTTATACTGAAATGCTATTTGGGTGTGACTTTGAAAATCCGACCGACTTAATTTCATAGATTGAATACAGACATGATGAGCAGAGTACCAAAGATCGTGCAGGGTAAGAAGCAGACTACAGAGGAAATTACACTAGTAATTGAGTATTTGTACAAAAGCAATCCTCACATAAAGAAGCTCTTTTACACATATAGAACATAATCCTGAAGTTATGCCATCGATTTTCTAAACCGCCTGTATTATATATAGTGTCTCACAATTAGATGTGAAATTCATTTCTTGTCATCTAATTGCGTCTTGTTATTTATCTACCTCCCACAGCGGTAAGATGTGACACAAGGTCGGGAAAGTGGGATTTGAAAAACCAGCGCCCGAGAAGGTGAGCACTCTGGCCATTAAAAATTGCCTGGGCATCCCCGTCGGCATTCCCCGGTAGGGCGCCTCAGGCAGTAAGAGGAGAGGCAAAGCCTGGGAGGGTGGACCTCCTAGAACTGCACAGGACAAGCCGGCGTGAAGTATCCATCGGAACAGAAACTACACTTTGATCTTGGCCAAAAGGCCAAAAAACCGTCTAATTGCGTCTTATCTAATTAGATAATATAATGGAGTTGTTCTTTTTTTTCTATGACATCATTTAATTTTACTTAATTAAGATGACCCCTTCATAATGTTAGACGACCGCCGATGAGATGACGATTCTGTCGACATGCCAGACCACCACTGGCATGGGTGTTCCTAACATAGACGCCATCACCGATATCATAGTCCCAGCCTGTGTCATATTATACGCCGTTTCGCAGCTTTTTTTACGAATAGGCATATACATAAACACGTTATTCGAAATAATGTTTTGCACTGCAACTGGTCCCGGCCAAACAAATCAAGTTCCTTCCTCGACATCATTCTGGCAACCTAGGGGCCGACTTGAACTACAAGACCATCTTTGCCGGAATGGGGTATAGTCCAGTCCTAAGAGGTCCACCCTCCCAGGCATTACCATTTATTTTGGTAGTGGGCGTTGGTTTATTGCCGATCGCCATGAGCACCATCTATCTAGTAATGCCGACGAGTGCACCCTCGAAGGAGCTGGCTCTCCCCACCTTCCAGCCTTGCGCCATATCCTGCTGCAGTCTGGGGGAGCAAGTAAATCCCACCTGACTAAAATTATGTAAGACTTGAGGAAATCGAGCTCACAAAAAAATAAATGATCTCCCACGTGTTCTTCGTCTCTGTTATTCGAAAACTGCCTACCAAAATATTGAGATTATCTATACAAACATAAAAGCTGTCTGTCTGTCTGTCCACTAATTACGTTCAGGATATTAGACCGATGAACTTGTTAAGCTGCTTCGGCGGAACTGTTACAGTGTAATCAACTAATTTTCCTGAGTTCGACTGATCGCTCATTATACACCGTTGTATTCCTTGTATTATGTCAGAATTTATAGCGAATATATTTCCAATGAGCTCTATTTACCCGGCATTTATAAATGATCGTTTGTTTTGGGGTAATCTGCACATAAACAAACGCACCCAAAATAAATAAAAGAACAAAAAATCTGAAGCCATTTCACTCTAAATGATCTAAGTGACTGAAATAAAAATTCAACTGTGATATTTTTAAACACATAGATTTAGAAGACATGAGTTATCTTTCACTGGAAGCCAATAATAAATCTAATCTATCTCGGTTCCTTAAAAATCATCGATTTTCGTTTATTTACGTTTAAAATTAAACAATTTATATAAATAAACAAAGTTTAAGTTTAAGAAATTCATTAATCTTAAGACAACTTTTAATCAATAAAGTTAAATTGTCTACAGTAATTGAAATGCATTTTCTAGTTTTATGCACCCACTAATTTGAAACAAACGCAGCGATTGGTCAAAACTATAACAAATCACATCGATTAGCCAATCAAAACGCGTCTGACAGAAAACCACAGCAAAATCCGGTGCATGCAAAAATATGTCTCTTATTAAATACAATCCGGTTGCTAATGACTGATAGAAGGACTTCTAACCAAGAAAGAATATCTTCTTCCCTCCTCTAAAATGTAATCAAGCAAAATTAAAATATGGATAGGTTAAATATGTAATCGATGAAATCGATTGAAAATACACATGTTTTTTAGAAAATGGCGCGATATTTGCTTTAAATAATTGGCGAAACAGAATTAAAAATATAAAAGATATGACAGAAGCATTTACATATGACTATTTTGCTAACTCTACTTTTATATATATATATATATATATATATATATATATATATATATACTAGCAAAGGTACCCTGCATTGCCCATTCCCATTTTTCCACCCCTCTCTGCAGGCAAAAGCTGTGTCCTCCCCGGTTGCCCCTCATACCCCCTCTCCCCACTATCTTCCCGCTTCCCCCCTCTGGAAGCAAAAGTGTCTTCTCCTGCCGCCTACTTATCCGGTCGCCCCCTCTCACTCGGCCCACTGTTTTCCCAGTCGCTCTCCCCAGTCTCAATACTCCTCCCCTCACTCCTTCGACTTGTTGTCCTGGGAAAAAATAAGTACTAACCCTGTCTTCTCGGTCGTCCCACCCTTCGATGTATATTTAGATCACCGTTATGAAAAAGAACATTCCAGGAGTCGGTGGGGATCGAACTATCAACCTCGAGGTTTTGGTCCTTTGTAGTTATCCAACGGCTCAAACGAACAGAGAACAAAAACTGATTAAGAATAGGTCAGTTAAACACTGTTGAAATCTGAGCTCCGTGCGCAAGCGTACAACGTACAGATGTAGGGGAAAACAATGAAATTTGGTACCCCGCCCTCGAGAAGTTCCGTGTCAGTTCGGGACGAAGAAATCGATGTTTTTTTTTTTCAATTTTTGGATATTATGCGTCCGAAAGCTGGAGGATTCAGAAAATATCGACTTTGCGGTAGAGTCGAGTATTTTGCAGACATACAAACAAACAGACAACTCTACCTTATATAGGAGATAAGATATAGTTTACATTTTGCTAACTCATATATATATATATATATATATATATATATATATATATATATATACTAGCAGGGCTACCCAATTTTGCTCGGGGAAAAAGTGTAACATATTAGTATTTGAACTTCTACCTCCCTGTCTCTCTTCCCCTTCCTCACTCGCTCTTTCTTCTCCACCCGGCCATTCGTATCTCTGGACACTTTTATTGATTACTCGAGGAATGAGTCGGTGTAAGAGAAATAACTCAGTTATTCCCCTTTAGTTATTGGGGAAAAGATGGGCAGTTCACCCCCAAAGAATTTTGTTTATGAATTTGTAAATATTATTCATTCCGGGCAACGCTGATCAAGAACATACCAACTTTGTGGGTGTTTATTTGGTAGTTTTTTTAACACACATATGCACAAAGAACTGTCCTTAATATAATAGAAAAAAATAAGATATCGTTTACATTTTGCTAGCTTTACTTTATATGCATAAGATATCGTTATTTTGGAAGTTAATTTCCCAGGACAACACCATGTCTGTTGTTAATTTTAAATGACCACGCACCATTCTAAGAATCGTTCAAATTCAAGTCTAGTGGTTTCTTTCTTATCACCATGCCTCCACCATATCCGTCGGTGGATAGCGCCACTGACTTCGAAAGTTGATATTCCTAGATCAAATTTGATGGGTCATTAAATGTATGAATTTATCGTGTGATTCAGCGCAAAAAGATTTTCAGACTGAAAAATTATATAACGTATTTAAAAGTACAATTGCTCTCAGGACTAAACACACGTTTCTTGCAAATCATTGAACCGGTTTTTATTCCATGCATCGTTGATGATACCATACATTCTACCAGGTGTCCCCAAAAAGTTTTGCTGATTTTTATAAGCAAACATTAAAACAAAATGACCCATTTTTATTTTCATATAGATTTATTATTCAAAGTATGATTCATATAGATTCATATAGATTTATTATTCAAAGTATGATTCATATAGATGCATATAGATTTATTATTCAAAGTATGATTCATATAGATTTATATAGATTTATATAGATTCATATAGATTTATTATTCAAAGTATGATTCATATAGATGCATATAGATTTATTATTCAAAGTATGATTCATATAGATTTATATAGATTCATATACATTCATATAGATTTATTATTCAAAGTATGATTCATATAGATGCATATAGATTTATTATTCAAAGTATGATTCATATAGATTCATATAGATTCATATAGATTTATTATTCAAAGTATGATTCATATAGATTCATATAGATTTATTATTCAAAGTATGATTCATATAGATTTATATAGATTCATATACATTCATATAGATTTATTATTCAAAGTATGATTCATATAGATGCATATAGATTTATTATTCAAAGTATGATTCATATAGATTTATATAGATGCATATAGATTTATTATTCAAAGTATGATTCATATAGATTCATATAGATTCATATAGATTTATTATTCAAAGTATGATTCATATAGATTCATATAGATTTATTATTCAAAGTATGATTCATATAGATTTATATAGATTCATATACATTTATATAGATTTATTATTCAAAGTATGATTCATATAGATGCATATAGATTTATTATTCAAAGTATGATTCATATAGATTTATATAGATGCATATAGATTTATTATTCAAAGTATGATTCATATAGATTCATATAGATTCATATAGATTTATTATTCAAAGTATGATTCATATAGATGCATATAGATTTATTATTCTAAAGTATGATTCATATAGATTTATATAGATGCATATAGATTTATTATTCAAAGTATGATTCATATAGATTCATATAGATTTATTATTCAAAGTATGATTCATATAGATTCATATAGATTTAGGATTCAAAGTATGATTCAAAGTATGATTCAAAGTATGATTCATATAGATTCATATAGATTCATATAGATTCATTCTTCAAAGTATGATTCATATAGAGTCATATAGATTCATACAGATTCATATAGATTCATATAGATTCATACAGATTCATTCTTCAAAGTATGATTCATATAGATTCATATAGATTCATTCTTCAAAGTATGATTCATATAGATTCATTCTTCAAAGTATGATTCATATAGATTCATACAGATTCATTCTTCAAAGTATGATTCGGCCTGCCATTTTATTACCTACTCTCAACAGTTCAAAAACTTTGTAATATTAGTTTAAAAGAAATCCTTACTTTTACTATAGAAAAATTTAGTTACTTCTGCATTATTTCTTTACTAAACTGGTCACCACTTATCAAGGCCAGATGCTAGTCGAGGATAAGAATTAATGAGATGGAACGAATACTTATCGGTAAGAATCTGTGGACATTGGCTTTGAGGACGACCAACTTGTAATTTAAGTTCAGTTTAATTCTTGAGAATTTTGTCTTTATAAACAGATTCTAAGTGTTAGTTATTCCTAAAACCGGTTTAAACCGGATTGGGGCTGATTTAAATCAATTCTTACGCTATTAACTTTCAAAAGATAAATGAATCGACATGGATTAGCCGCCAAATTCGCGTTGGTCATTGCCTCATTCAAGCTTATAATAAATGGTTCCTCAATATAACTGGTCTTAACCATGTTTTTTTTTTAACCAATTTCGAACAGTTCCTTTAATGCATCGTGCTGATCTGCTGTATAAACATTTTGAGAAACACTTGATGCGGACAAACTCCAAATTTCAATGGTATGATTGACTAAATGTAATTCAGTATATAAACTAGAACGTCAGGCTATTTAGACGTAGTGGTTGACGGAAGGAATAAAAATGGAAAAAAGAGAGAAAGGTGGGCTTTATTGATATAAATAACTGGATCTTTGTTACGTTGTATACTTTTCTCCAGTAACAGCGTATTTAGTGCAACGACATGTTTTTTTCACTAGATCGTTATTATGTAGTAGACTTTCCTCCAACAACACCGTTTTAAATATTGATTTAGCACTCGAAAGGCTAAGTTTATTGGGCGATAGACGCTCAATCAACTTAGCCCTTCTATTGCTAAAACGCCTTCTCTCGACTTCAATTAAGCCCCTATTTTATGGATGGCACAGCACGCCGGTCACACGTGGTCGATACGTATAAATACCCTCGTTCCATCGTGTACTTATTCTTTCTCACATCTTTGTTTTACACACTAGGAAAAGACGGGCTATTTTAGGTAAGACCGTTTTGCACCACTTGATCAAGGTTTCGGCTCATCCCATCCACCACATCGACTAAACAAGTGTTGCTTAACACTAAAAAACGAGACAGTTTAAAAAATAAGAAAAGAAAAGAAACAAGCACACATATTCTTAAGATACGTCCATTCAATCTATTCTTAAGATACGTCCATTCTATCTGCCCGTTTAGGGATGAAAATTCTATTTCGACCTTAAGGTCATTTAATGTTCGTGCATACGTTATCACCAGCCATCCCTTTTTTAAAGATGGGATCGCCCGATCGCCGAAGATGCAATGCACAAAAAGTTTTTTTTATATAAATTTCATCAGATATCAATTTTGTGCCGAACGTGAACTTTGAAATAAAATACATTTTCTTGACCTTCTCGGCGAGGATCAGAGTGTAAATTCTCTTTCGTACAAATATGGTAAAATAATATCGTTGAGTCTGCGTTCGCGCCGGACGTTTATAGAATGAAAATATTTTTAAGCGCGGCAGCAATATACAACATAGGATTATACAACTGTGGAATTTCCACGGGGCCCGCTAGAAAGAATTATATTTCGTCATTAAATGACCAAAATGTCGTAAAACAGACAACCCAGCCTTAAATCAATTGGTCTCTCTAACAGTTTATTTTATGCATTTCCTAAATGAAAGTTAAAAATATATGTTACCTATTAAACCTTGCTTATTATTCAGTTAAAATCGCATAAAACAATCTCGTTAATATTTTTTTAAGAATAGAGCAGCCATGTTTAAAAGAAAAACACGTCCCTCAACGACTTGGAAGTAGAGACATACATCCATTCATGTAATTAGAGACATACGTCCATTGATGTAATTATCACTTGGATTAGAGACATACGTCCATTGATGTAATTATCACTTGGATTAGAGACATACGTCCATTAATGTAATTATCACTTGGATTAGAGACATACGTCCATTGATGTAATTATCACTTGGATTAGAGACATACGTCCATTGATGTAATTATCACTTGGATTAGAGACATACGTCCATTAATGTAATTATCACTTGGATTAGAGACATACGTCCATTGATGTAATTATCACTTGGATTAGAGACATACGTCCATTGATGTAATTATCACTTGGATTAGAGACATACGTCCATTAATGTAATTATCACTTGGATTAGAGACATACGTCCATTGATGTAATTATCACTTGGATTAGAGACATACGTCCATTGATGTAATTATCACTTGGATTAGAGACATACGTCCATTAATGTAATTATCACTTGGATTAGAGACATACGTCCATTGATGGAATTATCACTTGGATTAGAGACATACGTCCATTGATGTAATTATCACTTGGATTAGAGACATACGTCCATTGATGTAATTATCACTTGGATTAGAGACATACGTCCATTAATGTAATTATCACTTGGATTAGAGACATACGTCCATTCATGTAATTATCACTTGGATTAGAGACATACGTCCATTGATGTAATTAGAGACGTAATTTACGCTTATGAAGTTGTTTAATCGTTCTTATGGCCTAATCTTTTGAATTTATATTGCGAATACGATCAGTAAACTACCCTTAAATTTTTGGATTCAATTTTTACGATTATGCTTGCGTATTGCAGATAATTACAAATTAGCATAAAAAAACCTGTTCATAAATATAAGGCCACATTTATTAACTCAAAATAAACCTTTAATAGACACGAAAAAAACTGTTAAACACATTTGATATTTAGTATGACCACCATTATTCTTTATTAACTCGAACACGCGTTTTTTAATGCCATCAATCAAAGAGTGAAGATATTCGCCCGAAATCTTATCCAATGATTCGACAATTGCTGCTTTGAGGTCCTTAACGCTTTGGAATTGACGCTCATCTGAGTATACCAAGCGGGCTAGTTGCCCTCATGCATTTTCTATTGGATTGAAATCTGGGCTATTGGACGGCCAGGCCAATAATTGTATATCTAATGTATCCAAGAAACTTGTTGTTGCACGAGCTGAATGGATTGGAGCGTTATCCTGCATACACCACCAGTTGTCGCGCATAATCTTGTTCCGCACTCCTTCAGCCTAGCCTGATTCAAAAGCTTTATGTATCCATCGGCCTTAAGACGACCACTAATGAACTCTATGTCCATCTTGCCACTGTATGCAATTGCACCCCAAACCATACAACTACCACCACCTCCAACTCGAGACGAAAAGATTTCACGTGGCAAACTTTTATATCCCCAGTAACGCTGGAATCCATCTGGCCCATCGAGGTTGAATTTTTTCTCATCTGTAAACAAAACAGACCTCCATTCATTCACCCAACACTGGTGAACTTTTCCGTACTCCAGTCGTTTGGTTTTATGAATCTTTTTTAGAGGTGGTTTGGCTTTGCGCTTACAACTTGATTTTCCATTCCTATGAAGGAAGCGTCTAACTGTCAATGAGCTAACTTTGGCATCAACTACGTCCTTTAGTTGCGAAGATGAAGCTGATTTCGATTTCTTCAGCATTTTCAGAATCCTGCGTCCTAACCGGGGGCCAATAAGATGTGGTCTACCTGGACTTTGTTAGTATTATAGCTCTGTGGTGCTTTCAGATAATTCGACACCACCGTCTAACTTCTTCCAAGGTCCAGTCCGATGGCTCTGCTGGTTAATCCACGTTTAGACATCTCTGTAATACGGCCTCTTTCGAATTCGGTCAAAGGTTTGCCTTTGGGCATTATTAGTGGGCGTTATGATATTTTATCGTGAAGACTATCTTTATGACAACTATTGAGTTGTTTAAAAGTGTTTTTGTGTCTATTAAAGGTTTATTTTAAGTTAATGAATGTGGCCTTATATTTATGAACAGTTTTTTATGCTAAGTTGTAAATATCTGCAATACGCAAGCATAATCTTAAAAATTGAATCCAAAAATTTAAGGGTAGTTTACTGATCGTATTCGCAATATAAATTCATAAGATTAGGCCATAAGAACGCTTAAACAACTCTATAAGCGTAAATTACTTCTGGCCTTATATTTTTGAACAGCACTGGACGTCCATTGATGTAATTATCACTTGGATTAGAGACATACGTCCATTCATGTAATTAGAGACATACGTCCATTCATGTAACTAGAGACATACGTCCATTCATGTAATTATCACTTCCTGGCGATTTCTCCAGCGATAATTATTAGACTTCTTTTCTTTCTTTTTTACTAACAAAAAACGAGATTGAATTAATAATTAGCTTTTGTGTAAGTACATTACTGCCTTAGAACCACTGGAAGACAATTGAAACAGGAGAGTGGTAAAGTCACAATCCACGCCAACAACATTTGGGTCACCTTCTACCCGTTTCCCCAAACTGCGGTAATACCACCGACACAAGAAAGATCACCAGCTGTTATTATGGTGACGTGTGCAATTATTACCCAAACTTGGTACATTCTGGTGTTTTGTGCTAATTTTAGTGTCTACATTCACCATACTTAGTTTGATTAGGGTTCAAAAAATCATGTGGTTTATTCATTGGTGTTAATCTATAGCAATCGAAAGGGTGACAATTCTGATGTCACAACCCACCTGAAGTGAGGTTAAACAAAATGGATGACTTCTGCAATGACACTCTCTACAACGAACTAAACAAAACTAAAACGTTAAAAACTAGTGACTTTTTTTTTATTATTATTATTTCCCTAAATTAACTGCAAACAACATGAAGCTTAATTCTATAAGAAGATTGTGATCCATTGACTACGAAGATAGTATAAAAGCCGAGTGTTTTCTGTACTTACAAATAAAAGAATGGATCCTCTGGTTAGCAAGTAAGAACTCAGATAAATTGAATATCATTCAAGGGAAATAACCTCTGGATATTCTGTAATTGCAAAAGTTGTTTGACTTGAAAATCTGCGTTACGAAATATTATTTTTGTTTGAATTAAGATTGAACCCGTATCTCTGGATGAACACAAAATTCGGTGTTTAATGTGGGGGGGGGGTGGAGGATGAACATTCCAAAATGAGGCACTTTGTTGTCTTTTTAAATAAAATAATTCACTTTATTTAAGACTTTGTTTATTTGTTTTGTTTCATAAGTGTTCATTTGCTCATTTAAAGTATGCAAAATTTAAATTGTTTACGTTATATCCACACCGTCACAATATTCAGTCCGTGACTGACCTACGTCACGGCTGCTACTGCTGTTGTTGTTGAGCGAATTTGTCATCTACACAGAGCTCACGAAGATCGTGCCTCAGGATTGTCTGGTCTGCGTGAAGTCCTCCTCGTCAACCCTAGCTATCCGTTATAACTAGTGTATATATATATATATATATATATATATATATATATATATATATAGGCCCAAATTCTAGTATATATTTTATATATATATATATATATATATATATATATATATATATATACATATATATATATATATATATTTATATTAAATAGTTGTTAACGTCAATACGTAGTAAAAGCAAAATAAATTGTTTTAACTATTAAAAAAACCCAACGCTATTGGTAACGTTTAACCATTCATTTATTTATTTTTATGATCGCTTATGTTTGAATTAATGTTTCGAAACATGACGCAAATCATAAATTAATGACGTCACGTCAAAGCTTTAAGTATGTTGTCAAGGTAATATTTTAATTCTAATTAATGTTTTTAATTTATAAAAAAAATCTAAATAGCTCAGTTCGTAGAACATCAGACTGAAGATCTCAAGGTTTCGGTTTCGATTTCTGGTCATCGCATCCGCTTTATTTGTTAGGAAATTTATTATTTAGTATTAATGCAATATTTTCCATTTCTAAAAGAAGTTAAGATATGCATTTTAAAAAAACTGTGACTGACGGACAGACAGAGAGACATGCACAAAACAATCCTTTATATTATAAGTCGATTGCAGGTTTTCTACCCCCGACACCTAGAGAAGCGGTTGTATATGAAGTCAGGGAAGATTTGGCCCAGTACAAACAATCGAATAGTGATTGCACTTATGAAGTAGTATCTATGGATTTACGATTCCGTGCCTGATACGTTCAAGCAAAGGCAGTGATGACGAATCCTGCTGGATTTTAACCAGAGCCCTGTTAGCCACGGTAGCTATGATACAAACACGTTGCCACCGTCATGACCACAGTGAGGAACGGTTGGACTTTGCTGCGGTTTTATGGCTAAAGTCTATACAGATACTCAAATAAAAATGTAAATAAAAACACACGTGTTTCTCTTGTTTTCTTCATAACCATTATTTGGAGTCGTCTACTCAACATTCCGATGGATACTGCACCCCATATCCTGGTATTGTCTTGGCCTTCAGGACTTTATTTACGCCGGTCTATGCGTCTGTCCTGTGCAGTTCTAGGAGGTCCACCCTCCCAGGCTTCGCCTCCCCTCTTTGGGGAGGAGTAAGTTTATTGCTTACTGCCTGAAGTGCCCCTACCAGACGGGGCTGCCCATCAATTTTTAATGGCCAGAGTGCTCACCTCGCGGGCGCTGGCTTTTCAAACCCCACTTTTCCGACCCGACCTTGGGTCACATCTTACTTGTGGGAGTAAGATAAAACTGGCCTTGTGCCTAACTCCTAGAGAGCAGTAAATAAATACTCAACATGTAACATACGGCATAATCACGTGGACATAACCGGTTCCCGTTTTATCAGCGACGTTAAGCGACGTTGAGCCTGGTCAGTACTAAAATGGGTGACAATTTGGGAATACCAGGTGCTGTATGCGCTCTCTGCTTATCTCGGCGTTGTTTCCAGTCTTGCTGGATTACTCCTTGCCACTAGAATCACGCAGTGTCGACTCTGGAGAGGTGTGGTTGGGATTGCGCAACCCTTGCTTCACAATTACAGGCGCAGCCACTCTTACAGGAGGTGTCCATTGTCTCTCGAAACTGAACGGAGACCATGTACTCAACATATATAAGTCTATACTGATGTCAGAGATGTGTGTTTGCTTATTTTTAAATAACAGAATATTCTACGGTTAATTAAATATAACGAAATCTACATTCATGTTCTACTTGGATAACAAGCAATTAATTCCACATTAAATTTCGGCTCAGAGTACATATATGTATACGTGTGTGTGCTTAGGCAGCACTTTTTAATCAGGCAAATGTTATTAAATAACACGGAGTTTTGTTTTATGAGGATTTATTTCAATTTTCTGAATAGTCCATTTAGTATTTCGGTTTAATTAGTGCATCTGGGTTCGATAGGGTAGGTGGAGAACCAGTGTAGAGAAAAAAGAACTCGAAAAGCGTGATAGCATAGTAGGAGAGACTGTATAAGGGTGGGAGAGGAGTTTGTGGATAGCGGGGTTGAAATGGGAACTTGGTGGTGACTTCACTGGTCAAGGAATATGGGGGTACTTAAGAAGGATAATTAAAAGGGGATTATGATTATCCTAAGATTTTATTGCAGTTACACGATAGACTCGATCGTTGGAGGCCTTTTTGTGCATCATCATCATCATCATCATCATTATCATCATCCAGTTGTGCTAATGTCACGGATCTTCTTGACTCTCACGCCATCTTGCTCTATCCTCTATCTCACCAAGTACTTCTGCATAAGTGCAGTGTTTATCCTCTGCTCGTTACTTGTTGATGTTCTTTGCGGTCTCATCACTAAGTAATGTCCTTGTCGTGACATCCTCAAAAGAATATCGGTGACGATTTCATCCTCGCCCTCCGAAAGTGGCCAGCAAATATGTTGTTACTCTCTCTCTCTCTCTCTCTCTCTCTCTCTCTATCTCTCTCTCTCTCTCTCTCTCTCTCTCTCTCGCTCGGTAATAATCTGAGGAAGGTGTTCATAAAGTAGCTTCTTTATAGGGTGCTGCTGACCCCTAGAAGATGTAAGCAGCTCTTAGTATTCTTGCGTATACCCCGTTGTAGAACCATGCTAACACGCCTCACCGCCCACCTTAGCCCATGTGCCTCGACGCATATGCCGTGGTTCTTTGTTTCCTTTTCATCATCTTCTTATCGGCCGTGCACGGATTCTAGTGTCAACACGCAGCTACAGACATCTTTTCCAACGACTTATCAAACACGAGTGAGTGTGTAATTGGGGTCTCGTCGGCACTCTCTACATCTGAACTAATCCTCTCATCTCTCAAATTCAGCATCTCAATTAAGACTGACTGTGATCGTTCTTCGTCGGGCCTTGTCGCTATTCTTCCTCAACAACCAACGTCCCCTGAATATATTAACTTTCCACCGGAAATCAGACACGTCCGACCTTCTTTCAGCTTACTGCCAGACACCGATCGTGCCCGTTTCTTCCTCAGTTCACTTTTGCCATAGCTATCTGGCCATTCAGAAAGTCAACCACCAATTTCATGGCGTCGTTGTTCTGTAGAGTTCAATGGATCAGTCGGCCATTTATTGCCAATCTTTTCCGGTGGTCTTGGTTGTGACGGTGGGGGACACTCTGGAGTATCATACCGTCAAGTAAGAGTCCATATACCAGAATTGATGCAACAATGGACTCAAAGAAATAATCTATTTGCATACGCGTATATATTTAAATTATAATTTAAATTTAGTGAAAAAAATCCTACCTCGGTTCAATTATGCAGATGTCATGTGACAAAATTTAACTGACCAATTACAAAATAAAATTGCAAAATTGCAAAATAAAATTGCAAAATTGCAAAATATGCAAAAGTTTATTTTACATTCAACTTGCGTAAATATAAGCGACATTTTTTTGCCGTTTAAAAAAAATAATATTTAATATGAATAACAAAAGATTAAATCACAAGTAGAAGCTTTCCAAAGCCACACCATGCGCTTCATTATTGATCATAAACTATCTGATGACATCAATATCGCAGAGGTGTCAAAAATTCACCGGCATCCCATCAATATCCTCTGTCATCAAATGTAAAGTCTCGCAATTGGTTGTTCACGTTAAGCGTTTCAGTGTAGGACTATGCAAAATACGCGTTGAAGGCATAATACAAAGAAACCGGTCGAAAAGTAGACAAAAGAAAAGATAGATAGACAATGTTTGTGAATGGGCAAACATGAACATAACCCAAGCGAACACCGTGAGACTTGGAGGCCACTCAGCCATTTTAGTGTGTATTCTGCAGCTAGCGGAGAAAATGTTTAATAAATAAAAAATAAATAACAAATAGCAAGCTTCCTTTACTGTTTAATAAGAAATCTACTAAAACACAATTATTTGTATAATCGTGTTAGATATAGCAAGAGTTAGGAGTGGGTGGAGTAATTTCATTAAACTTCTGCCATTACTAACCAGCAGAGAGTTACTAATTAGACATGTGTACGAAGTGATGATGTGTGGAAATGAAACCTGGCCAGTGAGGGTTGGGGATATACGTTGCATGGGGAGGAATGATATGAGAATAATACGATGGATGTGTAATGTGAATCTTAAAGGGTGAGCTTAGATCTGATGACCTGTAAATATACAGAAATGTAGGAATAATATAATGTGTTGTCAAGCATTTAGGCATTAGATAGGGTTGATTTTTCTAGGTGTATTGTAG
This sequence comes from Sepiola atlantica, assembly GCA_963556195.1. Classification (NCBI taxonomy): domain Eukaryota; kingdom Metazoa; phylum Mollusca; class Cephalopoda; order Sepiida; family Sepiolidae; genus Sepiola; species Sepiola atlantica. Next base: position 55,054,430 of record OY744523.1, on the reverse strand, counting down.
AATAGTAGCGTGTTTATTGGGGCATATAACCAGTGATGTAGTACATAGCTTGGTTAATTGCTATTATGTTTTAGCGTAAGGTTTCTCATGTAATCTTTTATTTTGTATTTTTTGTCTTTTTCTGTCTCGGTTTTTTTGCGTGTATGCGAGCGTGTGTGGGTACATACGCATATATATTTATATGCGTTGTTCTTTTCTTATTATACATAGATTGTTTCATGTATCGAGAAAATGGAATGGTTTTCTTTTAATCTATACATATATAAAACTCAATGTGTACGTGATGTTTGTGTGTTCCCTATAGAAAAAAGGTTAGAGGATCTACATAAAATCTAAAAGAGTATTCTTATGCAAAAAGTCTACCGGGGAAGGCAATGCAAGTGTTCCCGAATCTCTAACTGCAGGCTTAAGGGGGCTATGATGCCTTAACACCCTTAAAACTTCAAATATCTCCTATTTTACAAGATTTTGATTCTGTGCATAAAATGTTCTGGGGAAGACAATGGAAGTGATCCCAAATCTCTAAGTGCCCTCCTAAGCTAAAGGGGCCGAACCTCCTTTAAAACTTCAAATATATTTTATTTTTATGAAATTTATATCATACGTAAAAAAATTATTTGGGGAAGACAATATAAGTGATACTGAATATCTACATTACCATCTATGTGGCAAATATCTATGTGGTCCCACCCTTAAGTGACCCATGGATACAGAACCGCATTAAAACTTCAAATACGTATATGTGATGTGTTATGTTAAAAGTCAACTTAACGAATGTATGAAGTTGGGAAAGTATCAGACTGAAACCATCGAGTGTGCAGTTTCGATACTACCCCCGCCCGTCCGTCTATTTTTAAATAAAATTATATGAAATCAAAGAATATATATATATATATACATATATATTTAATATATTAAAATGCAAGTGAAGAATTTTGGTACATTTAGTGTGCAACGCCTCTCCATCTGTCTGCCTTCCCCCTTCTCTCTCTCTCTCTCTCTCTCTCTCTCTCTCTTTATATACCTAGATCAATCTCTATATGTATATAATAAAGTAGGACACCTTTCTGTCTGACATTAAAAACGAAGACATACTCGGGAGTGTACCTTAAATTCCAATGTACAATTTGCATGTGAACATAATGGAAGTAACTGTGCGTCTCGAATTGCCCTTTAACGGAGCTAATGACACTTTTCTAACATGTTACACGATGAAATTAATCTATTTATAAGAGTTAGTTGAAGTATTTGCATATATCTGAGAAGTTGAACCGGTAAAATATCTAGCTTAAGACATCAAGGTTGCTGTTAAGTAATTTTCCTTAATATGATGTGGCATATGATGCTATCCCACACTCTAACCCGAACAACGCTGGGTAACCCTGCTATTACTACATAATGTTAAAGAGTACCTTTTTAGGTTAGATCAAGCTCCATACCTTTAGTGTAAAATGTCTATGTTCTTATATATATATATATATATATATATATATATATATATATATATATATGTGTGTGTGTGTGTGTGTGTGTGTGTGATAGTATAAAAACATTATTTTATATAGTTCAGATCGATTCTTATGAGAATCAAATTCCAAAGCAAAATGAAGCTCAATATCCCAACTTTTAAATAGTTATTTCCAAACTTTTAATGAAGCTATAAATGAATAAAATTACACAGTTATATAATACCGTGATTTAATGTCAGTTTTATGGCAAAGAAAAACTAACACGTGTTTCTATGAGAATTCAAAACATACTTTAACAAATTCAAGTAGTAACACGAAAACCTCGTCTTCACAGTTTATTGCCAAATGAAAAACAAAAATGGCTAAACTCCATGCAACAAGTCTTCAAAATCAAGTAATTAATTTATCTATAGTTTTATTACAAATTTTTAAATGACTATATTATTGTAAATAGAACTAAACAATACCAAATGTAATACCACGTTGGCTTCACCATAAACTTTTAACAGAGAAAATGTGTGTCAATCTTTATATGGGACTTTGTTTACACCGCACAGAAAGAAAGAAGGAGAACAGAAATATAGTATGGATTACAAAGGCTTTAAATTACTTGGATATCACAATAGAAGGTACTTTTCTCTTCCTTCTAACAACTACTTCACTGTTGTCTCCATTAAGTACAGATGGCGGTCGTTTATTATTCATGAATAATAGATTTCCTATCATATAATGGCTTATTTTTTAATAAGTTCATTAATGTTATCTATTTTCACTATTTAGTTAGCTCCACTATTCCAAATAACTTCGACTAAAATGTATACCGAATAAAAATATCATCGTTATCTTGACAACAAAATAAACGTTACCCCTAAATAATCGTCTTTGAATGAGGTTTTGCAATTTTCTAAGATGATCCTTAGTTTTCGTTTCTTTTGGGTTGAGGTTTAGTTTGAGGTTATTTGATACCGAAACACATGGACGATTGCACACAATTCATTGTATACGGTTAATGTAAAGCAGTTATATTTACTCATAGTTGAGGTTCATACCTTTCCCAACATTATTAGTGCGTAAATGACTACAATAGATCAGCAAGTGTTCGAACTCGACATAGCGAATTCTATAAACCACAATTATAGCACATTTCGAGTTTTATTTTACCATGAAAGATAAGTCGACCACCAACTGCATTTCTACAGCTTTGGCTATTCGTTAATACCTGTGTGTCATAATTACTACATTTATTTTTAAACCGATTACAGTAAAACGAACTTCGTGCCATGTAGTGTGGGTAGGGGGGGGTCTATTTTTTTTTTAGTGCTAATTCATCAAACTTATAGACATTTGTTGTAGTGCGGCAATCATAACTGAAAAAAGGAAGTTATAATGGATGTCGTCATTCGCTTTTTGTGACATCATCCAACGTGCATGGCTAACCCGATTTTGTTTTAGTGGATGCCATCATCCTATTATTACGTCATCCCCCGTGAACGGTTATTCTACCTGTTTTAATGAATGACCACACAAAATGATGACGTAATCCGCTGTGTACTGAAACACACAAACAAACAAGCAAAATCTACAAAGTTCGACTATATATATATATATATATATATATATATATATATATATATATACTAGTGTACACCACAAAAAGGAAATGACAGGAAAATGTATGCTTCGCCAATGTTTGCACTAATATTTCTATAAAAATCAAAGAATTACGTCAGTAATTTAATTTTTCATATATAAATTAGTATCATTATCATTACTAATGATCTAAAGATAAAACACCTACCGTTGACTTTTGATTATGAGTTGAGGATTTTTTTCCAAATTCATTTCAGGCGGTGTGAATTGTCTGACTTGCTATTTGATTTCCCGCTTCCCTTCACCAATTTAAATGGTTCTGTCCGGAGGGGGCTAGAAAAGGGCACTTTATTACTCGCCAACTTTTGTATGACGGGACGGACTTATATTTATTTATATACATATAAATGCACATAGATATTTATTATAGAGTAGAGGATTATATATATATATATATATATATATATATATATATATGCATATAATAGTTAACTCTACTATATATATATATATATGTATGTATGCATATAATAGTTAGCTCTACTATATATATATATATATATATATATATATATATATATATATATATAGTAGAGCTAACTATTCTATGCATACATATATATATATATATATATATATATATATATATATATATGTGTGGGGGGGGGGAGTGAGTAATTTTTTAGCTTTATAGCTGTACAAGAAAAATGGGAGGAGAAATAAAGAGTTAGATGGCCATCAAATCAATGAAAAAGAAAACGTCGACAGAATTACGTAACGTAAGACTGACCTGAAACTTTTCCAAGTAGAAGACGGGTCTGACACAGAAACGAATGTGAATCATTACACAAATAAAGGCATTTTTCAAAAAAGCATATTTGTTTTGATAGATGCCTTCGAATAAGAGAAATGTTCGTTCAGATAACACACCCAGTCCAATAATATATATATATATATATATATATATATATATATATATATATATATATATATATGGTAAAAGCCTAGTATAGTATCCATATTTTGTGAGCTCTGCGCATGCGTCAGAGTTCATTCATAAACAGTCGTAGTGAGGGGGTTCGGAATTAATTACAACCCGGAAATAATTACAACTCGAAATTAATTACAACTTGGACTTAAGTTATCAATTTAATTTGCTATTCAACTAATAAATCTCATTTTATTTCTTTCATTTGCAAAATTATATTGTACGAATTAAAAAAGTTTTATTTCATTTTATCATCAAGAATTTGTAAAGTCGTATATTAATCATATTTTTTAAAGAAATGTGTAAAGTCGTATATTAATCATATTTTTTAAAGAAATGTGTAAAGTCGTACCTTAATCATATTTTTTAAAGAAATTTGTAAAGTCGTATATTAATCATATTTTTTAAAGAAATGTGTAAAGTCGTATATTAATCATATTTTTAAAGAAATGTGTAAAGTCGTATATTAATCATATTTTTTAAAGAAATGTGTAAAGTCGTATATTAATCATATTTTTTAAAGAAATGTGTAAAGTCGTATATTTATCAAATTTTTAAAGAAATTTGTAAAGTCGTATATTTATCAAATTTTTTAAAGAAATTTGTAAAGTCGTATATTTATCAAATTTTTTAAAGAAATTTGTAAAGCGTGCGCTACTTGCCTACGCTCAATACGCATGCGCTAGTTTTAATCACTCACTCACTACGACTGTTTATGAATGAACTCTGACGCATGCGTAATGCTCACAAAATATGGATACTATACTAGGCTTTTTACCATATAAATCAACGGACGTCTTCAGAAAAAGTGAAGATTTTAAAATTTAGGAAAAAAGAAGAACGAACAACAACACGTTCTTCTGTTTCCTACGTTTTGCCGTTATTCAATGAATTTGGAAATCTTCACTTTTTCTGAATACGTTCGTTGATCTGAACGAAACCGGTAGAATCTCTCGTTTTTTTTTATGATTTATTCCTGTATTTAATTTGTTTTTCCTTTAGTCTTTTTCACGCATTTTGTCTTCACGCGATTTGATTTTATGATATATCGTGCATTTTTTCCTCGTGTGTATGTGTATGTGGGTGTGTATGTGTATGTGTATGTGTGTGTGTGGGGGGCGCCTTTCAGTCTTTAGAGACAATGGATAGACACCCGTAATGAAAGTATGCAGTGAAGCAAGGGTTACGCAATTCGCAATCTAACTTCTCTTGAACCAGAATTTCTTGAATCTTGTCACAAAGAGAATTTCAGGACGTCTTTGAACAATACCGAAATAAACAAAGACATACGTTCTCAGTCTTCCTGTTTCAAGGCTTAAGAATCTAATCTGCCCCTTTATTAATCCAGAGCTATAGTGAGAATATGTTCCCAAGGGTATTAGTGAAAATGGTGCAGTAGCCCCAATATCATTCATACCCGGAACGCCAAGCTAACAGTCAACGTATGTAGTCAGTACTCTACGTCACTTCCATATATATATATATATATATATATATATATATATATATATATATATATGTATATATATATATATATGTATATATATATATATATGTATATATATATATATATATATATATATATATATATATATATATATATATATATATATATATATAAGTCAGTCTAATTCTTTATATTTTACCTAAATAGCCTTGAACCTGACAAATCGATATTTGATTCTGACTAGAGATTTCTTCTTTTTTTTATCTGTGCAGCATATTCTTTACGCTAAATAGTGTAATTCGCATTAGTTTCCTTCTGAAAATATATATTCCGGCTAGGAAGTTTGTTAGACTGTTGACATTTTTACCGTTTATGACCTAAGCAATATAAATCGCATAGAAAATTGCTAAAAGAATATTCATCCTTTCTCTATCCGTGTCTGTCTTCAGATAAACAATTATAAATTTTCAAATAAATATAAACCTATTTAGTTCTTTAAATTACTTGGATATCACAACAAGAGGTATATTTCTAACAACCACCTGCACTGTTGTTTCTATTAAGTACAGACGACGGTCGTTTATTATTCCTGAACAATAGATTTTCCATGAATAATGGCTTCTTTTTCGGATAATTTTATTAGTGTTATTTATTTCTATTCTTTATTTAGCTTCTTTATTCCAAAATACTTTCACTAAAACGCATACCAAATAAAAAAACATTATCGTTATCTTGACAATAAATAAACGCTACTTCCTTTCATTTTTCTAACATACATTTAGAAACTGATTAACACCTTCCTGACCTATATAAATGACATCGCTTGTGTAATTTTAAAATTATTTTTGTAAATGTCACATCGAGCTAGTATTAAAAAGATAAATGGAAGTTTATACCTATATCTATATAATTATGTCCATTAAATACTTTGTAGCTATTGTGAACTTTCATAGATCATGTTTTTATTGCCTCTTTATCGATTCTGATGTTGTATTTGGTAATGTGGAGAACAATTAAAGAGGATAACATTGAAGGAATTATAATATGCGCCGAGTATTGTTGTCACATCTTGGCTGGTGCACCATCCATTAGTCTTGCTCTCTTAGACAGGGTCTAAAAAAGAGTCGCTAATCTTATAGGTCCTTCACTATCCACTAAGCTCCAACCCCTGTCCAATCGCCGCAACGATGCATTCCTGTGCTTGTTCTAAAAAGTACTTCCATGGAATGTGCTCCGGTGAACTGGTTAAAACCCCTTATTCATATTTCTATTCTTTTTATTTCTATATTTTTAAGTTATAAATAAAACAAAACAAAATAAAACATTGTATTTCCTTTTTGTGGATGTCAAGTGCAAAGGCGGCCTCTAAACTACACTAGATAATGTAGTTTCAGAATATATATATAGTTATAGGGGTGTATCTCCAAAACCGAGGAATAGTTCGTGAACAAACAGACAAACAGGAACTACTACTTTATCATACAAGGGGTTTCGAAATCGATGGCATAACTTCGAGATTATGTTATATATGTGTACATGAGTCCTAAAACGCTTCGTGTCCGGGTTATAGGCTAGGGAAACAAATGCTGATCAACATCCTTCATTGTAAACATCTAACACGTAGAATGTGTGTGATAGTGCACTGTTATTTCTACATATGGAATGGATAAAGGTCCTGGGCATGACATTATTTTTTTTCTTCTTTCTTTTCTTTTCTTGTTTCTAGGGAGCTTTCTAACATTACAACCACTGATCATCACTTTGGTCTTGATAACATTGATTCTTAGACCTTTACTTTCTGTGGAATTCCACCAAGTCCTTAATATTCAAAAATTTGGACTATCATGCGCCGGTTGTATAATGAGAACCTTGAATCTGAAGAAGGTAGAGGACGGCCATGTCCTTTCGACATGAAAGTTTGGAAGTAATTGTTGCACAAAACACATCAAAATCTCAGTGAAATTTCATTATTTCCACAGTGTCTGACCATCGCAAGCAAATTGGTGAAAAAGTGTTATTCGTCATGTTTGAGCGCAATAAATATTGGTTTCTGAATTTGGTTATTATTTTCAAATAAATTTATGGTTCAATCGAGTTTGTAAGAATCGTGTAAGACATTAGCGAGAAAATATTTATCACAGGTAAAATAAGCCAAGAAAGCCATGAAAAAATGATCACCAAACAACTATAAAAGCTTTCGCGAGTTTTTTATAAAAGAAAAATCTGAGCGTCATAATCGGCAGAGGTTCTTATGATAGCCAACATGGAGGGCCAACCCGGTCGGCATCCTGCGAATGTTAGCCCTTCTTAGTTCAGGTTGGGGGGTGACGGTGGTTAAGTGGATAGCGACACGGACTGAAGACCTGGGTGTTCCAAGTTCGAATCCAGTCAGTTCCACAGTGCCACTTTCACTTAGGGATGCTGGCAACCTTCTCGTGGCCCTACCCGTAAGTACCCGATGTCTTTCCAGAACGATTTCTAACTAGAAAAACATCGGGGAAACTAATGCCAACACCAGAATCATCTGATTCACACGAAAGATGAAGTTCAGGTAAAAGACTACAACATACGCGTCAATAAATATGCTCAGCACAAATCAACGACTTTGCGGAGTGAAAAAAAAGGATGGCAAAGGAGATTTAACTAGTAATTAAATGCTATTACAAAAGCAACAGCCACACAAAATGGCTCCCGTATACATCTAGAATATAATCCCGATTTTCCAAACCCCCTCTATTTTAATCACGCAATATACATGTAAAAATAATCCTGGGTATCGGAGTTGAATTATGCTTGAAAATAATAAATTTTGATTGTTCTAATTTGGTGTAATTTTCTATTTACTCACCAACTAAGTAACCAATCTTTTACTAAAATTTGTCTGCTTGTCTCACCTTCTTTGATTGTACGATGTTTGAGGACAAGCTTTTATTTATACAGGCACGGTGGCTAACGACGCGGACTGAGGACCTGGGTGTGCCGGGTTCGAATCCAGTTTGTTCCACAGAAACATTTTCATCAAAACCCACACCTGACCTTGTGTCTAACCTCCTGAAGAGGAGGTAGATAAAATACATCTCAACAACTCATCTCTTAGTCTACATCCTGATTCGAAGATGCTGCACCTTCTATTTTGTAGTTGGTTTGATTAACTTCCTATCTAAAAAAAACAGAGATTAGAGAGAGACTGTAGTGAGAGTTATAGAGAGTGTATAAAATAACAGCGGTGGTGGTCAAATAAAGAGTGAGAGGGTTATACTCACAGTAGCTAAGTGGTTAACGACGCGGACTGAGGACCTGGGTGTGCCGGGTTCGAATCCAGTTCATTCCGCAGAAACACTTCCATCAAAACCCACACCTGACCTTGTGCCTAACCTCCGTTAGAGGAGGTAAATAAAAATACAGTACTCTCTCTCTCTCTCTCTCTCTCTCTCTCTCGTATGCTCCATTAAATCAACAATTACATTTTTAGTGGCAAGGGACACGACGAATATTCTGTATTAAAAATACATTGATTTTTTTTTTAAAAACACAATGAAAGCAGATATAATTTACTAACACGATGTGAATGTTGACATTAAACGATTCTTTTATCTTATTTTAATTTACCTTAAAAAACATTGAAGCAGAACGATTGTATTGGTTAATTTAATGTCTATAAAAGCGTAAAATATGTATTTTGTAAAGGCATTTTAGTGTATGTGTGTTATAGAAGAAGTGGGGTAGAGGGGGTTAATACCTGGGGCACGTCTATTCATTAAGACCAGCAATGGACAAACTGTGAGCAAAGCAGCGTACGAAACGGCACACCTAATGTCACAAAGAAAATAACATTTTGTTCTTTTCTTTCTAATATATATATATATATATATATATTTAAAGATATTTGACCTCAACCAAGGCAGGTCGCCACTGTAGACATCAGAGGCTACTGAGAATTAGGGAGTAGGTTTTGGGTGTCACCGTAAGTTGGGAGCTGTGCAGCGAGATGTCTGTTTGTATTAGTTTTTAACGTCTGCGTGTCGGTACAGTCGGGGGAAACAGGGAGCAGGGAGGGAGTTCCAGAGGCCAGCAGCACGAGGAAATAAGCTGTTGGAGTAGAAGGCTCTTCTGCATCTGGGGACCTCCACAAAGAATTGATGGGGCATAGCTGATTGTCGGGTTGTTCTAGTGTATTTGCTTCGAGGGGGCACTAGAGCAGCTAGTTCATCGGAGCACAATCTATTGAAGTATGTGTAAAACAAGCACAAGGATGCAACATTGCGGCGATGAGACAGGGGCTGGAGCTAAGTGAATAGTAAGGGACCTATTAAGTTGGCGACTCTTTGCCAACCTCTCGCTCTCTCTCTCTCTTTCTCTCTCTCTCTCTCTCTCTCTCTCTCTCTCTCTAATATAAGTAAACAAAGTTAAATGACATTCCAAAAGCCAAGATTCTTTTTTATTTTTCTTACAAAACATTTTTCAAAACAAACATCTTTCAGTGTAAATCACTTTGCGAATCGTTTCACTTCAAGTAAACTAAACAACATTGTTATGTCAATATTGGATCTTTTCACTTCAAGCTCGTCAGAAAAAGTACATGAAAAGTTTTCAATTTGAAAAAATTACAAAGTATTTTGACGTGAAAGACTAACGTTCAGAAAAAAAAAACTTTGAACTCATGTGTGACCTTCAGAGGTCCGCTATCTTGAATAATTCTTTGCTTACTTTTACTTGCTCTGTTGTTACTGGTTTACATTCATCGAGCTTAAATTTGAAGAGGTTGGTAAATATAAAGTATTGAAAGTATATACTAAAACATAGATTTTCATAATATTAATATGTATATATATATATATATATATAATACATATATATATTAAAATTTTCATTTATACAGACAAGTACAAAAAGCCGCTACACTGGCATGTTGATGTTATCGATCATTGGTTATTATTAGAAACTAAGGTCTCTTCAGGAGGAAAAGTCTGATCTTTCACTTAGATAGATAGATAGATAGATAGATAGATAGATAGATAGATAGATAGATAGATAGATAGATAGATAGATAGATAGATAGTAGTCGTATGAAAATATATCTACGGCAAATAACTACGCAGAGGCGTCTATGTATTATTCTCGCAGGGAATCATCAATCTAAGTGCTTAGCCTCATGATTACCTGCGGGGATGAAACAGAGACGCCTCTGTTTAGCTTACTTACCATAGCCTGATGATTCCCTGCGGAGATGATGAAACATAGATGCTGCTTCTGTGTAGCTTACTTGTCATGGATATATATTCATACTACTACTACTAAGCTCTACTTACTATTGAGCACTGTTGAAGTAAATACTGAAAATCTATACACGACATACATCACCTCATAATATTATATGTGCATATACATGAAATAATAGATATACATATTCATAAATAATATTATAATTAGGGGTGGGGCGTAATGGGTGAACATTTCAGATTAATGTGAGTAGTATTTTTGTGTTAATTTATGCATAAATAACACTGAACAATCAAACATTTTGAAAATTTTGCAAAATTTAGAAGGTGCAGGCCAATAGTTTTGGGCTATTTTACATTCATGAAAACCCTTTCACAGCCTGAAAATGGTCTTAAATTAAAGTACTATATCAGATTTAACCATCTATATCCATTCATAGCTTTTGAGGATGTTTTAGGACCTGCAATGTCGCATGAAACCACTTTTTCACCGAAAAATGATGGATTTTGAGACCCGTGGAGCCCTAACGGCTATTTTTGGCAAAATTTTGCAAAATTTTCAAAATGTTTGATTGTTTAGTGTTATTTATGTATAAATGAACACAAAAAAATACTACTCGCATGAATCTGAAATTTTCCCCCATTACGTCCCACCCCTATTATAATAAATATTTTTCATCCTTTTAGGGAATCGTTAGTGTGGAGATAACTTCTGTCGGTCGCACGGTTCGAACCCCAGACACGAGTCACCTTTTAACTCATGTCTGAACCCGTTTAGTCCATGCGGCCAACCTAACAGCTATGCGGAAAGAGTAAAAATAAAGTATATTTATGTTTCTACAAGCGAGCATAAAGTAAGCTGTCAAACAGTGTTCCACAAATCCAATGGACGGAACTTGCATTTAATCAACTTATTGTTATTTCTTATTTTTATTTCTCTTAAAGGGCCCAGCCGTAATTTTTACGTAATATTGAATAATATTGTAATAAACATTTTTAATTAGTATCTACATACACATATGTTTCATCTTTTCAGTGAATCGTCATTGTGGATATAACTGTTCTGCCGATGTTCAGGCAAATGTTATTAAATAACAGAGTTTTTTTTTTTTTGATAAAGCTTTTTTTTCGAATCGTCCATTTGATATTACGGTCAAGTTCCGTGGGTTTCTTGTTCCATTTTTTTTTTTTTTTTTTGCGTGTACTTTCAATTTAATACATCAAATCATCATCAGGGTTGAGTTAGTCTTGGTGTGAGTATATCTACTCACATTTACTTTTTATTTTTTAACGGCTAGTATTAACAAACTGTAAAACGAGCGTATGTAGTGATGAGATGTTGCGCGCGAACGCGATAACGTGAAATGTCCATACATAAAATTCATAATAATATTGATTAACGGCCACATTACTAAACTATAACCTTTAAAATGTTGTGAATCATTTTGTAATTAATATTATTAATTAGGGGGTTGAGTTTTAAGGTAGATAGCTTCAAGAAGTTTTCTCCTGGTTAAGACCGCATAGTTTAGAAAGAAAGCGAAGCATGCACAAAGACAACAACACGAACGCCAAGATAAATTATAAACAATATTTATGTATAGATACTAGAAAAGGGATAAATATATTTATAAAGACAAAAACAAACAAACGTTAACATGAAAACAAAAGTCTATTATAAAAAGGGGGAATTGTCTATCGTAATCTTATGGCAGCAGGATTAATTTCCACACAAATGTGTGTATATATATATATATATATATATATATATATATATATATATATATATATATATATATATATATGTATATATGTATAGCCCTGGAGGCAGATGTCCGAGGAGAAAGTAATCAACAATTTGTCAACTTACAAGTGAGTATCTCGTTCATTTAGGGTCGATGTTCCTGGCAATTCGTAGTACGCGTCTCTGCGTCATGTCGTTTTCATTTGGTGAACATGTATTTTGGGGATTTCTTAGGAAGGTTTTTTTTTTATCTCTCACTGAGATTCATACACATTTTTCTGTCATTGATTATAGAACCTGGCATCATATGAGCCAATTTCCGGACTTTTTTTTTTCTTTTAATTATCTTTGTTACGTGCGCGTTTCCGTCGTTTCCCAACGGAGAAGCCGTCGTGACAATATATATATATATATATATATATATATATATATATATATATATATATATATATATATATATGAGAGGGCGCTATGTTCCAACCCTTTGTTGTTGTTGCTGAACACTGTTCGACTCGTTTACTATGTCCGTCCCCTGATTTGACATATATAAAGTTTAATTTCTCTTCCGTGCTAATTGGTCTCGTCTGAGGAGTAGAGTCGTGACTTTGAAACCGGGTTCGTGCCCTCCGACCGCTAAAAATTAACATCTTCTACACTGAAGATTGCATAAGCATGAAACATCGATGTATGTAGGCTATCATAATAAATATTATTATATATAATATTATTATAATATATGTATATACTTAGTTCTGTTGGGTTCAAAGAGTGCTCAATTATTATATAAGGGTGTAATAATTATTTATTAAGTATTTTACAGAATTCTTCCGGGTGTTATCCGTCGTGTTATCGTCACATGTTTGATCTGTAGCTGGAAGATAAACCGGAAGTAAGGAAGTTGGTATACGTTAATATCCGGTGCATGCCAAATTTTTGAATGGCGGGTGGAATACAATTATTACATATATATCGGCGTTGGTCTGGGAGTTTTGAAATTGACCACAATTCATTTTAAAAAGTTTCCATTATAATACAGGGTCGTTAGAGCGATTAGAACATTGACATTTAGTTACTATTTTATCTGATTTAAGTGTTATTTTATTATTAATTTTATAAATAGTATTCGTTTTATTTCAGTAATAATAATGAACCCTAACCCGCCTTAAGATGCGTACAGAGTTTTAGTTCATAACCATTGAACAATGTACCTATTTTATCATAACCGGTTGGTGAATATTGACGAATTGTGTCTTATGAAATGTGTTACACGGTGATTCGGGTGACAGTAAGAGAATGTTTGATTAGAGAGTAAATGTTCCTTCCTCTTCTTATTAATTTTTTCACTAATGTAAAATAGAATGTGGAATAGGATTAAATATAAAAAAATTTTAATTGATTGAAAAGAACACGAAACAAGATTTTCTCTATCTGAGTGAAGGCACAGTTTTTTATGAAGCTTTTGATTTGATAGCTATTCCGGTCAATAGTAAAGGGAGGGGGAACATTTTATTCTACCTGATATATAAAAATATATAAACGCAAAAAAGTAATGGATGCTATTTAAGAATATCCATTCTTGTTAAATGTAACAGAGCTTTTATTGTTGTCGACATCTTTGACACAAACCGAGTGTTCACACATTCACTTCCGGTGCTATCTGAATTCGAGCCAGGGTCAAGGTACAGCATATGTAGTTACTATGGGATTATTTCCTTGCGGGCTACAACATTGCTGTCTTCAAAATCAACTGTCAACAGATACTTGTCATAATCCGTCCTCATACGTAATAAAATTCGGTTCGTTCCATTCTTTTTCAATCCTTTCATAATAGTCTTCATCTCTCTGCTCCACCCGTTCCATCCATTGTTTCCAATCTTTTCGTGGTGGCGATCATTTTAACCTTTATCCTCGAGTAACTCCCTTGTCTTGATAAGCGATGACCCATCAGTAAAAAAAATACAATCTATTAATCTTATCCACCTTTATCGTCAGATTACTATTTTTTATTTCATTTCACCCCAAACAATGCATATTACCACTGAGAAGTAAACCTTGATAAGTGGTGACTCATTAGTGAATACGATTTTTAACATGTTCTGACCAGTCTCCGGGTGCGCTCATCCTAGACATTACTCTTTTGGGATGAGGGATTATTTTATAACCGATCGCCTGAAGCGCTCTCGCCAGTGAATTCTGATGGGACCCGATTATGAGTATTATTTCACGCGTCCAGAGTGTCCCCCTTTTTTAAGGGAGCTAGATTTCCTACCATAAAAAATCATGTTCTGAATGCGGTTGGTTATACATCTGATGAGACCGATCTAGGTCGAAATAAGTTATAATGTGTACAACCCGAATGTGTGTCTAGTTTTTTCCCCCCATTAAAATTTATATATATATATATAATACAGAAAATCAATACAACATCAGTTTCTGTATTAAATAAATAAATATTTATGCTCTTAATTTTGAATCTCTCAATTAATCGAGCACACTGTTTGGTTTTTCCCTACTCTTACAAAGAAATTATATACATATATATATATATATATATATATATATATATATATATATATATATAGGGTGGGCAAAAAGAAGGGTCCTATTTTTAAAAATTCATAACTTTTTTATTTATTGATTTTTTTTTTTTTTTTTTTAGAATAAGTAAAGGACCCCTTCCGAAGCAAGCATGAGCCGTATTAGCCCTAAGGAACGTACCCTCATTTAGAAAACATTATTTTTGCTTAAAAAACTCAAAACAGTGTAAAAAACAATACTTTAGTTCTTGTAAGTTTTAAGAAGTATTTTTCGGCTAAAATTTGTTTTGTTTATTTCAAAAAATCTCGGAAGGGTCAGTCTACACACACATAAAGTTTGGTGAGTTTAACTTTTATTTTGTGGAAGTTATTCAAATTCAAGTTATTCAAATTTAAAGATAGGACCCTTATTTTGGCCCACCCTGTATATATATATATATATATATATATATATATATATATATATATATATATATATATATATATATATATATATATATATATGCCAAAGAAAAAAAGATTGGTGCTGAAGTGACTGACTTATTTAATTTTTTCTCCTTCATAACAGTTTTTGTTTTCTTTCTTTCTTTCTCTCTCTCTCATATATATATATATATATATATATATATATATATTTCTTTGTATCTTTGTAAGAGTAGGGAAAAACCCAGCAGTGTGCTTGAGTAAGGGTTTTTTTTTTGAAAGAGAATCGTGTAACAAGAGGACGCAGCCTACAACAAAACAAGTAAACGTTAAGTCAGATTTTAAAGAAATATTCAGATAAAATGTCTCAACAACGTGTATAGCCTCGTTTTCGTAAGTTTAATTACTGGCGGGGGGGGGGGGGGTTCTAACATGGCACATTTTGAGTATAATTAATATTTGCTACGCACTCTTTCCGACTGACCGCGATATTATCATTAAAAACACGTGCACATCTGCACGCACACACTCACATACATACATACATACATACATACATCCATCCATACATACATGCATGCATACATCCATACATACATTCATACATACATACATACATATATACATACATACATGCATACATACATACATACATACATACATACATACATACATACATACATACATACATACATACATACATACTGTGCTTGGAATACATTTTAAATGTAAAAGATATTGCCGACTTTTATAGTTAGAGATGACCAAATAACCTACAAATTTCCCCCATCTCTTCTAAAAACGAGCCCAGTCTAATAATAATAATAATAATAATAATAATAATAATAATAATAATTTGTTGTCACTCAGATTCCAGGGAACACCACGATGGCTTGTGTGATAACTCCTAGTTGGGCAGAAATAATAATAATCTGCAAGAGCCCTTTAGAACTGAAACTGCTTATTGCCACCAAAATCCCAGAGAAGACAAATGGTTGTTGCCAGTGAGAAATAAACGGTAAGCGGATGTTGCGATAACGCAAAGTCGTTTGCAATGGTTATCGAAAGAGTTGGAGAGTACTGGAAATCTGGGGAGACTTGTTGCCACTCAGACTCCAGGGAACATAACCGGTTATTGTGTGAGAACTAGTGGGTACATAATAAAAAATAAAAATAAATAATAATAATAATAATAATAATAAAAATAAATAATAATAATAATAATAAAAATAAATAATAATAATAATAATAATAATAAAAATAAAAATAAAAATAAAAATAATAATAATAATAATAATAATAATAATAATAATAATAATAATAATAATAATAATAATAATAATAATAATTGTCTCAGCAGAGCACAGGGTGAAGATTAAGAAAGCATAAAAACAAAGCAAATTCATGGAACTTGGCAGAGAACTGACAAAAATATCGAACATGACGAAAATGATTGTAATACCAATTATTTTAAGAGCACTAGGAACAGTCTCGAAATACCTGGATATAAAAAAACAAGGAGAAATTGGAATAAAATGGAAGATTGAAATCATACAACGAACAGCAATGATGAAAATAGCTGAAATCTTAAGAGAAAATCTTTGAATGCGGAAACCATCCGGCCACATATACTTTTAAATAGAAGAACAAAACATATCGAAAGAACATCACATGAGACCAAAGGAACTGAAATTGCCAGAAATCCAAATAACTGACCCGCACACACAAAAACAAAGAAAAAAATCACAGTGCATGTGGTGACATCAGCATCAGCTGCTACTGCACCAAACTGTCATGAATGGTCAAGGAGGATGGAACGACCGAAGAGGGAGAACTCTAACCAAACCTCTACTGGAAGGGTGCGGAGAGTACTTGAATCCTGGAAAGATGTTTTGTCACTCAGATTCCAGAGAAGACCAACAGTCGTTGCTAGCGAGGAATCAATGGTAAATGGCTGTTGCGATGATGCAAAGCGATTTGCAATATTTAATGTAAACTGTGATAATGAGTTGTGTGAAAACTCCGAGTGAATAAATATATAAATAAATAAATAAATAATAATAAACCAGCAGTGACAATAGGGATAAGAATATAGAATATAGATTTTATTGTGTGAAGCTTAGACAGGTGTCTGTAAGAGAGTTAGATAGAAACGGGGAGTGTCGGGAAGAAACTAACAGAAGAAGGAACGAAGAGAAAAACATGAATAATTTTGTAAATGTTTTGGGATCTCAAATTATGTTGGATTTCCATAGAAGAAATAAAAAATTCGACAAATTTAACACGAGTAGAATTATGATGCTAGTCGCCGAGCAGATTCGGATTATTTACCTCCCCGGGATGTTAGGCACAAGGCCAGTTTTATCTTACTCCCACAAGGTAAGATGTGACCCAAGGTCGGGTCGGGAAAGTGGGACTTGAAAAGCCAGCGCCCGAGAAGGTGAGCACTCTGGCCATTAACAATTGCCTGGACAGCCCCGTCGGCATTCCCCGGTAGGAGCGCCCCAGGCAGTAAGCAATAAACTTACTCCTCCCCAAAGAGGGGAGGCAAAGCCTGGGAGGGTCGACCTCCTAGAACTGCACAGGACCGTCCCATAGACCGGCGTAAATAAAGCCCCGAAGGCCAAGACAATACCAGTCTATAGATTCGGACGTATAGTTGAAGACCTTAATAGACTTGTAGTCCATCGATTCAACCACTCTACCACGGCTGATTTGGCATAATCATTACAGTGTTCGGGTAATGGACTAGGAAACAGGGTCCAATCCTCGGTAGATTCACACGAAAGACTCAAAGAATGGGACTTGATTCCCCTTTACTAAAGTACTCAGCATTATAAGGTGAAGGTCAAGGGTAAGTGGAGTAATCCTGGGAAAATAGTGACGCCCTCCCCTAAACCTCTGTGTACCAGCCAATAAAAAGGGAGCCTTCGGATCGTCCTCAACTATGGTCGATCTATTTATCTATTTTTTTTTAATTATGATCATTTAAAAATAAGGAGGTTGTAGCAAACATCATTTAATTTTTTTGTTTTCAATCCTGGAACAAGTTTTGTAGAAAAATTAAAATACCCGTCCCAGAACGAGAAAAATTAATTCGACAAACAGAAAAGTTTCGCACCGCTTTTATGTCGTCTTACGTAGATTAAAATCAACATATACAGCTACTAAACCTTATATCTTGAATCAACATATACTGCTTGCTACTAAACCTTATATATTGAATCCTTGATTAAAATCAACATATACTGCTATTAAACCTTATATATTGAATCCTTGATTAAAATCAACATATACTGCTACTAAACCTTATATTTTGAATCCTTGATCAAAATCAACATATACTGCTACTAAACCTTATATCTTGAATCCTTGATCAAAATCAACATATACTGCTACTAAACCTTATATCTTGAATCCTTGATCAACATTCATTACATGATTTTGATTCTAGAAAATGACTAAAATTTAAGGATTAAGCTTAAGGTCTTAATAAGAAATTGAAATTCCAGGAATTTTACTGTGTTCATACTATAGAATCCCTAAAACCCTTTAAAATACTTCAAAGAGGAACTGAAATTTGGAGAATATTTATTAATTGATGTCTAATATTTATTAATTGATGTCTAATATTTATTAATTGATGTCTAATATTTATTAATTGATGTCTAATACCTATTGTTAAAATTTCACAAAAATCGGAGGAATCTCAATTTTCACGTTGGGCTTCCACACACCTTTTTACTCCTCTTTGCATAAAACTACATTAAACTAAATATAGTCCACATATCGACCCCTTACCCCTAAATACATAATGATCTCAAAATTCATGATGATCAGTCAATTATTTTAGGAGTGAACCATGGACATAAAAATATATAAGCATAGACACATACTTAACTTTTTATAATTAGACATTTCTATGTAAATTACTTAGGGAGCCACTTTTGGCTAAGATCAAAGTGTAGTATCTGTTCCGATGGATACTGCACCCCATAGACTGGTACTGTCTTGGCCTTTGGTGCTTGATTTACGCCGGTCTATGGGTCTGTCCTGTGCAGTTCTAGGAAGTCCACCCTCCCAGGCTTCGCCTCCACTCTTTGAGGAGGAGTAAGTTTATTGCTTACTGTCTGAGGCGGCCTTACCGGGGAATGCCGACGAGGCTGCCCATGCAATTTTAAACCCCACTTTCCCGACCCGACCTTGGAGTACATCTTACTTGTGGGAGTAAGATAAAAACTGGTATTGTGCCTAACTCCTGGAGAGGAGTAAATCAATACTTAGGGAGTCACTTAACCCCATTTCTGGGTCCACTCCTTATCTATACTTTATTCAGTTTTTGGTTGTTTTGTTTTATGAATCTGCTTTTTAACCAAACAGTTCAGCCGATACATTCTTTGGCCTTCCTCTGATATATATTTTGTTTTTTTTACAATTGCCTCAAGTTGCATTTTATCTAATTTTATATTTATTTTGTCTTTTTAGGTTTTGAATATTTACTGGGAAATGATTTATAGAAAGAAAATCGAAGAAAAATGTCTGTAGTGGGGAAGGGAGGGGGGGGGGGTCTGATGCCAACTTAACCTCGTCCTGTATCCGGTCTTGACCTGTTTCCCACTTTTATTTCTTTTCTTTTTTTTTTTTTTTTTTTACAGATAATGATGAGTATAATTTGCGCGAGGGTGTTTCCCGCTCCTAGAACTAAAATGTGTTATTATTAAGGTTGCGTATGACTTTCGCTGTATTAAGTGAAACACGAAACTCTCTGCTCTTTTTGTTTCTTTCCTTTTTTTTTTATTGTTGTTTTTTTGTTTTTTGTTTTGGTTCACTCGCTACCATTCGTTCTCATTCACACTACCCGTGCGAAATTAGTTAATTAAACCCTCCGAACACTTAATTGGCGCGTCGTCGTTTAGCTCTTCAGCTCTCAGGCCGATTGATCAGACAGAGGGGGGGGGGACAAGATTACTGCACGCGGCTATCTTCAGTCGCCATGTTTGTTATCCTTAATTTCCACACGTCTTTCTTTTTACAGGTCTAATTAGAAATCTATTTATGGCCACTTGAAGAATCTAATTCCAATTTTCTTTGGTTACGTGAGATAAAATATATCTGATTCACCTTGCTGCAAGCCAGTCATCAACAAAGGTTGAGTAATCAGTTCTATTCATCACAAAAAGACACCGTTTGCACGGCGAGGGGGGGAGGCTATGTGTGTGTCTGCGTAAAAGAAAATACCCTTATTAGGTTACTCAACAAACTGATCGCAGCCGGTTAGGGTTAGGGTGTGGCCATCGACTACTGGCTAAATAACGTAGTATCCATTAGTATAGACTGCAATTAGTAAATAGGTTTCTTTGTTTTTAAGGAGAATGACTGAAACGCACTTGTCGAGGTCAAGATTGAAAAAAGAGAGGGAGACGAAAACGTCGTTACTTTGATTAATTAGAGTCGAAGAGTTTATTTTAAATAGCTGAAGTACCTGTCGACGCAGCGTCAAAGAGTATAACTAAAATCTTACAGGTTAGATCATTTATATAACTTAACCATTATTATTATTAATATTATTATTAATAATAATATTAATATTATTATTATTATGTGTACTCACTAGGAGTTCTCACACAAGTCATCGTCAGTAATTGCTCACTGATAATAACTGGTTATGTTCCCTGGAGTCTGAGTGACACAAGCCTCCCCAGATTTCCAGTACTCTCCACCTCTTTTCTATGATCATTGCAAATGACTTTGCGGTATCGCAACAGCCGCTAACCATTGATTTCCTGCTGGTAACGACCATTGGTCTTCTCTGGGATTGCACCAAACTTTCCCAGAGTTCCAGTAAACTCCGCACCTTTCCAGTGGAGGTCTGGTCGGTACTCTACCACTTCTCCAAGGTCCCAACACTCTCCGGGTATCAGCTGAGGCTGGTGCCATCACTTTTGGGGGTGGGGAGCAGTTTATGAAATTTCTTGCAGTTTCTGGTCCTTGGGTTCATGTTGTGGTGTTCTTCCTATTATAACTTCCATGTGACTGGTTACCGTTCGTAGCTTATACTGGTTGGTTTCCGCATTCGATGAGTTTCCTTAAGATTGCAGCTGTTCATCATTGCCATCCATTTTATGGTTTCAGTTATCCCTTTGATTCCAATTTCTCCCAGTCATTTTTCCAGTTTTTTGGGGGATTGTAGCTAATGTTCCTACGATTATTATTATTATTATTATTATTATTATTATTATTATTATAACAACAACAACACCACCACTCACTTGGAGTTTTCCCACAAGTCAGTATAAGCAATTGCTCAGGACAATAACAAGTGGTGCTCCCTGGAGTCTGAGTGAAAACAAGTCTTTTCGGATTTCCAGCACATACCACCTCTTTTCGATAGTCAATGCAAATCACTTTGCATTATAACAACAGCCGTTTAACATCGATTTCTCGATAGAAACGACCGTTGGCCTTCTCTGAAATTTGAGTGCCACCAAACTTTCCCAGGGTTCCAGTACATTCCAGTGGAGGCCTGGTCGCTACTTTACCCCCACCCCTCGGTATTTGCCTCCTCCATGACAGTTTTGTGTGGTCTCGGGCAAATTTCTGAATACAAACTTCAAGGGGCTGTGAGGGCATAACCCCCTTAAAACTTAAAATATATCCTATTTTTTTGTTTTAAACATGCATATTTTTTTCTGAGGAAGACAATAGAAGGGGTCCTGAATCTCTAAGTGTCCTCCTAACCTACGTTAGCTAGGAGGGGGGGGCGAACCTCCTTAAAACTATCCTATTTTGATGAAATGTATATCGTATATATAAAAGTATCCGTGGAAAACAATGTGAGTGGTTCCAAATCTCTATGTTAAGCTATATATGCCGAATATCTACGTGTCCCTACCTTTAAGTGGTCTATAGGGACAGAAGCTCCTTAAAACTTAAAATGCGTATATCCGCTTTTAGTGAAATTTAAAACATGTGTATAAGACACTGATTTAGAGAGTTTTCAAACATTTCAGCTTCTTCCGACTATGTTAGGGGCGAAATGGAAGGGAGGCAGTAAAACAAAAGAAGTAATATGGTGTTATGAGCATAGCGAAAAAGTACATGGTAGTGATCCTCATTCAATCCCGGACAACGCCGTGTCTTCCTGTTAGTCTTATTTACAAAGTAAAGTGAGATGCTCTCCCATTTCAATTCCTTGAAAAGACTATTAAAAAAGGTTAATAAAAAGACTAATAAAAAAGCTTAATAAAAAAGCTCATAAACAAAATTGCATAACTTTTCTTTTCTCATTCGTTATCGACATCTATAGTTTCGTGTTGTGAACAAGAAAAAAATTACTTTCCAATCATTTTTGCATTTAGATATTTAGTCCGATTACAGGTTTCTGCTTTGATTACTACTGTGATATACAGAGTCGGGGGAGATAACAGGCTTCCATTTTCAAGTACTCTTGCCGCTACCAGCATCACCGTGTTCAAATATTTCGTATGGTAAATATATTTAAGCTACACCGCTTTTATTCCAAAAAATAAAGAAGAAATTTTCTAACACTGGGCGAATTTTTATGAAGGCTTGTATGAGGATAACAATAAAAATGATTGCGTGATAGACAACTCGGCATCTGAAGAACTTCATCCAATATTAACAAGTGAAATAACAGACACAATATAACAAAAGTTAAAATAGGTAAAAGATTCCGAATCTTTGAGAATTGGCGGTGAGCTTTGAATCAAAACAATACACCATCTTTTCAACGCAGTTCTATAAACTGAACGATCCTTTATAAATTTGAATGGACAGAACGCCACATCTAAAAATCACAGTGTTTTGAAGGTCTATGCGCACGTGATTATCTTGAACGGTTGAAGGGTGCAGAAAAAGACGTAAACCACTGAGAAGATGGCATGGTTAGGGTTAGGATTAAGGTTAGGGTTAAGGTTAGGGTTAGGGTTAGGGTTAGGGTTAGGGTTAGGGTTAGGGTTAAGGTTAGGGTTAGGGTTAGGGTTCAGAAAGAGATGTAAACCACTGAGAAGATGGCGTGCTTGCGTATGTTCTGGAATTTCAGATGAAATCAGGCAACAAAACGAAACAGTGGGAGACATGAAATATTTGAAGACAGTTAATAATTTATAGATCATATTCTGCAAAATGTCTACAAGGAGTTGTGCAAGAGTGCAGATAATAGATAAACCACCGAGAAAACGACGTGATAATACATGTTTCGGAATTCCAATTCAAAACCAAAGTAGAAGCAGAAAGTATCGAGACGTTTTTTTATGGAAATCGCTCGAGACAAGACATGAAGCCACTTAATGTAAGGAGCTAAAAAGAACGAAAGATGATGATGGCAAAATAAAACAGATGAATATCGACCTAATTCTTGAAAAAAAAACACGGCTATGGGTAGAAGGAAAACAGTCAACGGAAAGAGAGTCTCACAAGCCTGCAGTTCTTGGAAAGAAGCTACTGGAATAGGAAGCTGTATCAAAACAGCGAATTGATGGAGACCACTAGACCAACTAGTTAAACGAGCTGGAACAAAGGAAGCAGGGAATATATCAGACAATTTTGAAGAACGCGTGCTATAATAGAAAAGACTGAGACTAGCAACATCACGTCTGTGCGAGAGAGGATGCAGAGGAGAAGAAAGGGTGATGGCCAATCAAATTGCAGATGCGCTTCTGAACCTTATAAAGAACCCTCAAATAGAGATAGATGCACAAACCCAAATATGACAACAGTACTCCATGCATGGTCTGATAGTAGATTTGTAGAGATTGAGAATAGTCTCAGTGTGAAAAAGTGTTTGGAGCGATAGAAATAACCGACTTTACAAGAAGCAGAAAGAGCAATCGATCTAATGTATGAACTCTAAGATTTGATGAGAGAGAAAGACTAAGAAGTTTCAAAATCGATTTCTCCTAGAGAGCAGAGCCAGCTATGAGAATCTCAGGAAGAAAAAGGACACGCCTACGATTGAAAGACACGAGCTGAGTCTAAACAGGATTAAATGAAACAATCCATTCCGTACCCCAATCGACAACCGAAACGAGGTGAACTTCTAGATCATCTGCTTAGTTTAACTGATCCCAAGCAGATGGTTAATATATGATAGATGGTTTTCTGCAGAATGTCTAAAATGAATGGTGGAAGGGTGCAGAAAAAAGGTAAACTACAGAGAAAATGGTATGATAGCGCATATTCTGGAATTTCAGATTAATTAGTCAGTTAATAAAGGTAGTGAGAGACAAGAAGTCTTGGAGACATTAGGTGAGAGTCCGTATTCTGCAGTAGAAAGCGGAGAAATCGTTTGATGACGATGATGAAACTACGTCCAAATGATACACCGACGAAATATAAATAGGCATATAATGTTTTACGGGGCATTCTCTGAATAAAAAATGATAGATATAAGTACGGATTGCCTTAGGTACTTGACCTATCTAAAACATTGATATGTTATCATGTATTAGTTTCATTCAAACAATCTAACTATGAAATGGTATTTGAATTATCTATCCTTTCGTTGACCTACTGACAAATCACATACAGTAAAACTCCTACGCTATCAACTCTTAATCTGTTCATAGCGTAGGATTGGCCATAGCGTATGATAAATTAGATGACCTTGAAAAATGTTTCAATGAGTATAGGTTTGGCCAACTAGAAATTAAATGTAAACTAAATGTAAACAAAATGGATATATTAGGAAAATGACTATTGATCAACGCAAGTAGACATTAAATGCCTAAATATGAAAGAAAAACAAATATTAATAGATACTGCATGTATATCACTGCACTAAAATTATTGAATATCCTCGTTATTTAAAAAATCATTTCCGTTCAATCATTTCATTGAGTCTTTGGGAGGTGACGGTGGATATCGACACGGACTGAAGACCTGGGTGTGCAAAGTTCGAATCCAGTCGGTTCCACGGTAACATTTTCACTTAGGGATGTTGGCAACCTTCTCGTGGTCCTTCGCGTAAGTACCCGATATCTTTCCAGAAAGATTTCTAACTAGAAAAACATCGGGTAAACTAATGCCAACACCAGAATCATCTGATTCATACGAAAGACGAAGAATTGAGTCTTTTATGTTTTGTCGAAATTTGGATACTTTGTTCAGTTCCATTCTTAATGAACATTTTCTTCGTAAAGCATGAACCATCCCTATATTGTAGTTATTAAAGCAACTCTTTGCTCCCAAGAATGTTACAAGTGATTCTGTATTTCTTTCTGCGACTTTGAAAAGGCTGTACGTTCGTTAGTATATCGACAAAAATATCTTAACTTTATAATTAGCTTTTATTAATTGCTAAGCTTAGTTCATAGCGTAGGAAGTTCATATTTAATTTTGTTCATAGCGTAGGAAGTTCAGATTTAATTTTGTTCATAGCGTAGGAAGTTCAGATTTAATTTTGTTCATAGCGTAGGAAGTTCAGATTTAATTTTGTTCATAGCGTAGGAAGTTCATATTTAATTTTGTTCATAGCGTAGGAAGTTCAGATTTAATTTTGTTCATAGCGTAGGAAGTTCATATTTTATTTTGTTCATAGCGTAGGAAGTTCATATTTAATTTTGTTCATAGCGTAGGAAGTTCATATTTTATTTTGTTCATAGCGTAGGAAGTTCATATTTTATTTTGTTCATAGCGTAGGAAGTTCATATTTTATTTTGTTCATAGCGTAGGAAGTTCATATTTAATTTTGTTCATAGCGTAGGAAGTTCATATTTTATTTTGTTCATAGCGTAGGAAGTTCATATTTTATTTTGTTCATAGCGTAGGAAGTTCATATTTTATTTTGTTCATAGCGTAGGAAGTTCATATTTTATTTTGTTCATAGCGTAGGAAGTTCATATTTTATTTTGTTCATAGCGTAGGAAGTTCATATTTTATTTTGTTCATAGCGTAGGAAGTTCATATTTTATTTTGTTCATAGCGTAGGAAGTTCATATTTTATTTTGTTCATAGCGTAGGAAGTTCATATTTTATTTTGTTCATAGCGTAGGAAGTTCATATTTTATTTTGTTCATAGCGTAGGAAGTTCATATTTTATTTTGTTCATAGCGTAGGAAGTTCATATTTTATTTTGTTCATAGCGTAGGAAGTTCATATTTTATTTTGTTCATAGCGTAGGAAGTTAATATTTTATTTTGTTCATAGCATAGGAAGTTCATATTTTATTTTGTTCATAGCGTAGGAAGTTCATATTTTATTTTGTTCATAGCGTAGGAAGTTAATATTTTATTTTGTTCATAGCATAGGAAGTTCATATTTTATTTTGTTCATAGCGTAGGAAGTTCATATTTTATTTTGTTCATAGCGTAGGAAGTTCATATTTTATTTTGTTCATAGCGTAGGAAGTTCATATTTTATTTTGTTCATAGCATAGGAAGTTCATATTTTATTTTGTTCATAGCGTAGGAAGTTCATATTTTATTTTGTTCATAGCGTAGGAAGTTCATATTTAATTTTGTTCATAGCGTAAGAAGTTCAAAATTAATTTTGTTCATAGCGTAAGAAGTTCAAAATTAATTTTGTTCATAGCGTAAGAAGTTCAAAATTAATTTTGTTCATAGCGTAAGAAGTTCAAAATTAATTTTGTTCATAGCGTAAGAAGTTCAAAATTAATTTTGTTCATAGCGTAGGAATTTTACTATATCAACGTTTTACAGCATCTAAACACCTTTGGTGTCAACTAATGCTGAATAACGATACAAATTGTCAACGATTATCTGTATACAATTAGCTGAATACAAGTCACAATTGTATCCATAGCTGGATTGGGAAAGTGTTGGTTCATTAATATTTGTTGTAGGTTGGAGCAGTACTAATCTGCTCTTACCTATATGGAATTTTATTTGGACTCGTCTATTGTGCTTAAAAGCATTTATGCACAGTCTTCTTTCTTTCTTTTTTATTGCCTCTCTGATTTACCTGCCCCCACCTCCACAAGAGCTGGATGTGATACAAGATCTAGCTTAATGTTGGGTGTGGCCATTTCTGAACGCCAGAAGTCGCTCCTTGCTGGTATCAACTTATTTTGTATGTTATGCAAATGAATAGTTTCTGCTCACTTCACCTACGGCTCTTCCATCTGTTTACGACCAAAACATTAGAACACTTTTCCAACGTTGTTATTATATAAACAAGCATGACCAACGTTGTTATTATATAAACAAGCATGACCTCGTGGAAATCCCACGGTTGTTTATCCATCTCTTTCTTCTTACCATAAAGATACTTGACAGGTAAGTATATTTTAAATAAAGAAAACGAACGTTTCAATTCAATTCAATTCATTTGGCAAAAAATAAAATAAGCATTCTTCAGTTGCCATGTAGGGAAAGGGTGGTAAAATTTACACAGAAGAGGATACAGTAGCCTAGCACCTGTCCAAATTAACCTTGAATTGCTACGTCGTTGGCGCATTTATTACCTTTCTTGGGAGTCTATTCCAAGGTCTAGGGACGCTGATTAAGAAGGCAGCCCTCCTCCTGTTCAATCGAAATTGACGGTGAAATAGTTTATTATGGTGTCCGCGTAGACCTCTTTCTGGTGCAGGAGTGAATAATGAGTCCTGAGGTATATCGTAATGACCATCGAGGAGATTGTAGGCCAAAATGATATCACCGCGTTATCGTCGGCGCTCAAGGGAGAAAAGTTTAAGTTTTTTGAGTCGGCTTTCATGGGGCAGATCCCATAGACCCGGTACCATTCGAGTAGCAAGTCTTTGAAATCTCTCCAGATGTTGGATATCACGTATTATATATGGAGCAGAGGCCTGGACACCATACTCTAACAGTGGTCTGACAAGGGAGTCATAAAGTAGGAGAAATAATGTTTTTATTTATCCATTTATTTATTGTAAAAATTTGAATATTTTTTAAAATCAAGTTTCATTCTTTTCACCGTAAAAATATTTTTAAACTAAGTATATATATATATATATATATATATATATATATATATATATATATATATATATATATATATATATATATGTGTGTGTGTGTGTGTGTGTGTAGTTCACGCCAAACAATGCAAGCTGCCACTGTAGACATACTGAGAATTAGGGTGAAATTTTTTTTGGGGGGGTCATCCTAAGTTGGGAGCTGTGCAGCGAGATGTCTGTTCACATTAGTTTTAAATTTCTGCATGTCGGTACAGTCGGGGAAATAGGGAGCAGGGGGGAGTTCCAAAGGCTGGCAGTACAAGGAATAAAGCTATTAGGTTAGAAGGCCTTCTGGCATCTGGAGACCTCCACAGTGAATGGATCGGATTTAGCTGATTGTCGGGTTGGTCGAGTGTATTTACGTTGAGGGGGTACCAGAGCAGCAAGTTCATTGGAGCACATTGAAGTACTTGTAAAACAATCCTCCAAATAAATAAAAAGCTACGTCACTTTTAAGTCGACGGCGACGATAGACTTATATTTATGACGTCTTATTCTATTTTGGAACAGTCGATTTTAAAACTGGTAAAACGATATCAGATAGTTATCAATTACCTTTGTGTGTTTCATCTTTGGTGATCGGATGATCTCATTTGTTAAAATGGGCGTGAAAGGTGATAATGTACGTACAAACGACGGCGCAATCGAATTATTATACAGATGAGTTAAAATGGAAACGCGGAAGATCTAAAACTCAACGTTTCGCCCAGCTGGTGTGTGGGCTTTATCAAGAGTGAAAAGCGAAAAGTGGCAAAAAATGAGAAGATCTGTAGTTTGGAGTAGTATATATAGTGATCAGAGTATAATAAATTTAAATCTATGTAGAGAGGGAAGACATACAATACGTATGCGTGTAAAATGCACGATATATCATAAAAATGAAATGCCGTGAAAGACAAGATGTGTGAAAAAAGACAAACGAAAAACAAACAAATTTTAAATACGGGAAAAAATCATCAAAGAAAACGAGAAATTTTACCGGTTTCGTTCGGATCAACGAACGTCTTCAGAAAAAAGGGAAAATTTTTAATTTATTCGATAACGGTAAAAACATAGGGAAAAGAAGAACGCACAGATAGACGTCATTGGCGCGCGTTTAACTATTTGAAAAAGGAAAAGAATAGTAAAACGCGTGTGCGAAGAGAAATTAAAAAATAAAATTAAAAAATAAATAAAGTGGAGAAAAAAATTACAATACGTATATACTTTGTATAAAAAGAATATTGATATTATATTATACAGATGAACATAATAGATCAAATAGGATTGGAATTCGGCAAAACTGATCTCAGAGTCAGCGACGGTATCCATTCTGTTAATCACACACTTTCGGTCGTCGAGCGATTATTCCAACAGGTATGGGTTGACCTGTTGACCTTACTCAAAGCTAGGTCTCGATGTTGTTATAATGACCACTTTTTTATCCTGGATCGTCTAGGGGGTCGGCTGTGTCACCTATAATCACTAGAGAGCTGTGATAAAGCGAAACATTTGGTTTGTAGATGACACATTTTATATATATATATATATATATATATATATATATATATATATATATATATAAAGAGAGAGAGAGAGAGAGATAATAAAACAACACTCTTTCAAAACGAAAGACATTTCTTCAAATGGATTTACATATCTGATGAGAGCGCACCACGCTTGAAACGCGTTATATAAAATTTTAAAAATTATAAAATGATAGAATAACAAAATAATAAATAAATGTCGAAAAAAAACTTTTTACAAATGTTGGTAGCCTTACTCCTTTACATATATATATATATATATATATATATATATATATATATATATATTTATTTATTTTGGTACAGAAAAAGAGATGACAACAGAAGCTGAAGAGAGCCGGATGGCTAAGTCCTGTGTTTGAAACCGACGGTACGAATGTTGTACTAATTTTTCTGTACCAAAATAAATAAATATTACGCTCTTAATTTTTAACTTTAATTCTCAATTAATCGAGCACTCTGTTGGGATTTTTCCTGCTATATTACAAAGAAGTTTATATATATATATATATATATATATATATATATATATATATATATATATATATACAATATATATATATATATATATATATATATATATATATATATATATATATATATATATATATAAACAAGTAGTAAGGTAAAATAAAATACCTTTTAAAGCATGTTAAAGATGTGATAATATTTTATTAAAAAAGAAAAATCGATACCGATTTTTTTTGATTTTTTTTATAAACTTTCATTAAAAAAGGTATGAACGGCGCAACGGATATAAGTGCTAAGTAATAATCAGTTCTTAGTTAAAGTTTTCTGGAGATTGATAGTTCAATCGTCAGTACGGACGACACTAAGAATCTAATTACGAATTACTTAAGACGTAGAAACCCGGTCATGGCTGACGGGACGAGAGCGAGCTACCCCTGTTGATAAAATAAAGTTCGAAATTCCGTATAGATTCCCAAATTCGACAAGACGCACCTGAGAAAGATCGGAGGTTACATCGGACGAAACGTTGTGAGAATAACATCCAAGATGAGAACAGTACTCTGAATAATCCAAATAATACAAATTATCAATCCACAAACATAAAGCTGAGTTAGTCAACGTTTGCTTCCCTAAAGCTGTTTTCCTATATATTTTAATAACACAAAATAGATGTAAAATACTCCACAGTTTTGGGATTGAGTTATGTTTTTTTAAAGCTTTCATATTAATTGTTCTAACTAGCTGTAATTTGCAATTAACTCACCAAGTGACCCATCTTTTACTAAGTTTCTGTTCATCATTCTCACCCTTTCTCAGTGTAGGTTGCTTGACTTCCCTCACTCTTATTTTATACGGTGTCTCTATCTCTCTATCTCTCTCTCCCTCTCTCTCTTTCTCTCTATCTATCTCTCTATCTATCTATCTATCTCTCTCCCTCTCCCTCTCCCTCTCTCTCTATCTATCTATACATATCTCTCTCTCTCTCTCCTTCTTCTTCTTCTTCTTCTTCTTCTTCTGTGTGTTTATTAACAATCTAAAGCAAGAAAGAAAGGAAAGAATATAAAGATTGGAATAGGCCATTATAAACAAAAGGGAATATCACCACAGGTAGTAATACTATTTAACCCGTAGCTGTACAGAGAAAGAGTGGGCGATAGAAAGAAGCGGTCTCGGCAATAGATCCATTAGCATCGTTTTCTTTAAAATATTTAAAAGTCTAAATAGGCAACAACGTGCCAGTTTTTTTTTGTTGTTGTTTTTGTTTGTTTTGTATTTATTTTTTATTTTTTATTTTTGTTTTTTTTTATAGTATAGAAATATCTTTGTTTCGGCTATAAAAAAATGCCTAAAACGAATATCCATGTGTGGAGGTTTCCTATACTTCGAACAGCGGATAAAAAAATAAAATTATAAAAAAGTTAAAGAATTTTTTTCCCCCCTCATGCGTCGGCACTTTTCCATCTGCCGCGCGGTTATTAGCGAGCAAAAATCTACGCCTTGCATCGAGTTCTAATGTTATGTAGTTGAGCGACAACAGCGACAACAGTTGAAGCGGAAAAAATATTTCCATTTGAGAGTCGATAGTAGCGACGCGACGTTTGTCGATGTGAGAGTTATTGGAGAAAGAAGAAAACTGGAATGTTCGTAGGCCGAAAGAGAGAAATAATCATCGCTTAGACAACTTCACGTATGTATGGGAGGGGCGGGGGCTGGCAGATGCGTGTAAGTTTCTAAAAAATACGGGAATTGAATAAATATTTATTTTCTTTATATAACTACCAAAATATGCTCTTTCTGGTCGCATATTTTTGCCAAGTATATTAAATATGTTTCAGCCAATACGTAAGTAAAGCAAAATAAATTGTGTTGGACTATTAAAATAATTTCCAACGTTATCCACAACTCATACTCATGTTTGAATTCATGCTTTGAAACATGATGTAAATCATAAATCTATGACGTCACGTCAAAGCTATACTTATTTTGTTATGATAATGTTTTAAGCTCTATTTTATATGAAAGTCCAAATAGGACAGTTGGTAGGACTGCAGACTGAAGATCTCAAGATTACGGTTTCGATTTCCGGTCGTGGCATCCTATTTATTTGTTGGGAATTTATTATTTACTATTAATGCAATATTTTCCATTTCTAAAAGTAGTTAAGATCTGATATTTCGAAATGAGACATCTGATATTTATTATGTTAAAAAAATGTGACTGACAGATAAAATCTCATCTTGAGTGTTATTCTCGCAACGTTTCGGCCGCTGTAAACTCCGGCCTTCTTCAGGTGTATTTTTTTCGAACTCGGAAATCTGGACGGAATTTCGAACGGAACTCTTTTTGTGGTTCGCAGGGACCCGTGGCGCAGTGGATATAGTATTTAGTAACATTCAGTTTTAAGTGATAACCATCTGAAGGTTGAAGGTTCAATCCTCGAGGCGAGCGATACAAAGAATTGCGAATTACTGAAGACTTCAACCAGTCATGGCTGACGGAACGAGAGTGGATTAAATAAAGTGTTCTGTTCGAAATTCCGTCCAGATTCCCGAGTTCGACAGAAATATTCCCGAGTTCGCAAAGATATGCCTGAAGCAGTTCGTACACATTCCCAGGTTCGACAAGGCGCACCTGAGAAATATCGGAGGTTACAGCGGCCGAAACGTTGTGATGATACATAACACTCAAGATGAGAACAGTAGTCCGAATACTCCAAATTATACAAATTATCAATCGTCATCTCAAAAAATTGAGTAACAGACAAAATCTCTATATAAAATAATCGAATATTTATTTAAATTTAATAGCGTAAAATAAAGCAAAACTTTACATCCTATTTGAAAAAATATATATATTTCTAATGTGTCACCGCTTATCAAGGCTCTGGGTCCACTCGAGGATAAGGGTTTAAAAGATTCGGTTAGACGATGAACGCCACCACGAGAGGGTTGGAATCATATGCGTGGGATGGACGGATTTCTTTAGAGGAATGTATTATCCCAGATGACTGCTCAACAAGTATCTGTTTGCATTACACTTGAAGACGACCATGTTGTAGTCTGTTGGGAAGCAGTCTCGTGGTATACGAATTTTAATCTACCACAATGCATTTTTATTTCCGCGTAAACACGTCAGACATTTTATTCGTTTGTGAATAGTTGGCAACAACAAAAAAAAACAGAATTACTTTGTGACCCTTGGGAATTTGAAAGGAATTTAGAAGCATTTCAACTGACAAGTAGAGAGTAATTTTCGGTTTTAGAATTCTTAGCTAATCCTCATGTATTGAAAGTTTTGGAAACATTTCCCATCCAATAGATTTTAAAAACATTACCTTAACAACAATTAATTATAGTTTTATAACAAGTTGGTTCAATAACTAAACGATACCGCAATAATTAAAGTAAACCTTCAAGATCCTATTAAAATGATTTGAAAAAATTAAATTTATCTTTATTATATGATAGATTTCTTTTGTCATCTCCATTTCAAACCATTCTCTCAGGTCAACCGTTTCGTTCGAATCAACGAACGTCTTCAGAAAAAGTCACGCCAAACTTATAATTATTTTGTTATGGCAATGTTTTACGCTTAATTTCTAAGAACGTCCAATAAGTCGGTTAGGAGAACCTCAGACTTAAGATATCGAGGTTTCGGTTTCGATTTCTGGTCATGACATCCGCTTTATTTGTTAGGAATTTATTATCAAAAGCCTTGCGCATGCGTGCGCACCTAGATTAGTCATTCAAGTCACCTAATTTTCGTAATATTTCTATTATTTTCCTTTGGCGCAACGGTTAGCGACGTAGGATTTTGACATATGTTTTTGACGTCGGTCCGACTGGTTTATAGTTCGATCCCAACCGACCTCTCAGTTTTTTTTTCTACATCAAAGGAGGGGAGGTATGGAGCGGACGACCGGAAAGACACATATTAATACGATAGCGTGTGTTATTTTGTGTGTCACGCTTACATCAAAAGCAACGACCTTCCGAATCTTTGTATGTTACTCATGAATTGGAGCCAAATTTAATTTAATCTAAAGCATTTACAAAGTAAGGTTTAGTCGTCGAAATCGGAATTAGTCGATCGATCAAATCGAGAAAAAAGTCTGACGGGCGGACGGACACGAAACCGCTTTTATAGGTTAGGAACAAGATAATTAGTATTGAAAACAACATTTCGTGTAATTTACACATGTCCCGCTAGTTTAGTATTAATAAAATATTTTCCATTTCTAAAAGTAATTAAGATCTCTGATATTTCGAAATTAGACAAATTTCGCAATGTATTTATTTCATGAAATAATTAGTACGGACAGACGGACAAAATCTCTATTAATATTAGATAACTTAAAATAAATAAAGCAATTAAATAAAGAATAGAAATGTTAATATGTGGTTCAATAATATTAGATATAATATTTTAATATTAGATAACTTAAAATAAATAAAGCAATTAAATAAAGAATAGAAATGTTAATATGTGGTTCAATAATATTAGATATAATATTTTAATATTAGATAACTTAAAATAAATAAAGCAATTAAATAAAGAATAGAAATGTTAATATGTGGTTCAAAACGTTTTATAGCGAGTAAACGTACATAATAGTCCTCATTGATTCCCGGGAAAAGTCGGATATACCTATAAATATACGGAAAAATTATTTCAATACGTTATCACTGTACTTACACGTCTCTAACCTAATCAATACGAAGTAGATCACTGGGGCCCTCTCCCAAAATTAAATATAAAATGTAAAACGTAAGAATAAAAAAGCTAATATGGTGTCATGTGCTGGGTCCATGGTGATATAGAGTTCCTCCTTCGACGCCGGGTCTTCCTACGAATTTATAAATAAAGAACGTAAACTAAAAAGAAACAATGTGTTCGTGTTTAAGCTTATTGGAAAATAGTGTCTATCGAATCATTGTCCTAATTTTTAAACATCTCTTGTCTTAATTTGCAAATGTTTCGCCAATAAGATTAATTTACTTTTATTTATGGAAATCGCTCCAGACAAGGCATGAAGCCACTTGGTGTAAAGAGCTAACAAGAACAAAAGATGATTATCGCAATAATATTGGCCTGAAAAAAAAAGCTATAGGTTGAAGGAAAATAATCAGCGTGAAGAGAGTTTCACAATCCGGCAGTTCTAGGAACGAAGCTACTGAAATAGAAAGCTGTATTACAATGAGGTATCAAAAGAGCAAATTTATGGAGACCACTAGACCAACGAGTCAAACAAGCTGGAACAAAAGAAGCAGGGTATAGATCACACAATTCTGAAAAACAAATACCATAATAGTATTTATAGAAAAGACTGAGACTAGCAACAACATGTCTGTAAAAGAGAGTGTGTAGAAAGGAAGAAAGGTGGGGCCAATCAAATTACAGATACGTTTCTGCACCCTCAAATAGGACAGATTCACCAGCCAAAATATGCTAACAGTAGTTTTCTGTTAATAATACTTACAATGATAATCCCCGATTTTTTGCAGGGTTTTAATATTTATGTTATTAGGATTACTATTCTCACAACGTTTTGGCCGATGTAACCTCCAACCTTCTTCTGGTGTATCTTTAAGTACTATGGAATTTATACGGAATTTCGAACTGAACCTTTTATTTAATCTACGGGATAGATTGTTCTCGTTCCGTCAGCCATCAATGGGTAGAAAGATTAATTTTTATGTTACTGTTAGTTATTTTCGACTGTAGTAAACATTTCACTTTCAACCTCCTCACGTGGAAAATTCTAGCATGAATTTAAGAGCTTTAAATGTAATCTTAACTAGATGCGTAGTATTACCATTCATTAATACACTAATATATATATATATATATATATATATATATATATATATATATATATATATATATATATTAAGCTAGGTATACTGTATGAGGGGCAGTGAGTTTCTATTTTGTGACAGTTTGAACCTAAGATTCCTTAACAAAAATGACTTTGAAATAATCTTTAAATAATATATAATAATATTATCAATATATCTAATATATAAAGTAAAGACGTTTTTTCTCCTGTACGTTCTCGGAGTATAGGAAAATAACCACATGCATCACAGGCTACTAAACTCACCACTATACTACACTTATTCACTCGAGCGTGTTTCAGTAAATTTGTTATTATTTTTTTCTACCTAACACCAAATATTACATTTGGCCCACCATCCACGTCTCTCCGAAAAACCAACTCCATATAGGTGGTAGCAAAAACTTTCCTCTCTAACAATTATGTACTGTCACTCTACTCATCGACACCGGGAACTAATACACACAGTTTAATTTTCACAAAACACCGGTTCTTATTTATTATTTGGCTGGTATTAATTTAACACGCATGGCAATAATGAAGCTTTGGTTAATTCGCCTATTTTCACATATATTTGTAAGCCGAAACAGTGGCGTAATCGGTAAGAATGTAATTTTCATGATCGTCAGTTTTAGCGTTCGATCCCATTCTACTCTACAACTTTTTTCTTTTTATTTAAATTTAAAACATTCGCCAACACGGTAGACGGGGAAGAAAAAACAATAGGCCGTTGCTTTTTGTATTCGACGTCATGCAATAGGTAGTACTTTCTCCCGTGCAACACCGAGCGACGGGTTCCCGCTAGTATATATATATATATATATATATATATATATATATATATATATATTACAATGTGTACAAAATTATTTTGTAAGCAAATACGCCTAAACAAACAATAAACATTATTTAAAACGCCTCTTAAATAAATAAAATCTATATAATTTTTTTTTAAATCCTAAAACACATCCCTTACGCAAACAATAGCAACAAACAGTTTTTGACGAATGCTGAATATCTGTTATGGGGAAACACAAAACAGTAGGCCGGCTTGCCTTGAACAGGTCAACGATGTGGTTTTTTCTATTGTTCTCTCGTAGTCTTCTCCTACTGATCGGTGCTGAAGAGTCAGTGTGAGAATGTAAGCCAGTTTTTACCCCAGACTTGACATTATCAGATCGATGAAACCTCGGTACACCAAACAGACACTAAATAAAATACTTTATATTAGCTCTTGTAGAACCTACGATCGAACGCTTTATTTGTTTTGTTTTTTCAACTGATTTATGATATATGCTATATATTACAATAATGTTGTTTTCTCAGAGCACGTGGCGACCATTGTTTATGTCGCATTATCAGTGTATCAAGAAATGCAACACACGTGTCGGAAAGAAAGATATGAGCAAACAGTTAACATTAACGTTTATATACAGTTTGTGGGTGTGTATTAGAAACACCGACAAGACATTAAAAACAGGTAAATTACATGTAAATATATGAAACGTACACAAAGAAAACACATGAGAAGACTAAATCCTTTTAAAAAAAACATACAATTTAGAGTATTTGGAGTATGGAACTACGATTCTCATTTTGTTTCTAATTTTCAGAAAACGTTTCGGCCGATGTAACCTCCGAACATCTTTTCGGAACTTGGGAATTTTCGTGTCGAATACTCCAAATAATACAAAGTATAAACTCTCATGTAAAAGAATCCGAAAAAAATACAATGGCAATGCGAAAAATGCACGAGTTGCTAGAGAGAAGACATAACAGTGTGTTAATGAAGGGAAATGCAATGTTACTTACATAGTCTCAACCTTGGCGACTCACCACTCGGAGAAAAATTATGAACAACGTTGTTTTTTGTGGGTGCTTATTTAGAATAGGCTCCCTGCAGAAAATTATTTTCATGTAAAATCATTATTTTGTACTTACTCAGTCATGGTTTCTCACTCACGGCACGAAAAAGAATTTAAAAATATCAAGCAGAACTTTAATTAGAACGATTTTTCCATTTCCATAAGGGCGATATAAAACGTCGATTCGCCGACATTTGGGGTGTGACCGATTGATGGAATAGCTAACTAAGGGCCCCAGTTACCATGTAAATAAGAAAAAAAGAAACAAGAAAATTATATCGTGGAAAGTACCCCGGTGAAGAAATCAAAAATAATTATTTAATTTTCTATTTTTTAATTTAATAAATATATATTTTATTATTATTGCATATGTGTTTCTTTCTTTTTTAAATTCTAACAATAAAAACGGAGTTATTGCCCTTGGCTATTCCATCGATCGCTCACACCCAAAATGTCGGCTCACACCCAAAATGTCAGCGAATAGAGGTTGTACATCGAAATGGAAAAATCGTTCTAATTAAAGTTCTGCTTGATATTTTTAAATTCTTTTTTGTGCCGTGAGTGAGAAACTATGACTGAGTAAGTACAAAATAATGATTTTACATGAAAATAATTTTCTGCAGGGAGCCTATTCTAAATAAGCACCGTTTTTTTTTTTCGTTTTCCTACTTTCGTCTTTTTATTAATAATTAAATATTACATAACGAGTTGCTAACAAATTCTTAGTGAAAAATTGAAAAATTCTGAACTTTATCGTCATTTTCCCGTCTTCATCTTTCGCTATCTGAAACTTGTTCCTAAAAGAAACAATTAAAATGAAGGTTGATTAGCGGTGAAGTTTATGGGAAAAGTGAACACGCTAATTTCATTAAATTCCTTTTGAAAAACAAGCTAAAATACAATTGTTTTTTATTTACTTTCCTCCACACGAGGAAGACACAAGGTCGACTTTTAATGTGTGTGAGAGGGGGGGGGGGGGCATGTAGCTTTCTAAAAAATAAGCATCATGGATTAGAACAAAGATTTCTCCTTTATTGACTGACGAGAGAAAAGCTTAAGTGTGGTACCAGAACAGATACTAGACTTTGCTCCTTAGAAAGGGCTGGTTGTGTGTTTGTTCGTTTTTATTTTTTCCTTCAAATCTCACTAGAATTCGATGTCATTATTAAAGTTAGGTTTGCCAAACTGTACCGTTTTTGATCCAGACTGTACCGCTTTTGATCCAGACTGTACCGCTTTTGAGTCGACCATCCTCCATCTGAGGCGTTTTGATCTGCTTATATTATTACTGGACGATAATTTGTCAAATTTATATTTATAAGAATGATGCCTTGTCCTCTACTCTATAATAAAGACCGGTGTGTATTTATTTGTATATATTTTAAAATATATATATAATATACTCGTCCCGTCACACAAAACACACATATATATATATATATATATATATATATATATATATATATATATATATTCGAGGCCTGTCTAAAACGTACCTGACCTTAGGCTAGAAAAAATATTTCAAATACGTGACGGGGTTGATACCCTAATCCCCTTCAAAGTAGGCCTCTTGTGCTTGCACACACTTAGCCCACCGATCCATCCACTGCCGGAAACACCTCTGAAAGTCTTCTTTTAGAATGGTGTTCATCTCTGTCGTCGCGTTCCGCATTATCTCTTCTTTCACACCCTCTCAACAACAGCTGCACTCCAGGCATTTTGGGGCCTGCTAGAACCCCTTGTTTCTGTCTGGATTAGGTATGGTTTTGTTCAATCCTAGGAAATTCACCACCCCCTCGAGGATTTACCTTATCTCTGATAAATGGTCAGTTTATTGCCAATCGCCTGAGACGAGCGTACCGAAGAATGCTGACGGGCTGCTCAGGCATATTTTGTAGGCCAGAGTGAACTTCACTTAGTGCGCTGGCTTTTCAAAACCCACCCGACCCGAAGAGACGGTAATAAATATACTAATGAATCACCACGTACCTAGGCCAAAAGCCACTCGAGGATAAAAGTTAATGAGATTGTCAGTTGGATGATGAACAACACTATGAGAGGATTTAAAACGATGGACGGAAAGTAAGAAAAAAATGATTACTTAAGATGACGGCTCGGCAAGAATTTGCTGACATTGGATTGTGACTTATTTCATAAGGAAACCGACTCAGCAAAACTTATGAGGATTTAAAGAAATAGAAAAATGACTTCCGTTTCCCGGATGCACGTAGACTCATATTATTGATATGTTCATTTTTGTTGATATTTTTTTTTTTTTTTAGTCACTCGCTAAACCGACGCTGGTTATTTGCTTCTATTGCAGCAAGGTGTGGCACAAGGCCGGAAAGTGGGGAGCGCCTGTTACTCTGATGGATTACTTTGGTCGGGTACAAAATTAACCGTGGACGAGCTCGTCGGCATTCTCCAGTAGGTGCGCGATCGGCACCCTCTTCAAAAATAACTGGTGCTACCAGGCCAGACCAGATTGTCTGAAAATACTGGCTTCCTGACCTAAAATGCACCAAACAATAATGTTATTGTTTGTTTTTTTTCTGTTCCCTTTGCAAAACTCAATCATGTTCTGCCTAGCCAAAAACAAAACAACAGTTTTCCTCTACAAAACAACTAAACCAAACACCATGAATAAATATTTGAAGATATGAAGAACTTGAAGCATAGATACTTTTACCAAAATGACCGGATTCAGCATTAAATAACACCAAAATGGTTAATATGCCGTAAAACAAAACAACCAAACCTTCAAAAATAGGAGGTAATCCCTGGGAGGGTTCAATTCTTATGACCATATCGGACCAGAAGGACTGATGCTGTCAAATCCTCCTTGTATGACATTCGCAGCAAGAACTCGTTTTCTACATAAACAAAAAAAAAATTTTTTCCTATCTTTCTCCACGTGCCTCGCGTCGGGTGGAACTTCCACAAGCAGAGACCACGATTACAACATGGTCTTCTTTAACTCCAATGTCAACAGATTCTGTCCCCACTTGTAATTCGAGCTTGGTCTATCCACTAATTTTTACCAATCCTCTCATAAGGTTCTTCATCTCTTAACTAACAATCATTCCATCTCATTACCCTTATCACCCTCGAGTAGCTTTTGTCCTTGATAAGTGGTGATCAATTTAGTACAAAATAAATCTATAAACAATTGCTAAAAGTCCGCCTCTTAATTTATCCAACAAACCAGGGTCAACCACCTAGGAATTATCTCCCTCGCATTGAGTTACTTTATTTTCGATCGCCTGAGCCGCCCCTACTGGAAAATACCGACAGGTCCATCCATGGCTATTTGTGTACCCAGCCAGAGTACCCCACCGGAGAAGCTGGATAACCTCATCTCTAGGCCTCGTTCCGCATCTTGCTTAAGTGGGAGGCAATTAAACATAATTACTAATATGAGCGCGTTTCAGGCCGATTTATTTATTTATTTAATAAAATTAAACACGAA
The DNA here is from genome assembly GCA_963556195.1 of Sepiola atlantica. Lineage (NCBI taxonomy): Eukaryota > Metazoa > Mollusca > Cephalopoda > Sepiida > Sepiolidae > Sepiola > Sepiola atlantica. The sequence goes on along the minus strand of OY744523.1, from coordinate 55,012,888 downwards.
ACTTAACTTTCAAAAAAGAAACATGCTTCTTTACTGTCACACAGAATAGTACAACCTAGCATCATGAAACAAAGTGTCATGAAACAAAGTGTCATGAAACAAAGTGTCATGAGACAAAGTGTCATGAGACAAAGTTGACAACTTAATAACAGATAAGTTTGTTTATGTTTGACAGGCGTATACAACACGTTTCCTTTATGTAAAGTATTGATTTCATTTTCTTTTTTTCTAAAGAAAGGTCTTCGGATAATTTAAGCGCCATTGTTTTTAGATTATAAAAAAATGCTTTTGAAGCAATAAGTTCAGGTTTTAGCGAAATGGGAGTTGTCCATGTATGTTTAAGACACTCCCCCTCATCCCATCCCCGAATGGGTATTTCCAGAGAAATAAATGTTCTTATTTAAATTTTGGGAACCAAAAAAATTCGGGTTGTTAAATTGATTAAACAACAACTTATCAGATTACAAAAACAACCTTGTTTTTTTTACCATTCACTTTTTATTGAGATAGGGGGGGGGCGGCAGTTTTCTATGAAGGTTTAACGAAAAATGATACTCTCAACCCTGATAGATATTCCGAAAACGTGTTTGTAAATGGGGTTATTTTGCCTAAAGAGTTTCACGTTAAATTTACAAAGATTAAAAAAAAACTTAACGAACATGCTACCAATAAAACAGGTAATTTTTTTTTTCAAAAGTTTTCCTTTTTGATTATAAATATAATCTTAAAATCTGGTGTGGAAAGCGGAACGATTACTTTTGTAATAATATTGAATAACAAAAACATTAAAATGTTGGGGGAGGGGGAAAATACAATTTGCTCTGTTAACATCCTTACATATATAAAGTTACACACACAGACACAAATATATATATATATGTGTGTGTTTGTGTGTGTTATAAGAAAGATATACTTTTTTAGCCGTATACTCCCTATAGTATCCAAAATATTTCCAATTACCAGCATATATACGTTATTGTTATATATATATATATATATATATATATATATATGTAGCTTAATTGCCATAAATATATTTTCATACCTTACTACCTAGCTCTACTTACGTATCGAGCACTGTTGAAGTAAATACTGAAAATTGATACATAAAAAAATATATCTCCTTATAAAATGTTATGTGGATACATAAAATAGTAATTATATATATATATATATATATATATATATATATATATATATATATATATATACATATATATTGGGATAAACTTCAAAACTAATTAACCGATCTTTATTAATTTTGGAACACAGTTGCGAGACGTAAGAGTGAGTAATGTGAGCTATATTTAGTTTAATTTAGTGTAACGCAAATGGGACATGGGGGAGAATCCATCGTTAAAATTCAGATACCTCCAGTTTTTATGCAATTTTAACCATAAGTATTATACAGTATTATCGATGAATAAATATTCCCAAAGTGTCAGTTTATGTGAAGTATTTTACGGGGTTGTAAGGGGTGCATCATATGGGCACACCGTCCCATTTGAACATTAGAATCTTTCGGATATCGCATGACATTTGATCCATAGTTAATGGACACCAAATAAGCATTTTAATTTCTTTTTAAGACCCCTTAAACTTAAGCCCCACATTTTAGACATTTTTCTGGAATAAAAATCATGTAATGGACTTTGATCATAATTAGAATAAGGATTCTAGATATAAGGTTTAGTAGCATTATATTTTGATTTTAATATTCGTAAGGGGACATAAAAGTGGTGCACAGTTGTTCTGTTTGGTGAATTCATTTTTTTTTTTTTTTTTTTTTTTGTTATTAGCCAACAGAATATTCGTCCTGGGACGGGTGTTCTGTTAGTTGTCCGATGAAGAATTCAAAAGATTTTAAGGAAGGTAAAAGAAAAGACTTACCAAATGCCGCCAAGATCAGCAGCCCCAAACTCGGGCTCATTTTTAAACAGATGGTAATAAATATATATTCGGTTGGTTTTTCTATTCGCTTTCGTTCACTCTTTTTTTTTTTTTTTGTATCGTTCTTTTGTTGTATGGGGTTTCTTGCACGCTGGTGTCGTTTGTGTACCGTGAGTTTCTCGTTCTTCTGACTTTTTTTTTTTTCTCACTCCTCTCTCTCACGCGCGCACTCTCTAAGGTACAAGAAGGAATGTAGTAAGTCCTTGTATCTTTCTTGCTCGGATTGTCATGAAGCGTTCCCTACTCTCTGCCGGTCGGAATGAGCCGAATGCGGCTTTTTTGACATTTACAAACTCCTGCCACAATTTTACCAGCTAATAATAAAAAAGTAGTTTCAGACCGACGGCTGTAGTAGTTGTAATAGTGGCAGCAGTGGTAGGAGTACGTGTAGTAGCGGTAGTAGTGGTGTTTTACGCGGTAAATGCAGTCCCTCGACAAGGACGATGTGGCTTGTCTTGAAGCCAACTTGTCACTGGGTTGCAAGAAAACCCTATCTCAAAGCTTGATCCTCTTTTTTGAGGAGTGGGTTCCATGGTGTGGTTAAGACAGGCGATTATTTGGTTGGTCAGTAAGTGCCCCTCGTTAGCGTCTGTCGACTTCGTTTGGTTTGTTTGTTTGTTTGTTTTTTTTTATTCGGTTTGTTTGTTTTTATTAAAAAGACAAGTTCTCTCTCTCCCTCT
>OY744523.1:54960258-55007758 GCA_963556195.1 Sepiola atlantica | reverse complement strand
GGAGTGTCTGAAATAGCGGGTGAATGTTTGGCATCCGGTAGGATGCCCCATCCCCATTTACATTCCTTAAGCCATGGCTTTTTAAAGAATGGATTCTTATCATCAGAGCAGTACAAATAGATAAGTTGGCAAAGGATACACCAAAAGTCAAAATTTGAAAATGTGTAAATGCAAATGTGTTATATAAATTTCAGGGAAAATGTAGAAAAAGTCCAGAGTAAAAAAAGTGGTTGGAGTTTAAAAGAAAAAAAGAGAATTCACCGTTGGGTGATTCATGAAGACTGCAGCAGTGGGTTCAAATGTAATAGATCCAAGAGGAATTAATCCATCAGATGTACAAATGGTATTTATTTGAACTTCGAAACTACCCAACACTACATCATTTTGGATTCAAATTCTTCAAATTCTGTTGCCGAGTGCCATGGAAGAACTATAAAAATGGCCTCTAATATTCAGCTTGCGTCCTAAAAAATTTCTTTTACAACAAGACCACTTACATATACGAAGCCTGTCTAAAAAGTATCTGACCTTAAACCAGACAAAATATTTCAAATACCTGACGGGGTTGAGACCCTAATCCCTTTTTAAAGTAGGTACCTTGTGCTTGCACACACTTAGCCCACCGATCCATCCACTGCCGGAAACATCTTTGAAAGTCTTTTATTGGAGTGATGTTCATCTCCGCTGTCGCGTTCCGCATTATCTCTTCTCTAGTCTCCAAACGGGAACCTTTCAGTAGCGTCTTCAATTTTCGAAACAACCAAAAGTCGCAAGGAGCCATGTCTGGAGAGTAGTGATGTTGGCGAACGACTCGAATTCCATGTTTGGCCAAGAAATGTTGGATCAATTGGGATGAATGTGCGGCGGCGTTGTCGTGATGCAGTTGCCAGTTTTTCGCCGTCCACATGGCTGTTTTTTGTGCCGAACTGCGTCACGGATAACATCTTGATAATACTCCTCTGTCACTGTTTGTCCTTCCGGTGCGTAGTCGTGATGCAAAATTCCACGGCTATAAAAGAAGACAGTCAACATCGCCTTGATTTTGCTTCGCACTTGTTTCGCTTTATTTGGCCTTGGAGATTCGGGATGCTTCCCTTGCGACGACTGTCCTTTTTGTTTCTGGGTCGTATCCAAAACACTCATGACTCATCTCCAGTTATCACAGTGTTCAGAAACCCAGTATCAGTATTTGCCATTTCCAGAAGATCCTGTGCAACTTGAAAACGGAGATCCTTTTGTTCCTGCGACAACAACTTGGGCCCAAATTTCGAAGCCACTCTGTACATGTTCAAATCATCACGCAAAATTGCATGTGCGGAATCTTTACTCACTCACTCTTGGGCGATCTCCCGCACGGTTGAACGACGATCTTCCATCACCAAATTTCGCACCCTCTCAACAACAGCTGCACTCCGAGCAGTTTGGAGCCTGTCAGAACGCTGGTCACCGTCCGCTGATGTGCGGCCATTTTCGAATCGGTTGAACGACTCGTTAATTTGTGTTACACCCATCGCATCTTCTCCAAATACTTGCTAAATCTTACGAATTGTTTTGCTTCGAGAATCACCAAGCTTTTGACAAAAATGTGATGCAGTACCTTTGCTCAACACGTTCAGTCATCTTGAGAGTATCGGTAATCCGACGAACACGTTGTGTAGCACCTCACTCAGCGACCGACAGGCAGCGACTAACGTGCAGGAGGGTGGTAATAAAATTTACGCATGCGCATGAAGGTGAGTGGAACCGCACTATCGTCTCTATTTCGCACGGAAAAGAATAAAAGTTGGGTACTTTTTAGACAGGCCTCGTATATATAATTATTTATAAACAAATATTATATCGAAATATATCTCATATACACATGTGTTTCATAATGAACATTCAATCGTCAGTATGGAAGGAGACAATCCCGCCGGTTACACGGTTCGAACCCCGATACGAAAGTCATGTTTGACTCAGTAGCCGAGGCGCGTACCACTGCTCCATCACGGATTGTCTAGAAATAGGAAGTAAATTAACATCTAAATAGCAAACACGGCGACTATCCAGCAAGCAGTCGAGAGTACTCAGTACTATAGGCGGGGCCCAGAGTTGTGCATTACGCAGAATATATATATATATATATATATATATATATATATATATATATATATATATATATATACATATATATATATATATATATATATATATATATATATATATATATATATATATATATATATATATATTTATATATATATATATATATATATATATATATATATATATATATATATAGGGTGATTCATAAGTCACGTAGCTATTTATTTTTGAAATTCTAAAGTTAAAAAATACGGTAATACAAAACAGAAAGTTTATTCAACAAATTCATTTATGGGAGTTTAAAATTACAGCAAATTTTCAAAATGTCCACCTTCGTTCTGCATGCATAGCTCCATTCTTTTTTTTGCAAAGAAATTAACGACTCTTTGTAGCATATTTGATTGATTATGAAATAAATATATATAGAAACAAATATATAAACGAACAAATTTAAAATAACAAATAGCAGTAATTAGAGAGTAAGATAACAATTATCAAAAGTTCATAGTATGTTTGTGCTTCATATGGTAATCATTTTAAATAGCTAAGTGAAGTGACTTATGAATCACCCTGTATATATTGGTACCGGAGCCGGAGGGTTAAGTCCTTCTGAGCTTGAAACCGACGGTACTAATGTTGAACTAATTATTCTGTACCAGGGTTAAGTCCTTCAATCTTATAATGATTTGTGGACGCTGTAAGTTTCTGTCTATGTGTAGTTGACTTATGGCAGTTGAATTGTCAGAGTGCTTGCTGCTTCTGAGCAATAGCAGCTGCACAGTTCGAGGTGAACCATTGTGGAGAGTAAGACTTGCTGTAGAATTTTCTCATGGGAACATGTGCATCAATGCCTGCTTTGACCCATTCGGTTACCTCATTTGCGTACTGATCAACAGGGAGAGAAAATATTTCACTTAATCTGGTCTCTGATGGAATCAAAATCAGCCTGCTAGTAGTATCATATCGTTTTGAGCAACAACTCATAAGCTTTGGGACAAGATTTTAGGTTGATATCAATCATTACCACAAGGTGATCAGCGTTCCCGAGCGGGTTATGGGCATTCGTCACACAAGCCTCGGGCAGTATGGTCAAGAACAGGTCGAGAAGTGAGACTCACCGGTCCACACGATAAACGAAGCGAGTCGGGAAAGTGACAGTATTTTTGAGGGAGTGGGCTATGCAGAAACTATACGTGGAGTTACGAGCTGCGTCTGTATAGCTGGAGAATCGAAGTGAGTCGCGGTGATGTACATTCAAATCCCCAAATACATGTATTTGGGCACTCGCGTAAAGTGAGAGTGCTGTATCTATGCTTTCAGAGACAAAGTTACGCAGGGTACAGTCTTGGGTTGAAGAACAATGGTATAAGAAATATATATAACTAACGCTTTTCTGTAAGATTAATCTAAAGCACATATAGGCTTGATCATCTGATTCTCGCCTATGTTCTCTAGTCAAGGGGTTAGGGTTCCGAACATAAACTCTTAGCGCGTCCATATGTTTGTCGGAGTCTTTATGCTAGAGTGGGATATATTCAGTCATGTCAAAATGGTGTGAGGAGATTGAGGATTGTATTTTTGTGTAACTCACTGGTGAATTTAGTAGGATAAAGGTTTCTACGTCATTGATGTTGTTCTAAGCCTCTGGATATTTGTGAATGCTAGCCTAAAGGGCGGAGGCGAATATGTTTTTGGGTGGGTATCTAGTTAAGGTTTGTTTCTTTTTCTTTGTACTGTAATTTTGGTTTTAGATAATGTAGGGAGGGCAAAGTGGGTGCTTGTTTGGTGCCAATAAGCTTACACAACCAGACCTTTAGTCGGGGCTTAATCCATTGAGGTATGGCCTCGGGAAAGCCCACCGGGGATAACTATAGGGTCCTTTTCCATGCACAACATGGCACGTAGTGTTGCCCACGATATTACAGAACTGTTGATGGAGCAGCTGCTCTTAGCGCTACCTAAGAGTTATGTTTCCTGTACTACCAGTCGGAAACATCAGCCACATAAGCTGTCTAATCTGTACACTCAACCTGTCGGAACTGAGCGACCCAGGCTAGTCATGTGAGACTTAGTGACAAAAAAAGTATCTCCAAGTTACTCAGATAGAGAGAAAGAGAGACCGCGTTCATTGTCCTTGTCAGGAAACACTTATCGTTATTCTTGAATTTTTTTAGCTGCTTACATCAAGTAGCTTCATGCCTCGTCTGGAGCAATTTCCATAAAAAAAACATGCTCACGATGTTGTCTCACCATTCATCTGATAAACTCATTAACCCTTATCCTCGAGTGACTTTTGGGTCTGGATAAGCGGTTACTCATTAGTACATAAAAAATATTACTGCTTTCTCAAAACCTATATGTATCAAAAACTAAACTTAACTTCCATTAGCAAAGTTTCTTTCTAAGCACGACACGTCTGTGGAACGCAATACCACGAACTTCTTTCTAGATGCCTACATGATTGTTTTCAGGTTAACAAATAATTGTTAAGCCGCTCTCTTAAATAATCAAATTTTACTCAATTTCAACCATCGTAACCAATTGGTGTCTGTTCCGATGGATACTACACCCCATAGACCGATATTCTTGGCCTTCGGGTATTTACGCCGGTCTATTGGTCTGTCTTGTGCAGTTCTAGGAGGTCTACTCTCCCAGGCTTTGTCTTCTCACCCTTTGAGAAGGGGTTAGTTTATTGCTAATCCTCTGAATGCCGACGGGGCTGCCTAAGCAATTTTACATGGCCAGAGTGCTCAAATTCTCGGGCGCTGGTTTTTAAAATCCCACTTTCCCGACCTTGTGTCACATCTTACTTTGTGGGAGGAAGATAAATAAAACCAATCCTCAAGATTATGTCTCACCGTCCCTCTTGACAGACTCATTAACCCTTATCCTCGAGTGGCATTTAGGCCTTGATAAGCGGTGACTCATTAATTCATAAAAAAACATCACAAATCTTGAGTCGAAGCGAAAATAAATTGTTTGTTCTTTTATTGACCACTAATTTTCAGCGCTAAAATGCAAGACGACCTAACTAAAGTAAAAAGTTAACTCTGCTAAAATGATTTGTCTATTTTTCTTCATAACAAAGAAACCTTATTGTTATATGTTTTATTGTTGATAAACAACCAATTGCACTTGTATTCATTTGTATAAGGCTAACCGGTTTTCTTCTTGACTGATTTAAATAAAGAATAATAAAAAGACATTTTTTCATTTTGTCGTTTGGCAGCTACGAATCAATTTGGTTCGACAATTCTTTCTTTTCGTCAAAGATTTTAAGGAAACAATTGTCTTTTAAAATTCAGAATAAAATTACTACACATTCTATTCGTGGAATTATTCTTGGGCCAAACTTGAACTTTAAGTGTCCTGTATACTTCGATGGAATGTGCTCCGACGAACTTGCTGCACTTGTGTGCTCCCTCATCGTAAAAAAAAACACTTAACCCGACAATCAGCAAAATCCCACCCCTTCACTGTAGAGGTTCCCAAATGCAGGAAACCTTCTTAATCTAATAGCTTCTTTACTCGAACTGCTCGTCTTGTTGAATTCCCTCCTTCCTTCTTGTTTCGGCGACTTTATCAACATGCAAAAATTTAAATGTAATGTGAACAAACATCTCGCTACACAACCCCTACATTTGGATGCTCCTATAAACTCGGCCCCTAAATTCATAGTAGCTCCTTATGTCTCAGTCGCAATGTGCGTTGTTTTTGGTGAATATAAATAAATAAATAAGAATTTAAATTATAATCATTTACCTTACGCCTCAAAACTCCATTGCTCTTTCTGCTTCTCGTAAAGTCGGTTCTCTATCATTCCAAACACTTTCTCACACCTGAGGCTATTCTCTATATCTACAAATCAACAATAAGACTATGTATGGAGTACTGTTATAATAGTTGGGCTGGTGAATCTCTGTCCCATTTGAGGGTTCTTTATAAGATGCAGAAACGTATCTGTAATTTGATTGGCCCTACCGTTTCTTTTTCTCTGCACCCTCTCTCTCTCTCTCTCTCTCTCTCTCTCTCTCTCACACACACACACACACAGATGTGATGTTGTTAGTCTCAGTCTTTTCTATAAATACTATTATGGCATGTGTTCTTTAGAATTATGTGATCTATTCCCCGCTTCTTTTATTCCAGCTCGTTTGACTTGTTGGTCTAGTGGTCTCCATCAATTTACTGTTTTGATACTTCATTGTAATGCAGCTTCCTATTCCAGTAGCTTTTTTCCAAGAACCACCGGCTTGTGCAACTCTCTCCCTGCTGACTGTTTTCCTCCTACCTATAATCTTAGTTATAACGTATAACGTACGTACGAACATGAAATGCATTAGCGTATTATTATATAGATACTATGAGTGTGCGTGTCCTATGAAAAGTCGGAACTTACACAAGACACACCCACGAAGCTGAGATATTCTTTGGCAGCATTGTCTCGGACAAAATATGGACGCATACTTTTTGTACTATTCATTATTTTGGGAGTCGACATATAGAGCGATTTATTCCATCGACCTTCGGTGTGAGACTCGAAATAGAATACACTTTCTAGGCCTTCCAGCTATTCTATCTTCGATCGGAGGAGAGAAAATCCTTCTTGCTTGGGGAAGGGAGAGGGGGAAAAGGAATGAAGAAGGGGTAGATAGAAAGATATAAAGGGGAGAGGGAGAGAGATGTTTAAAAAGAAATATGTTACACACACTTTTTAACTCTTCTATTCTGTCGCAACAGCCTCTTACCATTGATTTCTCGCTGGTAAGGACAATTGGTCTTCTCTGGGATTTGGGTGGCAATAAGGCTCCCCAAGGTCCCAGCATTCTCCGCACTTTTCCAGTGGAGGTCTGGTTTGTGTTGTCTCTCCTCGGTCTTCTCATCCTCTTCGACCTCTACAACTATTTTGTTTGGTGTCAGCCTAGGACGGCACCATTTTTAAACAAAATTTTTTTAATTAATTTAAAAAAAAAAAGTTTGTAATTTGTTTTTTGGGGGGCTGGGGTAGAGAAGCTTATAGTGTTTCTTGTAATTTCTGTTCCTTGGTTCATTTTTGTGTAGTGATTGCTGAGGCCGGTGTAATTTATTGGGGGGGGGGGGATTATGAAGTGATGTTTCTTGCAGTTTCTGATTCTTGATTCGTGTTGTGGTGTTCTTCGTATGGTTTTGTTTTCTCCCTGTTGTAAATTCCTTGTGACTGGTTACTCTTTGTAACTTATGCGTGTTATTTTCCGCATTCGAGGATTTTCCTTAAGATTGCAGCTGTTTTGATCATTGCCGTCCTTTGTGTGGTTTCGATGGTCCCTTTGATTCCAATTTCTCCCAGTCTTTCTCTAGGTTTTGGGGAATTGTTTCTAGTGCTCTTACGATTATTGGTATTATACTAACTTTCTTCATGCTCCATATTCCTTTCAGTTCTCTGGCTAGTTCTGTGTATTTACTTCGTTTTTCCGTATCTTTGATCTTTACTCTGTAATCTGCTGGAACGGCGAAGTCTACGATTTTACATGATGTTTCCTTCTTGTCGATTATAATAACATCAGGTCTCTTTGCTTGTATGAGTTTATCTGTTTGTATATTCATATCCCAGAGGATATTTTGTTTTTCGTTTTCCAGTACTGTTTCTGGTTTATGTTTGTACCATTTGTCTGCGTATTCGAAATTCAATTGTTTACACAGTTCCCAGTGTATTACTTTCCCAACACAGTCATATCTGTTCTTGTATTCTTTTGGGGCAAGTTTGCTACATTCACTTATTATATGATTTACTGTTTCGTCTCTTTGTCCACACAGTCTGCATTTATTGTTTTCCTGAGTTTTATCTACTTTAGCTTTAATGTAGTTTGTCCTAATCGCATTATTCTGTGTAACCATCTGTAAAGATTCCGTTTTTCTGTTCAAGCTTCTTTTTTTAGCCATGTCCAGCTATTTTCGTTGGGTTCTTCTCTTGTGAGTCTTACGAAGCGTCCATGTAGTTGTTTTTCTTCCCACTTTTCTTTTTTTGTCTTTTTGGGTCCAGTTTCGATGCTTCCTGTGTTGTTCGTTTGGATGGTGTCTCTTGCTGCGGTGATCAGCCTTTCTGTGTTCTGGTTTATGTATTTCTCCAGCTCTTTTTTAGTGTCGTCCACACAGTCTTCTATACTTCCCAGTCCTCTTCCCCCTTCGTTTCTCTTCACGTAGAGTCTGTATGTATTGTCTTTTGGATGTAGTGCGTTGTGCATAGTCATTAGTTTTCTAGTCCTCTTGTCAAGGTGCCTGAGTTCTTCTTTAGTCCAGCTTATGAATGGTCCAGAATATCTTATTAGTGATACTGCCCAGGTATTTATTCCTTTGATTAGGTTTCTGCTGTATAATTTTGTTTCTAAGAGCTTTCTTGTTCTTCTCAGGTATTCTTTTCCAATCTTCTCTTTCATTTATGTTGATTTGATTGTGTCTGCTTCCAAAACTCCCAAATATTTATAGCTGTCTTGTTCATCTAGCGCCCTCATCTGCTCTTGGTTGGGTAGTTCCATGCCCTCAGTCGTCTCCAGCTTTCCTTTTTTAATCTCTAGCAATGTACACTTTTCCATTCCAAATTCTATTTGAATGTCCTGACTGAAGATTCTGGTCGTATTTATCAGCTTTTCCAGTTCCTTTTTGCTTTTTGCAAATAGCTCCAGGTCGTCCATGTACATGAGATGGTTTATTCTTTGTTCTCTGTCTGTTAACTTGTATCCGACATCACATTTCCTGAGTATGAAGTTGAGTAGCATCATGGCTATGATAAACAGTAGTTGTGATAGGGAGTCTCCTTGGAAAATGCCTCTCTGTATTTTATCTCCGTCAAGTGTTGTCCTCCAGCTGTCAGTTCTAATCTTCATGTTTCCATTGCTTTCTTGATGAGATTAATAATCCTGTCGGGTATCTTGTACATTTTAAGCATTCAATTATCCATGCTTGAGGGATTTTGTCGTACGCTTTCTTGTAATCAATCCATGCCATAGATATGTTATTTTTCTTGCTTTTAACTTCTTTCAGTATCTTTTGATCTATGTATAACAGATCATGCGTTCCTCTTTTCCCTTTCTGGCATCCTTTTTGTTCCTCGGGAAGTAGCCCACGACTGTTCAAGGAATGGTAAATTTGCTCTCTCAGTAGTGTCGTTCACATTTTCCACATTGTCGGTAAACAGGTTATTGGTCTGTAATTGCTTGGGGTCGTTCCCTTCTTGGGTTTTTTTGTATGAGCGTTGTCCTTCCTTTGGTCATCCACTCTGGTACGTCTGTTTTATGGATACATCCTCTCAGTTTCTGTGCTAGCTTTTCATGTAGGGTCGTGAATTTTTTTAACCATTATTATTATTATTATTATTTAGGAAATGACTGCACACATGACAAGGATGTATATAAATGCATAATTGAAGAAGGTGCTAGTTTTAACACCAATAGCCAAACAGATAATGGCAAGCAAGAAAATTCTTATAACGATACAAATATAGGGATGAATAATTTAAAAAATCACTTACATTGCAGCTTTCAATAATCTTAGGGTCTCTAAATTTATATAATTATCCAAGCATGGATCTAACTCAAAAATTAAAAATCATTCCATACAACATTAAATGGGTCATACTAACAAAGCAAAGGCATATAGATCATGCGATAGATATTGTAGATTATGCTTAGAAGAATCGTTATCTGTACTAAAATATAGTAGTAACCTGTTAAGAATAATGAGATTCTCTCAAACTGCATGCATAGGAAATTGTTCCGATACGACCGTTATAAAGACCTATAAATATATTTTCCCTGAAATACTGTAAAAAGAAACCATATACCTATCATAATAAAATTAAGAAATTATAATTTGAAATTTACTAGTGCTACATACCTATATAAAGAGCTAGTAATTTGTATCACAAAAATAAACTGTTAGATTAAAAATAAATTCCAGTTGATTAGGCACTAATGAATATAGATCTCAATTTTAAGTATGTTTTCTGGGTCGGAATTTATCCATCTAACACTTTAATTGGCTAGTTTTTGACCTTGAAGTAGTTTGTTTTAGTTCTTTACATTAAGTGGCTTCATGTCTTGTTTTGAGCGACTCCCACAAAACAAATTAATACTAATGGCACGTCATGAATAATTAAAAAATGATTGATAGTAAAAATCTAATAAAGTACGAAGCCACGTTAGCACTTCAGTAATTAATACAAAGATATTTTCATTTTAAATTTAATTTTAGAAGATTGAGTTTTCCAACATTGTGAAGCAAGTAAATAAAAAGTAAAAATCACTAGTCGTTAATTATCCATGGTTTTAACAAAAACTTCCTAATTACTAGAGTTTTTAAGCAAGCATATTAAGAAATAAACGCTAAATTAAATTCATCAATTTTGGAGTGGGCCTATATCATAAAATAATATTACACGCTATAATTAGTTAGATAATAACAATATCAACTTAAGAATGAAGATACTATAATTTAAAGACTTCAATTTAAAGATAATAGAATCAAAGAATTATCGAAATTGTCTCCCTTTCGTTGATAAGATGAAAAATATTTTGTGCGTCTAGATAATCGTTAAAACGCAACTGGCACTAATCCAAAAGGTCACCAGTGTTAGTAATTATATACGGTAATTTAACTACTCCGTAAGAAAGAACATACAATATACATAGTTGTTACTTACGACTCGTGGTGGAGCTCTACCAGGCACGGTAGGTTACGAATCTCTGGAAAGGCCAGAGGGTCTTCGTATTATGAGCCGCTTGGAATTACGTTCAGTCGTGGTAGAATTTGAATCTTCTCTCTCTCTCTTTCTCTCCCTCTCTCTCTCCCCTTTCTCCCTCTCTCTCTCTCTCTCTCTCTCTCTCTCTCTCTATATATATATATATATATATATATATATATATATATATATATATATATATATATATATATATATATATATATATATATATCGTGGATCTAACTAAGGGGAATAACCCATTGGTGTCCTTAGAAACCGGAGTCTCTCTCAAGCTTTTCCCCTGCAGTATGGTATTACCTTTGTCCATTTCCAAGCCGAAGTATATACACGTGCTTGGAGTTAATTTAAGCGCTTACAAAGGAAATATCAAAAATACAATTACTTATAGCTTTACACTGGGATGTTTTTGTGATTCTACTCAGTAACTATGTTATGACTATCTTCTTCTTTATTTATTTTTTAATTTTAAGATAAAAAAAAGTTGGTTTCAACAAGATTTGAGAATCATCGGACCTTTTTTCCTAGAATGTGATTCTAATGTTCACATGCATTGTCTATCCTTATTATTGAAGAAAAAAGAGGGGAAACTTGACTCCCTTATTTGAAAACAATGTTTTCGTATCGAACTCTTGAATTGTTAAGAGAAAAATATTTGGAAAAATATCTACGCCTTATTTGGTATAAGGGGAGGGGGTGACGGTGGTTAAGTGGATAACGACCTGGGTGTGCCAAGTTCGAATCCAGTCGGTTTCATAATACCACTTCTACTTAGAGATGAGGTCAATCATTACGTGGTCCCTCCTGCAAGAATGCCTACAGCAGAATCAAACCGGTCGACAAAGTTGTACCATTCCGATTCATACAAATTTACTTAACTATTTGGTTTCTCTAGACATTGTTCTTTTATTGGATGCTATCTGAATTGTAACTATACCCATCGGATGCTATCTGGTATTGTAATTGATAAAGTCTAATATACTGAGAATGAAAATCATATACATTTTCAAATTTTACTTAAATGTAATTCAATAATAAAGTGGTTTTCTGAAACGCACGTATATATGGATAAATAGTGTAAAGTGTTTATTTCCAGAAATTGGTGGTAATATTTGAAATTTTGGGTATCTTTTACAATAATCCGCAGAGTCGCGGACGGGGTCCAAAAAACGAACGAGAACGGGGTAAAAAAATAAATATGCAACAAGTGAAGGTGACCTACGTCGAGAATAGATATTTTTCTACTTACCTATCACATTTGTTTGTATGTTTACGTACTATAAATGGGTGTTTATTTAGATGTAAAAAAATATTTCTTGTTTTTTTTGGGCACAGATTTTTACCAAAAAAAATGGCGTCACAGCCTCATAATCGTTACGATATCCCCCCCCCCCCTCCAAAAAAAAAATAAAACGTCATTTTTTCTTGTCGAATGTTCGTGTGACAAAAATATTGATTTCTAATAAATAGCAGTTGAAACGGCTTAAAAATACAAACAAATTTCACAGATAAGTTGGAAAATAACTTTTATCGGCCACAGTTACTTTTATTTGTTGTATATTTGTTTTTATAGCGTTTTCACTCTGCGGATTATTCTAAAAGATACCCGAAATTTTTATTAATATTTTTTTTAATTTTGTAAAATTAATATATATATATATAGAGAGAGAGAGAGAATACATATATAAATATATTCTAAATGAATAAATGTGAAATATTTTCCCATCTAACATAACTATATTAACATTAAAACTTTTTAAGCTTATTTAATCCTATGATACAGTATAATATTTTGGAATACTGTATATATAGTAAGTTACAAACACCGATAAACAGCGGTAGATTTTCCTAATTTGCATATTAATTTAATAAAGACTTTCTAATAGATTAACATTCTGTAATATACATTTTTAATTTATATCGTCATATTTTGTTACATATAGAACATAGTTTCGTCGAGAGTAATACTATTATAATTATTAATAATATTCATCAAAGCGATTTAATAAAATAAAAAAATAAGATAACGTTTGTTATATCATTATTTTTCGATGGAGATCATTTTTATGTGTTCGTTGTCTAAGCGAAGCGCACGTTTTTATTTACGAGATAAAAGAGTAAATAGAGAAATTGCCGATTTGAAAGCCATCTTCTTTTTTCTAGCTCAGCATTTTGTTGTATGCAAAATTAGAAATATAGATAGTCTGAAATAACAACGTCTTTTACCTAAAATACAAACCAATAAAATTGAATGTTCTGTTTAAATTGTAAGTTTTTTTTTATATTTAAAGTTTTCTTTCGCTTCTTAATAAATCCTGTTTCCCGTTATCAACATTTATCCCCCCCCCCCGATAAAATAAATAACCATGCTTGCCTTTTCTTAATTTTGTTCAAATTACGTGATTGAAATAGGAAAGTAGGGGTTGTCAGACTAATCTGAAAATACTATTTTTATTTAGGGTTTCGGCATTCCTCATAATCCACTTTCATTTTTTTTTTTGCCTTAACCATAAAAATTTTATCGTACACGTGAAACGCCTAAATGAAAATTAGGTTGGAAAAATATAGTCGCCATCTAAACAAATCGAGAAAGAGGCTAGCTAAAGAAGATCGAGTACACACATATACACACACACATATATGCATATTTTCTCCAACTTAAACACTTTTTCCCCTCATATCTCATCCGATTTTCTTAGTTTTTAATTTATCATTCTGACGTTTTTAAAAAAAAATGTTTCCTCTGAAATTTATCCTACGATTTTGTTGTACGCGAAATTTATAGTCATAAACACATGACATTGACAAGCAAGGACGTGTCAGGCTGGTAATCGCAAATTCATGAGGAGAACAATTTTGCTTCAGTAAATCATATGCGTATTCTACGTCAAACCTTCTCCGACTTCGTATGCAACCGTTGAACCTTTTCTGTTCATGGTGTCGGTGTTAACCTGTAATCTTACGAGTCTAACGAATAGCTACGGCCAACGAGGTGCACTTCATGCAGATCAGAAAATCCGAAGTCCGATTGGCACAACTACAAAAACCGACAGCAGCGCCCTAACATAACGAAAGTAAAATTCATGTCTAATAAAACAAAAATGAAAACATTCCAATGTTGACAAGCAATTAATTTCAAATTTTATATATATATATATATATATATATATATATATATATATATATATATATATATATATATATATATATATATACTATATCTCTGTGTGTGGCCGTCACGTGCTGTGCAAGCGAGTGTCGTCAAGTCTTAATATGCATCCATTGCTTATCATGGCTTCGCAAATGATTCTTTAGTGTTGCAAGTGTCCGATAGAATGTCCACAAACAATTCGCAGACCCAATTCCCACAGTCACATGTTGCCAAGGTTTCTGACTCATATTACCATTGCCATGGATTTTTTTTTCCTGATTTAACGCCATATGTATGTTTTTAATGGTTGATATAATTCTATTTTCTTATTATTACATATGATTTTTTATAAGAATTTAAAAACTACGGATTATTAATATCAATGTGTTTAATATATGTGTGTGTGTGTGGGGGGGGGGTAGATATATATGGAGATTATGTATGTAGACAAGTGGTCGTGATGAGGTGCTTCTGGCGTAGAGTTCGGACTCGTCTTCTCGTGTTCGAGTTCCGCAAATGCATATTATTATTATTATTATTATTATTATTATTATTATTATTATTATTATTATTATTATTATTATTATTATTCATAGTAGTCTCAACTTTTGGATGCTTTTAGTTGGGGGTTTATTTTTTTGTTTTTTTGAACATCAAGTCAATTCTCTTGACCTTAGATATTCAAGCTGTACCTTAACACTTTCGCAGAATTGGAAAAGAAATTGTCTCGTCAATTTGTTTAAGCCATTTATGGTGGCTTTTCGTTATGGTTTCATATTATTATTATTATTATTATTATTATTATTATTATTATTATTATTATTATTATTGTTGTTGTTGTTGTTGTTGTTGTTGTTGTTGTTGTTATAATAATAATAATAATAATAATAATAATTATAATAATAATAATAATAATATATCTCTGTGTGTGGCCGTCACGTGCTTTTGTTGTTGTTGTTGTTGTCGTCGTCGTCGTCGTCGTCGTCGTCGTCGTCGTCGTCGTCGTCGTCGTCGTCGTCGTCGTCGTTGTTGTTGTTGTTATTATTATTAATATTATTATCATTATTATTATTATTATTATTATTATTATTATTATTATTATTATTATTATTTACTCACTAGGAGTTATCACACTGGTCATCGTCAGTGATCACCCACTGCCAACAACCTGTGGTATTCCCTGGAGTCTGAGTGACAACAAGTCTCCTCAGACTTCCAGTATGCTCCACCTCTTTTCGTTCATCACCGCTGATGACCTTGCGGTATCGCAACAGCCACCTACCACCGATTTCACGATGATAAGGGCCATTGGTCTCCTCTGGGGCCCGGGTGGCAACAAGCCTCCCCACGGTCCCAGAGCTGTTCGCGCTCTTCCAGTGGAGGTCTGGTTTGCGCTTTCCCTCCTCGACCCTCTGTCCATAATTTTCGTGGCGTCAGCCTATGCTTGCGCCTCTCTCGTGCGGTTGTATTTTCCCCTGTTCTGTTGTCTTGTGCTTCCATGTGTTTGTTCCAATTCGTTGCTTATGTGGGTTGGTTTCCGCATTCGAGGACATTTCTCAGGATTGTAGCTGTTTTGATCATTACTGTCCTTTGTATGGTCTCAGTTATCCCTTTGATTCCTATTTCTCCTAGTCTTTTCTCCATTTGTTTGGGGACTGTTCCTAGTGCTCCTATGATTATTGGTGTTATACTGACTTTCTTCATGTTCCATATTCCTTTCAATTCTCTGGCAAGTTCAGTATATTTGCTTCTTTTTTCCGTCTCTTTGGTCTTCACTCTGTGGTCTGCTGGAACGGCAAAGTCTACGATTTTGCAGGATTTTTCTTCCTTGTTGATTATTATCATATCCGGTCTCCTTGCTGTTATGGGTTTGTCTGTTTGTACATTCATATCCCATATGATTTTTTGTTTTTCGTTTTCTAGTACAGTTTCTGGTTTGTGTTTGTACCGTTTTTTTGCATATTCGAAATTCAGTTGTTTGCACATTTCCCGGTGTACTTCTTTCCCCACGCTGTCATGTCTGTTCTTGTATTCCCTTTGTGCTAGCTTGCTGCATTCACTTATTATATGATTTATCGTTTCGTCTCTTTGTCCACACAATCGGCATTTGCTGTTTTCCTGGGTTTTATCTATCTTTGCTTTAATAAAGTTTGTCCTAATCGCATTGTTCTGTGCGGCCGTCAGCAGAGATTCCGTTTCTCTGTTCAAGTGTCCTTTTCTTAGCCATGCCCAGCTGTTTTCATTGGCTTCATCGCTTGTGAGTCTTATGAAGCGTCCATGTAGTTGTTTTTCTTCCCACTTTTCCTTTCTTGTCTTTTTGTTTCTGGGTTCAGTGCTTCTGGAGTTGTTTGTTGGGCTGGTGTCTCTTGCTGTGGTGATCAGTCTTTCCGTGTTCTGGGTTACATATTTCTCCAGCTCTTTTTTGGTGTCTTCCACACAGTCTTCTATACTTACCAGTCCTCTACCTCCTTCATTTCTTTTCATGTAGAGTCTGTCCGTATCGTCTTTTGGGTGCAATGCATTGTGCATGGTCATTAGTTTTCTAGTCCTCTGGTCAAGGTGCCTGAGTTCTTCTTTGGTCCAGCCTATGAATGGTCCAGAGTATCTTATTAGTGATACAGCCCATGTGTTTATCCCTTTTACTAGGTTTCTGCTATATAGTTTAGTTTCTAAGAGTTTCCTTGTTCTTCGTAGATATTCTTTTCCAATCTTCTCTTTCATTTCTGTATATTTGATTGTGTCTGCTTCCAGAACTCCCAGGTATTTATAACTATTTTGTTCTCCTAGCGCCCTCATCTCCTCTTGGTTGGGGAGTTCTATACCTTATGTCGTCTCCAGTTTTCCTCTTTTGATCTCTAGCAGTGCACATTTTTCTATTCCAAACTCCATTTGGATATCCTGGCTGAATATCCTGGTTGTATTTATCAGCTTTTCCAGTTCTTTTTTGTTTTTTGCAAACAGTTTCAGGTCATCCATGTACATCAGGTGGTTTATTCTTTGTTCTGTATCCGTAAACCTGTATCCGGCATCACACTTTCTGAGTATGTAGTTGAGTGGCATCATGGCTATTATAAACAATAGTGGTGATAGAGAGTCTCCTTGAAAAATGCCTCTCTGTATTTTTATCTCAGACAGGTATTGTCCTCCGGCTGTCAGTTTTAGTCTCCATGTTTCCATTGCTTTCTGGATGAGATTAATAATCCTGTCTGGTATCTTGTATATCTTTAAGCATTCAATTATCCATGTTTGGGGGATCCTGTTGTAGGCTTTCTTGTAGTCAATCCATGCCATGGTTATGTTCTTTTGTCTGCTCTTCACCTCCTTCAGGGTCTTTTGATCAATGTATAGTAGATCATGTGCCCCTCTTTGTCCTTTCCGGCATCCTTTTTGTTCCTCGGGGAGCAGTCCACGATTGTCCAGGGATTGGTAGATTTGTTCTCTCAGTTGTGCTGTGAGAATTTTCCACATTATTGGTAGACATGTTATCGGTCTGTAGTTGCTGGGGCTCGTTCCTTTTTTGGGGTCTTTTTGTATTAATGTTGTTCTTCCTTCCGTCATCCATTCTGGTACGTCTGTTTTGCGGATACATCCACTCAGTTTCTGCGCTAGTCTTTCATGCAGGGTCGTGAATTTTTTAAACCAGTATGCATGTATTCCATCGTGGCCTGGTGCTCTCCAGTTTGCCATTTTTCTTAGGGTTTTCTTGATCGTTTCTCTGTTGATTTCTGTTTCGGTTCCTTCTTCGATTTCCTGCAGTTCATCTTTCATGTTTTTCAACCATTGGGCATTCTTGTTGTGCTTTTTTGGTTCTTCCCATATCTTGCTCCAGAATTGTTTTGTTTCTGTTGGGTTCGGTTGCTCTGTCGTTGTTTTTTCTCCATTTACGTTTTTGTAAAACTGGCTTTCATTGTTTTCAAAGGTCCTGTTCTGTTTGCTCTGTTCTGATTTGTACCTGTATCGTCTCAGTCTTCCTTCTATTGCTGCTATCCTTTGTTTTATTTCTTCATGTTTCTCATTCAGTTTTTCCTTGCGTTTCTGATTTTTGCTTCTTAATCGTTTCATGTCCTCCTTCCTTCTGTTCACGGTTTTAGCTTCTTTCCGAAGTTTGGTGATCTGGGTTTCCAGTCTGATTTCCCATCCAGGTTTTGTCGGTCCTTTCTTTTGTCCATTCTCTTCGTTTCTTAGTTTCATACTTACCGATTTTGCCCCTGCATATATCAGGTTGTTTAGGTCTGTAATAGTTTCTGTTGGGATGTGTGTGAGGAGTCTGTTTACTCTTTCTGTTTCTGCTTGTAACTTCTTCGCTACTTCATTCCTGAGAGATGGGAGTTTTGTTTTGTTTTCTAACATGTATCGTCTAATGTTCTCCACTTCACTTGCTTCTTTTTCGTTGAGTTCTATCTCAGCAGGTTCTGTGGTTCCGCAGTCTTCTATCTCACCTGATTCTGTTATGCCGTAGTCTTCAATCTCTTCAGTTTCAGTGTGTATGTTTTGCCCGTCCTCTTCCTGTGGTTTCTGCTTCGGTGGTGTTACTTGCTGTGTTTCGCCATTAACCTTCTGTCTGATTTCCGTCAGTTCCATCTCCGAGAACCATCCTCGCTAGAGGATCTGTCTTGCTTGATCTGCTATCCTTTGTTCCGTTGTATGGTAGTCACTAGCAATGTCCCAGAGATGTTTCATTCGTTTTCGGTAGCCTCTTTCTGTAGGGTAGCGGCTTTCATAATAGCACTCCATCACCAGTCTGTTCTCTTTCATGGTCCATTTCTTTCTATATCTTTTCAATTTGCTGTTTTCGCTCTGGTTTTCTTGTCTCTGGTCTGTGTCCTTGTCATACCTGGAATAAGAGAGGTTACTTACCTGGTTCTTGTCCGTTGTCTTGTTTCTGAAATGAGAAGGGCCAACATTCGCAGGATGCGGACCGGGTCCCCCATGTTGGCTAACGAGGGAGCACCTGCCCATCATGACACTCAGGTCTTTCTCCTGAGTCCCACGGCTTGTATTGATATTATTGTGCATTATTCATATTTTTGGTGTGTGTGGCCACACCAGGCCCAGGCTTATTTTGCCTGTGGTCCTGTCACAGGGTATTATTATTATTATTATTATTATTATTATTATTATTATTATTATTATTATTATTATTATTATTATTATTATTATGATGATGATGATGATGATGATGATCATCATCATCATCATCATCATCATCATCATCATCATCATCATCATCATCATCATCATCATCATCATTATTGGTGTTGTTGTTGTTGCTGTTGTTACTCACTAGGACTTCTCACACAGACCATAATCAGTGATTACCCACTGATAATAAGCATTGGTGTTCCCTGGAGTCTGAATGACAACACGTCTCCCAAGATTTCTTGTACTCTCTACCGTTTTCGATAACCTTTGCAAATGACTTTATGTTATCGCAAAAGCCGTTTACCATTGATTTCTCGCTGGTAACGACAATTGGTCTTTTCTGAAATTTGAGTGACAATAAGCCTCCCAAACGTCCCAGTACTCTCTACACTCTTCCAGTGGAGGTCTGGTTAGTGCTCTCTCTCCCTTCTTGGTCTTTCCATCCTCTTTGATACTTCACGACTATTTTGTGTGATATCAGCCTCGGCTGATATCATCTTTTTCCCGTGGTGGTGGTGGGGGGAGTGTATAAGATTTCTTTCAGTTTAAGTTTCCTCATGCTCATGTTTTTGTCTGTTACAATTTCCACGTGGTTTGTTTGTGTTCATAGTTTATATGGGTTGGTTTCCGCATTCAAGTATTTTCCTTAAGATTTCCACTGTTTTCCTCATTTTACAGGCTCAGTCTTTCCTTTGATTTCAATTTCTCCCAGTCTTTTTCCGGAGTTTTCGAGACTGTTCCTAGTGATTCTGCGATTATTGGTATTATATTGACTTTGTTTATTTGCCATATTCCTTTCAGTTCTCTGTCAAGTTCTGTGTATTTGATTCGTTTTTCAGTTTCTTTGATCTTTATTCTGCTATCTGCGGGGACAGCTAAATCTATTATTATTAATATTATTATTATTATTATTATTATTATTATTATTATTATTAATATCATTTTATTATTATTATTATTAGTAGTAGTAGTAGTATTTCATAGTAGTCTCAACTTTTCGATGTTTTTAGTTGGATTTTTCTTTTTTGAACATCAAGTCAATTCTCTTGACATTAGACATTCAAGTTCTATCTTAACACTCGCCGTTCCTAGCAGGCAAGCCTTTTGCAGAATTGGAAAAGAAATTGTCTTGTTAATCTGTTTAAGTCATTTATGGTGGCTTTTCGTTATGATTCCAAGCGGTTCAATTACAACGGGAATCACCTTTACTTCTTTACATTTCCATAGTCTAACTAATTTCCATTTTAGATCTTGGTATTTTTTTTTTTCGTGTTTTTTCTCCTGCACTCTGGTATCGAAGGGTTGGACTATATCAGTTATTTAGCAAGCTCTCTTTTTTGTTTAGAAAGATTCAGTCGGATTTATAATGTTCAAGAACCTTATCCGTTTGTATGCGCATGTCCCAAAGAAGTTTGACATTGTCGTTCTCCTGTACCCTTTCTGGCGTATGCTCATACCACTTCTCATTGTAATTCAATTCATAAAGTTTTCATATATTCCAGTGTAGCACCTGAGCGACTTTATCGTGTCTCCATTTTTTATATTGATGTTGTGCTAGCATGGGTCATTCAGATATAATATACGGATCTTCGCTTTCATTACACAATCTGCACATCGGTGATTCTGCAGTTTTGTCAGTGTAATGATTGATGGACCTAGTGCGAGTGGCTTGTTCCTGGGCTGCCATTAAGGTGTTCTCAGTAGATCTTTAGAGATCACCCCTGACAAACCAATTCCAGCTGTCATTATCTCTAAATGCATTATTCTTAAAGAATACAATGTGTAGTTTCTAGTTTCTAGTTTGTAGAAGAATCTCATTACTTTCAGAAATAAATTTATATAGACAACATTATTCTGTACCACGACATCTTCAACACTAAGTAGACCTCGACCACCTTTCTTTCTAGGTAGATACAATCGATCTGCATCTTCTTTGTTGCAAAAGCTCCATAAATTGTGAGCATTTTCCGTGTTTTGGTGTCCAAATTTTAATTTATCTACATTCCAGTCAAGTATACCAGCATTACATCGAATGATAGCTACTACTCTGGCATTAATAGCATAGATTGTATTTCGACTGTGGAGGTGCGATTTAAGAATAACCATTATCTTCTTCTGTACCCAGCTGTTACCTGGTTTTTCATTTCCTTGTTTTTTAATCTTATCTGCTTCCAATATACCCAAGTATTTGTAGCCCTTATCAACATTCTTTATCAGATCTATTGTTAGGAGTTCAAGGTCATCTTAGTAGACAAGTGTACCTCTTTTTATAAAAAACATAGCACATTTGGTGATGCCAAATTTCATTCGTATGTCATTACTTAATAATTTAACCGTATTCATTAGGGTATCAAGTTAGATTTAATTCTTTCTAAAAACATTAAGGTCATCCATGAATAGTAATGGTTGACTGTAGGAAGTCCTTTCCCAAGTTCACATCCTGCCTTCACATTACGTAAGAGAAGTGTCATCGGGATCAAACAAATGACAAAAAGCAAAGGGGGAAGACTATCGTCCTGGAAAATCCCTCTCTTGATTTTCACTTTACCTAATGCAACACTTCCTGAAGTTAAATTGGTTTCCAAATTCTTCATGCTATTGTTTAATTCTGTTTGAATGTTGCGGGCTATTCCGAAAATCTCCAAGCATGTGTGTATCCATGAATGAGGCACCATGTAAAATGCTTTCTTATAACCCCACCCCCACCCAATGGCAAGGTTAGTAGTTCTTCGTTTGCAGTTTCTCAGAATCATTTTATCGATCAGAAGCTGATCTTTGGTGCCATGTGATATTTTACGGCACATAAAGTTCTTCAGAATAATTATTATTATTATTATTATTATTATTATTATTATTATTATTATTATTATTATTTAATAAATATTTTATATCGAAAGACATGCATGGTTCGTCTTATAAGGACTCATCAGTGTGGTTATATATGGCTGATGCATCCGAACCTATGATAGTCTGTTAAGATCGAAGGGCACGACACGAACTGACATGATCACCAAGCAACTGCGTGAATTAGAAGGAATATATCATAGTTATTTTTTACAATATATTAAGTTTCTAAAATGACTAAATTTCAAGGGAAATAATTTTGCATATTTGTTAAAGAGAAACCTTATAGTCAAAGTAATCGCCCTTAAGGAAACTAATTGAGTATTATTTTAATAAATATTTTATTATATCCATATGCATGCATGTTTCGTCTTAAACTCATCACGATGGCTATATATATAACTTACGCACCGACCTCGCATCTCGAATTTTGCACTGTTCAAATACAACGGCTTAGTTGACACGACCACCTAGACAGCTGCGTGAATGGGAAAGAATGCATCATAGCTTTGTTTTACAATATTTTAAGTTTCCAAGAGTATTCAGTTTCAAAGAGAAATAATTTTGCGTATTTCTGCTAGACGGAAACCTTATCTTTCTCATCGTTAAAGTGCATTCGGAGGTGAGACCAAAATTATTTTTAGTTGGTAAAAATCTTGACGGAAACCCTATCTTTCTCATCAGTGTGCTCGCCCCTTAAGGGGGCTACTACTATTTTATGATTTTAATAGATATCTTTATATGCATAAACGTGCATGTTTCGTCTCATAAATACTCATCAATGTGGCTATATATCGCCGATTCAGCAGCTAGAACCTCAAACCTCAGTCACCACGTGCTGCTAAGATCCAACGTCTAAGCTGAGAAACTGAGAAGGAATATATCATCGTTATTTTGATGATATACTAAGTTTCCAAGAGTATTCAATTTCAAAGGAAATAATCGGGCATATTTGCTAGAGAGAAACCTTGTCTTTCTCACACTACTTTTTGTTGATGCTAATGCTTGCGCGGGTAATATCACTAGACAAACGATTTAGTTGGTGTGCGGGGCTGGAAATATATAAAGAGTACAACAAAGTAACAGTTCAAGTCGTACAGGAATTGAACCTGTGACACAGAAGAGAGATTGAACTCTGTAAGAGTCTCATTTTTCACTTTGTAGTATGCTGTGTTTATCCCCAGACCATTCTGGCTGAAGATGGCCGCATAGACTTTATTTGTGTATCTGTTGACATTGACGTTTAACTTGATGGTCGACTGTATATCAACACATTCCAGCCCGACATCATCACATATTCACACATATATACACATTAAATACAGTCTTACATGAGCCGACATATATATATATATATATATATATATAACCGAAATTTCCGCAGGCCAACACTACGATACGGATTTCTTAGTGAGTTAACTATTTCGTTACTTAATCTAAATTAAGTATGTTATTATTATAAAAAAAATTTATCAAAATGAAATGCTTATTTAAAGTCTTCACTTTTTTTAATATAATTGTAAAACAGATGATGACCCTGACCTAATGAGTTACCACTTGTGAAGGCCAAACGCCACTCGATATAACGGTTAATTAGATGGACATAGGTGAACATAGTGATCGCTAAATCGTATTTACAGTTTATAAAGATCATTAAATGCAAAATAATAGACCATTAAATTCAAAATAAAAGACCATTAAATTCAAAATAAAAGACCATTAAATTCAAAATAATTAGCTTGATACTGTTGGAAAATTTGATTTGATTTTAATTAAAGAGGTGATCAAAATATTGGACATTTTCAAGGAAATAATAAAGTAAGAATTACTGGCTAGTTAGTTGTTGGGTTTTACGGCATATCAACCGTCGTTGCGTTATTTTATGCCGAAACCGTACATATGTTTTATATACGATTTTCCTTTCGTGCTAATGGTTTACCACTTATCAAGGTCAAAAGCCATTCGAGGATAAAGGTTAATGAGATGAAAATGATTGCCAGTTGAGAGATGAAGAACTTTATGAGAAGGTTTAGAATGATGAATGGAATGAGCTAAGTTTGATTACTTGTGGGAACAATTTATGGCAGAATCTGATGACCTTGGATTGAAGACGATCATGTTGTAATCTGCTGGAAAGCTGCCCCGTGGCAATGTGTTCCACGGATGAAAGCCCTTTTCAAAGAAGCTCTGCTTCTGTAAATTTCGCCTGTGGCTAGGCACATTGACGTAGATTGAATTTTCTTGCTAGGAAATTTTTACAAGGGGAGCCAGAGATTGTATCCAAGTAAAACAACTGCCATTGAAATGACGATAGAGTAGAAAGAGACTAGCGACGTTTATTCTGCGAGAAAAGAGAACCAAAGAACAAAAGAGATCATCCCCTACTAGATTCCAAAGTCGATCCTGAACTCTGTCTAGGCAACGAAGAGGTATTGTATATTATTTTTTATTCTTAAACCATTCTTCCATTCCACATAGAATCTTCGTTTTCCAAGGCTAATGACGATTTTAAAGCTTGACTTGTCATTTTGAGACGCAGCATATTTGGCAATGCGTAAAACGTAAAACAATATTAAATACCCCACACTTGGTCTCGTTCTGCCACCAATTTTCAAAGCTTGCCACGTTCGTCTATATCTACAACACAATCTCTTTTCGTCTTAGAGACCGAAGAGTTCCACTTTCTTTCAATACCTAATACCTAAAATTTACTGATATATTTACAATACAAAATTTGGGAGCAATACCCAATACCTAAAATTTACTTAAATATTTACAATACAAAATTTGGGAGCAATACCCAATACCTAAAATTTACTGAAATATTTACAATACAATATTTGGGAGCAATACCCAATACCTAAAATTTACTGAAATATTTACAATACAATATTTGGGAGCAATACCCAATACCTAAAATTTACTGAAATATTTACAATACAATATTTGGGAGTAATACCCAATACCTAAAATTTACTGAAATATTTACAATACAAAATTTGGGAGCAATACCCAATACCTAAAATTTACTGAAATATTTACAATACAATATTTGGGAGCAATACCCAATACCTAAAATTTACTGAAATATTTACAATACAACATTTGGGAGCAATACCCAATACCTAAAATTTACTGAAATATTTACAATACAACATTTGGGAGCAATACCCAATACCTAAAATTTACTGAAATATTTACAATACAACATTTGGGAGCAATACCCAATACCTAAAATTTACTGAAATATTTACAATACAACATTTGGGAGCAATACCCAATACCTAAAATTTACTGAAATATTTACAATACAACATTTGGGAGCAATACCCAATACCTAAAATTTACTGATATATTTACAATACAAAATTTGGGAGCAATACCCAATACCTAAAATTTACTGAAATATTTACAATACAAAATTTGGGAGCAATACCCAATACCTAAAATTTACTGAAATATTTACAATACAATATTTGGGAGCAATACCCAATACCTAAAATTTACTGAAATATTTACAATACAAAATTTGGGAGCAATACCCAATACCTAAAATTTACTGAAATATTTACAATACAATATTTGGGAGTAATACCCAATACCTAAAATTTACTGAAATATTTACAATACAACATTTAGGAGCAATACCCAATACCTAAAATTTACTGATATATTTACAATACAAAATTTGGGAGCAATACCCAATACCTAAAATTTACTGAAATATTTACAATACAATATTTGGGAGTAATACCCAATACCTAAAATTTACTGAAATATTTACAATACAAAATTTGGGAGCAATACCCAATACCTAAAATTTACTAAAATATTTACAATACAATATTTGGGAGCAATACCCAATACCTAAAATTTACTGAAATATTTACAATACAAAATTTGGGAGCAATACCCAATACCTAAAATTTACTGATATATTTACAATACAAAATTTGGGAGCAATACCCAATACCTAAAATTTACTGAAATATTTACAATACAATATTTGGGAGCAATACCCAATACCTAAAATTTACTGAAATATTTACAATACAAAATTTGGGAGCAATACCCAATACCTAAAATTTACTGAAATATTTACAATACAATATTTGGGAGTTATACCCAATACCTAAAATTTACTGAAATATTTACAATACAAAATTTGGGAACAATACCCAATACCTAAAATTTACTGAAATATTTACAATACAATATTTGGGAGCAATACCCAATACCTAAAATTTACTGAAATATTTACAATACAAAATTTGGGAGCAATACCCAATACCTAAAATTTACTGAAATATTTACAATACAATATTTGGGAGTAATACCCAATACCTAAAATTTACTGAAATATTTACAATACAAAATTTGGGAGCAATACCCAATACCTAAAATTTACTGAAATATTTACAATACAACATTTGGGAGCAATACCCAATACCTAAAATTTACTGAAATATTTACAATACAAAATTTGGGAGCAATACCCAATACCTAAAATGTACTGAAATATTTACAATACAATATTTGGGAGTAATACCCAATACCTAAAATTTACTGAAATATTTACAATACAATATTTGGGAGCAATACCCAATACCTAAAATTTACTGATATATTTACAATACAAAATTTGGGAGCAATACCCAATACCTAAAATTTACTGAAATATTTACCATACAATATTTGGGAGCAATACCCAATACCTAAATTTAACTGAAATATTTACAATACAAAATTTGGGAGCAATACCCAATACCTAAAATTTACTGAAATATTTACCATACAATATTTGGGAGCAATACCCAATACCTAAAATTTACTGAAATATTTACAATACAAAATTTGGGAGCAATACCCAATGCCTAAAATTTACTGAAATATTTACAATACAAAATTTGGGAGCCATACCCAATACCTAAAATTTACTGAAATATTTACAATACAAAATTTGGGAGCAATACCCAATACCTAAAATTTACTGAAATATTTACAATACAAAATTTGGGAGCAATACCCAATATCTAAAATTTACAGAAATATTTACAATACAAAATTTGGGAGCAATACCCAATACCTAAAATTTACTGAAATATTTACAATACAAAATTTGGGAGCAATACCCAATACCTAAAATTTACAGAAATATTTACAATACAAAATTTGGGAGCAATACCCAATACCTAAAATGTACTGAAATATTTACAATACAAAATTTGGGAGCAATACCCAATACCTAAAATTTACTGAAATATTTACAATACAAAATTTGGGAGGAATACCCAATACCTAAAATTTACAGAAATATTTACAATACAAAATTTGGGAGCAATACCCAATACCTAAAATTTACTGAAATATTTACAATACAAAATTTGGGAGCAATACCCAATACCTAAAATTTACTGAAATATTTACAATACAAAATTTGGGAGCAATACCCAATACCTAAAATTTACTAAAATATTTACAATACAAAATTAATATTGCGGAATCATTTTAGTTACACTTTAAATAGCGAAAAAAAATAGACAAACTTATTGAAATTATTTTTAGTTGGGAAAAACTTGAGTTCTATTTACATATTTGTTTCATGAGAATTTTTTAAATCGTAAAAAGTTTTTTTTTTTTTAAACGTCAAAAATGTAAAAAAAATAAACAAATACTGCTTTTAAAACAATAGACGTACCCATGACACTTTGGATCATAACAACTACCAATTTTTTTCTATTTTGATTTTATTCGAAAATTCATAAACCCTGACATATGTTATCTGTTACAGCATTCTGGCAACAGTGAAAAAAGAGACTCACTCTTTCTCTAAATCCTCACATAAACATTAAAAATATTAGAGAGTGTTTGAATCAACATAGAACTAGAGAGGTCGAAAGAAATACATGTATACCTAAGTGATATAGGAGTCATTTTTTCAGATAATTACAAATTACGACTAATGAGAACATTTAAATTATTTTTTAGGAAGCATAACTCAATCCCAGAATTAAGGCTTATTTTAGAATGTATTTTGTTTTATTAAAGTTTATAGGTAAAACGCATTAGAGAAACAGACGTTGATTGACTCAGCTTTAGTATAATAATAGATTTGGATTTGGAAAAATATGTTTAGAATGAATACGGATTTCGGGAAATCGTGTCGGAAATCGATCATATCGGGTTTCGGTTTGATTTGTCTGTTCTGTGTATATCAACCACTTTGGGATCATTTAAAGTTCCATGATCAGAGCGGGTTTTTTTTGCAAGGGCTCCCCACATGTAGAACACATTGCCGCCGGACTGCTTCCCTGCGTATTACAACTTGGTCGTCTTCAAATCCAATATCAACAAGTTCGCACCATTATCATTGGGTAGCTCTTAGTCTAGATAAGTGGTGACCTCGTTAGTAAACAAAACAAAAAACAATGTCGACGATTATAGATTAGTAGAACAGGAGTTACTATTTTAACCATAGATGGAGGTTTAGGGGCTCATACATTTCCCAACGGTGTTAGTACGAAATTAAACACATTAGATCGGATAGAATTTGAACTTCGTGTCGTAAATAAAACTTGATCATGGTCTTGCTTTTAACCCGACTCCGACGTAACAACAAACGGGTAAAACAGAAATCTACAGGTCTCAAACTTCGGCGTGCGAACGAACCAAAGGCTACACTTCCTGTTTACGAACGTCGCTTTCAATGAACACCACCTAGAGTCTGAGATTGGTTTATTTCGCTTTACTCTCGTCATGTTGGCACTGTCAACCAAGATCCAGTCCCTGTCCCATTGCCGCAATGTAGCATCCTTGTGCTTGTTTTACAAATACTTCAATAGATTATGCTCCGATGAACTGGCTACTCTGGTGCCCCCTCAACGTAAATTCACTAGACCAACTTGACAATCAGCTAAATCCATCCATTCACTGTGGAGGTCCCCAGATGCCGGGGAGCTTTCTACTCCAATAGCTTCTTTCCTCGAGCTGCTGGCCTCTGGAAATCCTTCCCTGCTCCCTGTTTCCCCGACCGTATTGACATGCAGAAATTTAAAACTAATGTAAACAGACATCTCGCTGCGCAGCTCCCAATTTAGGATGACCCCCCAAACCTTCTACCTTTTTTTCTCAGTAGCCCCTTACATCTACAGTGGCGTCCTGCCTTGTTTGAGGTGAACTATGTTAAAAAAAAAAAAAAAAAAAAAAACACACCGGTTACGCCAACGGAAATCTTCTAGAACTAAACGATTTGTCAAATAGACGAATTATATCTACTTTTATCGATCCCAAAACATACCATTTACATAACCCCGGATGTCTGTTTACAACTGCTTGTGCAAAACGAATCATTTGCATAACCAGACACGCTTTTTGTCTAGGAGCAAAGTGTAGTATCTCTTCTGATAGAACATTTTATCTGTTCTGTCCTCGGCTCCTCGTTCAGTGACGACGAAATACTTTTAGATTGAGGCATCTTTAAAAAATGTTGTCCCAATCCAGAGTGCCCCTTTTTGGGGTGTTAGATTTTCCCCACATTAACAACCGATCTCGCTGTTTTGAATGTTTTGGGATAGCTACCGTTACCTTTCCACCGCAGACACAGCACATAAGGGCGTCGCTTCAATCGGCGTGGGCGACCGTTATCACTGATGGCAGTGATCAGCTCATCGTTCGTATTAGCTCAACTTCATTTCGCGGCGGTATTCAGTAGGCCACTCACGCACCTGTCGATTATTTCCCGAGTTCGAAAATAATGTCTACAAAAGCGATACTAACGTACACACACCGCATCCTTTAGAGAAAGCAGACAATTTATCTACATGACAATAGAGATCTCTTTTTAAACTTGCAAACGGGTTGTTTGTTTGTTTGTTTTGTTTGGGTGTTTTTGGCGGTAGCTAAAAGCAACTGAAAAGAATGTTTCTCCAGACACACTGCCATTGTTCACAGACACATATGAAATATCGAAATAGGAATAATCTGGTTATTGTACGAAAAGGCGTCAACGCAATGCTGTTCACTTATAGCAACGGCCGTCTACCTTTAGAATGCATGGATTACTCAAGGAATAATTTGAATTTGGGCGTAACACTAATATTAACTTAGAAAAAAAAGGTAAATACATTTATCAACTAAGTGGTGTGACCTTGAAGGGCCGATAATAAATAAGACAACAAGGTGGTATATTTACAAGAGTGTGTATTTGCGGAAGTACAGAATAGTATGTTAACGAGAGACTGATATTTACCTCACTTCCACCACAGGAAGATGTGACACAAGGTCGGAAAGTGGGATTTGGTGGACCAGAGGACTAGAGTTAGTGCACTCTGGCCCCGCAAAAAATGCCTGTGCAGCCCCGTCAGCATTCCCCAGTCAGGGCCCCTCAGGTAGTTAGCAATAAACAAACTTCACCTTAAAGAGAGTAGGCACGGCCTGGGAGAGTGGACCTCCTAGGACTACCCAGAACCATACCTCAGCTCGACAGAAAAAGGGCCACCATAAGTCATAATGGTCCACCTCCGTCGGACTGATGATCGAGAACGAATCATCGATGATCGAGAACGAATCATCGACTTGGTAAGAATGGCGTCTCTGACTTTAACAGTATGACCGTGGAAGAAAGATCGGGTTTTACTTTATTTCCAACCACAGGAAGATGTGACACAAGCCAGCGCCCCTAAAGAAAGGACACTCTGGCCTATTAAAAATTGCATGGGGAGTCCCATTCGGCATTCCCCGGTCGGAGCGCCTCAGGCAATTAACAATAAACTAATTCCACCCCAAAAAGGTGGACCTCCTAGGACAGATAAAAGGCCACCGGAATGGCACAGTTTCTAACGGTCTGATTGTCGAGAACGGATCCTCGACTGGTATTTACTAATCTGGCGTCTCTCTTCAACAATTACTGTGTCTTACAGGGGATCAGCATATTTTGGGATAAGTCTAGATAATGACTAATTTTTAACGATAGAAGATACTGAATTTCATAGTTGTAATAGAAGAGAATGCCCCCCCCCCCCCATCTCTGCAATCCCATTTTTTACCCATAAATCGTTAGCTGTGACTTTGGTCGATTTGTAACACAAAATGTTTTCCATTAACGATGAAATTTGGTGACTGCGAAAATAATAGCCAATGTGAGTAACTCTTTTCTGCAATTAGTAACGTACGAGACGCGTGTGCGATACGTGCGTCTTCCATTTTCTGTAATATGCTGTATCAGCTAGCATCAGTAGCCACAATAATTTCGAGATCGTGATTGTAGTGATTCAAAAAATATTCTGATGTGAGGATTTTTTAAATGCCTCCTGGCATTCTGTCGTCCAAACCCAATCTTTTTTCATTTTTAAATAGTTCACAAATTGTGTATGTTTGGGGAAAACACATAGTAATTTGCTGAACCAAAAAGACTTTGTAGTGATGAAACGTTTTTCAGAGCCGGAATATTTTTATCGCACTAGCTCGCTCTGGGTCTGCTCTTCCACTATCTTCGTCTATAATTTGAGCAAGATATTTTATTTCTTCCATGAAAAGATTGCAATCTTCCTCCTTCAATTTTAATCTATAGTTCTAGATTCTCTTAAATACTTCATGTACATGATTTGTGTTGCTTGGTGCTTTTACTGATCACGCGAATGTCATGTAGGTAGGCTGTCACAAATTCCAGTCCGCTAAGCAATGTGCTCATTACTTGTTGAAAATGTCAGGTGCAACATTATCCTTAAATGGTAATCGTTCGAATTTTTATAAACCCCTGTAGGTATTTATACAAATAGCTTTTACCACTCCTCGTCCACATGTACTTGTAGATAAGCATCACTTAAATTAAACTTTGAAAAAAAAATTCCTCCGTTGAGTTTAGGGAAAGTCTCTTTTGGACTAGGCAGAGGATACGGGTAATCCTTTAGTGCCTGGTTCAATCCTGTGGAGAAGTCATTTACTTTTTTAAGTAGACTGTGTGCGAAAGCCACTCACTGTACTCTACTTTCGATAATACTTTCATTTCTTCGAATCTATTTAATTTCTCGAATGACGCGAATGGAGCATTTATTTTCTTTTTAAAAACTGGTTTAATATTTGGTTTTAATTCAAACTTGGTAATCACTTTTTACATCTTTCCAGTCCACCAGAGAAAACTTCCGAAAACGTTTCTTTTAACTCTCTTTTAGTCTCTCTGCTTCGGCATTTAAAGTTTTAATAGTTTGACAGAAAGAGTTTATGGGCGTATTCTATAATTGATTTTTCCGTCCAAATAGATTGTTTGAGTTGTTCATTACGAACATTCTTAATTTCAAAGTGTTTCTTTTAATTTCTTAACCAGTGACGCTTTCAGCTATTTTGCTCGCTCTCGTCAAAGTTGGTTTTCCAATTTTCTTCCACGTTTGACGGTGTATTATTGACAGATTTGAGCCGAAATCAAGTTGTAGCATTATATTTGTATTCATTATTTTTACCTGCACAAATTTCCTGATATTTTCAGCTTCGTCACTTTTAGCAATTTTAATAAGACTTTTTAAAATGTTATTTTTTAAAACTCTGCGGTGTGTAATTTTGTATCCCATTCTACCGCAATTTATACACTTTTTCATTTTATATGGACAATCTTTGTAATTTTTCTTTTGTTGATCCGATTTAGATTTTTTTAAACATAGTTCACCCCAAGGTGCCACTGTAAACTTAAGCGGATACTGAGATTTAGGATGAAAGTGTTCGATGTCATCAGCTAGATGCTTGTTCACATTAGTTTTATATTTCTGCATGTCGGTACAGTCAAGGAAACAGGGAGCAGGGAAGAAAGTTCCAAAGGCCAGCATCTTGAGGAAAGAAGCTATTTGAGTAGAAGGCTCTCCGGCATCTGGGGGCCCCCACAGTGAATGGATGGAATTTAGCTGATTGTCGGGTTGGTCGAGTGGATTTACGTCGAGGAGGAACTAAAGCAGCAAGTTCATCGGAGAACATTCCATTGAAGTATTTGTAAAACAAGCACAAGGATGCAACATTGTGGCGATGGGACAGGGGATGGAGCTTGGTGGATAGTGAGGGACCTATTAGATTAGTGGCTCTTTTTTACCTTGTCAAGAGACTAGTGGATGGAGCATCAGCCCAGATATGACAACAATACTCCATGCATGGGCGGATGGTGGCTTTGTAGCGATATAGGATACGGTCTGGTGTGAGAAGTTTTCTAGCACGGTAGAAGGAGCCCACTTTATTTGCAGCAGCCTTGGCAATGTCTTCTATGTGTTTGTTCCAATTCATGTTACCTGTGAATGTTAGGCCGAAGAGTTTGAACGTTGGACTCTCAAGTAGGGTGTTATTTGCCATGGCAATTGGTGGTTAAATAGGTTTCTTGTAGTTATTGAAGAAAAGGAGCTTTGTCTTAATTACATTAAAAGTTACCACCCATTTATGACCCATTTCAATACAGACTGGAGGTCACTTTCTAAAGTACTTAGTACTTGGCTCGGATATATGCGCGTCCGTTTTACTCACATGACGAGAGTAGAGAATAGTGTCGTCAGCAAATATACCCATCTCAGACACAATGTCATCAGGGAAGTCGTTTATGAAAATCAGGAACAGTAAATGTCTAAGGATCGATCCATGGGGTACACCTGCATGTATATCATGTTGTTTGGACGAACGGCCATCGTAGACAACATGGATCTTTCTTTTGGTTAAGAAAGATCTAATTATATTTAATATTAGTCCAGTAATACCATATGAATTAATTTTTATGAGAAGATGTTTATGTCAGACCTTGTCAGAGGCTTTGGATATATTAAGCGCTACCGCCCTAGTTTCACCTGCCTTGTCCAGTGTATGGTATATGCATTCAGAGTAGACCTAAATCCATACTGATAGTCAGAAAGAAGTTTAACATTAACGAGGTGCCAGACTATCGCTAGATTTATTAAGGATTCAAAGATTTTAGCGAAGAGCGGGAGGAGACTGATGGGTCGATAATTCTAAGGATCAGTTCTATCTCCAGAATTCTTGAATATTAGTACCACAGAGGCAATTTTCCAGCTATTAGAGAAGCAAGATTCGGCAAGGCATTTGTTGTAGAGTTTATAGAGGACAGGGCCAGTTCAGCAGAGCATTTCTTTATTACTATTACTGGTATAAGATCAGGCCGACATGCTTTAGAGGATGTCAAGGTTTTTTATGATGTCCCGGACATGAGATGGGGTGATGACTAGGTCATCAGGTGTGGCTTCAGTCCGCAATGATAAATTTGGGAGGGAGTGGTTTGCGGAGTTCAAAGTGGAGTTTAACGTGAAACGCTGGGACAGTAGTTTAGCCTTTTCAGTTGCCTTGCAAATTACATCATTGTGGTTGGATAGCGGGGCATTGTTGATTGGCCATTATTCACCACACTATTGAAGATTTTCTAGACGAATTTGGTATTTTCAACCGTACGCAACTTTCATTAATAGCCAACGAACCTTTTTAAAATCGGTCTAATTCGCACAGTCTGTATTATAAAGACTTTCCTATCGTCTGAAATACAAAGGAAACGTAATTTCGTTTTCATGATGGTAAGTAAAATTATCGATATCGCTCCAAATATTCAGTGTTATTTTCAATGTGTTGACCCCTATTCGATAATTCATATTATTTTAACTGTTCTTGTTGATTATGAAGAAACATTTACTCAAATTATTTCATTTGCTCTAATTGTTTATTTTTTATTTTTCTTGTAAATGAAGCTTTTCTATTTAAATTTTCTTCTGATATTACAGTTGTTCTTTTTGTTTTTCTTGGAATTTATCTTCTAGTCAAAGTTGTTGTTCTTCTTGGTGTTTAATAATGTCCAATATGGCACTTTTAAATTCTTTAATTTTTATCACTTACGGACCTTTTCGTGTTTATTTTTATCATTACTACAGGTCGTAATTTTTCCATTGGCAGATAAATGTTTCACTACTAAGCGATAGAAAAAATAAGTAAGCTTATTCAAACTTACTTACGTATTCCTGATTAAAGAATAAAAAACGAAGTAAAATAAACCGACATCTTGTTTTTATTGTTTTTTTTTTCTTCTTCGTGGTCGAACGATTTAGATTTTTAAACTTCGCGCTGAGGAATGACCTCAAATCTTTTTCATTCTCCTCACGAACGAAAACTTTGTTTTCGATCTTATTTCCTGACGTTGGAGACTTTCCTACCGCGGATTTGGTACACCTTGTGTGTTAAAACTTCAGACTGGCTTTTAACTTCTCGCTGTTACTGTTGTAATTAACAATTTGTACGAGCACACCACCTAAGTCTTTTTCGAAAATCCAGTATCCCCAGTTGTAGTAATAGTTATGCTGTGTCTTACATAACTCCTATTTCTCATCGCCAGTGTCATGTGCGACATACGTCCGGATTATGTTGTGTCCGAATAAGTCCGAGTTCCTCGTCGCCAGTGTTGTGACCTTGAAGGGCCGATAATAAATGAGACAACACGGTGGTATAGTTACAAGAGTGTGTATTTAGAGAAGTGCAGAATAGTATGTTACAGAAAGACCGTTCGTCCTTCGTCGTAAGCTTCTCTGTACATAATGTCTAGAAGAGTCCATATGGTCACTAAATAGGGTAGATCAGCATCATAATAAGATTCGGAAAACCTTTATTTTATTAATATAAAATGCATCTATTAAAGAAACAAGTGCAATTATTTGAATAAAATAAAATGAAATTTTGAGGTTTATTCAAGTACTACACATGTTTACTGTGACATTTTTGACAGTTTTTTATCGGTTTATGGATGACGTCATATTTAGGTTATAGTATGTGTGTGTGTGTGTGTGTGTGTGTGTGTGTGTGTGTGTGTTTTGTTGTACATATAAACTCCTAAACTAATAGAAGCCACTGGACTCATGAAGAAGAACTTGAAAAAGTGTTTGGCAAGCATACTTGGTGAACCAAGTGCAAGAGAAATCCAAACAACTGCACTCAAGGGAACAGCAAGAATCCTGAAAAGAGCTCTCGGTTGGAGTCTGTAAATAGCGGGTGATCGTATGGCATTTGAAAGAATATCCCGTCCCCAGCAAATGAAAGAAAATGAAAATAATAATTTAAAACAGAATGAAAAAATCATTATCGATGTTGGAATATATATTCTCGGCAACACGATGAGAAACAAAGGCAAATTATTTTTATGTAATTTTAATATTTAAAGAGTACATGTATATAAAGTTAGGTATGTGCATATATGTATATGTATAAGATTCACTCCTAAACTAATTAACTGATCATTATGAGTTTAGAAAGGCAGCTGCTATGTTTAAGAAGTCGTAATGTGAGCTATATTTAGTTTAATTCAGTTTTACTTAAAGGGTGTAAAATGGGAGTGGTAGCCCTTCATGAAAATTCAGATACCTCTGATTTTTGTGAAATTTTAACAATAAATATTAGACATTAATTAATAAATATTACAGAAATGTCAGGGTTTTTTTAGTATTTTAAAGAGGTGTTAAGGGCATAATATGGACAGAAACTCCGATTTGAAAATTGAAATATTTCAGATTTGCATTGAATTTTATCTATAGTAATTAGACACTAATTAAGCAAGATTCCCGTGATCTCAATTTTTTCTTAAGACTCTTAAAGTTTAATTCTTGATGTAATGGATTTTGATTAAAATTAGAATAAGGATTCTTGACATAAGGTTTGGTATCTTATATCTTGATTTTAATCAAGTGGACATAAAAGTGGTGCAATATTGTTTTGTTTGAGGAATTAATGTTACTCGTCCTAGGACGGGTATTGTTTTTGTTATAATATAAAACAGAGTAGCGTTCCATATAAAAATTGCAGCTGCTGAAAAATGTTACATTCTTCGAACAGATAAATCAATTATTAAAAAAAAATGCGCAAACGTTTTTATCATAATAAAATAGATTTCCCTTAGAGCAATTAAATTGTTGTTGCGCTTTTTTGTGCTGTTTTTGTGCTGATTTGTGCTGTTTTATGCTGTTTTGTGCTGTTTTTGCTTTGGAAATCCTTTGTAATATTACTACAAAAAACGACCACCGGGTGAAGGATTCTTTCTAGAAAGGGTTATATCCACTTTAAGTAGCTGTTCCCTGCTAAGATGTGTTTTTATATAAGACAGTCTAATGTTGAGGTTATGTCGTTTCCTTCTTTATTTTGTGGTGTCAATTGGAAATTCAAGAGACACAAGAGATTCTGGAGATAATTGAACACAGATGATAAGATGTTTGAGAATTTTTTAGATGAGGGTTGATAATTTGTAGAATTTGGTATATTCGGACTACTGTTCTCATCTTGGGTGTTTTTATCACAACGTTTTGGCCGACGTAACCTCCGACCTTCTTCAGGCGTACCTTGTCGAACTCGGGAATCTGGAGCAATTTCGAACGGAACCCTTTATTAAATCCACGGTGGTAGCATGCTCACGTTCCATCGGCCATGACTGGGAAAATGTTCCTCATCTGTCGGCCGGCAATCATTCGCGTATCATTAACCCTTATCCTCGATTGGCGCTTCAACATCTTCAATGGTGATTTTTTTTAATTGGGTTATTTATTGGCGGGAGGAAATGATTCGAAAGAGTCTATTCAACTGTCGTCACACACTCGATACTCAGTCAAATGTCGTCTTGTCGGCTGCTTGTAAAAGGCCAATTGTCTCATTAGCCAGGTGCCATTAGTTGCAACCTTGATGAGTCCGAAATGACTTTCCATCGGTAAAAACTCAACGTAGACATTAAGACAGATAGACGCACATGTGCTCATACACACATATGCATATGCCTATACACACATATGCCCATACACATACTATATATATATATATATATATATATATATATATATATATATATATATATATATATTATTATTATATTATTATATTATAATATAAAATAAAATGAAGTAATAAAATAAGGTGTCAATCAAATTTTATTAGAATTCAAAGTTCAAGCAAAGTATCTTAAAGTCCTTAGCTCATGAGTTTTCAAAGATAATTCTTCTCTTCAGAGGACCATTACCGCAGTTATAACACTACTGGTAATGAAATTAAACTTTGAAAATATATAAAAAATATATACACAAATACATAAAAATACATAACATCAAATATATCAACCCAAAAACATACTTTTTTGTTGAATCTATACAATACATCCAGGTCATACAATTTGAAAAACATAATCAGATAATTTCTCGTATTTGGACTGCTATTTATAACCTGGATTAATTTTCAGTCAACCCTCTGGATGTCTTTTAATTTAAACTGTAATTCTCAATTAATCGAGCACTCTGCTGGGATTTTTGTTGCTATATTACACAGAAGTTATATATATATATATATATATATATATATATATATATATATATATATGGTAAAATGAAAAAGGAAAACCAAAAACTGGATGTTTTTTATGTGTACATCAACGTTTCGTCTTTATTTATAAGACTTCATCAGGATGATGGTATAGAGAAAAGATATCATGCAAGTACAAATACATGTAGGGTAGACATGTTGGGAGGAAAAATAAAATAAAATGAAAAATAATGGCAACGTCTTGGTGGACGTCCGTACTTGTTAGAGAATAAAAATGAGTGACGAAAATGAGTGGGAAAAAGGGGAAGGATGGAGGGAGCAAGGACTACTGTGGCTGGCGGTGAGAGAAAGGGGTGGGGGATGAGCAGGGGTAAAATGGATGGCAGCGAGAGATTGGAGGAAGAGGGGGAGGGAGGTGTTTGACCAGATGGCTGTGGTCAAGATTGAAGGGGAAGAGTGAGTTGGAATGTTTGTGTGTGGGGGTGTATGCAGGGAAAATGGGGATGGGTAGAGAGGGAGGGGGGCTGTGATTTTGGTGGATGGGCGAAAGTTATGGTCTTAGAGAGCGTTTTGAGAAAATGAGGGAATTTAAGAAGAGGTATGGGAGAAAATAGATGAGAGGGGGAAGAGGGAGGATTTGTTGTGATAGGGTGTGAAATATTTGAAATATTTGGAAAATGATAGCAATGAGTGAGGGATTGGAGTGGGTGGAGGAGGGCGGTGATTGAAAGGGTGGGTGAGGAATATTTGAAATATTTGGAACATGAGAAAGTTTATTTGGACTGTAGTATTAAAAATGTGAGGGAAAAAAGTAAGGGGAAAATGAAGATTCGGGGGAAGAAGGAAGGGTGTGGGTGAATGGAAGAGTGTCATAAGGTTAGAGATGAAAATAATGGATTCACGTGTGTGCCGTTAAACGAATAACGAATATATATATATATATATATATATATATATATATATATATATATATATATATATATATATATATATATATATATATATATACGCTGTTTCAAAAAAAAATGAATTGTAATTTTAAAAAATCCAAAACATATTACTTTATTATTTGAATTATGTTGGCAATGAACGTTTCAGAAATATAATGCTCAATCTATGTTTGACAGTACATAACTTGAGATTTATATTTCTGAAACTATCGTAGCTATAATGCTAAAATAATAAAAACAATAAAGTAATATGTTTTGAAAATTGGTTAAAATTGATTATTTCTGAAACAGCAAATATAATTATCAGAACTACAATAAAGAATTGATTGTAAATTCCCTACATTATCAAATATTGTGGGAATAACAATTTATTACATTATTTACAATTTAAAACAAAATAATTTTAACTGAATATATATATATATATATATATATATATATATATATATATATATTACTATTTCATGTACCCACATAAAATTTTATAAGGAGATATAATTTTGTATGTATCAATTTTCAGTATTTACTTCAACAGTGCTCGATACGTAAGTAGAGCTAGGTAGTAAGCTATGAAAATATATTTATGGCAATTAAGCTACACAGAGGCTCCCGCGTGTCATCCCCGGGGGGGGGATCTTCAGGAGCCTGAAGATTCCCCCAGGGGATGAAACGCGGGAGCCTCTGTGTAGCTTAATTGCCATAAATATATTTTCATAGCTTACTATAGATAGATAGATAGATAGATAGATAGATAGATAGATAGATACCCGTCCCAGAACAAGTAAAAATAATTCCCCGAACAAAAATGTTTGGCACAACTTGTATGTACCATTGCAAAGATTAAAATCAATATATAATGATACTAAACCTAATGTATAGAATACTTATTCCAATTTTGTATTAAAATCCATTACATTATTTTGATTCTAAAAAATGGATAAAATTTCAGGCTGATGCTTAAGGGGTCTTAAGAAAAAAACAATGACTACGGATGAAATTCAATGTAAATCTGTGATATTTTAATTTTCAAATTCTCCCTAAAATCCCTTAAAATACTGAAAAGAAACTGAAATTTGAGGAATTGATGTCTCATACCTATTATTAAAATTTCACAAAATCAGAGGTATCTGGATTTTCACACACACCCACAAACGCTCTCTTTTCTCCATTTTTCATAGAACTAAATAAAACTAAATATAGCCCACATTACCCACTCTTACGCCTAGAAACTATGCCCCAAGATTCATGATGATCGGTTAATTAGTTTAAGAGCGACTCCTATACCTAAAGATACATAAACGTATAGACATACATACGCATATATACATGCACCCCCCTCTAAATGTTAGAATTTACAAAAAAAAATAATTTGCTTATGTTACTCACCATATTTCCTAGAATATACATTCCAAAATTTATTATGATTGGTTCATTAGTTAGATAGTTTATCCTTCACAACGAAATATATAAACATCTACATATACCTAATTTTAGGTCTAGCGACGTTCATGAGTCATAACAAACCACAATAACTCCCATGCCTTGTTCCTGTCATTCGTCGATAAAACAGAATAATTAGCTATATGCACACTATGTTTCCTTGGGTAATTATTAAGTTAAATCTTTCCAATCTCGATTCCGTTTTTGAACAAGTACTCTGAATACAAATACATTTAAATACAGCTGAAAACTTACGACTACGAAGCACTTTGCCTTTACTTAATAAATTACTTTTACAGGGTGTTGTGATCTTCAAAGTACGTCGATTATTTTATACGAGCTACTTTTAGGCGATAAAGCCCGTCTATGCTAATTGCTTTATTAGCCAACCCAACCATATTACATTTCGCGGAATCTTATGGTTTTATCG
The DNA here is from genome assembly GCA_963556195.1 of Sepiola atlantica. Classification (NCBI taxonomy): domain Eukaryota; kingdom Metazoa; phylum Mollusca; class Cephalopoda; order Sepiida; family Sepiolidae; genus Sepiola; species Sepiola atlantica. Next base: position 54,966,683 of record OY744523.1, on the reverse strand, counting down.
CCCAACGTGGATATATGGCTTCTCCTCCATTCTTTATCCCTCTCTATGGTTGTATATCTATTCCCCACTATAAAAGGGGCTTCATGCGATTCGAAGTATTTTAACTAAACTTCTGCTAGTTCAGGCTCTCCAATATAAAACGAAGATCCAATCGGCGACGCCATTTTGTTATGATGTTCAACGTATGTGATTCACTTAGCAGATATGCTAATGGTGTGACGGGTTATTTTATACGACCTACTTGTAGGAAATAAAGCCCGACTATGCTAGGTCCTGGGTATGACCTTAAAAGACATCCAGTGATGAGGCCTCCATTTGGGAGCCGTGGGGGATGTGGAGTTGCCCCTTTGTTGTCATTGCTCCCAGGTCCACTCTGGTCCGGAGTGGTAGTATCTGTAACGGCCCCATCTATGGGTTAAATAAAACCTACTGGCGCTACTAAATCAGGCTGTCTGAAGTTATTGACTTCCTGACTCAAAATGCACCAAACATTGATGTTTTATTGCTTTTTCCTTTGCAAAACTCAATCATGTTCTGCAAAATCCAAAACAAAAAACAACAATTTCCCTCCCCCTCTTTCTCGCCTCCCCCTTACACTCAACCAAACACGATGAATAAATACTTAAACATATAAAGAACTTGAAGCATAAAAACCTTCACCAAAATGACCGGATTCAGCATTAAATGACCCGAAAAGGGTCGATATGCCGTGAAACAAAAACAACCAAACCAAAACCCATGATTAAACATTTGAAGAACTTGAAGCATAAAAACCTTCACTAAAATAACCAGATTCGACATTAAATAACCCGAAAAGGGTTGATATGCCATAAAACAAAAGAAAACAACAACAAAACAACCGACTATGCTAATTACTGTATTAGCCAAGCCAACCACATTACCCAAGCAACTTGAAACTCGAAATAATTTTGAAAAATTAACCCTTCTTTATCCGATTTAAAATAATTTAATTTACTTAAATAATGACATTCATCGAAACCGTTTTAGTTTTCTTCGTAAAAATAATAGTTGAAACAAAATTACTAATTTGCTGTATACTATATATATATATATATGTGTGATTTTATGAAGGCTTACCAAATCATTCCTTTCGAGACACCAATGATCACCATTAAAGATATTTTTTCTTACAAATACTATTTATTCAAATTAAATTTAATTTGAATAAATAGTATTTGTAAGAAAAAATATCTTTAATGGTGATCATTGGTGTCTCGAAAGGAATGATTTGGTAAGCCTTCATAAAATCACATATAAATGCTCTGTACTCTGTAATCGAGTATCATCGAGCTTGTTTTTTATTGGAACAACGCCGGTCTTCACTGAATGATCTATTTTATAAGTGAAAAATCTAAATATATATATATATATATATATATATATATATATATATATATATATAACCCCCACAATAACTTTTTATCGACTACATTGGTTTTAATCGGGTTCTCTTTTAATTTTCTTTCCTACATAAATTATTTTTATTTTTAAAGCTTTCGCCACCACCCCATTTTTCTCTAAGTTAAATTTTCATAATTAATTTTAACCACTTATCATTATAACGACCAATCAGAAAGGATCTTTTAAATTTTTTTCCTTTTTTTATTTTTGATTTTTTATTTTATATTTTTTTTATTTTTTTTTTTTATTCGGTTTAATATAAAACGGTGTTATTTTTCTCGTCATTCATGTCTGAATCGTGGTTGAAGGTACATCTGAAGAGACCAAAATAAGGTCGAAATAGACTATTATGTACACAACCGAAATGTGCATCTAATTCATCTCATCTTCAAATTTATACTTGCTCTGCTTAATTGGACATCGAGCTCTCTTATTCGGATTCCTACCGAAACCATTCGAACCAGTATACTATATATATATATATATATATATATATATATATATATATATATATATATATATAAGTTTAAATTTTTATTTATACAAACATTATTGGTTACATATGTGCATACATGTTTCGGTTTCACTTTTCCCAGAAAGTCAACCTCATCAGACCAAGAATTTTCGAGAAACAGCTCTACTTGTTATTGAGCACTTTTTATAAACACTTGAGTTTCTACGGATTTACATTTACAGAAACTAATACAATACATGTACTATATATATATATATATATATATATATATATATATATACCATGTTCCGTAGCATAATATGTATATTAAGTTTTTCAAATATCCGTTCCGTGTTTTGTGTTGCTTTTTTTTACAAACGAGTCACCGTTATATCAAGACGTGCAGGCCACTCGAGGATGAAAGTTACTGAGTTTGACATGTAAACGGCGAAACAGCGACGGGATTAGTAACGACGGTTGTAACTGGTCAGAGATTGATTATTTAAAACGATGGCTCAACAAGAATTTGTTTACATTGGACTTGAAAACGACAATGTTATAGTCATCCGGGAAGCAACCCCGTTGTAATGTGTTCCTCAGACGGGCAGTTTTTAGAAATAAACTTTTCTCATGGAAGTTCCGCTTAGTTCTAGATACACACAGGAAGGCAGGAAATTTATTGACAGTGGTTGTAGCTAGACGAGTTTTTGTTGTGAATGTTTTAGGGGGGGGAATAGATTGGAGCTAAGTCGAGCATCTGCCATGAAAATAAAGAAGGTAGTTTGAATTCAAAGAAATTTAAGTATGGATTCACACTGATGTTTACGAAATACTTACTTCTCTTACTTATTAAATAAGTTATACAAGGACATTAAAATTAGGAATAAACCACTCAATATTCATTCATTTCGACTAGGGCAATTCGAACGTTGATGATTACAGAAGAGAAGCTTCGTTTTAGACGCGTTAAAAGTAACAAGTCTTTGCACCACGTGCTCCAAATCAGAAAAGATAAAATCAGAAAGATCTCGATCATCAATGCTCTTTGAAGTGCTGCCATAGACAGTTGTGTCGTCTGCATAAATGTCACCAAATGATCTCAGGATATGATTTGGAAGATCATTAATGAAGATAAGAAAGAGAGTTGGACCCAAAGTATATCTTTGAGGCACACCGGCGTTCATACTAAATGCTTCAGACCTCTTGTTGCTACTACTCCTGCCTGGACCGCGGCAGTACGCGTTTCGTATACTCGTCGGGTAGAGGGTTGGTCGTGTTGTCTAGTGAGTGGTCGTCCAGTGGATGAATTCTTTCTTCTCTGCCGTCGTCTGTTGTCTGCAATAAAAGCCATGTCGCCCCCGAAGACAAACTCTGCTTTTAAATTTAATTCATTTCATTCAAGCGTTGTTATTTCATCTGGGGGAAATTCACCACGCCGAGAGAGACTAAGAGAGCAAATCCCACGTTATCGTAGTTAGTTATTAATGTTTTCTTAACTATTCCTAGAGAGGGGGAAGGATTCTCGCGCTTGTCTTCCCTGAAGGGAAATATTCTGTATCTTTACATTGTGAATCGCACGTCCTCTCAGTTCGCTTTCCGACACAGACTGACTAAAAACTTGCTTCTCACGAGAACGAGTGACGCCACAGATCCCTTTGTTTCCCATGCAAGAGCCTCTCGCAGGTGTGGACTGACCCTTGATCGGGGGTCTCGTCACACGTAACCTTGTCACATCTGCCAGCTCCGACTGTGAGAACAAGCCCTGTTCTACACTCGACTGCTCCGCGTTAATTGGCGCAAGTCAAACCCGATCTCCAACAGATACGTCCATTCCCATAGGGCCATTATCTAACACTCTGTCCATGAAAAAAAGACGAAATCCATATTGCTTGTCACTAAGTAGATTGCTTTTGCTGAGGCGATTGCTTGCATCTTGATTTCTCACAGATTCAAGAAACTTACTCCTGAAGGCACGGGAGACTGATTGGTGTGTAATATGATGCAGAAGACCGAACTCTAGTATCTAAAGAAAGAAAATATAGACTTTACGATGAGGGGGTCAGTTTCGCATTAGAAAGTAAACTTAAACCGATCACGCACTTCTTGACAATATACAATTTTTAAGGACATGTAACCAGTCATAACAATTGAAACACAAATACTGACTCGTTTTTGTATGCCTTTAAACTGGAATTTCTGTCTTTACTTAAGCAATTACTTTAAAGGATATTGACATTCGAAAAGATATACAATTTTCAATGTTGATTACTTTACGTAGGCACGTACGGCCATCGCAATTTATTCAGCTTTATTAGCAAATAATAGTCAACAGAAATAATAATGAATTATTCTGTGAACATAGGCTTTACAAAGAGTGCCAGCTGTGAATCTTTAGGTATGGGCTCCGTTTATAGGGCAATCGCTATCGCTATATAAAAGGATAGAGGCTTGTTTTCGGAGGTGTTAAAAATAGCAAGCCACTTATTTGCAAATTGCACTGCGTGCTACAGAACATAAGAGACTGAATTACCAACGCTCTTTAAAGTGCTGCCATAGACAGTCTAATCTCCTTCGATTGCTTTCACTAGGTGATCTTTCGTTTGTACTGATCATATTTACTTGTATTTGGTCTGTTGGATTCTGTTACCTGAAGACCGGATTCCTTATGTTGGCCATCAAAGACACCCCTGCCAATCATGACGCTCAGATCTTTCTTAAACAAAAACTAAAGAATACGTAATATGAAAATACTTAATATATTTTGTATTGTTAATATAATTATTGGGGTTGATCAATATTAGATAACATTTTTCAGAAACGTTAGTCGTAAACTATTTTACCATGTTTTATCCATATAACATTATTTTTCATTTTATATTAAAGAACTTACACCTTATAATTTTCTCATTTCTTTTCTATATATCGGCCATGTTTCATTCTCAGATCGTTTTCTTTTGACCGCTTTTTGTATAGACAAATAAATTGTTTGTAACTTATTCTTTTAGTGATTAGTGGTAATTTTCTTCTTTTTTTTATAAAACAAGTTGTTTGCAAAGAATGCTACTCAACCCGCACTCATTTCAACGTTAATAATTCTCTACCAATGATCAGGAAATTACCGGTTGTCTTTTGATTAGGAGAATTAATAAACCGTAATATGCGACTTCTGGATATAAAGTTAATATTAAAAAGAAATTTCTATTGTATCGGTCTTCACAATTACATTCGTATTTCAAAGATGTAAACAACGCGGCAGCCATGGTTGCTATCATTTGTTTATATAAAATAATTTGACTATATAAAATAATTTGTCTATATAAAATACTTGACTATATAAAATAATTTGACTATATAAAATAATTTGTTTATATAAAATAATTTGTTTATATAAAATAATTGACTATATAAAATAATTTGTTTATATAAAATAATTGACTATATAAAATAATTTGACTATATAAAATAATTTGACTATATAAAATAATTTGTTTATATAAAATAATTGACTATATAAAATAATTTGACTATATAAAATAATTTGACTATATAAAATAATTTGTTTATATAAAATAATTGACTATATGAAATAATTTGACTATATAAAATAATTTGTCTATATAAAATACTTGACCATATAAAATAATTTGTCTATATAAAATAATTTGACTATATAAAATAATTTGTTTATATAAAATAATTGACTATATAAAATAATGTGACTATATAAAATAATTTGAATATATAAAATAATTTGTTTATATAAAATAATTGACTATATAAAATAATTTGACCATATAAAATAATTTGTCTATATAAAATAATTTGACTATATAAAATAATTTGATTGTGCCGATAATGTATTAATTGTTATTATTTTATTTAGACAAGCTAAGGTGATTGTAAAGACTTTACAATGGCTGACAGCATGTCGGGACAAAATTACATTTATTAAGGCTAAAATTGGTTATCCATGGGTAATTTGCGGTTTCTTGTAAACCACCCAAAATTACAACAGCAAAAAAGAACGCATGTATTTTGTTATACTAATGGTTCGCCACTCACCCGGCATCCGTCTCAAGATGAGTAAAATTAATTTCCCGAAAAAAAAGTTTTGCACCACTTTTATGTCTCCATAGAAAGATTAAAATCAAGATATAATGATACTAAACCTTATGTCTAGAATCATTATTCCTATGTTGATCCAAATCCATTACATGATTTTGATTTAGAAAAAAATGTCTCAAATTGAAGCTTAAGAAGAATATGGAATTCAATGGATCTTGCTTCATTATTGTCTAATGACTACGGATCAAATTCAAGGCGAATCTGATATATTTGATTTTTTAAATTGGAGTTTTTGCCTATATTATATGCCCTAAAATCGTTTAAAATGCTCAAAAGGAATTGAAATTTGGAAGATATTTATTAGATGATGTCTAATACATATTGTTCAAAAATTTCAAAAAAATCGGAGGTATTTGAATTTGCACGAAGAGCTTCTAACCCCTTTTTCATTTTATGACTTAAAATAAACACTGCCTTGAAACAA
>OY744523.1:54887758-54955258 GCA_963556195.1 Sepiola atlantica | reverse complement strand
AGGACAAAATAAGCGAAGCAAAAGTTACGAGGCTGCTGAAGGGCAACCCAAGGTCCACTTTCTACTCTCTTTAATTTGTTAAATATTGAATTTAAAAACGACATGTTGTAGTCGGCTGGGAAGCAGCACTATTGTATTGTTTTGAAAAGATTGGAAGCTCTTAAAAAAACTCTGTTCATGGTAATTCCGTTTCGGTTTAAGTATACAGAGGAAGAAAGGAAAATTCTTTATAGTGGTTGTAGCTAGACGAGTTTTTGTTGTGAAGGTTTTATAGAGAGGAACCAAAGATTGGAGCTCAGTCGAGCACCTACCTTGAAAATAAGGATAGAGTGGAGAAAGACTGGCAACCTCTCTTCTGTGAAAAACGGGCTGCAGGGAAGAGAATAGATCATTACTCTGGTGCCCCCTCGACGTAAATTCACTAGACCAACTCGACAATCATCTAAATCCCATCAATTCACCGTGGAGGCCCCTAGATGCCGGAGGGCTTTCTACTCAAATAGCTTCTTTCCTCGTGCTGCTGGCCTCTGGAACTCCTTTCCTGTCCCCTGTTTCCCCGACAGTACTGACATGCAGAAATTTAAAACTAATGTAAACAGATATCTCGCTGCGCAGATCCCAATTTAAGTTGACCCCCCCCCCAACCTTCTCCCTTTTCTTTTTTCTCAGTAACCCCTTACGTCTACAGTGGCGGGCTGCCTTGTTTGGGGTGAACTATGTTAAAAAAAGAATTTTTAAAATTACCCACCAGATTTCGTAATTGATTATGTACTCTGCCAAAGTAGGCGAGTGAGTGTTCTGAGCGGTACTTCCTCGGGTGTGACAACATTACTTCTATCTTAGGACTATCTTATACAGGTAGAGAATTGATCCAAGAGTGAGTTGTAAGATATATTAATATCATATGTAAATGATCTTAAAATAAAATAAAACGTTTTTAATACAGGCCGCCGCATTATGCAATAAACTTGTTTCGTGTTTTGGACGTTTCTAGATGATGATTCATAATTTGTATTAGTTGGATTATTCGGATAATTATTCTCTTCTTCATTTGCTATTTTCACAACGTTTCGGACGATGTAACCATCGATCTTTGGAATCTTTATGTCGAACTCGGGAATCTATACGAACTTTCGAACTACACCCGTCGGGAGCAGCTTGTTCTCGTTTAGTCAGCCATGACCGGGTAGAAGTGTTGATTAATTAATTTTTATATTATTTTAGTCATTATCGCCTGTAGTAAGGGTTGAACCTTCAACTACTAGATGACTGTCACTTAGAACTGATTGTTAATCAACGCCTTTATCCGTTGCGTCACGTGTCCATGTGGATTTTACGACCTTCTTCGGGTTAATCTTTTCTAATTTTGGAATCTTTATGTCGAATCCGAGAATGTATACGGAATTTCGAACTGAACCATTTATTTAATTCACACGAGGAGATTGTTCTCGTTCTGTCAACCATGACAGGATGAAGCATTAATTAATTTATTTATTATTATCATTATTATTTGTACTCACTAGGAGTTCTCACACAGATCATCGTCAGTGATTGCTCATTGACAACAACCAGTGGTATTTCCTGGAGTCTGAGTGACAACAAGTCTCCCCAGACTTCCAGTGTTCTTCACCTCTTTTCGATAACGATGCGGTATCGCAACAGTCTCTTACCATTGATTTCTCGCCGGTAAAGACAATTGGTCTTCTCTGGGATTTGGGTGGCAACAAGCCTCCCCAAGATCTCAGCACTCTCTGCACTTTTCCAGTGAAGGTCTCGTTTGTGCTGTCCCTCCTCGATCTTCTCATCCTCCTCGACCCTCTACAAATATGTTGTCTGGTGTCAGCCTAGGCCGGCATCATTTTAAAAAAAAAAAAAAAAAATTTAATTTTTAAATTTTTTCCCTTCAATTCATTTTTTTTTTTTTTTTTTTCCTTTTCTCTTCCCTTATGGTAAAAAAAAGAATTTTAAAAATTCTTTTTAATTTTTTGGGGGTGGGTGGGTGAGGGAGAGGGAGGAGCTTATAGTGTTTCTTGTAATTTCTGTTTCTTGGTTCATTTTTGTGTAGTGATAGCTGAGGCCGGTGTAATTTATTTTTTTTTGGGGGGGGGGGAGATTATGAAGTGCTGTTTCTTGCAGTTTCTGTTCCTTGGCTCTTGTTGTGGTGTTCTTCGTGTGGTTTTGTTTTCTCCGTTGTAAATTCCTTGTGACTGGTTAGCCTTTGTAGCTTATGTGTGTTAGTTTCCGCATTCGAGGATTTTCCTTAAGATTGCAGCTGTTTTAATCATTGCCGTCCTTTGTATGGTTTCGATAGTCCCTTTGATTCCAATTTCTCCAAATCTTTTCTCCATGTTTTTGGGGATTGTTCCTAGTGCTCCTACGATTATTGGTATTATTCTAACTTTCTTCATGCTCCATATTCCTTTCAGTTCTCTGGCTAGTTCTGTGTATTTACTTCGTTTTTCCGTGTCTTTGATCTTCACTCTGTGGACTGCTGGAACGGCGAAGTCTACGACTTTACAAGATTTTTCCTTTTTGTCTATTATAATAACATCAGGTCTCCTTGCTTGTATGAGTTTATCTGTTTGTATATCCATATCCCAGAGGATTTTGTGTTTTTCGTTTTCCAGTACTGTTTCTGGTTTATGTTTGTACCTTTTGTCTGCATATTCGAAATTCAATTGTTTGCACAGTTCCCTGTGTATTACTTTCCCAACACAATCATGTCTGTTCTTGTATTCTTTTTGAGCAAGTTTGCTACATTCACTTATTATATGATTTACTGTTTCGTCTTTTTGTCCACACAGTTTGCATTTATTGTTTTCCTGGGTTTTATCTATTTTAGCTTTAATGTAGTTTGTCCTAATCGCATTGTTCTGTGCAGCCATCAGTAAAGATTCCGTTTCTCTGTTCAAGTTTCCTTTTCTTAGCCATGTCCAGCTATTTACGTTGGTTTCTTCTCTTGTGAGTCTTATGAAGCGTCCATGTAGTTGTTTTTCTTCCCATTTTTCTTTTCTTGTCTGTTTGTGTCCAGTTTCGATGCTTCCTGCGTTGTTCGTTGGGACGGTATCTCTTGCTGTGGTGATCAGCTTTTCTGTGTTCTGGTTTATGTATTTCTCCAGCTCTTTTTTAGTGTCGTCCACACAGTCTTCTATACTTACCAGTCCTCTTCCCCCTTCGTTTCTCTTCACGTAGAGTATGTCTGTATCGTCTTTTGGATGTAGTGCATTGTGCATAGTCATTAATTTTCTAGTCCTCTGATCAAGGTGCCTGAGTTCTTCTTTAGTCCAGTTTATGAATGGTCCAGAATATCTTATTAGTGATACTGCCCAGGTATGTATTCCTTTGATGAGGTTTCTGCTATATAATTTTGTTTCTAAGAGTTTTCTTGTTCTTCTCAGGCATTCTTTTCCAATCTTCTCTTTCATTTCTGTTGATTTGATTGTGTCTGCTTCCAAAACTCCCAAATATTTATAGCTCTCGTGTTCATCTAGCGCCCTCACCTGCTCTTGGTTGGGTAGTTCCATGCCCTCAGTCGTCTCCAACTTTCCCTTTTAAATCTCTAGCAATGCACACTTTTCCATTCCGAATTCCATTTGAATGTCCTGACTGAAGATTCTGGTCGTATTTATCAGCTTTTCCAGTTCCTTTTTGCTATTATTATTATTATCATTATTATTATTATTATTATATTATCGCCTGTAATAAAGACTGAACCTTCAATCTTTAGAAGACAGCAATTCTTCCCCATTTGTCAGAAACATCATTCACGGAATGTGAGGACTAAAGAACAAAATAAGCGAAGCAAAAGTTACCTGATTGAAATCAACGCCTTTATCCGGTGCGCCATAATAATAAAATAAAGCATCCAATTCGAAATTGCGTCTAAATTACCGAATTCGATATAAAGATATCCACGTCCGTAAAGGTCCACCTGAAGAAGCTCGGAAAATAACAACGGCCGAAACGTTGTGAAAATAACAACCAAGATGAGAATAGTAGTCCGAATAATGTAAATAATACAAATAGGTTTTTGAATGAATGCTAAACCGGATAGTTTGAAAATAGTACAATGTTTATATTATTTTAACCATGCTTTGTGATAAATGCGTAAACACACCATGTCAATTTTAAGAAAGAAACCTGTTTTGTCGCAGTGCAAAAATATAAGCCGCCGAGACATCAAGTGTTTCGTGAACAAAAGAACATTTATCCATTTATTTTCAATTTACTTTACAGGTGAGAAATAACATTTATGGAAAAAAACTTTTATTTTATTTTACAAAAAACAGTTTTAATGGAGACCTCTTCGATCCGGTATTTTAATCATAACATTCTGATTCATGCTACACTACGATATAGAATTTTGTAAATTTATGTCTCAATCTCTTCAAATATAACGCAATCCGTTCACATCTATCGGATTCTATTCGCAATCAGTTCACATCTATCGGATTCTATTCGCAATCCGTTCACATCTATCGGATTCTATTCGCAATCCGTTCACATCTATCGGATTCTATTCGCAATCAGTTCACATCTATCGGATTCTATTCGCAATCAGTCCACAGCTATATCATTCTTTTCATATAAAACGCAATACGTTCACATCTGTCTATATCTCTTGAAATATAACGAAATACGGTCAAATAAACCTGTTACGATATAATTGTGACAAAGTATCCGGGGCCTATGGGGATCGGGTACCCTAGTTACGCGCTAGTATGCATCTTGGTGATGATGCTGGGCCCTGCGTAGAGACGAAGGCGTCGGGTTGTCTAAGAAAAGACGTGTTGGGTGTCAATTCCGATCATCGCCACACAAAGGATACGCTGACCAGATGGTGATTTAGAGATAACAGGAACCCGACTTATTACAGCAGACAGCTTTTGGCCAAACGGCGAGAGAGAGAGAAGGAAATTGTTTTATGATAACGTTAAAACCAGAGAGGGAATTCCATTTGTCTATGTCGTTGGGGGGGCGCCCGGCCCCAACCCCCGAGAGAGGAAGAGACGCAGAGAGGAATATGGTAGAGAAAGGGAGAGTGTGGCGATAGACATCTCAATAAGAGAAATTACGTTTTGACAGAACCACGAGAGACGACAGAACGAAGGAGACCACAGAACGAGAGGGTCGGGCGTTCGACCTTCTCGTTCCGATGATAGAACGCGTCGGCTGAAGTATTCTCACCATCGTTTTCCTTAGATAGTAACTTGTGACTAAATAACCATTGTAAACGGATTCACACACACACGGAGAGACAACGAAGTAGCTTAGCGCAAACAGCCTTTTTACGACCACGGTAGACATCAACCTAATGTAAAATAAATTCTTTTATTGTTATTAATAATTACTCTTTCATACAAAAAGACCCAGACCGAGTTGTTGAACATTATTCCTTTCGCTTTTTTCTGCTTCGAATCATTTTTCGCTCCCACTGACCCAACCGATTGCTTTTCACCCAGTAATCGCTCGCTGATATAAACAGTTTCAACGTGGGAGTTGAACGAGACGACGAGGATCGACGAAGTCATCATCATCATCGTCGTAATCCCGGCCTAGAGGTATTTCGATCGACATTTTTTACTGCCACTACGACGATCGGCTGAAGACTGTTCACGGTCTGGCAAGTTCTGTCACAGAGAGACAGAGCCGTGTAGGGTACCTGTTATATAATTAAATCCGTTTACATTAATCTCAGTCTGTTAAAATATATAGAAATCTAGTAACATAAATTATATTCTTTTAAAATATCACGCACGCCGTTCACATCGATCTCATATAACGCATTCCTTTACATTTGTCTCAATCTCTTCAAATGAAACGCAATCAATTTACATCTGTCTCAATCTGTTAAAAAAACGCAATGCCTTTACATCTGTCTCAATCTGTTCAAATAAAACGCAATCAATTTACATTTGTCTCAATCTGTTCAAATAAAACGCAATCAATTTACATCTGTCTCAATCTGTTAAAAAAACGCAATGCTTTACATCTGTCTCAATCTCTTCAAATAAAACGCAATCAATTTACATCTGTCTCAATCTGTTAAAAAACCGCAATGCCTTTACATCTGTCTCAATCTCTTCAAATAAAACGCAATCAATTTACATCTGTCTATATCTGTTCAAATAAAACGCAATCAATTTACATCTGTCTCAATCTGTTCAAATAAAACCAAATCAATTTACATCTGTCTCAATCTGTTAAAAAAACGCAATGCCTTTACATCTGTCTCAATCTGTTCAAATAAAACGCAATCAATTTACATCTGTCTCAATCTGTTAAAAAACGCAATGTCTTTACATCTGTCTCAATCTGTTCAAATAAAACGCAATGCATTTACATCTGTCTCAATCTGTTCAAATAAAACGCAATCAATTTACATCTGTCTCAATCTGTTCAAATAAAACGCAATCAATTTACATCTGTCTCAATCTGTTAAAAAAACGCAATGCTTTTACATCTGTCTCAATCTGTTCAAATAAAACGCAATCAATTTACATCTGTCTAAATCTCTTAAAATAAAACGCAATCAATTTACATCTGTCTCAATCTGTTAAAAAAACTCAATGCTTTACATCTGTCTCAATCTCTTCAAATAAAACGCATCAATTTACATCTGTCTCAATCTCTTCAAATAAAACCAAATCAATTTACATCTGTCTCAATCTGTTAAAAAAACGCAATGCCTTTACATCTCTCTCAATCTGTTCAAATAAAACGCAATCAATTTACATCTGTCTCAATCTTTTGAAATAAAACGCAATCAATTTACATCTGTCTCAATCTCTTCAAATAAAACGCAATCAATTTATATCTGTCTCAATCTCTTCAAATAAAACGCAATCAATTTACATCTGTCTATATCTGTTCAAATAAAACGCAATCAATTTACATCTGTCTCAATCTGTTAAAAAACGCAATGCCTTTACATCTGTCTCAATCTGTTCAAATAAAACGCAATCAATTTACATCTGTCTCAATCTGTTCAAATAAAACGCAATCAATTTACATCTGTCTCAATCTGTTCAAATAAAACGCAATCAATTCACATCTGTCTCAATCTCTTCAAATAAAACGCAATCAATTTACATCTGTCTCAATCTCTTCAAATGAAACGCAATCAATTTACATCTGTGTCAATCTGTTCAAATAAAACCCAATCAATTTACATCTGTCTCAATCTGTTAAAAAAACGCAATCAATTTACATCTGTCTCAATCTGTTTAAATAAAACGCAATCAATTTACATCTGTCTCAATCTCTTCAAATAAAACGCAATCAATTTACATCTGTCTCAATCTCTTCAAATAAAACGCAATCAATTTACATCTGTCTCAATCTGTTCAAATAAAACGCAATCAATTTACATCTGTCTCAATCTGTTCAAATAAAACGCAATCAATTTACATCTGTCTCAATCTGTTCAAATAAAACGCAATCAATTTACATCTGTCTCAATCTGTTCAAATAAAACGCAATCAATTTACATCTGTCTCAATCTGTTCAAATAAAACGCAATCAATTTACATCTGTCTCAATCTGTTCAAATAAAACGCAATCAATTTACATCTGTCTCAATCTCTTCAAATAAAACGCAATCAATTTACATCTGTCTAAATCTTTTCAAATAAAACGCAATCAATTTACATCTGTCTCAATCTGTTCAAATAAAACGCAATCAATTTACATCTGTCTCAATTTTTTCAAATAAAACGCAATCAATTTACATCTGTCTCAATCCGTTCAAATAAACAGCAATCAATTTACATATGTCTCAATCTCTTCAAATAAAACGCAATCAATTTACATCTGTCTCAATCTTTTCAAATAAAACGCAATCAATTTACATCTGCCTTAATCTGTTAAAAAACGCAATGCCTTTACATCTGTCTCAATCTCTTCAAATAAAACGCAATCAATTTACATCTGTCTCAATCTCTTCAAATAAAGCCCAATCAATTTACATGTCTCAATCTGTTAAAAAACGCAATGCCTTTACATCTGTCTCAATCTGTTCAAATAAAACGCAATCAATTTACATCTGTCTCAATCTGTTCAAATAAAACGCAATCAATTTACATCTGTCACAATCTGTTAGAAAACGCAATGCCTTTACATCTGTCTCAATCTGTTCAAATAAAACGTAATCAATTTACATCTGTCTCAATCTGTTAGAAAACGCAATGCCTTTACATCTGTCCCAATCTGTTCAAATAAAACGCAATCAATTTACATCTGTCTCAATCTCTTCAAATAAAACGCAATCAATTTATATCTGTCTTAATCTCTTCGAATATAACGCTTTTCGTAAACATATATTTTTTCAAATAAAACGCACTCTGTTCACATATATTTCATTCTGTAAAAATATAACGCATTCCGTTAACATATATTTCATTCTGTTTAAATATGAAGCAATAGTTTCACAGCTGTCTATTCTTTTAAAATATATAGTAATCTGTTCACATCAATCTCATCTTGTACAGATATAACGCAATCTGTTCGCATCTATCTCATTCTGTACTAATATAACGAAATCCGTTCACGTATATCTCATTGTGTTTAAATATAACGCAATCCGTTTACATATATTACATTCTCTTAAAATATAACGCAATCCGTTCACATCTATCTTATTTTGTTCAGATATAATGCTATCCGTTCACATCTATCTAATTCTGTTCAAATACAACGTAATGCGTTCATATATATCTTATTGTTTCAAATATAACACAATCCACTCATGTCTATCTCATTCTGTTCAAATATAATGCTATCCGTTCACATCTATCTTATTCTTTTTTCAAATAAAACACAATCCATTCACATCAATCTCATTCTGTTCAAATATAACGCAATCCGTCCACATAAATTTAATTATGTTCAAATATAATTGAATCAGTTCACATCTATGTCATTTTGTTTTATATAACGCTATTCGTTTACATCTAGCTGATTCTGTTCAAATATTATATAAATCACTTCACTTAAATCTCATTCTGTTCAAATATAACGCAATTCGTTCACATTTTTCTAATATTGTTGAAATATAACGCAATCCGTTCACATCTATTTAATTATGTTCAAATATAACGCAATCCGTTCACATCTATTTAATTCTGCTCAAATATAACGCAATCCGTTCACATCTATGTCATTTTGTTTAATCATAAAGCAACTCTTTCACATCTATCTAATTTTATTCGAATATAACGCAATCCGTTCACATTTTTCTAATATTGTTCAAATATAACGCAATCCGTTCACATCTATTAAATTATGTTCAAATATAACGCAATCCTTTCACATCTATTGAATTCTGCTCAAATATAACGAAATTCGATTACATCTATTTAATTATGTTCAAATATAGCGTAATCCGTTCACATTTATCTAATTATATTCAAATATAACGTAATCCGTTAAGATCTATTTACTTCTACTCAAATATAACGAAATTCGGTTACATCTATTTAATTATGTTCAAATATAGCGTAATTCGATCACATCTATCTAATTATATTCAAATATAACGTAATCCGTTCACATCTATTTAATTCTATTCAAATATAACGCAATCCGTTCACATCTATGTCATTTTGTGTAATCATAATAAGACAATCCTTTCACATCTATCTAAATCTGTTCGAATATAACGCAATCTGTTCACATCTATGTAATTCTATTCAAATATAACGCAATACGTTTTACATCTATTTCATTTTGTTTAAATATAAAGCAGTCTGTCCATATCTATCTCCGGCGTAGAACTGATTGTTAATGAACACCTTCATCCGTTGTTCCATAATAATAGAATAATGCATTCAAGTCGAAATTTCGCCTGAGTTCCCGAATTCGAATTAAAGATTCCTAAGTTAAAAAAGTTCCATCTGAAGAAAATCGGAAGTAACATCGGCCGAAACGTTGTGAAAATAACAACCAAGATGAGAATAGTAGTCCGAATTATGCAAATAATACAAATAGATTTGTTTAATGAATTATGTAACACATTTAATACTAAACCGGATAGTTTGAAAATAGTACAATGTTAATATTATTTTAATCAATTTCTAAAATAAATACGTAATCCGCTATGTAAATGTTAAGAAAGAATCTTGTTTTGTCGCATGTCAACAATATAAGCCGTTGAGATATCAAGTGTTTCGTGAACAAAAGAACAGTCATCCATTCATTTGTAATTTACTTTGCAGATGAGAAATAACGATAACACACCTATGGAAAAGAAACACTTTCATTTTATTTTACAAAAACAGTTTTAATGGAGGCTTCTTTTATCCTATCTTTGCTACACTACAATATAGACATCTGTTCACATCTGTCGCAATCTCTTCAATATATAACGAAACTAGTGATGGGACGATTTTAATACTTTTCCCGATTCCGATACAATTACCGATTGCGATTCCGATTCTTTTTAAATTTCTAAATATTCAGTCATAAGGTTGTTGTCGAAAAAAAAACGTGTAATGTGTGCATATAATTTCGTAAAAGTAATATACTCTTGTAAAGGGTGCGTACATTACACGAGTATTGATTTACTCCTCTCCAGGAGTTAGGCACAAGGCCAGTTTTTATCTTACTCCCACAAGTAAGATGTGACCCAAGGTCGGGTCGGGAAAGTGGGGTTTAAAAATTGCCTGGGCAGCCCCGTCGGCATTCCCCGGTAGGTGCGCCTCAGGCAGTAAGCAATAAACTTACTCCTCCCCAAAGAGGGGAGGCGAAGCCTGGGAGGGTGGACCTCCTAGAACTGCACAGGACAGACCCATAGACCGGCGTAAATCAAGCCCCGAAAGCCAAGACAATACCAGTCTATGGGGTGCAGTATCCATCGGAACAGATACTACACTTTGATCTTAGCCAATTCTTAAATGTTTTCCCTGTAATTGACTGGAAATAGTGAGGAAACTGAATATTTATTTCTCTTTTAAAAGAAAGCCGATTTACAGAAGTTCGTCGTAAGTCAAAAAAAAATGTCATTTGAATTTTTTCATAAACAATTGTATATAGTCGACCAAGACCTTTTTAGTAAACAAAAAGAAAATAGACTAGTAAGTAACTTATTTTAAAAATGAAAAAAACTGCAAAGAGAAAATAAAGAAGAAGAAAAATAGCTGGAAAATTGCCTCTGTGTTGCCAGTCTTCAAGAATTCTGGAGCTGACTCTCAGACTTATTGACTCATCAGTCTGCTTCCGCTCTTCGCTAAAATCTTGGAATCCTTAATCAATGTAAACGTAGGAGTTTCACGTGTTGGCCGGTCATAATTCAGGAAGGGGACATTTTGTATTCAGCACCGTCCTCTTCCGGAAGACATGCGCACGGGGTAACTGTCGTGCCTCTACACCGCCTGCTTGCCCAGAGGCGGTCTTTTCGAATCAGTCAACATGGGAGTCGGACGTTTGTTCCGCTCGTGATAGACGTTTGCTCTGAGGCAAGTAGCTTGGCAAAAATAGAGTTTTACACTGAAAAGATATTATAGTTCAGCGTTGGCCACGTGCGCGCAAATAAATACATATTCATCGGTATAATTCGTGTCCGAGATTTTTGCTCCAGTTTGCTTGCTGTTACAATCAATCTTCGTTAATGCTAAACTTTTTTCTAACCATCAGTATGGATTTAGGCAAGCACGGTCTGCTGCGGATATCCCAATGTTCCCTTTTATTTTTATTTCTTTTCCCCTATTAATCTACTTGTACCATTTTTACCACGCTATTTTTCTGGTGTCATCTTTACCAAAAAAATTTATTATGGTTTAAAATTTAAAAATAAAAAGAGAAATGTTAACAAGGGGTTTAAATATTGGAGAATGAGTGCACAGATGTACTCACAGATTTCAGGGGAATGCTGGGTGTGCCTCAAGGGGCTTAAAGACTATAAATTTACCAAACATTTTTCTAATTGATATCACTATACTTACACCTCCTTCCAAAGTCAAAAATTGAATATATAAAATTTAAAAATTAATAATAATAAGTGATGGGACGATTCCAATATTTTTACCCGATTCCGATACAATTACCGATTCCAATTCTAAAATTGCCTAAACAAGTAGAGTTTAATTTTATTTGGGAGGAGGGGGTGGTATTTAGCAGAGAGTCCTCATCTACTTTTAAATGTAAATATAATTATCGTTTTACTTTGAAAAACTTCTTAATGTTTTCTCTTGATGTATTGTATCCAAGATTTTGATAAACTCATTATGAGATTTTCATCTATATTTTTCACTTGTGCCATTTTTCCTATTCATTCACTTGTGCCATTTTTCCTATTCAGTCACTCGTGTGATTTTTCTTCTGTCATCTTTACCAAAATTTGTTATTATGGTCTATTAATTTTAGTTTTACTGGTAGTTAAAAATCGATAAATATTTATCATTTCATTATTAGTACTCGCAATGGAAAATTGATTTTAAACAAAAAAAAATTGTGGAATCGTAAAATTAGGCTAAAATTTTTCCGATTCCGATACCCCAAAATATTCCGATATTTCCGATTCCCGATTCCGATTCCGATTCCGATATATCGCCTCAACACCAAACAAAACTCGTTCATATATATCTCATCCTGTTACAATTTAAAGCATTCCGTTCACATCAATCATATTCTTTTCAAATATAACGCAATCCGTTCACATCTACCTCATTATGTTCAAATATAACGCAATCCGTTCACATCTACCTAATTATGTTCAAATATAACGCAATCCGTTCACATCTAGCTAATTATGTTCAAATATAACGCAATCTGTTCACATCAATCTCATTCTGTTAAAATATAACGCAATCTGTTAACATTTTATCTCAATATGGTCAAATATAACACAGTCCCTTCACACCTGTCTAAACCTCTTCAAATATGACGCAATTACCGTCACGTTCCAGACCCGCCTCATCATCATCATCATCATCATCATCATCGCTCTATCGTCATCATCATTGCTTTATCGTCGTCCAGTAGTGCTAATTCTCTCGGCCAGTTATCTCGGAATAGGACCGCATGTGTGTCGACCTGGAACAAACGCTTTCAAAGAGACACAACATCTTTTTTCACGGTTCACAGGTTTATTTATATTTTCGGAAAATGAAAAAAGTGAACCGTGGTTTTTTAATACACCCTTTATTTTTTTCCCCTATGGATTTGGGTAGGGACGTGTCTTCCGACTGCCGCGTTACGTCTGCCTCTAGCAAGATCCAAAAGAAATAGCGAAAACAATCTAATTCCTCTTCCAAGTCTTGCGTCATTTCCTACACCTCAGTCCCCACGGGGGCCATGTGAGTCGACAGCTCGCCTTCTCACTAATTGTAGGGGTTGTGTGACGAACAGAATCCTCGCAGTCGGTGGGGGAAAAGATCTAAATAGCTATGACTAGATGGGATAACTCAAAAGTCATAATATTACGGAACAAAGCAAAATTAATACATGCAAAAATGCAGAATATTTTAACGTACTTTACATAAGAATATTTTAACGTACTTTACATAATAATATTTTAACGTACTTTAAATAAGAATATTTTAACGTACTTTAAATAAGAATATTTTAACGTACTTTACATAAGAATATTTTAACGTACTTTACATAAGAATATTTTAACGTACTTTACATAAGAATATTTTAACGTACTTTACATAATAATATGTTAACGTACTTTAAATAAGAATATTTTAACGTACTTTAAATAAGAATATTTTAACGTACTTTACATAAGAATATTTTAACGTACTTTACATAAGAATATTTTAACGTACTTTACATAAGAATATTTTAACGTACTTTACATAAGAATATTTTAACGTATTTTACATAAGAATATTTTACGTACTTTACATAAGAATATTTTAACGTACTTTACATAAGAATATTTTAACGTACTTTACATAAGAATATTTTAACGTACTTTACATAAGAATATTTTAACGTACTTTACATAAGAATATTTTAACGTATTTTACATAAGAATATTTTACGTACTTTACATAAGAATATTTTAACGTACTTTACATAAGAATATTTTAACGTACTTTACATAAGAATATTTTAACGTACTTTACATCAGAATATTTTACGTACTTTACATAAGAATATTTTAACGTACTTTACATAAGAATATTTTAACGTACTTTACATCAGAATATTTTAACGTACTTTACATCAGAATATTTTAACGTACTTTACATAAGAATATTTTAACGTACTTTACATAAGAATATTTTAACGTACTTTACATCAGAATATTTTAACGTACTTTACATCAGAATATTTTAACGTACTTTACATCAGAATATTTTAACGTACTTTACATAAGAATATTTTAACGTACTTTACATAAGAATATTTTAACGTACTTTACATAAGAATATTTTAACGTACTTTACATAAGAATATTGTTACATTTAGAGATCAGTTAATTACCGTCGCGGAACCACATGCGGCTCTTTAGTCGTTAGTGGTTATTCATTAGGAGCACTTAAACAATTATGTGTGTCATTAGTGTTTAAGCTACTTATGTATTTTGGATTAAGTTCGAATATTGTACGAGTCACCTTTATCCTTTTTTTGTTTACTTCCAGCCCTGTTAACAAAATTAACCGTTTACTTACACAAACACGAGTATTAACAAAAAATATTTGATGTTTAATATACCCTCTCCTACTATTTCCCGTTCCACTTGCCCTTCTATTTCACCTGTTACATCGTGTTCGGAAGTAATCAGACGGAAAGAAAAGATAAAAAAACGTCTCGTAATTATAGTTGTAACTGGTTGTGTAACTTTTATTATGTCTCCGTCGATCAGAAATTTTTATTATTTAAATTCGTGACGTTGTTTGCATTTTGTTTTATTAATAATTATACCTACCTTTTGTTTTATTAATAATTATACCTACCTTTTGTTTTATTAATAATTATACCTACCTTTTGTTTTATTAATAATTATACCTACCTTTTGTTTTATTAATAATTATACCTACCTTTTGTTTTATTAATAATTATACCTACCTTTTGTTCTATTAATAATTATACCTACCTTTTGTTTTATTAATAATTATACCTACCTTTTGTTTTATTAATAATTATACCTACCTTTTGTTTTATTAATAATTATACCTACCTTTTGTTCTATTAATAATTATACCTACCTTTTGTTCTATTAATAATTATACCTACCTTTTGTTTTATTAATAATTATACCTACCTTTTGTTTTATTAATAATTATACCTACCTTTTGTTTTATTAATAATTATACCTACCTTTTGTTTTATTAATAATTATACCTACCTTTTGTTTTATTAATAATTATACCTACCTTTTGTTTTATTAATAATTATACCTACCTTTTGTTCTATTAATAATTATACCTACCTTTTGTTTTATTAATAATTATACCTACCTTTTGTTTTATTAATAATTATACCTACCTTTTGTTTTATTAATAATTATACCTACCTTTTGTTTTATTAATAATTATACCTACCTTTTGTTTTATTAATAATTATACCTACCTTTTGTTTTATTAATAATTATACATACCTTTTGTTTTATTAATAATTATACCTACTTTTTGTTTTATTAATAATTATACCTACCTTTTGTTTTATTAATAATTATACCTACCTTTTGTTTTATTAATAATTATACCTACCTTTTGTTTTATTAATAATTATACCTACCTTTTGTTTTATTAATAATTATACATACCTTTTGTTTTATTAATAATTATACCTACCTTATGTTTTATTAATAATTATATATACCTTTTGTTTTATTAATATTTATACCTACCTTTTGTTTTATTAATAATTATACCTACCTTTTGTGTTATTAATAATTATACCTACCTTTTGTTTTATTAATAATTATACCTACCTTTTGTTCTATTAATAATTATACCTACCTTTTGTTTTATTAATAATTATACCTACCTTTTGTTTTATTAATAATTATACCTACTTTTTGTTTTATTAATAATTATACCTACCTTTTGTTTTATTAATAATTATACCTACCTTTTGTTTTATTTATAATTATACCTACCTTTTGTTTTATTAATAATTATACCTACCTTTTTTTATTAATAATTATACCTACCTTTTGTTTTATTAATAATTATACCTACCTTTTGTTCTATTAATAATTATACCTACCTTTTGTTTTATTTATAATTATACATACCTTTTGTTTTATTAATAATTATACCTACCTTTTGTTTTATTTATAATTATACATACCTTTTGTTTTATTAATAATTATACCTACCTTTTGTTTTATTAATAATTATACCTACCTTTTGTTTTATTAATAATTATACCTACATTTTGTTTTATTAATAATTATACCTACCTTTTGTTCTATTAATAATTATACCTACCTTTTGTTTTATTTATAATTATACATACATTTTGTTCTATTAATAATTATACCTACATTTTGTTTTATTAATAATTATACATACCTTTTGTTTTATTAATAATTATACATACCTTTTGTTTTATTAATAATTATACCTACCTTTTGTTTTATTAATAATTATACCTACCTTTTGTTTTATTAATAATTATACCTACCTTTTGTTCTATTAATAATTATACCTACCTTTTGTTTTATTAATAATTATACCTACCTTTTGTTTCATTAATAATTATACCTACCTTTTGTTTTATTAATAATTATACCTACCTTTTGTTTTATTAATAATTATACCTACCTTTTGTTCTATTAATAATTATACCTACATTTTGTTTTATTAATAATTATACATACCTTTTGTTTTATTAATAATTATACCTACCTTTTGTTTTATTAATAATTATACCTACCTTTTGTTTTATTAATAATTATACCTACCTTTTGTTCTATTAATAATTATACCTACCTTTTGTTTTATTAATAATTATACCTACCTTTTGTTTTATTAATAATTATACCTACCTTTTGTTCTATTAATAATTATACCTACCTTTTGTTTTATTTATAATTATACATACATTTTGTTCTATTAATAATTATACCTACATTTTGTTTTATTAATAATTATACCTACATTTTGTTTTATTAATAATTATACATACCTTTTGTTTTATTAATAATTATACCTACCTTTTGTTTTATTAATAATTATACCTACCTTTTGTTTTATTAATAATTATACCTACCTTTTGTTTTATTAATAATTATACCTACCTTTTGTTCTATTAATAATTATACCTAATTTTTGTTTTATTTATAATTATACATACATTTTGTTCTATTAATAATTATACCTACATTTTGTTTTATTAATAATTATACCTACCTTTTGTTCTATTAATAATTATACCTACCTTTTGTTTTAATTAATAATTATACCTACCTTTTGTTCTATTAATAATTATACATACCTTTTGTTTTAATTAATAATTATACCTACCTTTTGTTCTATTAATAATTATACCTACCTTTTGTTTTATTAATAATTATACCTACCTTTTGTTCTATTAATAATTATACCTACCTTTTGTTCTATTAATAATTATACCTACCTTTTGTTTTATTAATAATTATACCTACCTTTTGTTTTATTAATAATTATACCTACCTTTTGTTCTATTAATAATTATACCTACCTTTTGTTCTATTAATAATTATACCTACCTTTTGTTTTATTAATAATTATACCTACCTTTTGTTCTATTAATAATTATACCTACCTTTTGTTTTATCAATAATTATACCTACCTTTTGTTCTATTAATAATTATACCTACCTTTTGTTCTATTAATAATTATACCTACCTTTTGTTTTATTAATAATTATACCTACCTTTTGTTTTATTAATAATTATACCTACCTTTTGTTTTATTAATAATTATACCTACCTTTTGTTTTAGTAATAATTATACCTACCTTTTGTTCTATTAATAATTATACCTACCTTTTGTTTTATTAATAATTATACCTACCTTTTGTTTTAGTAATAATTATACCTACCTTTTATTTTACTAAAAATTATACCTACCTTTTGTTTTATTAATAATTATACCTACCTTTTGTTTTATTAATAATTATACCTACCTTTTGTTTTATTAATAATTATACCTACCTTTTGTTCTATTAATAATTATACCTACCTTTTGTTTTATTAATAATTATACCTACCTTTTGTTTTATTAATAATTATACCTACCTTTTGTTTTTGTAATAATTATACCTACCTTTTGTTCTATTAATAATTATACCTACCTTTTGTTTTATTAATAATTATACCTACCTTTTGTTTTATTAATAATTATACCTACCTTTTGTTTTATTAATAATTATACCTACCTTTTGTTTTATTAATAATTATACCTACCTTTTGTTTTAGTAATAATTATACCTACCTTTTGTTCTATTAATAATTATACCTACCTTTTGTTTTATTAATAATTATACCTACCTTTTGTTTTATTAATAATTATACCTACCTTTTGTTTTATTAATAATTATACCTACATTTTGTTTTATTAATAATTATACCTACCTTTTGTTCTATTAATAATTATACCTACCTTTTGTTTTATTAATAATTATACCTACCTTTTGTTTTATTAATAATTATACCTACCTTTTGTTTTAGTAATAATTATACCTACCTTTTGTTTTATTAATAATTATACCTACCTTTTGTTTTATTTATAATTATACCTACCTTTTGTTCTATTAATAATTATACCTACCTTTTGTTTTATTAATAATTATACCTACCTTTTGTTTTATTAATAATTATACCTACCTTTTGTTTTAGTAATAATTATACCTACCTTTTGTTCTATTAATAATTATACCTACCTTTTGTTTTATTAATAATTATACCTACCTTTTGTTTTATTAATAATTATACCTACCTTTTGTTTTATTAATAATTATACCTACCTTTTGTTTTATTTATAATTATACCTACCTTTTGTTCTATTAATAATTATACCTACCTTTTGTTTTATTAATAATTATACCTACCTTTTGTTCTATTAATAATTATACCTACCTTTTGTTTTATTTATAATTATACCTACCTTTTGTTCTATTAATAATTATACCTACCTTTTGTTTTATTTATAATTATACCTACCTTTTGTTCTATTAATAATTATACCTACCTTTTGTTTTATTAATAATTATACCTACCTTTTGTTCTATTAATAATTATACCTACCTTTTGTTTTAGTAATAATTATACCTACCTTTTGTTCTATTAATAATTATACCTACCTTTTGTTTTATTAATAATTATACCTACCTTTTGTTCAATTAATAATTATACCTACCTTTTGTTTTATTTATAATTATACCTACCTTTTGTTCTATTAATAATTATACCTACCTTTTGTTTTATTAATAATTATACCTACCTTTTGTTTTATTAATAATTATACCTACCTTTTGTTTTAGTAATAATTATACCTACCTTTTGTTCTATTAATAATTATACCTACCTATTGTTTTATTAATAATTATACCTACCTTTTGTTTTATTAATAATTATACCTACCTTTTGTTTTATTAATAATTATACCTACCTTTTGTTTTATTAATAATTATACATACCTTTTGTTTAATTAATAATTATACCTACCTTTTGTTTTATTTATAATTATACCTACCTTTTGTTTTATTAATAATTATACCTACCTTTTGTTTTATTAATAATTATACCTACCTTTTGTTTTATTAATAATTATACCTACCTTTTGTTCTATTAATAATTATACCTACCTTTTGTTTTATTAATAATTATACCTACCTTTTGTTTTATTAATAATTATACCTACCTTTTGTTCTATTAATAATTATACCTACCTTTTGTTTTATTTATAATTATACCTACCTTTTGTTTTATTAATAATTATACCTACCTTTTGTTCTATTAATAATTATACCTACCTTTTGTTTTATTTATAATTATACCTACCTTTTGTTTTATTAATAATTATACCTACCTTTTGTTTTATTAATAATTATACCTACCTATTGTTTTATTAATAATTATACCATACCTTTTGTTTTAGTAATAATTATACCTACCTTTTGTTCTATTAATAATTATACCTACCTATTGTTTTATTAATAATTATACCTACCTTTTGTTTTATTAATAATTATACCTACCTTTTGTTTTATTAATAATTATACCTACCTTTTGTTTTATTAATAATTATACATACCTTTTGTTTAATTAATAATTATACCTACCTTTTGTTTTATTTATAATTATACCTACCTTTTGTTTTATTAATAATTATACCTACCTTTTGTTTTATTAATAATTATACCTACCTTTTGTTTTATTAATAATTATACCTACCTTTTGTTCTATTAATAATTATACCTACCTTTTGTTTTATTTATAATTATACCTACCTTTTGTTTTATTAATAATTATACCTACCTTTTGTTCTATTAATAATTATACCTACCTTTTGTTTTATTTATTATTATACCTACCTTTTGTTTTATTAATAATTATACCTACCTTTTGTTTTATTAATAATTATACCTACCTTTTGTTTTATTAATAATTATACCTACCTTTTGTTCTATTAATAATTATACCTACCTTTTGTTTTATTAATAATTATACCTACCTTTTGTTTTATTAATAATTATACCTACCTTTTGTTTTATTAATAATTATACCATACCTTTTGTTTTAGTAATAATTATACCTACCTTTTGTTCTATTAATAATTATACCTACCTATTGTTTTATTAATAATTATACCTACCTTTTGTTTTATTAATAATTATACCTACCTTTTGTTTTATTAATAATTATACCTACCTTTTGTTTTATTAATAATTATACATACCTTTTGTTTAATTAATAATTATACCTACCTTTTGTTTTATTTATAATTATACCTACCTTTTGTTTTATTAATAATTATACCTACCTTTTGTTTTATTAATAATTATACCTACCTTTTGTTTTATTAATAATTATACCTACCTTTTGTTCTATTAATAATTATACCTACCTTTTGTTTTATTTATAATTATACCTACCTTTTGTTTTATTAATAATTATACCTACCTTTTGTTCTATTAATAATTATACCTACCTTTTGTTTTATTTATAATTATACCTACCTTTTGTTTTATTAATAATTATACCTACCTTTTGTTTTATTAATAATTATACCTACCTTTTGTTTTATTAATAATTATACCTACCTTTTGTTCTATTAATAATTATACCTACCTTTTGTTTTATTAATAATTATACCTACCTTTTTTTTTATTAATAATTATACCTACCTTTTGTTTTATTAATAATTATACCTACCTTTTGTTTTAGTAATAATTATACCTACCTTTTGTTCTATTAATAATTATACCTACCTTTTGTTTTATTAATAATTATACCTACCTTTTGTTTTATTAATAATTATACCTACTATTTGTTTTATTAATAATTATACCTACTTTTTGTTTTATTAATAATTATACCTACCTTTTGTTCTATTAATAATTATACCTACCTTTTGTTTTATTTATAATTATACCTACCTTTTGTTTTATTAATAATTATACCTACCTTTTGTTTAATTAATAATTATACCTACCTTTTGTTCTATTAATAATTATACCTACCTTTTGTTTTATTTATAATTATACCTACCTTTTGTTTTATTAATAATTATACCTACCTTTTGTTTTATTAATAATTATACCTACCTTTTGTTTTATTAATAATTATACCTACCTTTTGTTCTATTAATAATTATACCTACCTTTTGTTTTATTAATAATTATACCTACCTTTTGTTTTATTAATAATTATACCTACCTTTTGTTTTATTAATAATTATACCTACCTTTTGTTTTATTAATAATTATACCTACTATTTGTTTTATTAATAATTATACCTACCTTTTGTTTTATTAATAATTATACCTACCTTTTGTTTTATTAATAATTATACCTACCTTTTGTTTTATTAATAATTATACCTACCTTTTGTTTTATTAATAATTATACCTACCTTTTGTTTTATTAATAATTATACCTACCTTTTGTTTTATTAATAATTATACCTACCTTTTGTTCTATTAATAATTATACTTACCTTTTGTTTTATTAATAATTATACCTACCTTTTGTTTTATTAATAATTATACCTACCTTTTGTTCTATTAATAATTATACCTACCTTTTGTTTTATTAATAATTATACCTACCTTTTGTTTTATTAATAATTATACCTACCTTTTGTTTTATTAATAATTATACCTACCTTTTGTTTTATTAATAATTATACCTACCTTTTGTTCTATTAATAATTATACCTAATTTTTGTTTTATTAATAATTATACCTACCTTTTGTTTTATTAATAATTATACATACCTTTTGTTCTATTAATAATTATACCTACCTTTTGTTTTATTAATAATTATACCTACCTTATGTTTTATTAATAATTATATATACCTTTTGTTTTATTAATAATTATACCTACCTTTTGTTTTATTAATAATTATACCTACCTTTTGTTCTATTAATAATTATACCTAATTTTTGTTTTATTAATAATTATACCTACCTTTTGTTTTATTAATAATTATACCTACCTTTTGTTCTATTAATAATTATACCTACCTTTTGTTTTATTAATAATTATACCTACCTTTTGTTCTATTAATAATTATACCTACCTTTTGTTTTATTAATAATTATACCTACCTTTTGTTTTATTAATAATTATACCTACATTTTGTTTAATTAATAATTATACCTACCTTTTGTTTTATTAATAATTATACCTACATTTTGTTTAATTAATAATTATACCTACCTTTTGTTTTATTAATAATTATACCTACATTTTGTTTTATTAATAATTATACCTACCTTTTGTTTTATTAATAATTATACCTACATTTTGTTTAATTAATAATTATACCTACATTTTGTTCTATTAATAATTATACCTACCTTTTGTTTTATTAATAATTATACCTACATTTTTTTTTATTAATAATTATACCTACCTTTTGTTTTATTAATAATTATACCTACCTTTTGTTTTATTAATAATTATACCTACATTTTGTTTAATTAATAATTATACCTACCTTTTGTTTTATTAATAATTATACCTACATTTTGTTTAATTAATAATTATACATACCTTTTGTTCTATTAATAATTATACCTACCTTTTGTTTTATTAATAATTATACCTACTTTTTGTTTTATTAATAATTATACCTACCTTTTGTTTTATTAATAATTATACCTACCTTTTGTTTTATTAATAATTATACCTACCTTTTGTTTTATTAATAATTATACCTACCTTTTGTTTTATTAATAATTATACCTACCTTTTGTTTTATTAATAATTATACCTACCTTTTGTTTTATTAATAATTATACCATACCTTTTGTTTTATTAATAATTATACCTACCTTTTGTTTTATTAATAATTATACCTACCTTTTGTTTTATTAATAATTATACCTACCTTTTGTTTTATTAATAATTATACCTACCTTTTGTTTTATTAATAATTATACCTACATTTTGTTTAATTAATAATTATACCTACCTTTTGTTTTATTAATAAGTATACCTACATTTTGTTTAATTAATAATTATACATACCTTTTGTTCTATTAATAATTATACCTACCTTTTGTTTTATTAATAATTATACCTACTTTTTGTTTTATTAATAATTATACCTACCTTTTGTTTTATTAATAATTATACCTACCTTTTGTTTTATTAATAATTATACCTACCTTTTGTTTTATTAATAATTATACCTACCTTTTGTTTTATTAATAATTATACTTACCTTTTGTTTTATTAATAATTATACCTACCTTTTGTTTTATTAATAATTATACCTACCTTTTGTTTTATTAATAATTATACCTACCTTTTGTTTTATTAATAATTATACCATACCTTTTGTTTTATTAATAATTATACCTACCTTTTGTTTTATTAATAATTATACCTACCTTTTGTTTTATTAATAATTATACCTACCTTTTGTTTTATTAATAATTATACCTACCTTTTGTTTTATTAATAATTATACCTACCTTTTGTTTTATTAATAATTATACCTACCTGGCGTTGCCCGGGTTCTTTTACTATTTCGTGTTATTCTATTTGCATTTTTTTACCAAACTATTTCGAAAAATAAATTTAATTACGGGATCATTTGGTGAGTAAATTATTGACTGAACTATCATATAAAACTCTAACTAATTTTGTTAAGGCAATGTTGTTCAAAACTCTCAATCATTTAATACGTTAAGATTTGCTAAACATTTTAAATGACTTTTCTCATCGGAGTGAAGGTGACTCGTACAAGATTCGAACAAGAGATTAAAATGGTTGACTTGTTTACGAATAAACGAAATGTATTCTGGTTGATTTAATTTAGTGATTAAATTAGGTTTTTTTTAATACGATTTTTTAAAATGATGTTTCTATTTTACGTTATTACGTTTTTGATTTCAATGCATATTCGATTGATAGTAAATACAAAAATATAATCATGGGTAAGTCACGTAGAGGTGAGACACACACATACACAAAAATACAAGAATCAGTCACACGAGGTCACTAATATAGATATAATTATTATACAATTGAAAAAATAACATCTTAGGCATAATGGTGAGAGTGTTCGCTAATGAGAGATCCAGGTTCAATCCTCGATCGAGTCATAAAAAAGGGTAAAGGTCGCATAGCCAGGACGCGCACGAGTGTCGTTGCCGACATCGCACACTGCCCATGGCCGTAGCGGCGGTGATTTGTTAAGAATCACCGTGTCTAGGACACAGCATATGGAAGGCGGAGCCCATCCCTCTCCTTCCGCTGCCTTGCACCTTCCCTGAGTTTTAGTCAGGTACTCATTTATTGCTGGGTGGACAGAGAGAGTTTTCAGACCGGAAAAATCGCATGACGTGGGTGGGATCGAACACGGGTCGTCCAGCCCAAAGACAAGTGCTATAACCACTCGTCCACAGGCTCTCCCTGATCGAGTCATACTGAAGACAAAAAAAATAGTGCTTAGTGCCCCCTCGCTAAACATTTAGCATTATACTCTGAGGATCAAGGGTAGATAAAGTAATCCTGGGAAACGAGTAGCACCCAAACCTACATCTTGGTGTAGTAGCCAATCAAAACGAGACCTTTGGATCGCCCTCGACTACGGTCGACTACTTTACTTACTTTATTTAACAGAGCAAGAAATTAACTTACCAATCGTAGAAATTGCAGATGAGTATAAACAGGATAACTAGATGGTTTTACGTTTAAAATGGCTTTTGGGGGTGAAATGGGTTCCCAACGTCTGTTTTAATTGAAGGAAAAGAACTTTCTGCTATTTTGAGCGGCCATTGTAATGTTCCTGAGATGATAATCTTAAAGCAATGCAGAAACGGAAGATCGAAGTTACGTCATAAACCCAAAATAGATTGTCGGATTCAGTAATCGTTGATCGCTTGATGTTTTACTCTCTCTCTCTCTCTCTCTCTCTATATATATATATATATATATATATATATATATATATATATATATATATATATATATATATATATAATGCAAGGTTAGCGGAAGAAATATATATATATATATTTTTACTTTGGATCGCTTATCTATATTGTTTTCATTTCCACTCTACCTGCGTCTTTTTCTCGTAATCTTACTTTATATATATATATATATATATATATATATATATATATATATATATTGTTTATTCCCCCCCTCTCTCTCTCTCTCTCTCTCTCCTTCTCTCTCGATCTTATATACTTTCTGTATATATACGTGTATCTTGTCTTTCGCTCTCTTTTATCTACTTTGTGTTCATTTCCCCTTCTCTCTCTCTCTCTCCCTCTCTCTCTCTCTCTCTCCCTCTCTCTCTCTCTCTCTCTCTCTCTCTCTGTTTCTCTTTCTCTACCTCTCTCTCTCTCTCAGCTGAGCCAACAAGGTTACGGGCGTGTAAGTCACCTAAGTGCGTTTACTGAATACACTAACAATGTGGCTGCATATATTATAGGGTATAGAACAAGCGAAACGACAGCGAGCAAGATTACGTTCTCGTTTTCTTTTTGTCAATCGTTTAGAAGTCGATCACAGTTGATGGAATTCATCTACTGTGGTTATCGTAGAATTTCACCAGATGTTATATAATAGCAATGATAATACTCTATATATATATATATATATATATATATATATATATATATATATATATATATATATATATATATATATATATATATATATATATATATATATATATATAGTAATCCAGGTAAAGTAAACATCCACAGGATATAAATACAAAGAATTTCAACAGGGCTTATAAAAAGTGCTCAATATTAAATAGAGCTTATATATATATATATATATATATATATATATATATATATATATATATATATATATATGATTAGTATATGATATATATATGATTAGTTTTATGTATACAGACAGTGTCGCAAATTTTGTACATGTTTGTATAAATAAAAATAATCATATATATATATATATATATATATATATATATATATATATATATACTTTGCGAAGCCAGTTAAATATTTTTAAATAAACAGCCAAAATCCCAAATTAGTAGCTTTCTACTCTCTCTCTCTCTCTCTCTCTCTCTATATATATATATATATATATATATATATATATATATATATATATATATATATATGTATATATATATATATATATATATATATAATATATATTACATACGTTTGTATATCTATTTATACATATATATATATGTGAGATTATCTCTATAATAAAGTAAAGTCGATTTTCATGTCTGCATTAAGACATAATAGGATAATAACCAAAACCTTCATATGCTAATCTATTCTGCTATACAATTAGGCTAAGCTTTCATATATATTGTTGTGTTATGTCATGATTATACAACACATCCGAGACGTAACACAAGAAATGAATATGATAAGAAGGTGTAGAATTCAATATAAGCGCCAGGACTCGACACTAGTTTCTCAAGCCGCCTGGAAACCGCATCAACTGATTTCATAAGGAACTTTTTTTTTCTCTTACTAATAAGTCACTACTTTAAAAAAAAACACTCGAGGATGATCATGGCCAATGAGATGGATAGATTGCTATTTGAAAACAGCATTTCTTCCCCCTATTTCAGAAATACCGCTCAATGAATTCGAGCCAGGCTATTGTTTCGAATAAGTGGTATGTGGAGATTTTTAATCCTCTCATAGTATTTATCATCACTCAACTGTCAATCTATTTATCTCTTTAACCTATATTCTCGATTGCTTTTACCCTTGATGAGTGGTGACTTATTGGCGAAAAAATAAAATTGAGTTTATTTTTTAAATCAGTTGATGCTGTTACCAGGCGGCTTAAAAATCTGGTGGTAGAATGATGACGCCCATTTTAAATTCTAAATGAAACTCTGTGTTGTAAACTTTCTTAGCATATTGATTTCTTGTATAAATTATATTCCAGTGATAAATTACGAGCACTTAATGATAGGAAGTTACTTTCCAATCACCTATAGTTTCGCTTTCATGTGTGGTAATCACATGCCATCACTAAGACACTACGTTCAATTGTAGTATAGGGACCGTTAAGATATCTCGCTTTTTCGCTTGGTTTTCGCCCAAATTTTCGAACACATTTTGGTCTTAAATTGTATTCTTTGTCATGATAAATTGCCCTAAAACCTAGAAATTAAATTCTAATTTACTTTTAAAAGTCTACAAATTTGAACTTTTATTGAAATAATACAAAGTTACTTTCGAATCACGTCGTAAAATAAGAAATCAGAAAAAAAACTATTTGTCCCATAATTTTGTAACTAATCAGAATGAAGAAAGATGTTTTCGTCGTGTTTAGTTGAAATATTCCAACTAGCCCCTCTAAGAAGGTTCGGAATAACACATAAATAATTAACACACAATTGGCTTCATACTAATACGTGGTTTCATATTAATATATGGATTCATACTAATACATGGTTCCATACCAATACATGGTTTAATATATATATATAAATTCATACAAATTCATGGATTCATACTAATACATGGTTTCATACTTATTCATGGTTTCATATTAATATATGAATTCATACAAATTCATGGTTTCATACAAATACATGGTTTCATACTTATTCATGGTTTCATACTAATACATGGTTTTATACTAATACATGTATTCATACAAATACATGGTTTAATACTTCTTCATGGTTTCATACTAATACATGGTTTCATATTAATATATGGATTCATACAAATACATGGTTCCATACCAATACATGGTTTCATACTTATTCATGGTTTCATATATATATAAATTCATACAAATTCATGGATTCGTACTAATACATGGTTTCATACCAATACATGGTTTCATACTTATTCATGGTTTCATATTAATATATGAATTCATACAAATTCATGGTTTCATACAAATACATGGTTTCATACTAATACATGGTTTTATACTAATACATGTATTCATACAAATACATGGTTTCATACTTCTTCATGGTTTCATACTAATACATGGTTTCATATTAATACATGTATTCATACAAATACATGGTTTCATACTAATATATGTAAATGTTTATAACAACATGGAAGACGAGTTCTAATCAGTTCTTACATTTCAGCTAAATTCAACGTTTCAACAAATCCGTTGTTCCCAATATGTACTCTCCCCCATTATTGACTAGCTGTATCTACATTGCGCAGCGTAGGATTCATTAATGTCATTTTAGTTCATATTTTAAAAATTATTATTTGTAACTCACGAAGATATTGACAAAAAGCTAAAAATCCAAGGGAGATTACTGCTATTTTTACTTTTAAGTTAAAAAAAATTATGTCCTGTACATATTTAGACTTTCATGCCATTATTTAAAATTGTCTCCATTGTAATAATAGAAAATACGACGAGATAATTTTATACATTAGAGTAGCTGTGTCTAGCAGGTGTAGCTCTGAACACATTAATCTTATTTTAGTTTAAATTTTGACATTTTAAATAATAATGAGTAAGTCACGAAGAAATAGAAAAAGCGCTCGAAATCTAAGGGAGATAACCCATATTTTACCTTTAAGTTTAAAGAAGTTATCTTCCTTACATTTCGAGCCTTTTAGATCATTATTTTAAATTGTCCCCATTGTAATAATCTTCCTTGCCGGAATAATTATTTTCGGAAAGAAACTATGGCGATTTACATTTTTAGTGTAAATAAAATGCGGAATAGATATAAAGGGAAGAAATCGCTAGTCAGATTCAAATATCGATTTGTCAGATTCTTTACTAATTTGTCCAATGTGGAATATCTTACAAGATTACTTAATATATAAAACTAGCTGTGTCTGCTAGGCGTAACCAGAGGTTTATAAATGCCATGTTAGTTTTAATTTTTTTAATTTAAATAATAAAGTATAAGTCACAGAGAAATAAAAAAGCTAAAAATCTAACGGATATAACGCATATTTTTAGCTATAGATTAAAAAAAGATTAAAAAAAGAAATTATCTTCCTTTAAATTTTTAGTCTTTTAGTCATTATTTGAAATTGTCTCCATTGTAATAATCTTCCTTGTCGGGATAATTATTTTCGGAAAGAAACTGGGGCGATTTACACTTTTTAGTGTAAAGAACATGCCGCTAAGATAAAAAGGAAGAAATCGTTAGTCATAATAAAATATTGATTTATCAGATGCATTGCTATTTAAGTCAAACATGAAAAATACGACAGGATAACTTTATATATTTGATAATTAATAAAAAAAATAATGAATGATTAATTAATTAATTGTAATTTGTTATGTTATTTAACTGGCATTTTCCCCCGCAAAGATCTTCTATCGGCTGGCATCAATTTTAGAAGTACTCCCATCTTCAGGAGTTCGTTGATTTGTCATCTGTGTTCTGTGGATAAGCACGTCATCTAAATGAAGAATTCACGAACAAAAGACGCCATCTTAATCAATTCAAAATTAGTCTCTAAGTGTAAAGTAAGAGATCAAGTTAGCCGGGTTTTTTTCTGCAACCGCGTTGTTGTCTCCAGTCTTTCTCAAATTATCTTATTTGAACGCTTTTCTTATACGGCAAGGTCACAAGATTAAACAAATAGATTTGTAATTAACGTAAGATTACAAAATGACCAATTTCCTTTTGTGCTCTCCCTCTCTCTCTTTCCCTCAATCTAACTCACTCTCTCTTTCTTTCTCTTTTATTATACTGAGCACCGGACAAAGTTAACTATAATTAAACCTTAACAGAATTACTGTTTATAAACCTTTACTAAACAGGATATTGACCTTCATTATTAACTAGCAGATCGACCCAGCGTTGGCTGGGCTGAAAGATGTTGCTTAAATTTTTGCAGAGCGCATGTTTATTCTAGTATATTAACTGGGTACCACTGAAGAATGAAAGTATGCTATTCGTCAAAAGATTGCAGAAATGCCGTCTGCAATGATTCTTCGAGTGATGGAAAACTTTTCCAACAGAGATGTTTTCCATCATAAACGATGTAATTGAGCAACAACTGTAACAAAACACTAAACCCTAACCCTAACCCTAACTCTAATCCTTTGTTAAAACAACAGTAAATTATTTTTTTTCATGAATGTCTTCTTTTCCTTTTGTCAACCTTTCAAATATGCGAGGTATTTCTGCTGCGCTCTGTACTACAAGAGAATACTGGAGGGGGGGGGCCTTGGATTTACTTTTGACAGCTTCGTAACTCTCGCTCCTCTGTTGCTTTAGTCCTCGCATTCCATTTTTTTCTAATAGTACCCGTCGCCAATCAATTTTTTTTCTCACCGTACCCATCATCATTCAATTTTTACTCACTGTACCCCTCATCATTCATTTTTTTTTCACAGTACCCCTCACCATTCAATTTTTTTTTCACAGTACCCATCATCATTCAAATATTTTTCTCACAGTATCTATCACCATTCAATTTTTTTCTCACACAGTACCCGTCACTATTCAAATTTTTTTCACAGTACCCATCACCATTCATTTTTTTTTTCACAGTACCCATCATCATTCAAATATTTTTTTCACAATACCCATCACCATTCATTTTTTTTCACAGTGCCCATCATCATTCAAATATTTTTTTCACAGTACCCATCATCATTCAAATATTTTTCTCACAGTATCTATAACCATTCAATTTTTTTTTTCACAGTACCCATCATCATTCAAATATTTTTCTCACAGTATCTATCACCATTCATTTTTTTTCTCACACAGTACCCGTCACTATTCAAATTCTTTTCACATTACCCATTATCATTCAAATATTTTTCTCACAGTACCCATCACCATTCAATTTTTTTCTCACAGTACCCGTCACCATTTAAATGTCAATGTATGCATCTTGTGACCCCTTATTCTTGATAAGTGGGGAACTATTAATAAAAGAAAAAAACACAATAACTACACAATAAATGAAACCCCTAAAATCCTCTAAAATTATTAAATCATTTCATTCTTTTAAAACATATCATCTTTAAAATGTCTAAACAAATAAACATGTTAATATTTATATTATACTAGCAGAGAAACCCGACATCGCCCAGAGTCCTAATTTCTGTGACAGAAAAATATAAAAGTTAAGTTGAACAATCAGTTTAATATTTTTATATTCGTTGCGTGAGAAAAATTAATTCATCCCAGAAACTACTGCTCTCAGTTCTAAACCCCATATTCTTTTGTTTACCTTTTTTAAAACATATTTCACCTCAAACAAGGCAGTGTAAGGGGCTACTGAGAATTTGGATGTGGGTTTTGGGTGTCACCCCAAGTTGGGAGCAGTGTAGTGAGGTGTCTGTTTACATTAGTTTTAAACCTCTGCATGTTAGTACTGTCGGGGAAACAGGCCAGCAGCACGAGGATAGAAGTTATTGGAGTAGAAGGCTCTCCGGCATCTGGGGACCTCCACAGTGAATGGATGGGATTTAGCTGATTGTCGAGTTGGTCTAGTGAATTTACGTCGAGGGGGCACCAGAGCAGCCTGTTCATCGGAGCACAATCCATTGAAGTATTTGTAAAACAAGCACAAGGATGCAACATTGTGGCGATAGGACAGGGGCTGGAACTTGGTGGACAGTGAGGGACCTAATAAGTT
This sequence comes from Sepiola atlantica, assembly GCA_963556195.1. Lineage (NCBI taxonomy): Eukaryota > Metazoa > Mollusca > Cephalopoda > Sepiida > Sepiolidae > Sepiola > Sepiola atlantica. The sequence continues at coordinate 54,923,061 of OY744523.1, read as the reverse complement.
AGCTACTCTTTTTTGGACCTTATTTAGGAGGGGGAGACTAGTGGATGTAATAGCTGTAAGTTAAACTGTTTTTAAGAAAACACAATTGCCTCCCTTGGCGGTTATTTGTCGGCCATTGTGCAATTTCGTAATAAGTTTATACTTATTTTATTTTGCTCGCGAAAATAAAAGAAATTGTTTATGAGTGTGTTTTAATACATTTATTTGAAGTATGTGTATGCTTACGAATTTGTGTTTGATGTTTATCGGAGGTCATATTTAGTTTTCTATTACACAATAAAAAAAAGACGTTTATCGAGGGGTATGTTTTGTTATGCATTACAGAATCGAAAAAGTAAATTGTCTGTTATGATTTGTTTAAAGGGTTTTGTATTTCAAACAAAAACAACATCGCAAATAAACATCGCAGATTATTCTACCGTCTGTTATTCTATAAGTAGTAACAAAGGAATAGTTTAATATCCAATATTATAGAAAGCTGTGAAAGACGGATCAATGTCAATCTACGTTTTTTATTAAACCTGTGAGTAGCAAAATATGTTACTGTCATTAGAAAAAAAGTTTCCATTGTAACGATAATCCTACGCGGATTTTTTTTTTATAAAGGAATTGAATTAAAATACATTAAATTGTTGCAAAGAACATGATGGAGAGCAGAAAATAAACATTGGCTAGACAAAATCAATTATCGATCTGTCTATTTTGATCTAATATGAAAAATTCGACCGACTTAATTTTATAGAGTAGATGGAATACCAGTCCCAAAAGGAGTTCATAATTCTGGGACAGCCTTGGACCCTTTAATCAGAGATCTTTCACTGATTTAAAGGTCCAAGGCTGTCCTAGTATTTAAGAATCACAAATATTTTAACTTATTTTTTTATACCGCTTTAGGAGACAGTTAGTGAAAAGAGAACCTACACGACAGAATTGTTTTTACTTTATTCAACCCAAACAAGGCACATTGACATCAAGACGTAAAAGGGTACCTTGATTAGAGGCCAGATCTATAGGAGCATCCTAAGCAAAAAGTTGTGCAGCAAGATGTTTGTTAACAGTACATTTAAATGTCTGCATGTTGAGCAGCAAGATGTTTGTTAACAGTACATTTAAATGTCTGCATGTTGAGCAGCAAGATGTTTGTTAACAGTACATTTAAATGTCTGCATGTTGTGCAGCAAGATGTTTGTTAACAGTACATTTAAATGTCTGCATGTTGTGCAGCAAGATGTTTGTTAACAGTACATTTAAATGTCTGCATGTTGTGCAGCAAGATGTTTGTTAACAGTACATTTAAATGTCTGCATGTTGTGCAGCAAGATGTTTGTTAACAGTACATTTAAATGTCTGCATGTTGTGCAGCAAGATGTTTGTTAACAGTACATTTAAATGTCTGCATGTTGTGCAGCAAGATGTTTGTTAACAGTACATTTAAATTTCTGCATGTTGGTAAAGTTAGCGAAACAGGAAAAAGGGGTGGAATTCCAAAGGCAAGCGGTCCGAGGAAATAAGCTATAAGTGTAGACATTTTTCTGGGATCCGAGGATCCCAACAGTGAACTGGGTGTTAATTCTGTGATGTTAAACCCCTATTAGGTTTTTTTTATTTAGAATAATGGTTAAAGTGTTAGTTAATAGGCTTTGAAACCGGGTTCAATACTTAGTCGAGTCATATCAAAGACTAAAACATGGTAATTGATGCCTTCTTGCTAAACACTCACCATTATGAGGTGAGGTCCAAAAGTAAGTGGAGTAATCTCGAGAAAGAAGTGGCGCCCTCCCCTATATCTCGGTGTAGTAGCAAATGAAAAGGGAGATTTCAGGTCGCCCTCGACTACGCTTGATTCATTTATTTTTTTGAACGATCGAAATGTGTTCAAAATTATTTTAAATCAGACAAAATTGTGAAATGTGTATTGGCCGAAGTATGTGAACGAAACGAAATAAATTATATTAAAATTATGTCAATAACATAGTTGCAAAAATTATGCCAATAACATAGTTGCAAAAATTATGCCAATAACATAGTTGCAAAAATTATGTCAATAACATAGTTGCAAAAATTATGCCAATAACATAGTTGCAAAAATTATGCCAATAACATAGTTGCAAAAATTATGCCAATAACATAGTTGCAAAAATTATGCCAATAACATAGTTGCAAAAATTATGCCAATAACATAGTTGCAAAAATTATGCCAATAACATAGTTGCAAAAATTATGCCAATAACATAGTTGCAAAAATTATTCCAATAACATAGTTGCAAAAATTATGTCAATAACATAGTTGCAAAAATTATGCCAATAACATAGTTGCAAAAATTATGTCAATAACATAGTTGCAAAAATTATTCCAATAACATAGTTGCAAAAATTATGTCAATAACATAGTTGCAAAAATTATGCCAATAACATAGTTGCAAAAATTATTCCAATAACATAGTTGCAAAAATTATGTCAATAACATAGTTGCAAAAATTATGCCAATAACATAGTTGCAAAAATTATGTCAATAACATAGTTGCAAAAATTATGCCAATAACATAGTTGCAAAAATTATGCCAATAACATAGTTGCAAAAATTATGTCAATAACATAGTTGCAAAAATTATGCCAATAACATAGTTGCAAAAATTATGTCAATAACATAGTTGCAAAAATTATGCCAATAACATAGTTGCAAAAATTATGCCAATAACATAGTTGCAAAAATTATGCCAATAACATAGTTGCAAAAATTATTCCAATAACATAGTTGCAAAAATTATGTCAATAACATAGTTGCAAAAATTATGCCAATAACATAGTTGCAAAAATTATGTCAATAACATAGTTGCAAAAATTATGCCAATAACATAGTTGCAAAAATTATTCCAATAACATAGTTGCAAAAATTATGTCAATAACATAGTTGCAAAAATTATGCCAATAACATAGTTGCAAAAATTATGTCAATAACATAGTTGCAAAAATTATTCCAATAACATAGTTGCAAAAATTATGTCAATAACATAGTTGCAAAAATTATGCCAATAACATAGTTGCAAAAATTATTCCAATAACATAGTTGCAAAAATTATGCCAATAACATAGTTGCAAAAATTATATCAATAACATAGTTGCAAAAATTATGCCAATAACATAGTTGCAAAAATTATGTCAATAACATAGTTGCAAAAATTATTCCAATAACATAGTTGCAAAAATTATGCCAATAACATAGTTGCAAAAATTATTCCAATAACATAGTTGCAAAAATTATTCCAATAACATAGTTGCAAAAATTATGCCAATAACATAGTTGCAAAAATTATATCAATAACATAGTTGCAAAAATTATGTCAATAACATAGTTGCAAAAATTATGCCAATAACATAGTTGCAAAAATTATGTCAATAACATAGTTGCAAAAATTATGTCAATAACATAGTTGCAAAAATTATTCCAATAACATAGTTGCAAAAATTATGTCAATAACATAGTTGCAAAAATTATGCCAATAACATAGTTGCAAAAATTATTCCAATAACATAGTTGCAAAAATTATTCCAATAACATAGTTGCAAAAATTATGCCAATAACATAGTTGCAAAAATTATATCAATAACATAGTTGCAAAAATTATGTCAATAACATAGTTGCAAAAATTATGTCAATAACATAGTTGCAAAAATTATGCCAATAACATAGTTGCAAAAATTATGTCAATAACATAGTTGCAAAAATTATGCCAATAACATAGTTGCAAAAATTATTCCAATAACATAGTTGCAAAAATTATGTCAATAACATAGTTGCAAAAATTATGCCAATAACATAGTTGCAAAAATTATTCCAATAACATAGTTGCAAAAATTATTCCAATAACATAGTTGCAAAAATTATGTCAATAACATAGTTGCAAAAATTATGTCAATAACATAGTTGCAAAAATTATGCCAATAACATAGTTGCAAAAATTATGTCAATAACATAGTTGCAAAAATTATGCCAATAACATAGTTGCAAAAATTATTCCAATAACATAGTTGCAAAAATTATGTCAATAACATAGTTGCAAAAATTATGCCAATAACATAGTTGCAAAAATTATTCCAATAACATAGTTGCAAAAATTATGCCAATAACATAGTTGCAAAAATTATTCCAATAACATAGTTGCAAAAATTATTCCAATAACATAGTTGCAAAAATTATGCCAATAACATAGTTGCAAAAATTATATCAATAACATAGTTGCAAAAATTATGTCAATAACATAGTTGCAAAAATTATGTCAATAACATAGTTGCAAAAATTATGTCAATAACATAGTTGCAAAAATTATGCCAATAAAATAGTTGCAAAAATTATTCCAATAACATAGTTGCAAAAATTATTCCAATAACATAGTTGCAAAAATTATGCCAATAACATAGTTGCAAAAATTATATCAATAACATAGTTGCAAAAATTATGTCAATAACATAGTTGCAAAAATTATGTCAATAACATAGTTGCAAAAATTATGTCAATAACATAGTTGCAAAAATTATGTCAATAACATAGTTGCAAAAATTATGCCAATAACATAGTTGCAAAAATTATGTCAATAACATAGTTGCAAAAATTATGTCAATAACATAGTTGCAAAAATTATTCCAATAACATAGTTGCAAAAATTATGTCAATAACATAGTTGCAAAAATTATGTCAATAACATAGTTGCAAAAATTATTCCAATAACATAGTTGCAAAAATTATGCCAATAACATAGTTGCAAAAATTATGCCAATAACATAGTTGCAAAAATTATTCCAATAACATAGTTGCAAAAATTATTCCAATAACATAGTTGCAAAAATTATGCCAATAACATAGTTGCAAAAATTATATCAATAACATAGTTGCAAAAATTATGTCAATAACATAGTTGCAAAAATTATATCAATAACATAGTTGCAAAAATTATGTCAATAACATAGTTGCAAAAATTATGTCAATAACATAGTTGCAAAAATTATGTCAATAACATAGTTGCAAAAATTATGTCAATAACATAGTTGCAAAAATTATGCCAATAACATAGTTGCAAAAATTATGTCAATAACATAGTTGCAAAAATTATGTCAATAACATAGTTGCAAAAATTATTCCAATAACATAGTTGCAAAAATTATGTCAATAACATAGTTGCAAAAATTATGTCAATAACATAGTTGCAAAAATTATTCCAATAACATAGTTGCAAAAATTATGCCAATAACATAGTTGCAAAAATTATGCCAATAACATAGTTGCAAAAATTATTCCAATAACATAGTTGCAAAAATTATTCCAATAACATAGTTGCAAAAATTATGCCAATAACATAGTTGCAAAAATTATATCAATAACATAGTTGCAAAAATTATGTCAATAACATAGTTGCAAAAATTATGTCAATAACATAGTTGCAAAAATTATGTCAATAACATAGTTGCAAAAATTATGTCAATAACATAGTTGCAAAAATTATGTCAATAACATAGTTGCAAAAATTATGTCAATAACATAGTTGCAAAATTATTCCAATAACATAGTTGCAAAAATTATTCCAATAACATAGTTGCAAAAATTATGCCAATAACATAGTTGCAAAATTATTCCAATAACATAGTTGCAAAAATTATTCCAATAACATAGTTGCAAAAATTATATCAATAACATAGTTGCAAAAATTATTCCAATAACATAGTTGCAAAAATTATGTCAATAACATAGTTGCAAAAATTATGTCAATAACATAGTTGCAAAAATTATTCCAATAACATAGTTGCAAAATTATTCCAATAACATAGTTGCAAAAATTATGTCAATAACATAGTTGCAAAAATTATGCCAATAACATAGTTGCAAAAATTATTCCAATAACATAGTTGCAAAAATTATGTCAATAACATAGTTGCAAAAATTATGCCAATAACATAGTTGCAAAAATTATTCCAATAACATAGTTGCAAAAATTATGCCAATAACATAGTTGCAAAAATTATGTCAATAACATAGTTGCAAAAATTATGCCAATAACATAGTTGCAAAAATTATGTCAATAACATAGTTGCAAAAATTATGCCAATAACATAGTTGCAAAAATTATTCCAATAACATAGTTGCAAAAATTATGCCAATAACATAGTTGCAAAAATTATGTCAATAACATAGTTGCAAAAATTATGCCAATAACATAGTTGCAAAAATTATTCCAATAACATAGTTGCAAAAATTATGTCAATAACATAGTTGCAAAAATTATGCCAATAACATAGTTGCAAAAATTATGCCAATAACATAGTTGACAAAAATTATGTCAATAACATAGTTGCAAAAATTATGCCAATAACATAGTTGCAAAAATTATATCAATAACATAGTTGCAAAAATTATGTCAATAACATAGTTGCAAAAATTATGTCAATAACATAGTTGCAAAAATTATGTCAATAACATAGTTGCAAAAATTATGTCAATAACATAGTTGCAAAAATTATGTCAATAACATAGTTGCAAAAATTATTCCAATAACATAGTTGCAAAAATTATGCCAATAACATAGTTGCAAAATTATTCCAATAACATAGTTGCAAAAATTATTCCAATAACATAGTTGCAAAAATTATATCAATAACATAGTTGCAAAAATTATTCCAATAACATAGTTGCAAAAATTATGTCAATAACATAGTTGCAAAAATTATGTCAATAACATAGTTGCAAAAATTATTCCAATAACATAGTTGCAAAATTATTCCAATAACATAGTTGCAAAAATTATGTCAATAACATAGTTGCAAAAATTATGCCAATAACATAGTTGCAAAAATTATTCCAATAACATAGTTGCAAAAATTATGTCAATAACATAGTTGCAAAAATTATGCCAATAACATAGTTGCAAAAATTATTCCAATAACATAGTTGCAAAAATTATGCCAATAACATAGTTGCAAAAATTATTCCAATAACATAGTTGCAAAAATTATGCCAATAACATAGTTGCAAAAATTATTCCAATAACATAGTTGCAAAAATTATGTCAATAACATAGTTGCAAAAATTATGCCAATAACATAGTTGCAAAAATTATTCCAATAACATAGTTGCAAAAATTATGCCAATAACATAGTTGCAAAAATTATGCCAATAACATAGTTGCAAAAATTATGTCAATAACATAGTTGCAAAAATTATTCCAATAACATAGTTGCAAAAATTATGTCAATAACATAGTTGCAAAAATTATGCCAATAACATAGTTGCAAAAATTATGTCAATAACATAGTTGCAAAAATTATTCCAATAACATAGTTGCAAAAATTATGTCAATAACATAGTTGCAAAAATTATGCCAATAACATAGTTGCAAAAATTATTCCAATAACATAGTTGCAAAAATTATGTCAATAACATAGTTGCAAAAATTATTCCAATAACATAGTTGCAAAAATTATGCCAATAACATAGTTGCAAAAATTATGTCAATAACATAGTTGCAAAAATTATGCCAATAACATAGTTGCAAAAATTATTCCAATAACATAGTTGCAAAAATTATGCCAATAACATAGTTGCAAAAATTATGCCAATAACATAGTTGCAAAAATTATGTCAATAACATAGTTGCAAAAATTATGCCAATAACATAGTTGCAAAAATTATGCCAATAACATAGTTGCAAAATTATTCCAATAACATAGTTGCAAAAATTATTCCAATAACATAGTTGCAAAAATTATTCCAATAACATAGTTGCAAAAATTATGCCAATAACATAGTTGCAAAAATTATGCCAATAACATAGTTGCAAAAATTATGTCAATAACATAGTTGCAAAAATTATTCCAATAACATAGTTGCAAAAATTATGTCAATAACATAGTTGCAAAAATTATGCCAATAACATAGTTGCAAAAATTATGTCAATAACATAGTTGCAAAAATTATGCCAATAACATAGTTGCAAAAATTATTCCAATAACATAGTTGCAAAAATTATGTCAATAACATAGTTGCAAAAATTATGCCAATAACATAGTTGCAAAAATTATGCCAATAACATAGTTGCAAAAATTATGTCAATAACATAGTTGCAAAAATTATTCCAATAACATAGTTGCAAAAATTATGTCAATAACATAGTTGCAAAAATTATGCCAATAACATAGTTGCAAAAATTATTCCAATAACATAGTTGCAAAAATTATGCCAATAACATAGTTGCAAAAATTATGCCAATAACATAGTTGCAAAAATTATGTCAATAACATAGTTGCAAAAATTATGCCAATAACATAGTTGCAAAAATTATTCCAATAACATAGTTGCAAAAATTATGCCAATAACATAGTTGCAAAAATTATGCCAATAACATAGTTGCAAAAATTATGTCAATAACATAGTTGCAAAAATTATTCCAATAACATAGTTGCAAAAATTATGTCAATAACATAGTTGCAAAAATTATGCCAATAACATAGTTGCAAAAATTATGTCAATAACATAGTTGCAAAAATTATGCCAATAACATAGTTGCAAAAATTATTCCAATAACATAGTTGCAAAAATTATGCCAATAACATAGTTGCAAAAATTATGCCAATAACATAGTTGCAAAAATTATGTCAATAACATAGTTGCAAAAATTATTCCAATAACATAGTTGCAAAAATTATGTCAATAACATAGTTGCAAAAATTATGCCAATAACATAGTTGCAAAAATTATGTCAATAACATAGTTGCAAAAATTATGCCAATAACATAGTTGCAAAAATTATGTCAATAACATAGTTGCAAAAATTATTCCAATAACATAGTTGCAAAAATTATGTCAATAACATAGTTGCAAAAATTATGCCAATAACATAGTTGCAAAAATTATGTCAATAACATAGTTGCAAAAATTATTCCAATAACATAGTTGCAAAAATTATGTCAATAACATAGTTGCAAAAATTATGCCAATAACATAGTTGCAAAAATTATGTCAATAACATAGTTGCAAAAATTATTCCAATAACATAGTTGCAAAAATTATGTCAATAACATAGTTGCAAAAATTATGCCAATAACATAGTTGCAAAAATTATGTCAATAACATAGTTGCAAAAATTATTCCAATAACATAGTTGCAAAAATTATGTCAATAACATAGTTGCAAAAATTATGCCAATAACATAGTTGCAAAAATTATGTCAATAACATAGTTGCAAAAATTATGCCAATAACATAGTTGCAAAAATTATTCCAATAACATAGTTGCAAAAATTATGCCAATAACATAGTTGCAAAAATTATGCCAATAACATAGTTGCAAAAATTATGTCAATAACATAGTTGCAAAAATTATTCCAATAACATAGTTGCAAAAATTATGTCAATAACATAGTTGCAAAAATTATGCCAATAACATAGTTGCAAAAATTATGTCAATAACATAGTTGCAAAAATTATGCCAATAACATAGTTGCAAAAATTATGTCAATAACATAGTTGAAAAAATTTATGCCAATAACATAGTTGCAAAAATTATGCCAATAACATAGTTGCAAAAATTATTCCAATAACATAGTTGCAAAAATTATGTCAATAACATAGTTGCAAAAATTATGCCAATAACATAGTTGCAAAAATTATGTCAATAACATAGTTGCAAAAATTATGTCAATAACATAGTTGCAAAAATTATTCCAATAACATAGTTGCAAAAATTATGTCAATAACATAGTTGCAAAAATTATTCCAATAACATAGTTGCAAAAATTATGTCAATAACATAGTTGCAAAAATTATGCCAATAACATAGTTGCAAAAATTATGTCAATAACATAGTTGCAAAAATTATTCCAATAACATAGTTGCAAAAATTATGCCAATAACATAGTTGCAAAAATTATGCCAATAACATAGTTGCAAAAATTATGTCAATAACATAGTTGCAAAAATTATGCCAATAACATAGTTGCAAAAATTATGCCAATAACATAGTTGCAAAATTATTCCAATAACATAGTTGCAAAAATTATTCCAATAACATAGTTGCAAAAATTATTCCAATAACATAGTTGCAAAAATTATGCCAATAACATAGTTGCAAAAATTATGCCAATAACATAGTTGCAAAAATTATGTCAATAACATAGTTGCAAAAATTATTCCAATAACATAGTTGCAAAAATTATGTCAATAACATAGTTGCAAAAATTATGCCAATAACATAGTTGCAAAAATTATTCCAATAACATAGTTGCAAAAATTATTCCAATAACATAGTTGCAAAAATTATGTCAATAACATAGTTGCAAAAATTATGTCAATAACATAGTTGAAAAAATTTATGCCAATAACATAGTTGCAAAAATTATGCCAATAACATAGTTGCAAAAATTATTCCAATAACATAGTTGCAAAAATTATGTCAATAACATAGTTGCAAAAATTATGCCAATAACATAGTTGCAAAAATTATGTCAATAACATAGTTGCAAAAATTATGTCAATAACATAGTTGCAAAAATTATTCCAATAACATAGTTGCAAAAATTATGTCAATAACATAGTTGCAAAAATTATTCCAATAACATAGTTGCAAAAATTATGTCAATAACATAGTTGCAAAAATTATGCCAATAACATAGTTGCAAAAATTATGTCAATAACATAGTTGCAAAAATTATTCCAATAACATAGTTGCAAAAATTATGCCAATAACATAGTTGCAAAAATTATGCCAATAACATAGTTGCAAAAATTATGTCAATAACATAGTTGCAAAAATTATGCCAATAACATAGTTGCAAAAATTATGCCAATAACATAGTTGCAAAATTATTCCAATAACATAGTTGCAAAAATTATTCCAATAACATAGTTGCAAAAATTATTCCAATAACATAGTTGCAAAAATTATGCCAATAACATAGTTGCAAAAATTATGCCAATAACATAGTTGCAAAAATTATGTCAATAACATAGTTGCAAAAATTATTCCAATAACATAGTTGCAAAAATTATGTCAATAACATAGTTGCAAAAATTATGCCAATAACATAGTTGCAAAAATTATGTCAATAACATAGTTGCAAAAATTATTCCAATAACATAGTTGCAAAAATTATTCCAATAACATAGTTGCAAAAATTATGTCAATAACATAGTTGCAAAAATTATGCCAATAACATAGTTGCAAAAATTATGCCAATAACATAGTTGCAAAAATTATGTCAATAACATAGTTGCAAAAATTATTCCAATAACATAGTTGCAAAAATTATGTCAATAACATAGTTGCAAAAATTATGCCAATAACATAGTTGCAAAAATTATTCCAATAACATAGTTGCAAAAATTATGCCAATAACATAGTTGCAAAAATTATGCCAATAACATAGTTGCAAAAATTATGTCAATAACATAGTTGCAAAAATTATTCCAATAACATAGTTGCAAAAATTATGTCAATAACATAGTTGCAAAAATTATGTCAATAACATAGTTGCAAAAATTATGCCAATAACATAGTTGCAAAAATTATTCCAATAACATAGTTGCAAAAATTATGCCAATAACATAGTTGCAAAAATTATGCCAATAACATAGTTGCAAAAATTATGTCAATAACATAGTTGCAAAAATTATTCCAATAACATAGTTGCAAAAATTATGTCAATAACATAGTTGCAAAAATTATGCCAATAACATAGTTGCAAAAATTATGTCAATAACATAGTTGCAAAAATTATGCCAATAACATAGTTGCAAAAATTATTCCAATAACATAGTTGCAAAAATTATGCCAATAACATAGTTGCAAAAATTATGCCAATAACATAGTTGCAAAAATTATGTCAATAACATAGTTGCAAAAATTATTCCAATAACATAGTTGCAAAAATTATGTCAATAACATAGTTGCAAAAATTATGCCAATAACATAGTTGCAAAAATTATGTCAATAACATAGTTGCAAAAATTATTCCAATAACATAGTTGCAAAAATTATGTCAATAACATAGTTGCAAAAATTATGCCAATAACATAGTTTCAAAAATTATGTCAATAACATAGTTGCAAAAATTATGTCAATAACATAGTTGCAAAAATTATTCCAATAACATAGTTGCAAAAATTATGTCAATAACATAGTTGCAAAAATTATGCCAATAACATAGTTGCAAAAATTATGCCAATAACATAGTTGCAAAAATTATGTCAATAACATAGTTGCAAAAATTATTCCAATAACATAGTTGCAAAAATTATGTCAATAACATAGTTGCAAAAATTATGCCAATAACATAGTTGCAAAAATTATTCCAATAACATAGTTGCAAAAATTATGCCAATAACATAGTTGCAAAAATTATGCCAATAACATAGTTGCAAAAATTATGTCAATAACATAGTTGCAAAAATTATTCCAATAACATAGTTGCAAAAATTATGTCAATAACATAGTTGCAAAAATTATGTCAATAACATAGTTGCAAAAATTATGCCAATAACATAGTTGCAAAAATTATTCCAATAACATAGTTGCAAAAATAATGCCAATAACATAGTTGCAAAAATTATGCCAATAACATAGTTGCAAACATTATGTCAATAACATAGTTGCAAAAATTATTCCAATAACATAGTTGCAAAAATTATGTCAATAACATAGTTGCAAAAATTATGCCAATAACATAGTTGCAAAAATTATGTCAATAACATAGTTGCAAAAATTATGCCAATAACATAGTTGCAAAAATTATTCCAATAACATAGTTGCAAAAATTATGCCAATAACATAGTTGCAAAAATTATGCCAATAACATAGTTGCAAAAATTATGTCAATAACATAGTTGCAAAAATTATTCCAATAACATAGTTGCAAAAATTATGTCAATAACATAGTTGCAAAAATTATGCCAATAACATAGTTGCAAAAATTATGTCAATAACATAGTTGCAAAAATTATTCCAATAACATAGTTGCAAAAATTATGTCAATAACATAGTTGCAAAAATTATGCCAATAACATAGTTGCAAAAATTATGTCAATAACATAGTTGCAAAAATTATGTCAATAACATAGTTGCAAAAATTATTCCAATAACATAGTTGCAAAAATTATGTCAATAACATAGTTGCAAAAATTATGTCAATAACATAGTTGCAAAAATTATGTCAATAACATAGTTGCAAAAATTATTCCAATAACATAGTTGCAAAAATTATGCCAATAACATAGTTGCAAAAATTATTCCAATAACATAGTTGCAAAAATTATTCCAATAACATAGTTGCAAAAATTATGCCAATAACATAGTTGCAAAAATTATTCCAATAACATAGTTGCAAAAATTATGTCAATAACATAGTTGCAAAAATTATGCCAATAACATAGTTGCAAAAATTATTCCAATAACATAGTTGCAAAAATTATGCCAATAACATAGTTGCAAAAATTATGCCAATAACATAGTTGCAAAAATTATGTCAATAACATAGTTGCAAAAATTATTCCAATAACATAGTTGCAAAAATTATGTCAATAACATAGTTGCAAAAATTATGCCAATAACATAGTTGCAAAAATTATGTCAATAACATAGTTGCAAAAATTATTCCAATAACATAGTTGCAAAAATTATGTCAATAACATAGTTGCAAAAATTATGCCAATAACATAGTTGCAAAAATTATGTCAATAACATAGTTGCAAAAATTATTCCAATAACATAGTTGCAAAAATTATGTCAATAACATAGTTGCAAAAATTATTCCAATAACATAGTTGCAAAAATTATGTCAATAACATAGTTGCAAAAATTATGTCAATAACATAGTTGCAAAAATTATTCCAATAACATAGTTGCAAAAATTATGCCAATAACATAGTTGCAAAAATTATTCCAATAACATAGTTGCAAAAATTATGCCAATAACATAGTTGCAAAAATTATTCCAATAACATAGTTGCAAAAATTATTCCAATAACATAGTTGCAAAAATTATGCCAATAACATAGTTGCAAAAATTATTCCAATAACATAGTTGCAAAAATTATGCCAATAACATAGTTGCAAAAATTATGCCAATAACATAGTTGCAAAAATTATTCCAATAACATAGTTGCAAAAATTATTCCAATAACATAGTTGCAAAAACAAACATTCCGCTTTAGATAATAGACAAATGTTGTCTATTAATTTTCTTTGTGATCCTTTTCAAATTCGTAATAGGAACTTTGATGCTAGGCTTGAACTTGTCAATGAAGTTGTCATGTTGTTCTAAGACTTAATTACTTTCGGGTGGTTCACAGTCCATCTTCAAGGTGTTTAATGTTAAGCGTAGATAAGGTAGCATTTTTCTTTTTAATATTTATAGTTTTCTTTTGTTGTTTTTTATATAACAGAACTGATTTATTTTTTTAAGTTACGACTCCCCTTCACAGATCTAACATTACACCGGGTATAATGCTTCCTGAAACCAGGTGTAATGATGGATTTTTAGTCGTAACTTAAAAATATGATATGCAGGTTGTTCGAGAGAAATTTGAATTTTTGAGAAAAGGAAAGAAAACACGTCATGTATTTGCCAATAATTGATGTATTTTCAAAATTCAAAGTGTATCGATTAGAAGATTGTTTTTTACCGAATACAGCTCACTCGAAGAAGCCCTTTTGAGCCTTCATTGCGGCCTCCAGGCGTAATCTGAACGTGGAGCATGCAGTCTTCTCTGTGTCTTTCGAGAGACGTCTGAACAGCAATTTGTCTGCAACAGCAAAGACGAGTTACTGATTGCCAGAGACAAATTGATATTCAAATGTCTCTCGAAGGACACAGCTCGTCCTTGCTGTTGCAGGCGGTACGGTTGGTGTCTTTCTCAACCTCTACCCAAACATAATAGTCCATGAGGTTGCAATTAGGCGAGTTGGGTGCCAGATGTTGGGGATGCTTGAGTCATGGAAGTTTTCGGACAGCCATTTCTGTGTTTTCCTTTAGATGTGGCCGGAGTCATGCTGTCACACGTATGACCTTTCCGCAGCCACCCTCTCCACCCAGCGCTTGACAACAGTGGACTGCAACTCAATGAATTGAGTCTTTCCGAACGTGTGATGCGGCCATCGCTAGAAACACACCCAAAGACCTTCATAATTTGAGTTAACTTGGTATTCAATGTGCATTAGACTTCGTGTAGGCTAGCCACCTATTGTTCAGAGCAACGACGACACAGCTGTCTATCAATTACTATATCTCTATATTTATAAAGTTGAGCTATCTATCGCACAGATAGTGAATTGAAACGCCAAATTCATACGCACAATAGAATACGAGGAACTTTCTCATCTATTGATCGTATGAATGCGATCAACGTCATAAGATGAACTAATTTGCATATTGCTTTGCAAAAGGACATCTCATTAATTAACTATTCGTTTTGAATGTTTTATAACATCTATTTTACTATGACAAATGTTTCTATTTATGAATATTTATATATCGTAGATGAAGGTTGGTATGAAAAGAAACTTTCCGGTAATTTCCGGTACTTTCCGGTAACTTGCTTCCACATCCAACACACACACACGCACAAAGCCGCGCACAAACTAAGAAAAACAGACACACACAGACACCTTAGCAAAATCAGTGTGTATCCTCTCCAACAAATATTACAAAATTAAATTCCACCATAATGCATGTCGGTTCATTTGTAAACAAGTTATACATTTTAGGCATTTGTTAAATTGTAAATGAAAACACCCTCCCCAGAAAAAACACACTGCGGTCAAGCAGACAAGTCAGTGAGTTTCTCCGCCCCCCCCTCCACTAACAAATTTTACGAAATAAAATTCCAAATTATCTTCTATATATTGATAATGTTGGGCCAGTTATCACACTAACAGTGAGATTAAAACGCCAAATATTCACAATAGAAGACCAATAGCTTTAAAATATACTGATCACGCTTATGCGATTGATGTTGTAAGATTAACTAATTTGCATATTGCTTGTCAAAAAGACATCTCTTTAATTAACTATTTGTTTTTTATGGTTTTCTTATTTAATGATTGTTTTAATTTTACCATAACATATAGTTTTTTTACGACACTTCATCCATACTTTTTCTCCCCCCACCTCCCATTTGTTTATTTATTTATTTATCTATTTATTTTTTAACATCTCTCTGCACGCGCGTTTTTTTTATTCTTTTCTTTTTAAAATAGTTAAACGCGTGCTAATGACGTCTCTCTGTGCGTTCTTCTTTTTCCTATGTTTGAATAAATTTAAAATGTACACTTTTTCTGAAGACGTTCGTTGATCCGAACGAAACCGGTAAAATCTCTCGCTTCTTTGATAATTTTTTCCTGTATTTAATTTTTTTTTTCGTTTGTCTTTTTTCGCACATCTTGTTTTTCACGGCATTTCATTTTTATGATATATCGTGCATTTTACCCTCATATATATATATATATATATATATATATATATATATATATATATATATATATATATATATATATATATATATATATTTGTGTTATAATGAAATAATTCCAGGAGGAAATCCGGGTATGAGAGCTCAATGTAATAAACAGAGCAAGAATAAAATAAAATGTAGTAACACGAAATTACATAATCATCGGTGCAAGAATTTATTTCAACCTTGTGGTATTTTCAAGCATCTAATTCAGATTATTACATTTTTGAAACTGAAAAAAGGGGAAATTCACACTCGACAATTCAAATATAATTGGAGAGAGAGGGGGAGTAACAACCTATGTAATGCATATTTAGAGAGAGGGGGAAATTTGAAGCATATTTAATCTATAAGTATGTAGTGAGAAGGGAATTGCAAATTTATTACAGACAGGAAAGGGGAGGCCATATGTATGAGTAGAAATTGTAAAAGTGGAGGCGGAGGGGGGGTCATGTTTCTAAAAAATCAGGTCGTGTCAAAAATCAAAAAATTTTCTCTGAAAATACTTATGCCAGCTAGAGTGGAGCCAGAGTTGTGAGGCGTCGGTGTCAGTTAGCATACAACTTCAAAGCGGTTTGAAAGACATTCAGACATTTTTATCTATTTACTTTTAAATATCCTTCCTTACAATTTGCTTGCTGAAAGTAAAATTATTAGCAATTATTCTAATATTTATGGTCTGCTTAACAACTTTTACTTTGAAAGAGTCTTCGTGTAGATGCTGCTTAGTTCATAAAAGTGTCATCATTAAAACAAGTAAATTGTTTTGTTAATTATACAATTTTTGTTTTTGTTTCGTGTGCTTCAAATTAAAGTCATCGTTAAAAATCTTTGGAGAGTCGAGAATGTTGTGTTCGTTTTCTTAAAGTAAATCTCTAGTTGTATTTAAACGTGTCTAACTTCTTAAATATTTTAAATATACATCAATGCACGCACACCCACACAACATACCAAGCGACACAATAAACTTGCGAATTTTGGCATATGTAAAAAATACTAATACAGTATTATAGATTGAAAATATAAGCCAAGATTAATTTATGTATTTTTTTACTTTAATCTTATTCATTTCAGAATAAAAATTCATCCTCTAAGTTGACCAGTATTGTGTCATTTTATTTTTCATTAAAAAAAATAAATAAATAAATAAACAAACTTTTTTCTTTTGTTTATTTGTCCTTGGTGTGATGTTTCCACGCCGATGTTGTTGGCGGTTATGAATTCAAAAGTTTGTTTATTTCTTTTTTTGGTGTTTTTTTATGAAAAAAAAATGACAAAATACTGATCAACTCTGATTATATAATTTTATTCCGAAATTAATAAGATTAAAGTAAAAAAAAAGTTAATTAATCTTGGCTTATATTTTCAATTTATAATACTGTATTAGTATTTTTACTTTTATATATATATATATATATATATATATATATATATATATATTAATTAATTTTTACGTACATATAAAATCTGGCGATAAAAAATCGTACATATTTCGGCAAGGTGTTTATGGTCTTGTGGTAAAACGCCTTACTGCAAACAGTAATATCGTAGGTTCGCTCCTTGCCAAGGTAAGCCATGCTGGTGACGGCTGATAGCTAGAAACACATGTCCATAAATTATTTTTATAAGTACATAAAAATTAATTAATAAATATATATATAAATAAAAATTAATTAATAAATATATATATAAATAAAAATTAATTAATAAATATATATATAAATAAAAATTAATTAATAAATATATATATAAATAAAAATTAATTAATAAATATATATATAAATAAAAATTAATTAATAAATATATAAATAAAAAATAATTAATAAATATATATATAAATAAAAATTAATTAATTAATATATATATAAATAAAAATTAATTAATAAATATATATATATAAATAAAAATTAATTAATAAATATATATATATAAATAAATATTAATTAATAAATATATATATATAAATAAAAATTAATTAATAAATATATATATAAATAAAAATTAATTACACGTACTATTAAAAGGAGCGACTTAATGCAATATTTTTTACCGCTTAGGAAGTGGAAAAAACTAACAAGAACAGCTTTGCAGTAAAAGCAATAACAAAGATAATAAATATATCAAGGGAGGCGCGAGAGCGCTCTATCCCTTAATAGACTTCAAAAACGGCCTATGCTAGAAATCTCATTTCTTTGATCAATCATAACTCAAAAATCAATAAACTAAATTAGTTAAAACTTTGCACAAATTTTTTATTTGATAGGTTCTATAAGTGTGTAGAATTTCAGCATCATTAGTCAAGGCAACCAAGAGATCCAGAAAGGTCAGGCATGGTTTTGTGTTATCTGTGTGTAGAGGTTCTAGGGTCTAGTTAATTTCAGTTTACCATATACCTTAGTTTTCCATAAAATTCCAAAAAACCTTAAAAATAACTATTGTATTGAGGCATAGCCTTTACAAAATTAGTGACATTCCATGAAAAATGCCAGTATACTGAAATCATACGCCCTTAATAGGGTTAAGATTAAAATTCATATACTCTAAATGTACAAAAGCAAGAAAATTCCCAATTTTTTACACTTTTATTGTCATTAAGGGTATGCGAGCACAACAGGGCTATGTATTTTACTGGTAGGAATTTTCCTTCAGCGCACCTCACACACTTCATCCACTCATGCATAGATATTTATACTGTAGTGATGTGATAATGAAATGGTTTGGTTGATATGCAGTCATACCCTTAATGATATAATATATATATACATATATATATATATATATATATATATATATATATATATATATATATATGTATATATATATATATATATATATATATATATATATATATATATATATATATATATATATATATATATTGTATTATTATTGCATTAAGGTTGAGTTAATACACCTTTTTCATACATTTCTAATCACACAAAATGTTTAGTTTAATAAAACTTTCTAAATGTCCCCATAAGCCGTAATTTGCAATTAACTCACCAAGTAACCCATCTCTTACTAATTTTCTATCTCTCTCTCTCTCTATATATATATATATATATATATATATATATATATATATACGTATATATCTTTCTCTCTCTCTCTCTCTCTCTCTCTCTCTCTCTCTCTCTCTCTCTCTCTCTCTATCTATCTATCTATCTATCTCTCTCTATATATATCTATCTCTCTCTCTCTCTTTCTCTCTTTACGCTTGCACTTCCAATTTACTAAGAGGCGAGTGCAAACTCGTCCCGCCAGCCATCGCTCTATTACAGCGTGTTTGTTCCTCATTAGATGTTCTTAACCTGTAGCCTTGAATGATGCTATATTTGAGCACCTGGCTCGCCTTGCAGACAGCTAATCACTGTCTGCACTCATAAATTGCTGTCGTACTATAAACTTAGGTGTCTCTTTTCATAGCGCAAAGGGTTAACAAGCTGATCGCGGAGTCTATTAAAACTGTAATGAGTTCGATTCACACTAAGGTGGCGTAATCATTCGCTCGTTATGTACTTGGTTTGAAAACTGTTGGTGGAAGTGGAGCGTTTTTGTACTCACTAGTAACCGCTTGTCAAGGAGAAAAGCCACTCGAAGATTACGGTTAATGTGATGGATGGATTGTTCGTTGAATGATGATTCATTTGATGAGAAGACCGCAAACGATGAATGGAATGAACACAATGTGAAAAGGCCATGTTAAAATAACATGGAATCTTGTTGAAGGCATCGAGAGAAATTGATGGACCAATGCCAGTTTCACACAAAAACAACAAGTCCTGTTTTATCTCATATAATTGTATTTCAATCTCTGGAAGGCAAACTCTTAAAGTTGGAAAAAGACGAACAACGTTAAGGGTTGGGGTACTGGGTTTACGCTTATTTATTTTTAGTTAAAAACTTTTCATATTGAAATGTGTTGAAGAATTCAGTAGAAAGGTTGAAAGCAGAACACAGAGAGAATGAGTATTTATTTACTCCTCTCCAGGAGTTAGGCACAAGGCTAGTTTTATCTGACTCCCACAAATAAGATGTGACCCAAGGTCGGGTCGGGAAAGTGGGGTTTGAAAAGCCAGCACCCGAGAGGTGAGCACTCTGGCCATTAAAAATTGCCTGGGCAGCCCCGTCGGCATTCCCCGGTAAGAGCGCCTCAGGCAGTAAGCAACAAACTTACTCCTCCCCAAAGAGGGGAGGCGAAGCCTGGGAGGGTGGACCTCCTAGAACTGCACAGGACAGACCCATAGACAGGCGTAAATCAAGCCCCGAAGGCCAGGACAATACCAGTCTATGGGGTGCAGTATCCATCGGAACAGATACTACACTTTGATCTTAAAATCGGCGTCTTTTTAAACCATTAAAGAAATAAACGTCGTAGCTGTTCTTAGTAATATGACATCAGGAGGCCCACCGGAAACTATTGCATGATGTAAACCCCCTTCACCAAATAGAGCAGCTCAGGTATTTTATGCCTTCTGATAGGACAGAATTATTTAGAGTTACTCCAACGTTCGGGCTTAAAGCAGATAACGTCAAGCCAGGTAAAACGTTTGCCAACAAGGAAAGAAAATCATACTTAAAAAATCCCAACATATCGCTCAGACAGCTGACATGGGAAACAGCAATTATTTCTCCTTTGTCGGAATTATCGCTTATAGAATGTGAGGACTAAAGAAGAAAGTAGGAGAGAGTAAGAGTTACGAGACTGCCTAAAGTAATTTCACGGTCCACTTTCGACTCTCCATTTTTGTTCATTTTACTTCAGCCATCATCATCATCATCATCATCATCATCATCAGGGTTTTGATAACTCCTGGTGGAGGAACCCCTCTCTGGTTACCGACACCTTATTGGTAACTGTCATTCAGTGTGTTTTGCCATAGTCGCTACACTAGGCACTGTGGGTTAGCGACCCTATTTGCCCATAGCTAAGTGTCCACATATAGTATTCCCAAATGGTCACCCATCTGGTACTGACCAGGTTCAACGTCGCTTAACTTTGGTGATCTTGCGGGAACCGGTTTGTCCACATGATTTTTTTAACATAGTTCACCCCAAACAAGGCAGGCCGCTACTGTAGACGTAAGGGTCTACTGAGAATGAGGGTGAAAGCCATAGGGGGGCATCCTAAGTGAGAGCTGTGCAGCGAGATGTCTGTTTACATTAGTTTTAAATTTCTACATCTCGGTACAGTGGGGGAAACCGGGAGCAGAGAGGGAGTTCCAGAGGCTGGCAGCACGAGGAAAGTATCTATTGAAGTAGAAAGCTCTTCGGCATCTGGGGACTTCCACAGTGAATGGATGGGACTTAGCTGATTGTCGAGTTAGTCTAGTGTATTTACGTCGAGGGGGCACCAAGTTCATCGGAGCACAACCCATTAAAGTCCTTGTAAAACAAGCACAAGGATGCAACATTGCGGCGATGGGACAACTATTTTTTTAACCTTGTCTAAGAGGGAGAGATTAGTGGATGATGCACCAGCCCAGATGTGGCAACAATACTCCATACATGGGCGGATGGTGGCTTTGTAGAGATATAGGATAATGTCAGGTGTGAGAAGTTTACTAGCACAGTAGAGGAAGCCCACCTTCTTTGCAGCAGCCTTGGCAATGTCTTCAATGTATTTGTTACCTGTGAATGTTAGGCCGATTATACCGTATTACTTAATTATTACTTCAGTAAATTCTCAGAAATCAAGGGGTCCCTTCCTGTAGCTAACATTTGATTTCTGTATGAGATTAATAGATATCCGAGTGGTCATTTAAGATTATCATTCTCAAATCTTGAATTAGTAAAGCAGTTAATAATATTACTTATATATATAACTAATATAACTTTCTATTCTCGTCAATTGACGATATAACTAGGTTATAGTTTATCTTTCGTGTGGCCGTTTCTTGTTTTTTCCGGATTCCAAGACAAGAATTAATCTGGTCTGGTGGAGTATCAGGCTTCGTGCTGTTATTTGAGGTAACATCGCTAGAAGAACGTGCACCATTCCCTTTATGAATCAGTACGTAGCTATGTCGAGTGGATCTTATTTGGACTTCGTCGATTTGGGTTAACGCACGCCTGGGTACTATATCAGGTATTTCTACGCCCTCGCTTGGTTTTATTTGAAAAACTGAAAAATATTGTTTCGCAATTTCAAATAAAAATGTCGGTTTCTTGTTTTCGTATTGAAGCGACAGCGCGAGAGACGACCTTGGGATTAGAGGTCAGCTGATGTCGACTGTCATCATCGGGTTAGGCGAGATCAGATGAGCTAGAAATCCAGTCGCTAACGAAATCTAGGTGTAGGAGCTGATGTGAAACTGCCAAACTTTCAGCGAGACAGCGGGGCATGGTTAACAGAAGAAACCGCCAGGTGGCGGGTATCTGGTAAGGTAAGGGGAACAATGGAAACGGTTCTAAGTGATGTAGGTGGAATTTGGCCCGGGTAGTGCCAAGTAACCTTGTAATTAATATAATGTGCGACAATTTCGATTTTATTCCGTTTTGAGAGTTTATAAGAAGGAAATTGCCTTTTCTCGCCCGACAATAATAGTTTTATTTCACCGAAGAAGTGAACGCTTCCGGTCCCTTACAATAAAACTGCCAGGTACTTAGCGAGACACAGTTAGAACTTCAACCCAGTCCAGAAACAAAAGAGGTATTAACCCCTAATTAACGAAAGACTTTTGTTCTTGTAACCACAAGTTTCACTAAAATATATCCTTAATTTTATATTTAGAATATTTCGTCGAATCACCTGAGCTTCTTTTGTTTTAAAAGTATTTCTCAACCCTTCAGTTTACACCCATTTTCTCTGATCAACACCCGACCGACCCGGTCTTCTTCAGGGAAACGCAAACTCATCGTTGACTCTGGTGTCCCGAGAACACGGCCAAAATTGGCGACACAACATCAACCACCACAAGAGGTATTAACCTCTAGAGGTGTACGTTTGGGTCAGCTGTGACCAGGTCTTAACCGCTGACACAACATTTTATTTGTCGTTGTGCAACGTTTATATTTGGTGTCCTAACCGAGGATCAATATGTACGTTTGTACTTAGAGTGGCCCCTTTGTACTTAGAGTGACCCCTCGTGTTAGGTGGATCTTCACCCCATGTTGAACTAATTTCATGTTTAACCTCTCTGTAAGCAGGTAACACCCCTTTCTTTTTTCCATCAATTTTCTGTTGTTCAGTCACGACACTTCAGTTCGTATATTTCAATTAGTAAGTTTCAGTCTCCTTTCTCGATCTGACGTCTCTTTCTTCTTTACGGTACAAATTGACTCCGTTATTAGTTTTGACTATATAACCATTACTATGGGTTCAATTTAATGCAAATATAAGACATTTGAAGTTTCAAATAGGAGAGTCTGCATTATTTGTATATTGAATTCAAAAAAATAAGGGAGACAATCTAATCGATAAAAAAAAACGGGTTATGATCCAGCAATTTTTGAAAACGAGGCTCAGGACTTCTGTGGAATCGTAAATTTATACAACTAATTGTAGGGGCATTATGAATAGTCACGAAAAAAACTGGACAAATGACTTGGAGAAATTGTAATAAAAGGGAAGGTTGAGACTATACAATGCACAGCCATAATGAAAAGAGCCGAAATATTAAGGAAAATCCTTGAATGTGGGAACTAACCCACATAATCAAAGAAGGCTTACCAGTCACAGGTAAGTTGAAATAGAAATAGAACAAAAAATATAAAGAACATTAGACGATCCCAAGGGAACTGAAACTGACATAAATCTAATAAACTGGCACCCACATCCAAAGAAAACGCATATATGGTGGTACCAGCTTCGGCTGGCACCACATAAGATGGTCGTAAAGAATCGAGGAGGATGGAAGAACACCAACTAAACCTCCACTGGAAGGGTGCGAAGAGTACTGGAAATTTGGGAGAGTTATTGTCACTCAAATTCCAAATAATACCAACGGTCGTTGCTAACGAGAAATCAATGGGTAAACGGTTGTTGCGATAACGCAAAATTATTTTCAAGTGTTATCAAAATAAGTTACGGGTGCTAGAAAGCTGGGGGGACTTGTTGTTACTCAGACTCCAGGGAACATCACTTGTTATTTTTAGTGAGCAATCACTGATAATAACTTGTGTGAAAACTCCTAGTGAGTTGATAGCAAAAACATAAGAAATGGTAACGACTCTGATATAAATAGCAATAACCCACATAGAAATAAGAAAGATGAAAATGGAGAAAAATGTAACTGTTAAATAAGGGCGCATTGCCCTTTACAAAATAATTGTTTAGCAAGCAGTATGATCTACCTAGCCAAAATAAATACCGATAAAAAAATGAATACAAAATTAGTATATAGGATAAAACGCACGAGATTTTAGAAAAATATATTATAATCGGAAAACACGTTTAATAATATAAAACACAGATATTGTACGTCATAATTGAACCACTACTTAAAACTTAAGGATAGTTATCGATCGTTGGTCGTCCGATAGAAAATCCGAAGATGAGCTAAGCATGCAGATACTTAGATGATTCCTGCAATTTATGTTTGGGCGAAAACTTAGAAATGTTAAAGTTTAAAGATGTACAAGGTGATAGAAAGATAGAGAGACATGTTGTCACTCAGACTCCAGGGAGTACCACTTGCTACTGCCCGTTAGCAATCAATACTGTTGATAACATAAAAATTATGAAACTTTGCAAGATAATCATACTGTTCTAAAATAATAGTCGTGGAAGTGACGGGAAATAATGGAGGAATTCAAAAATGCAATTTTAGAAAGATTTATTTTCAACTTGCGAAAAACATTCTAAGTTCAGATGTTTTTATTTTCAGGTATACAAAAAATAACAATATCTGTCATCAGAGTAGAATCCGTGAAAAGGTCTTTTATTATTCAGGAAAAATTATAGTATACGAAAAAAAATTACGGTACTTATATCGATCTTGACCCAGTTTTCGCGAGTTTCTTGTCGGAAGCGTTCGGCTATCCTACGCAAACGCCCGAGAGATGACGAGCCGATTTGTACCAGACGACAATTTTGGTACGGTACTGCGTTCTATGATTTTAAGTTATATTTTCAAGAAATTTTCTAAAAGAAACAACAAAAAAAACAAGCAAAACATAGCGAAGTTACTGTTATCAAATAAATAGTTTTGTTATTTTGATACGTTGCTGCGTCCTATAATTTTTAGTTATATTTGCAACAAAACTTTTTAAACAACAAAACAAATAAAACAAGCAAAACAGCGAAATCACTGTTATCAAATAAATATTTTAACCCTAACCCTAACCCCTAACCCTAAACCCTAAACCCTAAACCCTAACTCTAACCCTAACCCTAACCCTAAACCCTAACCCTAACCCTAAACCCTAAACCCTAACCCTAACCCTAACCCTAACCTAAACCCTAAACCATAACCCTAACAACAACAAAAACAAAACAAGCAAAACATTATAATCATAGGACGCAGCACCGTATCAAAATTGTCGTCTGGTACAAATCGGCTCGTCATTTCTCGGGCGTTTGCGTAGGATAGCCGAACGCTACCGACAAGAAACTCACGGAAACTGAATCAAGTACCAACATTACAAAAAAAAACACTAGGCATTATTAAATGACAAATATTTTCTGTAAAAATGATATATATACATCATCGTGTATATTATAGAATGGGGGAATGCAGAGAAACTGTCCCGTCAATATATATATATATATATATATATATATATATATATATATATATATATATATATATATATATATATATATATGAAAAGGGTAAAACCAAAATTATTTATAATTTCATAAACGTTTCGTCTTTATTTCAAAACTTTTTCAAGATGACTCATTTGAACAAATAACATAGTAGAACAATATTTGAAAATATGTGGTGCGTTTGTTACGTGAAAATTACTTTCTTTTTCTTGAAACGAAACATAGTTGTTAGAATTTAAACAAATGTGGTACGGTTATGGCATGGAAGTAATGTTTTGTTCTTTTTTCGAAGGAAACATAGCCGTTACAATTCAAAATGTGTGGTGCGTTTATGAAGTGAGTTGAGTGTTTTTGTTTTGTTTTTAATATGAATGTTATGTTTGTTGGGAATGTTATGTAGAAAACATTGTACATAAAATCGATATTAAAAAAGCACTTGGTAAACAAAAAAGACGAGTGTAAGAGTAAATAAGTTAAGTTAATGTCGACATATACGGCAAACCAGATAGAGTACCCGACTCAAAGTCAGCAGCAAACGGTGTTCGGTCAGATTTAGTTCCTGATATTAAACTTTATCCGTAATATAACTTTCGGCGAGAGTTCCCCAAATTTATTAATTTATTTATTAAATTGTTAGGTGAAAGTACAGAATAGTTAACAAAGCCACCCGTCCGATGTTAAGAATGGCTTCCTAAATAATAACGTTATTTTTTCAGCACGCCCCGTAAACTGCAAGAGATTATTTAGAAAGACATTCTTACCATGGGGAGGAGGCTTTGTTAACTACTCTGTACTTTCACCTAACAATTTAATAAATTAATTAATAAATAAAAATTAGTATAAAACTTGGAAAACCAGAAGCATAAGCGACCCAAAACAGGAAATCTTTAATATCAGGAACTAAAACTGACCGAACACCGTTTGCTACAGACTTTTAGTTGGGTACTCTTCTGGTGTGCCGACATATACTAGCAATGGAAAAATTGTTTTTGTGACTTAAAGTCTTTATTTGTGAACAACCCTGCGGAAGAAGATGCTTCGGAAAAGGCTAGGAGAATTCACCAACTGAGGAAAAACAAGCGTTTCTTTTCAATATCATTTAACGTGACACCTTCAACGAAGATATTGGCTTCATTACACATAATGATAAGAAGCAACGTCACGCTTAGCCATTTGAAGAACTTTACAAACTTTTGCATGTGTTCCACTTTCCACAAAAGATTAGGGACAAATACGTTACAATACTAGTAAACTCATTCTCAAATTAGGACGACGGGTAACGGTGCAAAAAGATATATATATACTGTATATATATATATATATATATATATATATATATATATATATATATATATATATATATATATATATATATATATTGTGTGTGTGTGTGTGTGTGTGTTGGATATCACATCCTGGTTTTCTTGTTGCGAGTAGAGGAAACCGTGGCCTCTTCAGATAAGAATTTTAATAATTCTCAACGAATCTGCTAATCATTCGCCAATAAAAAACAAGACAAATGACACTTGACCGTTGGCTCTCAGATTTGTTCGGATGTCCGTTATTTTGTGGACGGAAAAAAGGTTCCCTTTTTTATCTAACATATAAAGTCATCTTGTCGGATCTTCAAAGTTAGATCCAAATAGCATTTCAACTGATGAATCAAACTTTGCTTCTAACTAGCCAATTTTCATTTGTTATTATTGTCTCGTGTTATTAGCAATATGACAACGTACTTGGCTACAATTTACTTAGTCCAGCCCAGACAGCTGCTAATATTAAACATTTTTTAGATATTGATTTTAAAATAAAAATGGTTCTGGGTATGACCTTAAAAGACATCCAATAGTAAGGCTCCCACTTGGGAGCTGTGGGGAATGTGTAGTTGCCCCTTAGTTGCCATTGCTCCCAGGTCCACTCTGGCCCAGAATGGTAGTATCTGTCAAGGCGCCATCTTTGGGTCAAATAAAACCTACTGGTGCTACTAGATCAGGCTGTCTGAAGTTATTGACTTCCTGACTCAAAATGCACCAAACATTGATGTTTTTTTCTTTGCAAAACTCAATCATGTTCTGTAAAATCAAAAAACAAGAATTTCCTTAACGTTGTCCTGTACTTAAAACTGCTTATTCATACCTTCAGTTGTTTTTCGCATTGTTTGTTTACGTAAAATTTAAAAAATGTATTTATTTGATAACAGTAATTTTCCTATGTTTTGCTAGTTTTTTTTTGTTGTTTTTTTTGTTTGTTTTTTAATTTTTCCTGAAAATATAAATAAAAATCTTAGGACTCAGCAACGTATCGAAATTGTCGTCTGCCACCATTTACGTAGCATGGCCGAACGCTTCCGACGCGAAGCTCACGGAAATTGGGTCAGGATCGATAGAAGTACCTATTTGATTATTTCTTCTCAAATTCTAAGTCAGGCTGCAAGGTAGATATAATTAGTTCATACTAATGAGTCACCGCTTATCAAGGTTCGAAAGCCACTCGAGGATACGGGTCAATGAGATTGTCAGTCAGCGATGAACAACACTGTTGAAAAGATTAGAAACGATGGGTTAAATAATCAGAATTTGATATTTGGCTCGACAAGAATTTCTTAACATTGAAATTAAAAAACACACAGAATGGAAGTTTTTGGAAATAAACTTTGTTCATGGAAGTTCCGTTTAGTTTTCGGTACACATAGGAAGAAAGGAAAATGTTTTACAGTGTTTGTAGTTAGACGAGTTCTTGGGTGCTTCTTTATTTTCACTACGACTTGAAAATATTTAAAGAAATGGATAAAATTTGTTATGTACTTACGTGTTAGCTGAAAATTAAATTGTACAGAAAAAAATACGCAAATTCATCCAGTATTTATTAAATTATAAGAAAAAGAAAAACATCTTGCGTATCTGTAGACATTTATACTTACTTATTTAGAAAGGGAGATAACTTAAATTTTGTTTTCGGGAAAACTCAAAATGGCGACCGATTGATAAAATCTCTATTTATTTTTAATTTAATAAATACTGAATGAATTTGCGTAATTTTTGGTGTATTTGGTGTAATCTTCTTTTCAGCTACCACGTAAATACATAACAAAGTTAATCCATTTCTTTAGCTACTTTTTTAAGGGAGACCTAACATGTCGTCGTGACAGTAAAACAGCACCGTTTTTTGCTTTGAATGTTTTACGCGGGGGGGGGGGCAAGGATTGGAGCTCAGTCGAGCACCTACCTCTATCAACAATTATGTTGTTTTCTTGAATTTTCCTTATTTTTACCTTTATTTCTCAAGCGTTATACTTAGTTGGTGTTGAATAAAATGTCGTATTCAAAAGACACCGTGACGCTCAAATCAAACATTAGGACTGGTCACGTGCATAATGATCGCAAAGGAATAAAGTTCATTGTAAACACTTAAGGGTGTGATAAGTTAAATTATAACCAATTTCCTCAAAGGAAATGTGTTTTGATTGGATATAAACTGCCTCCAGGATGTTCAAGTTTTCAATACATGAGTTCAGAAGTTTTGGGGTCATTCATTGAGCCGAGTTAAATTGCTTGAATCAGGAAATAGTGAGTTTGAAAAGACAATTATATATGTTTTTAATATATAAAAAATAAAAACACAAAATCGCAGATTAGCCTATTTCTGTTTACTATATATTTCTATATGCATAAAGTTATATATATATATATATATATATATATATATATATATATATATATATATATATATATATATATATATACATATATATATAAGATAAGATAGACAGCAATGACACTTCCCCCGTCTCCCGAGTAAGTGTATCTTAATTTCAACTACTGTCTGTGTCGATTTTTTGCGGCCGCGTGGTCTTGAGCATTTGTCTCGTAATTCTAGCCTGAATCTACGCACGGCGTCCGAGCCCATGCGACCGCTTGCAACCGCCAATCCTACATTGAGAGCCCGAAACGACGTCGTCTGTAGGTAAAAAACACTTCAATATTAAAAAAAATATTTACAGTATAAATCTACTTTTTATGAACCGATCATTATGAATTTTGGAATATATATTCTCGGCAACTTGGTGAGTAGCATGGGAACATTTTTTTTTTGCTGTTTTTTAACTTTAATATTTAGGAGATGTGCCAACTCAAACACCCCCACCCCACAAAAGAAACGTTTAATTTCCTAAACTAATGTACGGATCATTATGAATTTTGGAATATATATTCTAAAAAATACGGTGAGTAACATGGACACATTATTTTTTTAGTTTTGTAAATGTTAGCATTAAGGGGCGTGCATGCATATATATATATATATATATATATATATATATATATATATATATATATATATATATATATTTCACTTAGAGAAAACGATTGTTCAGTTAAGACCGGGATTATTCCAATAAAAACAAGCTCGATAGTACTCGATTACAGGGTACAGAGCATTTATATGTGATTTTTTTAAAGCTTACCAAAGCATTCCGTTCAGGAGCCCAAACAACACCATAGAAGATATTTTCATTCACAAATCATTTATTTATCAAGTTTCCAATTAAAGAGTTTTTCCCCTACACGTGTTTCACTACCAAGCAGGTATTTGCTTGGCAGATCATCAGGGAAAATTAAGCACCTTGAATAAGATGTACAACACCCGGCAATACACAATGTGGTGTTTGTTTTCTTGAGGTCACTTAAGAAGGGAAGAAAAAAAATAAAGTAAGATAGAGAATAAAAAATATAAAGTAAGATGGAGAATAAAAAATATATATATAAAAAATATAACTCAGCTTTAGACTAATAATAAATATTACCAATGTTATCACACAAAGAACTTTAGTCCGATACTAGAAAAAAATGAGACCCATCGGGTCACCCATTTAATTGTTTTAATCAGGAAAAGTGAGTTTGCAACCCCATTTTATTTTTTTTTAATAAAAACAAAATAAAAAAATGAGTCTTTCTGCTTGTTATCTCTTTATCTTTTTCTATCTAGCCATTCGTTAAATAATCCAAACTAGTGTGACCCGTGTAAATTACACGAAACGATGTTTTCAATACTAATTATCTTGTTCCTAACCTATACATGTTTGAATATTAATATGTGTCTTCCCGGTCTCCCCCCCCCCTACCTCTCTCCTCCCCCCTTCGATGTAGAAAAAAAATCTTAGAGGTTGGTTGGGATCGAACTATAAACCAGTCGGGCCGACGTCAAAAAGCCGACGTCAAAATCCTACGTCGTTAACCGTTGCGCCAAAGTCCTGCTCGTTGATTGCAGCTATTTGTTAACCTGCAGAAATTCGAAGAATTAACCTCCGACTCCAAGAACAGCAAGGCTAAGTGGGTTTTTTTGTATGCGAAGTCAGGGAAGGTTTGGGCGAGAACACACAAAGGAATAATGAAGCAGAAACATTGCCACTTCACTCCATTGATTTGCGGTTCCACGTCTGACACGCCTTTGGTTGACACATGCAAACGCAGAGATAAGAAGACGACAGATCCTGATACCGACTTCTCCTGGACTTTTACCAGAGCCCTGTTAGCTGATAGCTCTGATAATAAGAATGTCTTAAAAACACGCAAACATCCTACGTCGCCAACCGTTGCGCTAAAATAACACACACGCTATCGTATTAATATGTGTCTTCCCGGTCGTCCCCTCTCTATCCCCCCTTCGATGTAGAAAACAATCTTAGACGTTGGTTGGTTGGTTGGGTTCGAACTATAAACCAGTCGGGCCGACGTCAAAAACCGACGTCAAAATACTACGTCGCCAACCGTTGCGCGAAAGGGAATTACTTAAAAATATTACGAAAATTAGGTGACTTGAATGCTTTTCCAAATCTAGCTGCGGTACGCATGCGCAGAGCTTTTGATGTAAGCGTGACACACGAACACACACGCTATCGTATTAATATATAGATACTTAAATTATTGTTTGAAATGAACGATTACAATCTTCACTTTTATAGTTGGTTTTCTTACCTATGACTTATAATAAACAGAGGGAGAGAGAGAGAGAGAGAGAGAGAGAGAGAGAGAGAAGGAAGAGTGACGAAAGCAAGAGTGATAGAAATCGTATATCATAAAAGCGGGGTGTTTTGGGAGAGGGCGAGAGTAATGTACAGGAGCTTAGTAAGAGATGGGTGACTTGAGGAGAAAATTGCGGTTAATCAAAACAATTATAACTCAATCTCAAAACCAATGAATAATTTAACATGTATTTTTGTGATTAAAATATATAGGAAAAAAACCGAAGGGAAACGTTGAACTCAGCTTTAGTGCTATAATAGATATGACACGTAAATACACGCGATGGTGGGAATATTATAGCCGATATATGTGTTGTTTTTGTAGGGTGTATACATGAATAAGTATATGAGATATTTCAAAACGTTGAAACAATGTAGCGCTTAATCTTTAAGTATTTGAAAACATGTCTGTGAGTAAATATCTCCTTAGCAACTGTGAAATAATGTACGTCGGCATTGGAATTGAAATTGATACCTAAGTCATTTGTGGAATCTAAGAGTTTTACAGAACGATTATACCAAACTCTGAAGACCAATTCGTGAAGAAGTGCCCTGCCACTCTTAAGAACAAGGTAAAAATAGGATGCGAAACAGCCCACCGAATATACGGTACTATCGTTTTGGTCTTTGGTTGCGAGCATGGCTTGTGTGTGCTTTTACCAAATGCATCGATTGTCAAAGAGGACAACATAGAAATACAAGGAATTTTGTGAACAAAGAATTCGCCATATTCAAAAACGCATTCGTTGTTTAGAGAGTGATGTTGGTTCTATGCAAGCATTTTCCTCACTTAAAAAAGACTCAAGCACAGGCATCGTTAAATGATGTGAAGTTTTATCATCTGTGAAGGCGAATAATTGAATACATTATAATGTGTATTTGCATGAGTAACCCGAGAAAATCATGAAAAGAGATTAAATGTATGGACGCGGATAATATAGATTATGTATTTTGTAATCCCTTAACAAACGATTGATAGCCCATAACTTCAGTTGTGTTGCCTTTATTCTAACACCGCTTGGATTTATTTGGTTTGTCTGTTTTGCTATGGGGGGGGGGGTTAACGCCGAAACTAGATTGGACAAAGTGGGGGCAATTTGGAAGTAAAATCTTCCGACCAAGATGAAAAGTGATTTCTTTGGAGCCATTGTTAGATCAGTTCTCGTATATGGAAGCAGCACCAGTACTTTTACCAAAAGATTGGAGAAGAAACTTGATAGTTTAGCTGGTTGGCTAGCATCCTTTTTTCTCGTGCGAACACCGGATACCCTCTGAAATGGTGCGAAATATCCAATGGAATTTGTCATTTCCTCGCTACTATATTGTCTTTTTTTGTGAACACAGGCAAAACAGAGTGCATTCTGCTGAACCTACATAGAAATATGCCTTCCCTAAATGGGTCTTGTCCAAAAGAAAGTCGATGTATTTCCTATCTTGGCTTTTAAATGGCACAGAGAATCAACTAAACCAGCAAAACCTGCGTTGGACTGGCCATGGTGAAAGCAATCTAGAATTCAAATCGTCCAACCAATATAAAATGTGATTTCTTTTTAAGCCATTCTTAGAACAGTTCTGCTATATGGAAATAGCATCTGGACTTTTACTAAACATGTGATGATGAGCGATATCCATCTAAACTTTCTCTATAAATCTTCCTCTCTCTCTCTCTCTCTCTCTCTCTCTCTCTCTCTCTGACTATATATATATATATATATAAATACGAGATAAATAAATTTCAGACATTTACTACGTTCTAAGAATTCAAAATAACAACAATTCTGTGTACTATCGTTTCTGACACTATATGGATTTTTAATTGATATCAAGTCTCTTCATATACTCAGGGAATAGACACCAAGTTCTAAGTTAAAATTAAACACACACACAAATATATATATATATATATATATATATATATATATATATATATATATATATATATATATATATATATATATATATATAGTCTCGGAAGTTTCTCAACCATTAAAACTATATAAGGAAAAAAACCAAAAAAAAAACCTGAACTCCCAAGTCGTTCAGTGGAAAATCACTCATGTAAGTCAATTTAATTTTTACAGTTATTATATTAGTTTGCTTCTAACATTATTTAAGGGATCATCAGTTGTTTACCATGAAAAACTGTTTCGGGAATTTAAAAACAAGACAGTATTTAATTTCATGGCTTCCCAGCAGAGTTGATCAAACCCCACTTCCCTTAAAAGACAAAAACAT
This sequence comes from Sepiola atlantica, assembly GCA_963556195.1. NCBI lineage: Eukaryota > Metazoa > Mollusca > Cephalopoda > Sepiida > Sepiolidae > Sepiola > Sepiola atlantica. Next base: position 54,888,607 of record OY744523.1, on the reverse strand, counting down.
AAACGTTCCGTATTCTAAATCTAAGTTGTGTTCCGTATAAATGTTTTGCTAACTTATATTAGTTATTAAAAAAAATAATAATAAAAAATATTTTATAAAAATAAAAATAAAAATAAAAATAAAAAAGTCCTCCTTACCTGTGTTGTTCGTCTGTCTAATAAAATTTATCTGTTACTTACAGAAATGTTGCTGCATTTTAAAGTGTTTAGACGAATCCATTACACTACTTATTAGGTGATTAATGAATTTATATATATATATATATATATATATATATATATATATATATATATATATATATATATATATATATATATATATATATTGTGTGTGTGTGTGCATTTAAGCAGCTTTTTTCATTTATGCGAACATTGTTAAAAATAACAGAATTCGTCTGTTTAATTATCCCTTTTTTAATTTTTTTCAATTTTTATGGTGGTCTTTTTTGTATAAGTATAAAAAAAAATAACAAATGTCCCATAGGTTAAACGAACGTTTTCGATTCTTCGTCGAATTATCCTCAGGTGTCAAAAGCAAATCAACAAAAAAAGCTGGAAAAAGAAGATAATTTTTATAGACGACGGAGAAACGCGCAAAAACGTTGTTCGCATTGTTCCAGGAAACAGGTTAATTTTATACGCTTTGTTTAATTTTGCTATCAATATTTTTTAAAGTGTAGTCTTACTCTTCTATCAATCTTGTTTACAAATTAAAATCATTAAATTGAACGAGTTATAACGATTCAAATGATGCATACATTTTGGGGGGGATCCTGTATATAAACAATAGAAATATATATATATATATATATATATATATATATATATATATATATATATATATATATAT